>JAILYB010000191.1:0-600000 GCA_021437785.1 Rhodomyrtus psidioides | reverse complement strand
TGAACCATTTTGACCAAAAAAATTATTTTCATAATTTTCATTTTTTTAATATTTTCGAAAAAAAAAAGAAAAAAATAAAAGAAGAAAATCAAGAAAAATAATATTTGAGGTCACAAAGATATATAAAAATAGTCGGTATTTTTATTTTTATTTTATCTATTTTCTAACCTCATAAATAGTAAAATTCAGGTTTGATTTTAGGTGTTCTCTGATCACCATAAAATTGAATTTGACAAAAATATTAGTAATAATTAAAAGGAAAAGGAGGGAAACATCATCATTTAAAAGGAAAAGGGGACTAATGATTTTGTCTTCTCTTTTTGTTATTTTATTTTATTTTTACTTTTATTATTTTATTATTTTATTATTTTTATTATTTTATTATTATTATATTTTTTTTTCTCTCTCTCTCTCCCCCACTCCCTCTCTCCTTCCCGCTGCCTATTTATCTCCTCCCCCTCATCATCTCCCGACTCTTCTTCTCCCTCAACTCTCTCTCTTTCATTTTTCGTTTTTTCCTCTCGCTCAGCTCGCCGCCCAGATCAAAAACCGTCCGGTTTTTCGTCCATAACTCTTTCGTTAGACATCGTATGTGAACGAGCCATATACCATTGGAAAGCTTATTCTCTTGCCGTTATAATGACATATCGTGAACCCAATTTGGACTAGCCGTTTGTCCCGTAGAGCTGTTTGAAGGAGCAAAGGTCAGACTGATCAGACTTGAGTCCGCGGGTGCCAAATTGGATTTTCGGGTTTGTTTTGGGTTCAATCTTGGTAAGACCACCTCTCACTCCTTGTTAAGACATATATTATTGTGTTTTATGGTTTGAAGATGGATTATATTTGGATTTAAGGGCTGATCCCTTATTGTTTTGTTCGAAAAATCTGAACCGGTTCTGTCAAGGTGGTGCCGTGAACATTGTGAGTGATTCAAGGGCTTGCCTTGCTTCCAATATTCGATAAAATGTCTCTAGCACCTAAATTAGGAATCTAGCAAGCTGAGATTGTAGTCTAGTTGAGTTTTGGATGGGTTTTAATGGTTGAATTGAAGGAGTTTTCTGGGACAGATTCTGGTCATTGGGCGATTGAAAACCGTCCGATTTTTCGACCATAACTCTTTCGTTAGGAATCGTATGGGAACGAGCCATATACTGTTAGAAAGCTTATTCTCTTGCCGTTCTAATGACATATCGTGAGTCCAATTTGGCCAAGCCATTTGTCCCGTAGAGCTGTTTGAAGTAGCAAAGGTCAGACTGATCAGACTTGAGTCCGCGAGTGCCAAATTGGATTTCCGAGCTTGTTTTGGGTTCAATCTTGGTAAGACCACCTTTCACTCCTTACATTTTACCTATTAGACCCAGAATCGGAAGGCCGAGCCTCCTGTTGGTGTCTAAATATTTGCTGTGTATTTACTTTATGTCATAGCATTTCTATATTTCGCATAAAAGACCCAGAATCGGAAGGCCGAGCCTCCTGTTGGTGTCTAAATATTTGCTGTGTATTTACTTTATGTCATAGCATTTCTATATTTCGCATAAAAGACCCAGAATCGGAAGGCTAAGCCTCCTATTGGTGTCCAAGGTGTTTTATTTATTTATTTTCTGTAAATTGTATTGTGCTACCCCAGAATCGGAAGGCCGAGCCTCCTGCTGGTGGTATATACCCCCCACACATTGTTGCACGAGCACCAACGGACTCCGACGTCGTAAAATTCACCGGATCCCATCTCCATTGCTTATTTTTATGTTGTATAATGATTTAATATCTTCTTTATTTTTTGCATTGTGTTGCGTCCTATAAAAAAAAACAAAAAATGCTAGATCGGACGTCTGCAGATGAGCCACGTGTCGTGATTAGGTGATTTTCAGAAAAAAAAATATTTTTAACATTAAAAGAAATGAATTTCGAATTTTACAAAAATTGAAATAATTCGATTGTCACCGAGACGCCACGTGGTGAGTTAGGGACTGTCAGTTGGGATTTATTCTCAGAAATTTATAAAAAAAATCAAATAAAATAAAATTCCAAAAAAATGAATTATTAAGGAAAAATTCAAAAAAAAAATTGAGAAAAATTGCAGAAAATTCCTAAAAACTTCTAAAAAATTTTGAAGGCTGAAAATGACAAAAAAAATTGATTTGTTTCCATTTTTTGGAATTTCTCCCATTTAATCCAAAATGACGATTTTACCCCTCAAAGGGTAAATCGTCTTTGATATTCCGATGAATTGTGGAAATTGCTTAGAATTTGGTGATGGGCCAGATAGGTGGCTAAACCTTATGTCTAAGATTTTCACATTTCATTCCCATTTTTAGAAAATGACGATTTTACCCCTTCGAATGGTAAATCGGTTTCTAAAATTCCAGAAAATCATGAAAATTGCAAAAAAAAAATAGGAAATGGGTCAATTGAGTGACCAAACCTATTTTTGACATTGTTTTACTCCGGATTCATTCCGAAATAACGATTTTTCCTTTTTTAGGCAAATCGTCCCTTTTGTCTCAAAATTACGACTTTACCTCTGATGGGTAAAATCATGTCTAAATCATTCCTAAGCTTGATTGATACTTATTTAGGCTAATAGAGCCTTATTAGGAGTGTCATGTTGATTTGGTGTGATTATTTTACATATTTGGATTCATTAATTTGCGCATTTTATTACTGATTGTGATTGCTAGGATAGTCATTCCTATTTGCATGAATTCCTAGATTTAGGATTCGTACTCCACTCATCTGCATGAAATCTTAGGTCAGAAAATTCAGTCAACTTAGGTACCGAAAGGGCGTCAACTCTGACAATTGACGTAACTAAGTCCCCGAACCCATTTCTCTGGTTATCGCAGAATTGAATAGAAACTCCCGACTATTCAATAGGGTGGTCCAATCATACCCTCCAAAAAATGATTGGTGGCGACTCCATGGCATGCACACTTAGCACATGTCACCAGACCACACTGAAGGTCGACTACGCATACCTCCGTTGCGATTTGGGTAACGGGCCTTGGGAGAGGCCCGCGTCCGACTAGACTGGACGGCCCATTAGCCCTCGAGAGCCCACATGCAACCTCGAGAGGGTCGCGACAGATAGTGGGAGCATGGAAAATATCATTGGGAAGGATGCAGTGAAGAAGCTAGGGATACCTGTGGAGAAACATCCTAACCCCTATACGTTAGGATGGATTAAGTCTGGAGCAGAAAGTATACAGGTAACTGAACGATGCAAAATTTCATTCTCCATTGGTAAATATCACGATGAGTTGTATTGTGATGTAGTAGATATGGATGTATGTCACGTGTTGTTCGGGAGGCCGTAGCAATTTGATGTTGATGCTCAGCATTCTGGAAGGAGTAACCAATATAATCTGATGAAAGATGGGGTGAAGTATACGTTGCTGCCCTTGAAGAACAAAGGAAAACAGGCTGCAGGTAATAATTTCCTTACTCTTACAAGGAAATTTGAATATGAAATTAAGGAGACCAGGGAAGTTCATGTGCTGGTGGGGAAACAAGCAATTGAGACAGAGGCTGAATTACAAGTGGAGGAGCAGCCTAAAGCAGTTAGACATTTATTACAAGAATTCAGTGAGCTGATGCCTGAAGAGATTCCAGAAGGGTTACCTCCTATGCGTGATATTCAGCATCATATAGACTTAATTCCTGGTGCTAGTTTGCCTAATTTACCGCACTACAGGATGAGTCCTAAAGAGAGTGAGATTCTAAAAGAGAAGGTGGAAGAGTTGCTGCGAAAGGGGCACATTCAGGATAGCATGAGCCTATGTGCTGTTCCTGCCTTACTAACTCCTAAGAAAGATGGGAGTTGGAGGATGTGTGTAGACAGCAGAGCCGTTAATAAGATAACTGTGGGCTACAAGTTTCCAATTCCTAGGTTGGATGACATGCTGGATAGACTGCACGGAGCTAAGTGGTTTACGAAGCTGGATTTGAAGAATGGCTACCATCAGATTCGTATTCGGCCTGGAGATGAGTGGAAGACAGCTTTCAAGACAAAGGAGGGACTGTACGAGTGGTTGGTGATGCCATTTGGGCTTTCTAATGCTCCAAGCACTTTCATGAGGCTTATGAATCAGGTTTTGAAATCTTTTATTGGCAAATTCGTCGTAGTTTATTTTGATGATATCCTGATTTATAATAAGACCGAGTAGGATCATTTGATGCACTTGAGGGAAGTGTTGACTGCTTTGCAGACTAGTAAGCTGTATGTGAATCTTAAGAAATGTAGCTTTCTGACTCATAAGCTGCTATTCTTGGGGTTTATTATCACTGCTGAGGGAATAGAGGTGGATGAGACGAAGGTGAAAGCCATCAGAGAGTAGCCTACTCCAAAAACAGTTTTTGAAGTAAGGAGTTTTCATGGGTTGTCTACCTTTTATAGGCGATTTATTAGGAATCTTAGCACTATCGCAGCCCCGATTACAGAGTGTATGAAGAAAGGTAGATTTCTGTGGGGAGAGGAAGCCGATAATAGTTTTGCTATTTTGAAAGAGAAGTTGTGTACTGCACCTGTTCTAGCTCTACCTAATTTTGATAAGTTGTTTGAGGTAGATTGCGATGCTAGTGGAGTGGGTATAGGAGCTGTTTTGTCTCAAGAGCGCAGGCCAATTTATTTTTTCAGTGAGAAGCTCAGCGATGCGCGACAGAAATGGAGCATTTATGACAAAGAATTCTACTCTGTCGTAAGAGCTTTGAAGACATGGGAGCACTATCTGATTGGGAAAGAATTTGTGCTTTATTCTGACCATGAAGCTTTGAAGTACTTAAATAGTCAGAAGAGGATCAGTAAAGATATGCATGCGCGTTGGTGTCAGTTTTTACAAAAATTCCCTTTCAGGTTGCAGCACAAATTTGGTGTGCATAATGTTGTGGCAAATGCGTTGAGTAGGAGAGTTGGCTTGCTGATTACATTGCGCCAGGACATTCTGGGGTTCGAGCAGTTGAAAGAGTCTTATGCATGCGATGAAGATTTTGGGCAAATTTGGGATACGTGTGTTGCTGATCAACCTGTGCAGGAGTTCTATATTCTTGATGGTTATCTAATGCATGGCAATCAACTTTGTCTTCCTCGGACATCATTATGAGAGAAGGTAATTCATGATTTGCATGATAGTGGATTGGCTGCACATCTGGGTCGAGAAAAAACTATTGCTGTAGTTAGGGAGCGATTTTACTGGCCCCAATTGCGTAAAGATATCAGCAGGTATGTGCAGAAATGTTATGTTTGCCAAACTGCTAAGGGGCAATCTAAGAATACAGGTTTGTATATGCCCTTACCTGTCCCTGACAATATATGGGAGGATCTGTCAATGGATTTTGTGTTGGGTTTACCAAGAACTCAAAGAGGCGTGGATTCTATTTTTGTTGTAGTTGACAGATTTTCCAAGATGACACACTTCATTCCTTGTAGGAAAACTTCTGATGCTGTAAGTGTGGCTAGGTTATTTTTCAAAGAAGTAGTTTGTCTGCATGGAGTGCCTAAGTCTATTACTTCAGATAGAGATAGCAAATTTCTGGGGCATTTTTGGCGAACCTTATGGAAATTGTTTGACTCATCACTGAATTTTAGTAGCACAACTCACCCTCAGACTGATGGGCAGACGGAAGTGGTCAATAGAACTTTGGGCAACTTAATTCGAAGTCTTTGTGGGGAAAAACCGAAGCAGTGGGATGTTGCTTTATCGCAGGCGGAGTTTGCTTATAATAATGCGGTTCATAGTTCTATTGGCAGGTCGCCTTTTTCTGTTGTCTATACAAAGGCGCCTCAACATACTATGGATTTGATTCACTTGCCCAAGCAAGCAGACAAGAGTGTTGCAGCGGATCATATGGCTAAGCAGATTGTCGAGATACATCAGGAAGTGAAGCAAAAGTTGGAAGCGGCTAATCAGAAGTACAAGGCTGCGGCAGATAAACACAGGCGCAAGCAGGTGTTTGCAGTCGGCGATCAAGTCATGGTCTTCCTTCGTAAAGAGCGGTTACAGGTTGGAACTTACAGCAAATTGCAGCAGAAGAAATACGGGCCTTACACCTTCAGTAGGAAGATCAACGATAATGCCTATGTTATCGACCTTCCACAAAGCCTGGGCATATCCAATACCTTCAATGTTGCTGATTTATCTCTATTTCATGAGTCCACAGAGCCGTTATATCCAGATTCTGAGTCTAACTCGAGGACGAGTTTTTCCCAAGTGGAGGAGAATGATGCGGAGCATATTAGTAATGCGTTTCTGGATCGATTGGATAGGCAAAAGTCCTAACGGAAGTCGAGAAGATGCGTCTAGAATTTTCGGATTTAATTTTAACATCTTTCTGATTTAATTTTATTTTTAGTGGCAATTTTGTAATTTTTTTAGTTTTGGTGTCATTAGGGTTAACACCCTATATAAGGTGTTTTGTGACGTTTGAGCAGGCAGAATATACTTTGATATTGAAAATTTGAGATTTCTTTCTCAAGCAATATTTGATGTTGATGCTCAGCATGAGTCCTAAAGAGAGTGAGATTCTAAAAGAGAATGTGGAAGAGTTGCTGCGAAAGGGGCACATTCAGTATAGTATGAGCTCATGTGCTGTTCCTGCCTTACTAACTCCTAAGAAAGATGGGAGCTGGAGGATGTGTGTAGACAGCAGAGCCGTTAATAAGATAACTGTGGGCTACAAGTTTCCAATTCCTAGGTTGGATGACATGCTGGATAGACTGCACGGAGCTAAGTGGTTTACGAAGCTGGATTTGAAGAATGGCTACCATCAGATTCGTATTCGGCCTGGAGATGAGTGGAAGACAGCTTTCAAGACAAAGGAGGGACTGTACGAGTGGTTGGTGATGCCATTTGGGCTTTCTAATGCTCCAAGCACTTTCATGAGGCTTATGAATCAGGTTTTGAAATCTTTTATTGACAAATTTGTCGTAGTTTATTTTGATGATATCCTGATTTATAATAAGACCGAGGAGGATCATTTGATGCACTTGAGGGAAGTGTTGACCTCTTTGCAGACTAGTAAGCTGTATGTGAATCTTAAGAAATGCAGCTTTCTGACTCATAAGCTGCTATTCTTGGGGTTTATTATCACTGCTGAGGGAATAGAGGTGGATGAGACGAAGGTGAAAGCCATCAGAGAGTGGCCTACTCCAAAAATAGTTTCTGAAGTAAGGAGTTTTCATGGGTTGGCTACCTTTTATAGGCGATTTATTAGGAATTTTAGCACTATCGCAGCCCCGATTACAGAGTGTATGAAGAAAGGTAGATTTCTGTGGGGAGAGGAAGCCGATAATAGTTTTGCTATTTTGAAAGAGAAGTTGTGTACTGCACCTGTTCTAGCTCTACCTAATTTTGATAAGCTGTTTGAAGTAGATTGCGACGCTAGTGGAGTGGGTATAGGAGCTGTTTTGTCTCAAGAGCGCATGCCAATTTATTTTTTCAGTGAGAAGCTCAGCGATGCGCGACAGAAATGGAGCACTTATGACAAAGAATTCTACTCTGTCGTAAGAGCTTTGAAGACATGGGAGCACTATCTGATCGGGAAAGAATTTGTGCTTTATTCTGACCAAGAAGCTTTGAAGTACTTAAATAGTCAGAAGAGGATCAGTAAAGATATGCATGCGCGTTGGTGTCAGTTTTTACAAAAATTCCCTTTCAGGTTGCAGCACAAATCCGATGTGCATAATGTTGTGGCAAATGCGTTGAGTAGGAGAGCTGGCTTGCTGATTAAATTGCGCCAGGACATTCTGGGGTTCGAGCAGTTGAAAGAGTCTTATGCATGCGATGAAGATTTTGGGCAAATTTGGGATACGTGTGTTGCTGATCAACCTGTGCAGGAGTTCTATATTCTGGATGGTTATCTAATGCATGGCAATCAACTTTGTCTTCCTCGGACATCATTACGAGAGAAGGTAATTCGTGATTTGCATGATGGTGGATTGGCTGCACATCTGGGTAGAGACAAAACTATTGCTGCAGTTAGGGAGCGATTTTACTGGCCCCAATTGCGTAAAGATATCAGCAGGAAAACTTCTGATGCTGTAAGTGTGGCTAGGTTATTTTTCAAAGAAATAGTTCGTCTGCATGGAGTGCCTAAGTCTATTACTTCAGATAGAGATAGCAAATTTCTGGGGCATTTTTGGCGAACCTTATGGAAATTGTTTGACTCATCACTGAATTTTAGTAGCACAGCTCACCCTCAGACTGATGGGCAGACGGAAGTGGTCAATAGAACTTTGGGCAACTTAATTCGAAGTCTTTGTGGGGATAAACCGAAGCAGTGGGATGTTGCTTTATCGCAGGCGGAGTTTGCTTATAATAATGCGGTTCATAGTTCTATTGGCAGGTCGCCTTTTTCTGTTGTCTATACAAAGGCGCCTCAACATACTATGGATTTGATTCACTTGCCCAAGCAAGCAGACAAGAGTGTTGCAGCGGATCATATGGCTAAGCAGATTGTCGAGATACATCAGGAAGTGAAGCAGAAGTTGGAAGCGGCTAATCAGAAGTACAAGGCTGCGGAAGATAAACACAGGCGCAAACAGGTGTTTGCAGTCGGCGATCAAGTCATGGTCTTCCTTCGTAAAGAGCGGTTACCGGTTGGAACTTACAACAAATTGCAGCAGAAGAAATACGGGCCTTACACCGTCAGTAGGAAGATCAACGATAATGCCTATGTTATCGACCTTCCACAAAGCATGGGCATATCCAATACCTTCAATGTTGCTGATTTATCTCTATTTCATGAGTCCACAGAGCCGTTATATCCAGATTCTAAGTCTAACTCGAGGACGAGTTTTTCCCAAGTGGAGGAGAATGATGCGGAGCATATTAGTAATGTGTTTCTGGATCGATTGGATAGGCAAAAGTCCTAACGGAAGTCGAGAAAATGCGTCTAGAATTTTCGGATTTAATTTTAGCATCTTTCTGATTTAATTTTATTTTTAGTGGCAATTTTGTAATTTTTTTAGTTTTGGTGTCATTAGGGTTAACACCCTATATAAGGTGTTTTGTGACGTTTGAGCAGGCAGAATATACTTTTGATATTGAAAATTTGAGATTTCTCTCTCAAGCAATATTTGCTTGTTTGTTCTATCGCTGAACGCTGCGTCATTTACCCTTCGTTAAATTCGGTTAATAATATGAAAAATTTCAAATCGATACACCTACGACAAACAGAGAGTAAAAAACCTAAACTGGTACACTCATGAACTATTATGTGCTATCTAACTCAGCAATTTGATAGTTAAATTTAACGAAAACTAACGGATGATAAATTTGTTACAAGTGTACTAGTTTGAGGTAAATTTGTCAGTGTACTAATTTGGGATTTTTTATGGTCAAAAAAATAATTTGGGGTAAATTTGTCACAGATATACCAATTTAGGGTTTTTCGTAGCATTAAATTTTTTTTAATAGTAACAGTTCTCACGCGATACTTAAGTAAAATGGGTATTAAAAATCACCCTTGCGCACTCAAGCTGTTTCTTTTATTTCTCCAAATGGTTTGGAAACATCCAGGGGCCCACGGAAAAAAAAATGCAAAACTAACCAAGTTTAATGGCAGTAAGATTCCTAATGTATAGCTTGTTACTCACTCGTCAAATCTCTACTTTAATCAATAATATCCAATTTGCGTTTATAGCACAGCGCATTCTCGAGGTTTCATCTAGCTTAATTTTACTGAAGAGTGGAGAGAAAAGTGGTGCAATTTTAAGTCAAAAACTAGAGGCAGAAAATCACCAAAAATCCTAAAATATGTCCTCTGTGACATATTTATCTTGAACTTTTTTTTTGTGACAAAAAAATTCAAACTTGCACCCATGTTACACATTTATCTCAAACTTGTATTAATGTGACACATTTTACCTGGAGTAAATGTGTCACATGCCTACAAGTTTGGAATTTCTAGTGTCACTAAAAATAATTTTGGGTAAATATATTACACGGATATAAGTTTGTGATTTTTCGTGTCGCAAAAATAATTCAGGATAAATGTGTCACAGTTGGTATAATTTAGGTTTCTAGTATATTTTTCTCAAAACTAAAAAGATGCAAACTTCATCAATGAAGTTGAAAGGATTAACTAGGGTCGGTTGATTTTGGAACTGTAAAAGCATTAGTTCCAAGAAGAAACCGTTGGATCTCGACATTACCCAAAATTAATTTAGGTTTGAATATGCAATGTGATCCATGAACTTTAGCTCAATATGCAATATGATCCCTGAATTTTTAATTTGACAAAAATGGTCTATGAAAATTTTGAAATATGTTCAACTTGATCATTACACTATGGAAGATGTTTAATGCAGTCCTTCCATTAATTCAAATTCATGAACGACATTAGCCATTTTCTTATAGGTCAAAGATAAGTTGAATAAGCTGAATATGTTCCAAAAGTTTATGAACCATATTAAATAAATTGAAAGTGCATGAAATGACATTATATATTGAGCTAAAGTTCAATTATTACATTACATATTGAGCCAAAGTTTACGCATTATTTATGTCATTTTCCATTAATACTATTTCACATGTCACCAGTAAGGCAACACAAGAAAACAGAGAAAACACAGTGCGAATTGTATATTTATGCGTGTGTTTTTTGTGGGCAGCGGGAATGTTTGCTTCAGATGAGATTCGATTTCAGAGGGGAGAGACGGAGCAGTTTTGTGGAGAGATGCTTATGCACCCGTCAATCAATGTGTCACTGGTGATTGATGGAATGCAATTGGCAAGCACCACGAGATTCAATCAACTTTTGTTGCATCAGCTGACCTATAAAAAAAAAATCAAGAAAGAAAACCCTAGGAAAAATTTGCTGTCCACTTTCTGGCTGATAAATTATCAGCACGAGATACCTATGCTAACACACACGGAGTGTGTCGTTTGGTTCGATATTTGGAAAAAGCGTGTGGAGAAATGTGAAGGCTTGTGACCTGCTAAGAAAAATGCAAGACTGTTTGGAAAATAACACTAGGGAAAGCATGTTCGCTTGCGGATAATCTTAACTAATATTTAGGGACAACTTTAGGGCTTTGAAAGGTTGGCTTGCGGATAAGATGGACGTTTCATGCACCCGAGGGAAAGCATGTTCCTGTCTCTTTGTCTCTCTAACACAGGATGTCGCAAGAGAAACAGATAATTCAAATAGAAATTGTGGTCAAATGAGTTGAGAAGCTCATGTTTTTTCCTCCTATACTAAGGAGGATTCTTGCCCACTTATTGATGTTGAAGTCGTTATTGTTCCACATAGATTGTGAATGGGTCTTGTATGTTCTTTATATTCATGTGTTCTCTATTTACCTATCAGCTTAAGCTTTGGGTTGGACTTTCTAACATAGTATCAGAGCCAGTGTTATCGAGGATAACGACATGTGTCCAAATTATAGTATTTTCCAAAGAATGTTGGTAGTTACATAGGCTTGGTCGAATGAATTCGTGAACGTTACAACCATCAAATAGCAGTTACCTACTCAACCATTATATTATTGTCGAGTCAAACTCTGGTATAGTATTCGAGGCGTATTCAACTTTTGTCGTTGAGTCAAACTCCGACATAATTTTGGGGGTGTTTAGTTCACTATTTTTGGGTAGGAATTATCCTTGTTAAATCATTTCGTTGAGTCAAACTCTAGTTTGATCTCAGGCTCCGTTTGTTTCACGGAACATGAGCGATTTGGAAAATATTTTTTGAAAAGTGATTGCTTATATCGTTAGAAAAAAATTAATAAACGAAAAATATTTTCATCATCGATAATAATCTATGCCTAACTATTTTCATAGGCGTTGAAAAAAAAAATTCATTTATTCATTTTTTAAGAGATATAAACGATTACTTTTTGGAAAATATTTTTCAAATCACTCATTTTCCATGAAACAAACGGAGCTAGTATAGTTTCTTCCAAATTCATGTGTAACGATTTCTTCTGAGTCATATATCTATTAAACCTTTTCATCGAGTCAAACTCCGGTTGGATTTACATTTGCGTGACTCTATTGAAATCTTTGTATATTTCATGCGTTGACTTTTTGACTATCTAGATCTCTCCTATTCGATAACACCACAGCACCCTTTATCACACACATTTAAAAGACCAAGAACGAATTTCTGTGAAAAATATTTTGTTGCGGGGAAATTTCAGCAAAACTCGGGTAGTTCAATTAGATCAACTTTTTTTTCCTCGTATAAATAAAAATCCTTGGACTTATTTTCGTTAATTTCAATTTCGGTGCCATCGAACATGAGAATGTGAGTCTTCGCCCAAAAAAAAAAAAAAAAATTGGGAATGTGATCCGCCTCGTTTGAACCCGAAAAACACGAGGAAAGTTGATGTCTGTGTCGACCTTTTCCTCAACACCCCACGAGCGGAACTTCATCTCTCCCATCATCGCCGTTTACTATTTGCGGGCAAATAAGATAAGGGATTTCAACCTGTTCATCGTTTTCATTCATGTTGGAAAATGAACCAAAAAAAGGACCTCTTGAAGAAGCACAAAAATTAAATCCAATGAAAATGATAAATTTTTAGGGTTAGTAACATAAAAAATCCCAAATAGGTATATTTATGATAAATTTACCCCAAACTAATTTTTTGAGCACGAAAAACCTCAAACTGGTATACATATGATAAATTTACTTTATGTTAGTTTCTATTAATTTTTTTACCATCAAATTTCGGAGTTAGATAACACGCGACAGTTAACAGGCATATCAGTTTGAGGTGTTTACCATTCGTTTGTCACAGCTACTCTAGTTTAAGATTTTCCATGGTATTAACCTAATTTAACGGAAACTAACATAGGATAAATTTGTTTTAGGTGTAACAGTTTGTGATTTTTTACTGTAAAAAAATAATTTTGGTAAATTTGTCACAGATGTACCAGTATAGGATTTTTCGCGATCAAAAACTTAGTTTGGGTTAAATTTATCACGGTGAATTAGCTTAGAATTTGTTGTGGTATTAACCATTTTCTTTACCATGTTATTGGACAGAAAATTTTTTACTTGAGTTTGACCTTGTTAGGCAACGAAGTTGGAGTTTAGCAGATTGCTCATTTGGAGTTCAAGTACACGAAGCTCTGATTCGTTAATTTATGCAAGGTTCGATGTCCAAAAGGCCTACTCGAGCATTTACGCTTGAGGCTAGCAAGTTCTCTACGTCGTATATATAGTTAATATGTGATAGTGTTTTGCCGAAAATGGTCCTAATCGACAAAATACCTTTCACCGAAATTTGTTTATCAATTTCAATTAAGAAGAGACGTGTTCTATGGCGATTTCGAACAAAAGTCTTAATGCATCACAAGGAAAAGATATCCTTTGTTGGAATTTAATCAACGACGAAGTTGAAAACACTTTGTCAAAATTTAATCGACGAAAAAGTAATGATAGAGGCATACAATGCTGGAATTTGATCAACGGTGAAGATATCTGAAACTACAGGTAAAGTACGAGAATTGAAAAGTATGAGAATATATAGTTGCGGAAAAGATAAATTGACGAATGGATAAGACATAACCCATCAATGGTTATCATCGTGTCGATTGCTCGTCGTCGATATCGATGACTTTATCGAGAAACTTCGTCGAGAAATTTCAAGGCTCTCGTCGATGACTTCATGTTATGTTTTCGATGATTTCACTGATGAGTTGCCGATTCCTTCAAATTGTCGATTACTCTGTTCTTTGTTGACCAAACTCTGCTCTTATAGGCTGAGTCTAATACTTGCCGATAATAACTGAAAGTTTGTCATTTTTGGGTGTCCAACATACACGGAGTGCAAGGTATTCTGGAGTACAATAAGTGGACAATCTTTATCATCAAATCATGCCCAAAAGAAGAAAGCCTTTATCATTAGGTCATTTCTGCAGAATATGCATCTAGGTTTAGGATCTCTTGATAGAGTTCTATCAAACAAAATGGGCTCTTCTATACCATTCGCGTAGTTGAGAAATTGCATCGAGTCATGACAGTGCTTTGATATAGAGTCAAAACAATGTCTCGGTCTCCATCACAACTAGAAAATAGTGTTAGCGGATCACAATAAATCCAGCATCATTGTACATCTTTTTAGTGTTTCCGCAATGGTTTTTAGCGATGGTGTTCTTTTGAACTTATATGTCATAAAGAGAGTATGCGAATGTATACATAGTACATCAGTATGTTTGCTCTCCTCCTCTCTCGTGTAACCCAGAGTTACACCCTGGATATCTATGTGAAATGACCCTATCAAACGAATTATTAGTCAAAAAACATAGTTACAGGAGTTAGTATGTATCCATCGACCAAAAAATTAATAATTGAAATTGCTGTTCTCACGCCGTGTTAGCAGCATGGCTTCTAACAATATTAAAAAGTTGTAAATGAAAACTTGATTGAACTGTTTCCACAGCCTTAAAACAGTGAGTATACATATCCTTTTTTTTTATTTTATTTTTCTCTGTGTGGACGAGGTACTTGTCTAGGAAATTGTTGCAGCAGAGAAGAGCGAGGCCCAAGAGGTCATGTGTTGTCGTAAAGTGCAAGAGCCCGTAAGAGATGACCTGCAAACCTTTTCGCTTCAACCGTATCGACTAGGGTTTGAGTTGAGTTCCTATGACAATTAAGCATCTCTACTGCTGGGAAGAGTCTCCGACATTGCTGGTTCCCCAAAAGTGCATGGAAAATGACACTGTTCATATGAAACATTAACTAGAAAAAGAAAATTCACACGGTTAGATTTTATCGAGCTCAGTAATACACATTTGTTTATAGGTATTGATATAAAGAATTCTTGAATCATCCACGGATCTAACACGCTAAACCCTAAGCCGATCCTTCAATAAGCCATGGCTATGACATGGTTTGAAAAGGCTATCAAGTTTTTTGCTAAAATAAGCAGAATGATGCGATATAGACCTTTTTATAGCACTTAATAAGAGCACTAAACAAGGTAAACTTAATGATTCGAAAGCGTAGCTATTGGCAATGACTGACAAACTTAAAAAGACAAGTGCAAGGTTACAAACGGAATATTGGTTCGAAGGAAGGAAGATCAGCAACCCTAACCCTACACGAAAATTATCAAGAATATAATAAAAGAACCAACCAGTAATTAGTGATGGGAGAATATTAAGCAGAGTGATGATGCAGGAATTCTAAAGATGAACTTGGCATAAGCTTGCCTAAAGCTTGACCCATGACTTAATTATCAGAGAAGAAAGAAACCCTTGGATTTTTAAAATTGAAGGAAAATTCAAGAAACCCAAACCAAGAATTGAAGAAAAAAGCTATATTTGTTGAAAAATAGAATCATGAAGTAAGAAGGGAGCTCCCTTCAGTCCAAGGACAGGAAGATTAAGATCCAACAAGTCTCCCGCATCAATCACTCATTTACTAAGTAATTAGCAATAACTTTTCCCGTTGCGCTTTGATCTCTGCCACAAAGAAAACTCAGTATTTGGATGAATGAGTCGGCAGCCAATTAAATCCTAAATCCACCCGTGTCTGGACTGAAGAAAGCTCTCTTTGATTTGATCTCGACGACCAACTTCTTCAGCAAAACCCTAAAAAGAAGGAAAATAGAAAGATTATTTAAAAATTTGACCCCTCCAACTTTTGCTGGATCTCACACAATCTGCAAACATGAGCAGGTGAGGAGGAATTGAAGGAAGAACTAATGCAAAACATGATGTTATGGTGATACTTGACACTTCATCTCAATCTCTGGCTCCATCTTTTGTGAGACAAGGTGGTGGGGAGAGATGAAGTGAGACCAAAGCAGGAAGATTTGTCTTGGAGAAAGAAATTTCTGGGTCGCTGATGGATCTGAGAATGAAGAGAAATGGTCTTTTTATACAGGTAGGAAGAAGGGTTACAGATAAGACAGACATGCCAATCTTAGAGAGGTTTGTAATAATATAAACAACTACAGGAGTTATTCATATTCTTTCATTATTGAAGCCATGTATATATGCCTCTGTCCCTCACGTTATATTATGAAAATCCCATCTTCCTTAGCATATGCTCTTTTCAGCATATGATGAATAAAGATGAATTCTGTAATAATTAATTGTTAAACCTAGCACTTCAGCATAATTGCATGTTCATCAATTGTGCTGTGGGGTTCTGGTTTCAGGAGGAATGTGTGGTCGAGGGCACTTAACCCGTTTCCATCTAAATTTAAAGAACGCTGTGGATTAAATCTTGTGAAGTTCAGGTTCTTCGATTGAAGCTGCCCAATAATCTTAAGCAATATGAGATGAACAAGACTTCGAAGTTTTTCAAGTTGCAAGTTTTTAGACACTTTTATGGTTAATCAGTTATATTTTTTAGTTTATCAGGGCTCGCGACTTTCAACTTTTCTATGTTAAGAAAATCAATACATACACAGCTTCAATTACTCGTTAAAATTTTAGTAATCTAGGTTTCGAAATCAAAACATTACTACTTTGAGCGGGGCTTCGCTCTTCCCGACTAAAATCGTGCCACTGGAGCAAAGCTGTAAATTTATTCATGCTTTTCATTCGAGTCGACGTCCTATTTCATGCACATGACTCTACAACAAATAAATCAATTCGCTATATTTGAGTCACTCATTGCAAATCACGGACGCTCTATTTAACACACACATAATCCAAGCTCAGCATTTCATAACAATTCATTCTATGAAACATTACCACTCATAATCAATTCGCTCTATTCGAGTCACTCATTGCAAATCACGTACTCTCTATTTAACACACACCTAATCCAAGCTCACCATTTCATAGCAGTTCATTCCATGAAACATCAAAGCAGTACCTAAGGGTATGTCTGTTATATTCTCTATCATAGATGTTGAATAAAGGATCCTAGCTATATCCCCATCCTTACACTAAAAAAAATTACGCACATAGGATTAATGCATCTCAGAATCCCTATATTAAATATGGTAAGTTCCATCATTCTGTACCTTTTTGTTTTGTCATAGCCATCATACTGTACCTTGTATGCATGCAATAGCTCCACCGTTTGTTTCGAGCAATCAATCTGCTGGCAAAGTTCGACCAAAAAATAAAAAAACGTTGGGACTGGACGGGACGTGACGTGACGAAGGAAAGGGAGGGCTTCCTCTCTGTTCAAATAATCTCAGCTGAAGCTTCAAAAAGTTTGATGTAATCGACGAGGGCCATAACACCACGAAAGTTCAAAGAGAGAGAGAGAGAGAGAGAGAGAGAGAGAGAGAGAAAGAAAGAGAAAGAACATAGCACAAAGTCCAAAAACACAACTGCTGCTACACCATGAAACTCATTTGGTACGTGGAAAGCGATTGTCCGAGAGAAAACTAGGGAAATCCTCATGACTCAAAGGGAAAAAAAAGTGTCATCATCCTAGGGTTTCCATTTATGCGTAAACAACTAGGGGCACAGCTGAAAAAAGTTGGAGCTCCCATCACTAACTAAGTATTAGCCTTTCCGCAATGCATCACATGTACAATTTCCCATTGACGCAGAAAAGGTTTTTCGACCTAGCAACAAGGGATACGGCACCCTTAATTTAAAGACTTGGCTTTATGCTAAACTTTCTTGTTGTAACTGAGAATGACCACGTGACAATCTCTAAAGTTTTCTATGTTGATGTAGGAACGCAGTCATCTCCAACCGATAATGGCCCGTTCCACAGGATAAGGTGCCTAGGTCTTTAATATGCGCCGTGGTCCTCACGATTACCTTTCGCTTAAAAAAATAATTCAATTCTCGCAAAGTTAAACAATGCATATCCGCGCAAGCCATTGATCAAGTAGTTCAATTTAGTCATGCAGAATATTGGAATATAAAGTATGTCCTGCCCTGTACACTAATAAGTTAAACATCTGGAGTAAACGATTGAGCGTATAATAATGTCACGCAGTAGAGATAACATGAGTTGTTTAAGTGTACAGCATCGAATTTCCAGTAGCCATCGCGCGCATTATTTAGAGATTAATTTAAGCACGGAAGGAACCTTATCGAGGCATAACAAAGGGAAAAAATGATCGAAAATATGTGAGATTTTCTTTTTAATTTGATTGATGAAAACAGACAAAAATCAAATCAAAATTCATAAATACTTCGCAATTCATATTTTGTCGGAGAGTTTACTGTATTCTCCAAAAATTCTTTTCAGCTCTGATGATATTCTCTATCATCATTCTCTCCGGAGAAAGAAGAGCGCAATTATTAAGGAAACAGACTGTGACCGTGAGCAGTGTGGGGGTGGTGCCATGGAAGAGCCCAATGGACGATGATGGCCACGGGGAACTAACAAAAAAAAAAAACGTGGTCTCTCAATTCCCGCTCGATGTGTAATGTCCTTGTAGCTATAATCGTTCAAGGCCAAAGTTCTATTGGAGTAAGATTCATACTTTCCAACGACAGGAAAGCATGTGGATACGCGGGAACCGCTCTGGCCAAGATCTCAAGGGGGCAAAGCCCCTTCAGCATCATAGGACTTTTATAATTTGAACTCATATTTTCATTATAAATGATTAGGCTCATGAATAGTTATTGTTATATATACTCTTTTTCGCTTATAATTGAGTAGCGTAATGGGAGATGCGATGTGCTAATTATAATAGAATCATCTGCTAGACATAATCTTAGTTTAGTGGTGAATCATGATAAAAATATTGGATCTCGATTTTCTCTTTCTTGCTACGCTTTACTTCGTTGTGATTGAATTTTCAATCCTAGTAAGTTTGGAGATCATATTACGCCTTATTCTCTTTCTTTTTCATTTGGGTAACTGTAAAACAAAGGAAAGATCGAGAGTTGATCTTCTCCCTGTGGCTGTCCCAGCATGGCGTGCACTCATGATCTTCATCTCTCTCGCCAGAGCACTCGCCAGAACCAGCCTGGCCGAAAAGATCAGCTTTGAGCACCCCAAAAATATTCCCCTCCCGGCGAAAAAGATGGATGAAGCAGAGAGAGAGAGAGAGACCAGACATCATCAGCAAATTGCAGAGAGGAATCTGACCCCCACCCAAAAAAAAAAATATTGCAGAGAGGAAGGCAAGTACCGATGCAATATCAGTGAGCTGTAGTGGTGTGGGACGGAGGAGTTGTCCCCATGAAATGATGTTCGGTTGATTGAAATGTCTGCTCTTTGTTTTCTTCTTTGCTGTTATTATTTCTCGTTTCAGAACCGTCTCTTTTGTCACCACCTTGATGGAGAATCATTCACTTCAACATATAAAGTGTAAGGCGTTTCAAAAAAATTTAATATACATATAATTTGTATGCCTTTAAAAGTAGGTGAAGATAGGGATGATGATTCACATTATTTCCAACAAGGATGGATAATTTCCAAATTTAGACAGTAAAATCATTAATTCTCCTTATTTTTACTATTTACTTTTTTTCTTGACCAAAATCTGGTAACTTATGAACTTTGACATGCTTTTAGTCCAACTCGCTTGAAGTTTTCACCACATTTAAATGCTAATACGTAGTTTGAATGTGTTTTTTTTTTTATAATCTTTTAAGGTTGCATAATATCTTCCGACCAAAAGAAAAGGTTGCATAATATCTTAAATCTGACGGGAAAATTAAAAAAAAAATTACTTTATACTTTTTAGTGAAGTAGAAACAAGCACTTCCTCATATCTTAATACATGGGAACTTGGTTGGTTGACCGAGTCTTGACCTCAATTCTTTTTGCTTTTTGATTTTTTTTTTCCTTCTCTTCTCTTTCGTTTTTCTTTTCTAATAAGTATTTTTTTAAAGCTAATTTGCATTCACACCCCATGATTCTGACATGTTTTTTTTCCCTTAAGTATCCAAACTAAATCAACGTCGATATAATAGTGCTAATTCCACACCCAAAATAGCTTAATACACACCAGCCCACATGAAATCCAGTCCTCTTTGATTGCCATTTCTCTACCGAGGGAAAACACCGATAAATCCAATGGTCACATTGTTCCAGTTTATTTATAGAGCTCTAACTTGTCATGAAACTTATCAATTGATTCTTTATTTAAAACCCCAATTTTAAAATCCCTTCTGCATACATCATTGCAAGAGAGTGTATCGAGAGGGAAGACTTTATATAAAAAGGGAACAAGGCCTTACAAATGAATCAAATTGTTTGGAAAATATGGTAGATAGATGTTTAAATTCGTGTAATTACGTTACCCACACTTGACGGTAGTGATAATTTTCCCCCTAATTGTCACACTTTTATCATATTTGAAGATCCTTACATCACCTTTTCCAAAAGCCACCATTTTATATATCTCAATTACGCGTACTTTTTTTAGAATTGCAGAATTCAATTTCTATTTGAAGCGAATGAATGTGCTCGTCGTTGAGCCATTTTCATGTTTGGCTTTTTAATGGACGAGGACAAAGCAACATGCAAATACAAGAAGGGGGACAAGCGGTTTGAAAACTGTCTGTTGTGAAAAGACGGAGGAGAGGAGGCTCAAGTTTGATTCGTTGATGGATTAGAAAGAAGAGAAAATGGGAGAGGGGATTTCGGATAGATATATTCCTTTAATGGGAATTTTAATTAATTAAACTCAAAAAAGGTGTAAATTAAGTCGTTTAAGGCGTGGAATTACCGCCACCCTATAATTTTCCATCCGACAATGCTTCGTATACAACCTATTTAATCTAGATAATCTTCCAGCTATTCTCACACCCAATATGTTATTTGGATGCGAGTGCATATCCTGGACCGACCAATCGCAAAATAAAAGTGAAGATTTGCCTTAACATTGTAAACAAAGTGTGCGTAATAGTTGAGCAAATTGAAAATTATACAATGTATTTGTCAACACCAAATAATAAACACAAGTACTGAGCAGGCATCGATGTCATTAAAATCCCGATTCGGTCTTAATTCGGTAAAATAAATAATGGTAAAAGTCTTATCGATGAATCGGTAAGTTGGCCATGGTGCACTGAAAACTGCAAGAACCCGATATTCGGAAAATGGGCGATAAGACTACTCATCACCGAAGTTCGGTAAGTATCCATGAATCGGCGACTTCCCGAAGAACATAAAAGCCAATGAAGAAGGATCATAAACGTGCAATGGATCAACCAAGGCAACCACGTCTGGGGAAGTTATGAGTGAGGAGCGAAAGTCATGGGCACGAGCAAATCATGGAAAGTTATCCAAAAAGTTCAACTTTAAAGTCATTGGAGCAGTTAAAGATTAATTTTGACGAACAAAGTCGTGAAGAACGTGGACAAAAAGGGGCAGTTATCAAAGGCGTCAGAATTCAAGATTTGAAAAGATAACCATCTAAGCAGTTGCAAAGAGCAGGTGAATATAAATGCTCGAAAGAAAAAAGAGAAAAAAAGATCAACAACGCATCCAAAAAAAAATCCAAATTCCTTTGTAATTTACCTTTTCTCGTACTTTAAATTTCCTGCACTTCAATTCCTGCAAACCAGTTTATTTCTCAGTCATTTACAGCTTTCCTAGGAGTATTGTAACTTAGTCTGGTCCCTTTGTTGATCTCAAACCCACTATCAATCCATACATTTTCGTCCATATCCATATCTCCTCTATGTGATTTGTTCTTCACCGTATATTTCTTTGAGAATTGATCCACATAATCTTGTTAAAAAAAATTGAAGAACGAATTTCGGTGAAAGATTTTTCTTGTTGCGAAAACGAGTGAACATCTTTTTGGCAATCACAGTGGAACCTTTTGTAGTGAGATTTGAAGAAATGGTGAGAAGCAAAAACCAACCAGAAGGAGCACAAGTTGACAATGTCAACAACCCAGATGATGGTACACGATCGGAGCATTCAACAACCAATCAAGCTGAAGAAATAGCCCATGACAATACCGACATACCACGACAATTAACTAAATATCATACTCGCACGTTAGCGTCCGAAGCTACATTGGTAGCCATGATGAAAAGGATGATTGAGGAACAGCAAAATGATCCCACTAATCGCATGGTGAGGCGTGTTACAGACGTGATAAGGCCAATGGTGATCAACGCCATAAACGAGGTAATATCTCATCCAGTACCTCCTCCCAAGTTCCACTCTTTTATGCAAATTCTCTAGACACTATGACATTTCCTCCAACGTCAGGACCTCCCAATGTTGGGAATAATGGAAGTGGGGGGTGAGAATCTACAACCGCCTTTGCGAATTATACCAAGGTCAAAGAATCCAACACCCACAAACTTGATGAATGGGGTGAATGGTTATAATTTCCCACAAGCTGTTCATATTGAAGTTAACACAGTTAACCCAACCCTTCCCATTCCACAACCAGTGCTAAATAGACCACCTCCACTGAATGTGCTAAATGCTGAACCTATGAGGCCTGCTGCAACCCAACCATATCCCCACGTAGTAGAGAATCCTCTCTACAGACCACCTCCACCCATTAACTTCGGTATGGAACATCAAGGAATAAACAGACCTTAATAAGTTGACCCTAGTGTCGCGACCCTCTCGAGGTTCGCCGTGGGCTCTCGAGGGCTAATGGGCCGTCCAGTCTGGTCAGACGCGGGCCTCTCCCAAGGCCCGTTACCCAAATCGCAACGGAGGTATACGTAGTCGACCTTTAGTGTGGTCTAGTGACATGTGTTAAGTGTGCATGCCATGGAGTCGCCACCAATCTTTTTTTGGAGGGTATGATTGGACCACCCTATTGAATAGTCGGGAGTTTCTATTCAATTCTGCGATAACCAGAGAAATGGGTTCGGGGACTTAGTTACGCCAACTGTCAGAGTTGACGCCCTTTCGGTACCTAAATTGACTGAATTTTCTGACCTAAGATTTCATGCAGATGAGTGGAATATGAATCCTAAATCTAGGAATTCATGCAAATAGGAATGACTATCATGGCAATCACAATCAATAATAAAAGGCGCAAATCAATGAATCCAAGTATGCAAAGTAAACACATCAAATCAACATGACACTCATAAGAAGGCTCTATTAACCTAAATAAGTATCAATCAAGCTTAGGAATGATTTAGACATGATTTTACCCATAAGGGGTAAAGTCGTAATTTTGAGACAAAAGGGACGATTTGCCCAAAAAAGGCAAAATCATCATTTCAGAATGAATTCGGAGTAAAACGATGTCAAAAATAGGTTTGGTCACTCAATTGACCCATTTCCTATTTTTTTTGCAATTTTCATGATTTTTTGGAATTTTAGAAACCGATTTACCATTCGAAGGGTAAAATCGTCATTTTCTAAAAATGAGAATGAAATGTGGAAATCCTAGACATAAGGTTTAGCCACCTATCTAGCTCATCGCCAAATTCTAAGCAATTTCCACAATTCATCGGAATATCAAAGACGATTTACCCTTTGAGGGGTAAAATCGTCGTTTTGGATTAAATGGGAGAAAATCCTAAAAAAAACGACAACCAATCAATTTCTTTTGATCATTTTCAGCCTTGGGAATTTTCTAGAATTTTTTTAGTAATTTTCTGCAATTCTTCTCAATTTTTTTTGTTTTTCTTTAATTTTTCCATTTTTTTGGCATTTTCTGATTTATTAATATTTTTTTATATTTTCAGAAAATATTTTAACAAAAAGCATATCATTGGCAATAGACAACACTCAACCAGATAAATAAGCTAACTACTGAACTGAGATAAATACATGCAAACCAAATCTATAATGGCGACATTTTAGAAAAATAACCCTAATACACGGATCGGGTACGTAAAACATACCGGATTGGACACCGGCCTTCAATCGCCCAGCCCCAGCCTGCGACCATCTCCATGCACATCACCTGTCGATCACCACATCAAAATGTCAACAATCAATTTTACAAGTTTTAAGACCGGTAATAAATAATAATAATTTAAAAAATAAATAAATCCCGGCTCGGAAACGGGCCAATTCACTCAGCCATGGACCGGCTATGGGCTCACGGCCTCGGCCCAAGATCACGGCCTCGGCCCACGGCTTTGGCCCACGGCTTTGGCCCACGGCCTCGGCCATGGGCTCGGCCTTGGCCTACGGCCTCGGCCCACGGCCTCGGCCATGGGCTCGGCCATGGCCTTGGCCTACGGCCTCGGCCCACGGCCTTGGCCCACGGGCTCGGCCATGGCCGAGACGCATGGCCACTCGGCCGACGTCCTCGGCCCACGGCCTCGGCCATAGGCTCGGCCATGGCCGAGGCTCACGGCCACCGGCCTACGGCCTCGGCCATGGCCGAGGCGCACGGCCACCGGCCCACGGGATCGGTCCACGGCCGGGATCGGCCCGAACACGATGGATTCGTGGCCAAGCGGCGACGACGAAGAGCGACGACGTGGCAGGGGGCGAAACAGAGGAGGAAGATGGAGGGGGATTGCGGTATCTAGGAGCTCCACGAGGTCGTGATAAACAGCAAGACGGACGGGATCTCGGCACGGCGTCGGAGGGTGGCGGAGCAAGGTGGCGGTGAGGGTGGTCGCCGTAATCTAGGGGAGGATGAAAAAATGAGAAGAAAAGAAAGAAGAGAAGAAGAGAAGAAGAAGAAGGAGGAGGAAGAAGAAGAGGAATGCTGCGGGTGATGAAGGAGAGGGGAGGAGAGTAAAGTAATAAAAAAATATAATAATATAATAATAATATAATAATATAATAATATAAAATACTAAAAAGTAAAAAAAATAATAATAAAATAATCAAAAGCGAAGAGAAAATGATTAGTTCCCTTTTCCTTTTAAATGATGATGTTTTCACTCCTTTTCCTTTTAATCATTACTAATATTTTTGTCAAATTCAATTTTACGGTGATCAGTGAACACCTAAAATGGAACCTGAATTTTACTGTTTTATGAGGTCCTAAAGTAAAGAAAATTAAAAATAAAAATACCTACTATTTGTATATATTTTTGTGACCTCGAATACTACTTATTTTATTTTATTTTTATTTTTATATTTTTCGAAAATAATAATAATAATAAAATAGGAAAAATATGAAAAAAAATATTTTTATCCAAAATGGTCCCTTTAGCTTGGCCAAGGCTACCAAAGTTGGTTTTTGTAATTTTTTAGCTTTTTATGAATTTTCTATGAATTTTTGAAAAATAGAGGAAGAAAAAGGTTGATCAAAATTTAGGTGTCAACAGCTGCCCCTCTTTGAGAGGAATCTCATCAGAGGAATCCCCTCAGAGGTTTCTCTCAAAGACAAGGTGACACCTGAGTCCTGATCGACTCGACTCGTGAAACTAAAGGAAAAGGAGTCATGACATCCGTTTTTTTTATGCTTGTCGATGTATGCTCTTTCTTGAAAGGGGAAACATTTATTTGACATGAGAGAGTGAGATAGTAGAGAGATATACCTGCCACTTACCTATTCGATGTTTGTGCGATTTTCGCAGTGTCTGATGGATTCCAGAGAATTTCTAGGGACTCGTTTCTAGAGTGTCCTAGAGAGGTTAAGCTCTGACCCGTATGGTAGGTTAAACCATAATGAGATTCCTAACTGATAGGAATCTAAGGAAGACGCGCCCCATTTGGGATTTGCCAAGGATTTTGATCCGTATGGTGGATCGGACCATTGAGTTGACCATTTAAGTGATTTTCGCTATTGGATTGACCCTTCAGGCGGTTTCTACCTTTGATTGACCCTTCAGGCGGTTTCTACCATTGTGTTGACCCTTCAAGCGGTTTCTACCTTGGTTTGACCCTTCAGGCGGTTTCTACCTTGAGTTGACCCTTCAGGCGGTTTCTACCTTGGTTTGACCCTTCAGGCGGTTTCTACCTTTGTTTTGACCCTTCGGGCGGTTTCTACCTTGGTTTGACCCTTCGGGCGGTTTCTACCTTTGTTTTGACCCTTCGGGCGGTTTCTACCTTAAGATGACCCTTCAGGCGGTATTTACCTTGGTTTGACCCTTCAGGCGGTTTCTACCTTTGTTTTGACCCTTCGGGCGGTTTCTACCTTAAGGTGACCCTTCAGGCGGTATCTACCTTGAGTTTGACCCTTCAGGCGGTTTCTACCTTGAGTTTGACCCTTCAGGCGGTTTCTACCTTCAGTTTGCTTTGAAAATGGGTCTCATGACGAGGGTTCTCCACGTCCGATGAGACTGCCTAATTTTTAAAAAGGGGTCTCATGACGAGGGTTCTCCACGTCCGATGAGACTGTTTGAATTTTGAAAAGGGATCTCATGACGAGGGTTCTCCACGTCCGATGAGACTGCCTAGATTTTTTTTTTTTAAAGGGGTCTCATGACGAGGGTTCTCCACGTCTGATAGGACTTTTTCTTTTAAAAGAGTTTTTCTTCCCCTCTTTTTTTAGAGATCCCGAAGTTTGTCGGGAATTCAGTTTTTTGAAGCAGTGAAAGATTTTATTTTGACAAAGCTTCACTTGAGCCTGCTGAGGCGACATTCTGGGAGCTGGGTTCTCCAGGTATCCTGCAGAAGTTTGAGCTTGAAAGATTTTTCTTCACCAAGAAAACGTTAGTAATTTTTGGGAAGACCACGGCTGTCCACTTGACAAAAATCGTATGACTTAAGTTTTAATTGTGAAATGTGCATTTTGATGCTGGAGGTTGTCCAAAGTATTCTTGCAACATGCAAATGTGATCACAAATCCCTTGCACGGAAAATCTGGATCAAACAATTTGAAATTTCCAAAAAGAGTTTGTTCAAAACATCTATTGGAGAATTTCTCATCCAAGAGGGCTCCTCACCGCTCTGTGATAATGGTCTTAAGGAATGCGCCAACTTCCTATTAACCTGTGCCTAGGTTTTAGGATCATTCGCAGCGCATACATTTTGATCGGTCGGGAGGTCTTTCATGGGACCGTAATGTTGGGCTTGGTTATTGATCTTCAAGAGGGACTCACTTTTGAGTCAAGGTCATTTGAATGAAATTCTTCACCATCTGCTCCGGGTTTACAAGTCGAGAACCCTGCAAAATGAGAAAGAAATAGTCTTGCTCGTACTTCTTCGAGCTAAGCTATATGTTAACCCAAATGTCTTAGTCAGAGAAGACTGTTTCAGGGTTATGACATTGGTAGGATTGGGGACCGAAAAAGGCTTGTTTTTGGCCCAGAATTTATGAGGGGATTGACATTGGTGATCATTGCAAATTCGTCACCTGTCTTTTCCATTCTGCATATTCAGTTTTTGAGGTGTGCAACCGCTTTTGAGGTGTGCACAAGTCCTTTAGAGAGCGTCTCTTGTTGCATTCAGAGACCGATAATTCTCTCTATATCTTTGCTCCGCGCTTGACGCCATTTGGGGAGTAGCCCTTTTGATACTACTCTTTTAGGAATTTCCTCTTTTCCCGACCAGACTTTACTGGGGATCAATCAAACAGCTTATGCGAGCATCGGCCTTGCTTTTACCAGGCACTTTGCTTTTTCTTATCTGATGCTGGGGATTTCTTTAATCCCTTGTCGCAAGCGGGATGCTTGGCAATTGTGCTAGATATATGACTTGGCTCTTAGCACGCTTGAGTATCGACTTAGTAGCTTTTTCGTAAACCCTAAGTCTTGAACTCCCTCGTTTCTGAAGTGATGTCGCATCCGTCTTGGAAAGTGCAATGATCACCAACGGGTTTATGAAATGATTTTGTAGGCTCAACTTGGCTATGCAAAGGATTCGGTGTGTGGGATAGAGAAATGAATGCTCCTCATCATCCTATGGCACTTGGATTACCATATAAACAACACACAAAGATTAATGTTAGTCCGAGCAAGAAAATTTCTAACCATTTCCTCCTGATGCTGCTGGACTCACCTCCATTTTGCCCCGATGTGGGGTGGTTCTTGACAGGGTTAAGAATGAAAATCGCCGTTCAAGGGGTTATCAACGGTTACCTGTAGTGTTTAGGGGATATGAAACGAACGCCTCCGTCGTCCCAATCCATGTAATCGCTGCGAATGGTCCCTACCTCCGTAGGTACAGATTTTGCCATCCGATTCACTTCCCTCATCTCTCAAGTGTATGTAGGATGTGTTTGGACTGGGTTCGCCTCTCTTTTGAGTAAACTTCCTTTTGAATGATTTGACAAATAATCATATTTGGAAAAATTCATTTCTTTCTTTCCCAAAATTTATCCATCGAGGGGATTTTGTGATGTATCGTGCATGTTTTATTCATGCTTTGGGCAACCTCCCGATTTAAATCATGAACATCGATGCATTGGATAATTTCCATGACGGCTAAAGGGATTTTAACATTCTTTATCTTCAGCTAACTGGGAAAGGGATACTTACCTACCTGTCGCGGCTGTAGACCCCTGCAAATGTAAAGAAAGCATATCATTGTAGGTTCACAAATTTTTCAAAAATCGAAACGATACATCCTACCCTTGGTCATGTACTCTGACGAGTAGTACATGGGATGTAAGAACTTGTTCCTCTGCAAGGCGACTCCCCTGCCAAGGATAGACAACAAGTATCAATTCATATCCTCGAATTCAAGACAAATTGGGACGATACAACTTTACTCTTGATTTTCATCCCATTCTGATGTGGCGTGTTGATATGAACAACATCTATCAAATCCGCCTATCCATGCTTGGAGTGTTTGTAACATCACTGGTTCATCTGCCCCCAGCTGGGCAGCGTCTGTTCTGCTATTTGAACGCATGACTCCTTAAGTGATTTATCCATGTTTATCATCTGAGAAGGAAAAGAAAGAAGACATTATTTCGGTATCCGATTGGAGATCGTTTAGGAACGATACATCGTTTTACCAAATGGGTGGCTTCGCGGCCAGATGCATTTTGCATTGAAGGGGTGGATTCCATTATGCTCTGCGAACGATGATCATTGCTTGGGGAGCTCGCCCCTGAGCTTAAAGATGCTCAAAAGGTAAGGCGGATCTTCGTACGACTAGTTTTAAGCGTAAATGAGAAATGCCCCCATGGGAGCCTTACAATGGGATTGCCAATACATTCATTCAGGCTATTCATCCTCTTTTCTCCGAACATTTTTTTACAAATCGCGCCTTGAATCAAACACCTGATCGTCGGCTCTGTATCACTATTGCAAGAGTCCGCCAGCTTCAGGCTGATCGAGCCAGAAATTGAGTTCCTCTCCAAGGAAATCGCTCGAATCTCCGAGCCATTGATGCTCAAGTCGAGTGTCACCGACCGCTGGCGATAGATCACTCTCGCCTTGGATGATTTGATTCCTCGAGCTGGAACCTCCCTTGTTGACCGGCAAATATGTAGACATGTCCCATGTAAATGTTGGATTTGCCATGGGAAGAGCACTAGCAACAGGTTGGTACTCAAATTGGGGAGTTCCTATTTGCGGGAACTGCGGTATATACACTTGAGGGGTATTGAGACTGCTTGGTGGAGCGTTCTGATTTGGGTTAGAGGAGTCGGTGACATGGTTGCTGGTCTCGTCAACACCGAAACATGGTTGGGTGTTCCCGGCTCTACAATCATCGTGGTTGCAGTTATGACCAACATTTAAGTTCGAACCAGCTCCATCCGAGCTTAGTGTCACCCGTCCCTCTTTTTAGCAACCTCTTGAAATATCCAAGGTGGCTCGCGACGTTAACTTTAGAGAGTCCCGGCACGTTCAGGATTTCGTGTATGCGCGTTGATCGTGCCGTGTCGATCCCCAACTGTCGAACTGTATCAACAAATTTCTGATGGAGTTCAGCAGTCCAAGAAAATCGCGCTTTCTTGTCAACAAGAACAACTCGCCGACTAATCTCTATGAGATCTGATTGTGTTGGAAACTGCTCTTGTAAGCCTTCGACGGTATCTGACTGCACCGGAAGACATTGCGAAAGGCATTGTAACATATGAGCACTACCAATCTCTAGAAGTGGCTCTTCGGAGAATATTTCACTGATGAGAATATGGTTATTGCAATCAAGGCAAGTGGCGCTGCTCAGTGCTTCCTCATATCTAGCGCTTTCTGTTCGAAGCTTTTCATTTTCTTCTTTCATAATCGCTAGCTCTTGCTGTCTATGTAGATTCCCCAGCCGGGCTCGTTTGTTACGAAACCACTTATTGACCTTCCCAGGCTCCCACCCTAACTCTCGACCTAGCTCAGCCCTCTGCTTCTCATCTGGATGGGGGCATTCCTCGAAGAAAAAATCAAGCTCCCGGTCTTGACTTGAAGTATGGTGAAGGGGATGTTTTCCTTTCTGACGCTGATCACTGCTATGGGTATTGTTTTCATTACCACAACCTTGAGTTTCATCGTTGGAAGTGTCAATCTCCATGACCATCGTGCCGGATTCGGTCCCGTGATCTTCAAATTCTTCCAGCAGTTTAAGCTCGGAGACTTCCAAGTCGGGCGTTTCCAACAAATGACGGTATCCTTGGAACATTTTGGATCGAAGTATCACTGACTGATCGTCGCAGAAGTCATCTGATCCTTCGAAATATTGATGCATGGGTTGGGTAGTATCGCCCGACTGGTTCTTCGAGCTGGAACCTCCATTTCTTCTCGAGAACATGAGAGGGGAGTTGATCGATTGACCCCCATAAGCATCTCCTACTTGGGAATTAGGGAAACAAAAATGCTCAACGCATTCCCTTGTTAGATCCTTTGAAACCACATGCCCTAGTTCGGCAAGTCCTTGGGCACTAAGCGCAGAAAGCTCATTAGTAAGCGGAAAAACAGCGACGGATGGGTGCTGCACCTGCTGCATCTGTGGCACACACTCTTGAAGAAAATTGGGATGACTCAGATGAATATTCTGATCAATTTCCCAATAAGTGTTGAATTTGTAACCGAGGTTAGCATGACGCTGTCTTAGCGCTCTTCTGTAACAACCGAGGTGATTTGAGACCATAGCCTTGGTAAGTTCTGGTGCATTCAGGGCCTCCATTACTTTCTTCGGGCGTGCATAGTCGAGCCCTATTCGCCGAACCACGTCTAAGAACTTGCGGTGAAGCTCAAGGGGCCACGCGAAAATCTTCTTCTCTTGGTTCAGAATAGCGTTGACAGCTTGACGGCTGATCTTTAACCCTTCTCGAGCAGGATCTGATCCTGCCCGAAGCCGTTGTGGAGAAGACTCTTGGGCTCTGACGTGGTGACTCTCATCATAGTGGCATATATTCCCTCCTTCAGAAGGCACTGGCACTATCTTTGTGGGATTGATTTGTTCATGCACATCACCAGTATTTTCGATCATAGCAGAAGGCTTAACGGGAAACAATCTACTGAGAGTGGTAGGGCCACCGCAGTTAGGGCAGACAATAGTGCTAAGAACTTCTTCATACCTCACGTTCTTTGTTCGAAACTTCTCGTTCTGTTCCTTTAGAAATGCGGTCTCCCGTCGTTTGTACTGCTTACTCAGCTTGGTTCGTTTATTTTGAAACCAATTCAAGATCCTCAAAGGGCTCGTCCCTAGTTTTTGACCCAACTTCTTCCTCTGTTCTGTGTCCGGGAAAGGGCATCCCTTGAAGATAGCTTCAAGTATCTGGACCTCATCCGGAGTGTAGAGCTGGCGACGCTTTCTTTTCTGGCGCGGATCATCGTCGCTGGCGTCTTGGTCGCTGAGGGCTTGAGTCTCCTGGATGGTCGAGTCGATTTCCATATCCTTCGTGACGAATTCATTTCCGAGGTCTTCAAATTCCTCTAGCCGTTCAAGTTCGGAAACATTCAGGTCAGGCGTTTCCAACAGATGATGGTACCCCTTGAACATTTTGGGTTGAAATGTCTTTTCCTGATCTTCGTTCGCTTGATCTTCTCCACCCTTTCTCAGATGTTCGCCCTCTCTGTAATTATCAGAGATTAGGCGTGTTCCAAGAAGCGTCGCTTTGAAATCGAGTAACGAGCGTCTGACGGGCGTTCCTTTCGAGACTTCGTGATTCCCCCCGTCCGTTCTTACTCTCTCTTGCCTGAGTGGAGCGTGCAGATTTCCTGTGTCGACTTTTGCTTTATCGAGCATTACGCCTGTCCCCCTAGCTCGGTCTCCAAAGTAATAGGTCCGCCGGCCTTTAGATGTTGTTACCTTTTCTAAGCCTGAAATCACGGGACAGAGGTGGATCTGTGACTCACCAGGGATGTATTAATGAGGCTTGATTAGCCTTGCTGCGTATAGAAAAATTATTGCAGCTTTCCCTTTCTCGTTCGAGCGTTAAAGGGCGAGAGGTTGACATCGAGGAGATTAACATTTCGATCTAACCTCTCAAACACTCCTCCATCATTCCTTCTTTTCTCTGTCGTTGAATCGCAGATGGCTTCCTCTCCTGTACCCGCTGCCTCAGCCGAAGCTTCAACCCAATGGGAGAGGTTTTATCACCTCTTGGGTAGAGGTTATGGCTACATAAACAGTCATCCTGAAGCTGAGGTTGAAGTTCGTACTCTGATTCCGGCCCTGGATACTGTGTGTATTGAAGGTACGAAACTTCAAAGGGAGTTTGTGATCTTCCCAACTCTCTTCAACAATTTCCTGCAGGCTTATGAAGTTGCTAGCCGGGAGGTCACTTTGGCTGGTATCGTGCGAGCCCGCTATCAGGACCGAACTGAGTCCCTGATGTTGGCCATGCTGACGGCCGATAACCATAAAAGGGCTGTTGAATACGCCCACTCCCAGGTTTCGATGTTGGTCCGTGAGAGAGACAACTTGGTGGAGCGTCTGGCTCTTTTTGACACCGCCTTTGAGCAAGATCAGCACAACCTCGTGCTGAGGTTCCAGTGTGCCTGGTTGGAGGAAAGGCTTGAAGACCTGAGCATGGATATAGCTCGCGGGAGGGTGCTAGCTCAGGACTTAGAGCTTGAGTTCGAGTACTATGAGACCAAGGTGAACGACCTTAAGGAGAAATGTCGCCTCCTTTTCTTCAAGCTTGTAGACCTCGATTCCCAGAGTGTGGGTTGTAAGCAAGGCATGGATAGCATGGAGAATCAATTGAGCTCATTTGTGATGCTCATTAGAACTCACTTTGGATTTACGGTTCCTCCTCAGTAGTCTGTTTGTAAAGTCTCCTGTTAAGTGCTATAAATGAGAGTGTATGTACATTTCCGCTTATCCTTCGCAAGATTCAATATTGCCCTTGGTTTCGCAATCATAGTGTTTGAGGCAACTGACGATCTTTCCGCTTTCGAGCCCGCTCACGTTATGTTTGTAACCTATGCTGTCACGTTTGCCTTCGTGCGCTTGGTCGATTTACCTCGAACCCATCGTGACAAACTTTTTACAAGGGTTTTAATCTTGTGCGAAAAGTTTTTATCAATATTCCTCGAAAGAAAGCATACTATTGAAAGGAATGTAATTCACGATAATAGCTTTTGACCAATTTTCAGAAGAGCGAATTAGTCAAAAGTGCAAGGCATAACGACGTGTTTTAAATTTAATTGAAGATACGGCATCCAAATCAAGGCCGTTTTGTTAAGAACGAGAGCAATTTGGACATCTATCTTGTCATTAAATTCGAAATAACGCCAATAATCTTGATCAATTATCGTGGATTACTAGTGACGTATGACATGCATGGACCAATTCAAGTGTATAATTCCTTTTAGCGAAATAGTTTCCTCTAAAGGAATTATAAACTTGACTTGGGAGTATTCAGATGATTAGAGAAAATGCCACTATCACATTCCCATGACCCGTCAAAAAGAAATACAACCAAGTTCCATCTGAATGTATACACCAATAGATCCCTAATACAATCATTCTAAGGGGTGAGATAGAGAAAGCCTCGATAAAAATAAACCCTATACAAGAGGACTAGTAATGGAAAATGAAACCAAAGAAAGTGATCCTAACGTTTAAGGATGCCCCAAGTTCGATCTGTGACTTCCGGATCACTTGCCCCAACTCTTCATCTTAATTGGACGATATCTCAATAATGTCCATAGTAGGCTCCTTTGTTGCACACTCGGTGTTCGTGACGGGATATCGCCCTCCTCGTCTTCTATCAAGGACGTTTGGAAAAAAAAAAACACACGCATCTATCCTTGAAATGGCATTTAATCTAATCACCAGAATGCAATGAATGAAATGCCTATATTTATCTGAACTGAAATAAATTTGAGGGATAGAGAGTCTTACCAACCAAACTCATCGACTTATGTGCGGTTTTAGGTGTACCAACCGTCCAAAGACATGCGCATGAGACAAGTGATGGTGAACTTCTAAAAATCGAATGGTTTGGCACCTAAGGTCAAGGTTCCCACCTCGAGTTCTAGAAAGAGCCGATTCCATTGCACAACTATCGTTGCATTGGGACTCGATCCATAGTTCGAACCGAGCGGAATTGAAAAGTGGATTACCCCGTGTTTTTCCTCACGGAGATTCCATTTTCAATTCCTTCTATTGTGTTCCTAAAGGCGGCGCCCGGGGTTTTAGGCGCGGTTGTGTGTGTCCATGTGTCGTGATCATCACGATGCCAATCATGCACAACAGTTTATCAATCAGCACTTCAAATCATCCATACAACATACATTCCTACGCCAACCTGCATAAGACAATGTTAATCACGGACTACACCCCTTATCTCTCCAATCTGCAAAAACATATAACACCTACCATGAGCGGACTTACCTCACCTTCAAGAGCGCCTGCAGGGTTAGAAAAATCAATCAACTTTTTAATCGGCTCAAGTTCTCTAAATCCCCAGCGGAGTCGCCAGTCTGTCGCGACCCTCTCGAGGTTCGCCGTGGGCTCTCGAGGGCTAATGGGCCGTCCAGTCTGGTCAGACGCGGGCCTCTCCCAAGGCCCGTTACCCAAATCGCAACGGAGGTATACGTAGTCGACCTTCAGTGTGGTCTAGTGACATGTGTTAAGTGTGCATGCCATGGAGTCGCCACCAATCATTTTTTGGAGGGTATGATTGGACCACCCTATTGAATAGTCGGGAGTTTCTATTCAATTCTGCGATAACCAGAGAAATGGGTTCGGGGACTTAGTTACGCCAACTGTCAGAGTTGACGCCCTTTCGGTACCTAAATTGACTGAATTTTCTGACCTAAGATTTCATGCAGATGAGTGGAATATGAATCCTAAATCTAGGAATTCATGCAAATAGGAATGACTATCCTGGCAATCACAATCAATAATAAAAGGCGCAAATCAATGAATCCAAGTATGCAAAGTAAACACATCAAATCAACATGACACTCATAAGAAGGCTCTATTAACCTAAATAAGTATCAATCAAGCTTAGGAATGATTTAGACATGATTTTACCCATAAGGGGTAAAGTCGTAATTTTGAGACAAAAGGGACGATTTGCCCAAAAAAGGCAAAATCATCATTTCGGAATGAATTCGGAGTAAAACGATGTCAAAAATAGGTTTGGTCACTCAATTGACCCATTTCCTATTTTTTTTTGCAATTTTCATGATTTTTTGGAATTTTAGAAACCGATTTACCATTCGAAGGGTAAAATCGTCATTTTCTAAAAATGAGAATGAAATGTGGAAATCCTAGACATAAGGTTTAGCCACCTATCTGGCTCATCGCCAAATTCTAAGCAATTTCCACAATTCATCGGAATATCAAAGACGATTTACCCTTTGAGGGGTAAAATCGTCGTTTTGGATTAAATGGGAGAAAATCCTAAAAAAAACGACAACCAATCAATTTCTTTTGATCATTTTCAGCCTTGGGAATTTTCTAGAATTTTTTTAGTAATTTTCTGCAATTCTTCTCAATTTTTTTTGTTTTTCTTTAATTTTTCCATTTTTTTGGCATTTTCTGATTTATTAATATTTTTTTTATATTTTCAGAAAATATTTTAACAAAAAGCATATCATTGGCAATAGACAACACTCAACCAGATAAATAAGCTAACTACTGAACTGAGATAAATACATGCAAACCAAATCTATAATGGCGACATTTTAGAAAAATAACCCTAATACACGGATCGGGTACGTAAAACATACCGGATTGGACACCGGCCTTCAATCGCCCAGCCCCAGCCTGCGACCATCTCCATGCACATCACCTGTCGATCACCACATCAAAATGTCAACAATCAATTTTACAAGTTTTAAGACCGGTAATAAATAATAATAATTTAAAAAATAAATAAATCCCGGCTCGGAAACGGGCCAATTCACTCAGCCATGGACCGGCTATGGGCTCACGGCCTCGGCCCAAGATCACGGCCTCGGCCCACGGCTTTGGCCCACGGCCTCGGCCTTGGCCCACGGCCTACGGCCTCGGCCATGGGCTCGGCCATGGCCTTGGCCTACGGCCTCGGCCCACGGCCTTGGCCCACGGGCTCGGCCATGGCCGAGACGCATGGCCACTCGGCCGACGTCCTCGGCCCACGGCTTCGGCCATAGGCTCGGCCATGGCCGAGGCGCACGGCCACCGGCCCACGGGATCGGCCCACGGCCGGGATCGGCCCGAACACGATGGATTCGTGGCCAAGCGGCGACGACGAAGAGCGACGATGTGGCAGGGGGCGAAACAGAGGAGGAAGATGGAGGGGGATTGCGGTATCTAGGAGCTCCACGAGGTCGTGATAAACAGCAAGACGGACGGGATCTCGGCACGGCGTCGGAGGGTGGCGGAGCAAGGTGGCGGTGAGGGTGGTCGCCGTAATCTAGGGGAGGATGAAAAAATGAGAAGAAAAGAAAGAAGAGAAGAAGAGAAGAAGAAGAAGGAGGAGGAAGAAGAAGAGGAATGCTGCGGGTGATGAAGGAGAGAGGAGGAGAGTAAAGTAATAAAAAAATATAATAATATAATAATATAATAATAATATAATAAAATACTAAAAAGTAAAAAAAATAATAATAAAATAATCAAAAGCGAAGACAAAATGATTAGTTCCCTTTTCCTTTTAAATGATGATGTTTTCACTCCTTTTCCTTTTAATCATTACTAATATTTTTGTCAAATTCAATTTTACGGTGATCAGTGAACACCTAAAATGGAACTTGAATTTTACTGTTTTATGATGTCCTAAAGTAAAGAAAATTAAAAATAAAAATACCTACTATTTGTATATATTTTTGTGACCTCGAATACTACTTTTTTATTTTATTTTTATTTTTATATTTTTCGAAAATAATAATAATAATAAAATAGGAAAAATATGAAAAAAATTATTTTTATCCAAAATGGTCCCTTTAACTTGGCCAAGGCTACCAAAGTTGGTTTTTGTAATTTTTTAGCTTTTTATGAATTTTCTATGAATTTTTGAAAAATAGAAGAAGAAAAAGGTTGATCAAAATTTAGGTGTCAACACCTAGGGAGGAGGATCCTTGGTTGGGCCAATAGAATTTGAGGCCATGGAATCCAGATAGAGTAGCTGAGTTGGCAATGCAGTAGTTGGGGGCCGGAAGAGGAGCTCCAAGACCTGTGTACATGAAACCACATCCGAATCGGATGGATACCATCCCATACCCAAGGGGTTTCAAAATGCCAGACTTTGTTGTGTTCACAAAAGAGAAGGATCAGTCAACTGTGGAGCATGTAGGTCTTTTCTTAGCCTAATGTGGAGAAGTTATGACTAATGAGTACTTGGGGTTGAGATTGTTCCCATTGCCGTTGTCAAAGACAGCATTCACTTGATATACAAACTTGCTTCCGAACTCCATTCAGACATAGGCTGATATGGAAAGACAATTTCATTTCCAATTTTACCGATCGGTACCTGAAGTAACAGTAGCCGATTTGGCAAGGATGTACCAATACAGAACGAAAATCGCAGATCAGTTTATCGCTCGTTTCAAAAGATCCAAGAACGGATGTTTGACCTCCTTCACTGAGAAAGAATTTACTGACTTGGCTTTCAACGGGCTTAAATTAAATCTTAGGGAAAGGTTTGAAGGGTAAACCTTTGATGATCTTTTTCAGTTAATTGCTCGAGTCTCTAAGTATGAGCATTTGTTGAAGGAAAAAAACAAGATACCGACGAAGGATAATCGACAGATAATGGCCCTTGCTAAAATTACCGAATTTACTAATCTTGTCGAAGAAGAAAACGAGATAGCAGTGACAACCATAGTGCTAGAGAAGCCGCATGTGTGCCCAACTTTAAGCCAACTAGAGTGAGAGATGTATTCAAGTTTAAAGCCAAGGAGACAAACAATTACTCGTTTGATATCTTTAAATTGGATGAGATATTTGACTTGTTATTGGAAGATGGGTTGATCAAATTAGCTGAGGGACAAGTAGTTCCATCCAAAGAAGAGTTGGTGGGTAAAAGGCATTGCAAGTGGCACCATTTCAATGAATTGTATTGTCTTTAGAAAGACAATTCAAAAAGCAATTCGGCAAGGCAAGATCAAGTTCGTGGAGGATAAAGGAAAAACCCCAATGGAAGTGGACATAGACCCTTTCCCGAAGATGACTAGCAAGGTGAACATCCGTGAATCGGCAAAATATGATGACAAAAGATTATGTGCTCAATGTCAACAGGAATTAAGGAATCAAAATCGGGAAGTTCCTAGGTTTTAATTTATGAAAGATCCCAGAGGAAGGTATAGATCAGGGCCATTCGTTCGAAGAGAAGGTAGACCACAAGTAAAATCTGAAATAGTATCAACTATACATCCTCCCTTGCAATCAAGAAGGGAAGAAGTTCAACCAGAACAACCAATGTAAGTACCGAAGAAGAGAGATACTAATAAGCTAACTAATACGAAAGAAGCTCATCCCGATCATCCAAGGCAAGATTTTTCACGTCGGGAGATTTAAGAGTCAGGCTCTCAAAGAGGATGAGACTCTATGAAAGCTCGAAAAGAAGAAAAGTCTGTGGCAAATGTATCGAGAAGGGGATCCTAAAGTAGGTTTACTTGGAGAACCAAGCAAAAAATTCAAGTATGTGGTGTACTACGGAGACGCGTCTAATTATCCACCTCCGTCATTACCAATTGAACCAACTAGTTGGGGAGATGATTTTGATGATCCACCACCAAATCCATTCTCACAAAAGAAAAAGACAGTTAAAGTTTCACATGATTCCCTTGAAGATAAATGGTCAGAAGCTAGGCCACCTGGTCAAGCATCTTACTGAACCATGAAAAGACGTTTTCAACGAGTGAAAAATAGACATGAAAATTTTTGGAATAATTGGACTGGAAATATAGCACTGCAAGTTTCAACATCCAGACCAATTAATAGGAAAGGCAACTAGGTTGGGATACGAAACCCTTGTGAGAAGGAGCCTGTCAAAGAAGGAGTCTTTGCAGTTGATTCGGGAAGTTATTCCTATCTTAAATCTGCAAAGGGAAAGGAAGTTCAAGGTACATCCCAAATGATCAAATTTGGGCAGTTCACTGTGGATCTTAACTTGAAACATCGAGGAAAACCAGAACAAAGAAACGTGAGGTCTTCACCTGAAGATGGTAAAAGTTGTCGAGCAGGTCATTCTAAGATGCCGAAGGAATGTTACTCCCCAATGAGAATCAATATGGTCCATGCAAAGCTTCCACATGAGTATGGAGCGTGTTCAATTGTGAAAGAAGATCTCGAGCATGTCTCAGAAAAAGAGGTGGTGATGGTAGAGTTTCAATTCTTTGATAAGGAAGCTATCAAGTTTGAAAAGGCGAGCGCGCGAAACAAGTTAATGAATCGGCGTCTAAAGCAAAAAAGTAAGTGACTTTTCATTCTTAGCATTTAAAAGAATTAATTTAATTCTTTTAAAAGGGGGCATTTTTTAACACAAAATAATAAACACAAGTACCGAGCAGGCATCGAGGTCATTAAAATCCCGATTCGGTCTTGATTCGGTAAAATAAAAAATGGTGAAAGACTTATTGATGAATCGGCAAGTTGGCCGTGGTGCACTGAGAACTGCAATAACCCTATATTAGAAAAATGGGCGATAAGACTACTCATCACCGAAGTTCGGTAAGCATCCATGAATCGTCAACTTCTCGAAAAACATAAAAGCTAATGAAGAAGGGTCGTAAAAGTGCAATGGATCAACCAAGGCAACCACGTTGGGGAAAGTTATGAGTAATGAGCGAAAGTCATGGGCATGAGCATATCACGGAAAGTTATTCAAAAAGTTCAAATTTAAAGTCATGGTAGCAGTTAAAGATTAATTTTGGCGGACAAAGTCATGAAGAACGTGGGCAAAAAGGGGCAGTTATCAAAGTTGCCAGAATTCAAGATTTGAAAATGATAACCGTTTGAGCAGTTGCAAAGGGCAGGTGAATTTAAATACTTAGAAGAAAGAAGAGGAAAAAAAAGATCAACAACACATCCAAAAAAACATCCAAATTCCTTTGTAATTTACCTTTTCTCGTACGTTAAGTTTCCTGCACTTCAATTCCTGCAAACTAGTTTATTTCTCAGTCATTTACAGCTTTCCTACGAGTATTGTAACTTAGTCTGATCCCTTTGTTGATCTCAAACACACTATCAATCCATACATTTTCGTCCATATCCATATCTCCTCTGTGTGATTTGTTCTTCACCATATATTTTTTTGACGATTGAGCCACAAAACCTTCTTAATAAAAATTGAAAAACGAATTTCAGTGAAATATTTTTCTTGTTGAAAAAACGAGTGAACAATATTAAATTGTTCAATGAGCATATCCATGGAAGTGCTTATAAAAGTGAAATTCTCTTGTTGGTATACTAAAATTGGTAATACCATGGAACATATTCTTCGGCTATTATCAATATTCAAAATGCGTTAGTGAAAAGCTAAATACAAAATAAAGAGATCATTTTAATAATCTAATTTCTAAAGCTTACGAGCTATAAATATTTATCTCAATTGGTTTTTTTTTCCTTCCCCAAACTTCCTCAATTACTAATCTTATGAATATTGTGTCTACGCACAAATGCATAAACTTATGATTATATTTTGTCTATCACGTGCGTTAACACCAAAGTTAAGATATTTTCATTCCTAAACAACTTTCCTAAAAAGATTTTAAATCTTGCCCTTTTTTTCCTTCCACATATATATAAGGAAAATATTTCAATGAAGGGCATGAAGGGTCATTATTTTCTCAAATAAAGATCTAAAGTGGAGTTTGTTTCAAATAAATGATTGACGTGCACTCATTGTTTTAAAGAATGGCTTGACTTATGGTGTTTTCACCATTTACATTTCCTGAATTTTTTTTCTTTTTTTTTCTTTTTTCCTTTTTCCACCCTTCCTTTTTGCAGGTGCAGTCTTGGGCAATGGCCGGCCATTGGCGAAAAGAAAGGGAAAAAAAATCAGAAAATATAAATCGCGAAAATATCCTTAGTTAGACCATTCTTCAAAATAATGAGTGCACTTCAAGCCCTTATTTGAAATAAAGTCCACTTCATGCCTTTATTTAAGAAAATAAGGGCACTTTAGACCTTTATTTGAAATTCTCTTTATATTCAATCGAATTGTGTATCTTTATGAATAAATGGTCTTCCATTAGTTAGCAATTTAAAAATTTCTTAATAAAGTGATTTTGCTTGATCTTTCACACGTTAGTTTCTTGCACATATGCAGGGAAAATTGCCAAAAAAATTCGTAAACCTATTGCACTTGTGCCAATTTGGTCCTAAACTTTTCATTTGAGTATTAAATATTTTTATGATTTAACACGGTCCATGCTGATATTGATAATTTTATTTTCTTTAACTTTTATGAATTTTATCGATACTTTTTTGTTCTCTTTTTTTTTTTTCTTTTCTTTTCCCAACTACGGGATGGGGCGAGGGCCGTAACACCCTTGCCTAGTTTGAGAGAGGACCACGATGCCCTCACTTGTGGCTAGCGAGGGTGCAAAGGCCCTTTCCCTTGGCCGACGAGGATGTCAACCCTCGTCGGCCCAGAGATGTAAACAAAGAAGACAGAAATGAAAGAGAAAAATAATAAAATAATTACAAAATTCGTCCACTTTAACGTTGGTTGTAGCATGCAAGATGGCTAGCGTCTATATTAGCAATTTTCGGCTAATATCGGCCGGATGAAACATATTGATAAATCGTCAAATGATTTAGGATTCAATTGGTACAATTGAGAGGTTATGACTGAACCGGCACAACTTTCTTGATATTTTTCCCCATTGTAGCGTGCGTGTGCAAATTTACGAGTTAGGACAGTGAAGTGACTGTTATTCTAAATACTTTAGTCATGGATTCTTCACTTAAAAGCAATGAGTCCTTAGATCCGAAGATGCTCCTGGTGTCCGAAGCGCGTATACTTTCAATCTATATCATGATTGATTTCAATTCTATTCTCCTTCGTCATAGCGATTCTTAATGCTGTATTCGGCAATATGAGACACTTCCAGATATAATAATACATCGTAATCCAACACACTCGGTACTTTATCAATGTTTTTTTATTAGAACCATCTCAATTTAATGATGCAAGATTCACTGAAGTGACATAAATTAGTTAACTTAGCTCTTTTTAGCTATATTTAAGGATGTAATAAGCAATAAGCTTGTACTTTGATGATGGAAAGGATAGAAGCAAATTAAGCATCCCCCCTGTTATTCTTCTTTTTGTAGTTAAGAGTTGATACTCTTCTTCTTTTTTTCATGCCTTCATCCCTTAGTTGTTAAATCAGAATCAGTATCTCGACGATAAAGACAAATTGTATTCCCACTAAAGATCTATGTGCGTACCTTAAATCGGCTTGTTTGATTAAAAACCATTTCTAGAAAATTATTTTTGAACTTTTCAGTGTTTGGATGACATAAAACTACTCGATTGATGGAAACTGTTCTCCATGAACTGAAAATAACAAGCTTGAATCTTTGGGCGACCGCTGGAATAGGATACCTAAGTATCGAAGTTATGATTTGAGCTATGGTACTTGTTACTTACCTACTACCCCTTTCTCTGTTTTAATTAAATCATCAGTTTTGTTGATGAAGTTTGTCTACGTTTTCTCCATTTAATACCCATGATTTGGATTAAAGACTCTAGCAAAGGAAAAGATCCCAAAGAGGATGTTGTAGTAATTGAAAAATGTTAGTAAGTTATGCACGTTTTCGTACACTAATATTTCGAATTTTGGGTAGTTATATACATTCTTAAATATCATTCTTGCTATAACTAATTGCAATGAAAATTTGAAGCAACGACTGTGAAATCTCAAAAGAGATAGAAAGAATTCACATCAAGGACTTTAAAAGCTTTTATAAACGCAGTGATGATGAGATGTTTCATTTGATTTGCACCAAATTAAGGAATAAGAGGTCCAAAGCAGCATAAAATTAGATCTTCCATTCCAATTATGTTTGTGGAACAGGCATAAAACTTTAACGTAGGTGAGATCAGTCTAGTATTTAACTATAGCAGGTTCTGCGATCCAGAATATCAAATAAGCAAAAAGCCCAAGCAATTGCAAATATCAACATTGGACCGTCGTTGGTTTCGACCCGAAAAATATCTTAACGACCCGTCTTCGGCGAAAGCCCATGCAATTGTAAGCTTAGCGACCCGTAATCAAGTGTTTGATCAAGGAGCAAATTGTTCGTGCGAAACATTTTTTAGAAACCCATTTGTTAACTGGTAACTTTTGCTTTATTTCAGACATCCTGGGTCGCTCCTATATGAGCCTACCCGGCCGGCAGTAGTCAATCGAAATTGACATGGAGTCTACCTTTTTCACCGCATTCCCCTAAGTTGAGAGAAATACTTTTTTCCCCTAGTGGGGTTCGTGTAGGAATAAGGAATGCGCCACCTGCGGGAGCTACTGGACGAACATTGTAGGGAGCATCGGGATTGGGCTGAGGTCTTCTTGGATTGACGCTACTCACATTTGAACCTGCAAAATAAATTCTCAGATGGATCGAGCAACAAAAAGTCTACAATTTCAATCAAGAAGCGACAAAAGGGTTTGATAGTTGACCTTTTTTGTCTTCTCTTTCACCCTTTTCTTCACCGGTTGCCTCTCGGTTCAGCTCTTTTGAATTATGGCTGACCTCTCACCATTGAAGCCGTGACTTGTATGAAGCTTCCTTTACTTTCAACGCGGAAAACGCAAATTCTTTCTTTTGTGACAGTGTGTATTCTCAAGCCCCCTCTTTCTTTACCGTGTGATTCAATGAACGAATGGCCTCCTTCCAACTTTTGTCTCTTCCACCGAAGAAGATGAGAGAGAGAGAGAGGTGACATCCCTCTGGATTTTTCTCTGACCCTCCTTCCATCGCCTCTCGATCTGCCGTATATGAATTTGTGTGGCCTCCTCGTCTATGTAGCACGGACACGCCGGTCCCTCGGATTTCTGCGTGTCGGACACGGAGACACGGCGACACGGCCCGGACACGGCGGGACACGGCGGGACACGGCCGGCCGCGTGTCCGGATGGGGAAAAAGAAAAAAAAAGTCGTGTCCGAGAGAAAATGAGAAAAATGTCACCGAGGGCTTTGTCGCAAGCTGTACCGCGGCTTTAGGGTTGTCGGACGGAGGGATCCGGTGATTTTGGCGCCCTTGAGGGGGTGGGCGGAGCCGGGCTGGGCGCGGCAAGCCATGAGGTCGGGAATCTCGACCTCGGCGAACTCGATCTCGAGGCGGCTGAAGTCGGCCGGGGACATGTCCTTGACCTTGTACTACTTGCGGCCGCTCGAGGTCTTCTCGACGAGCAACACCATTGTTTCGGGGCTTCTGGATCGGAATCGAGATATGCGTCAGAGAGAGAGAGAAAAATAGAGCGAGAAAAAGAGAGATAGAGAGCGTGAGAGAGACGGCAGTTTGGGGTGAGAAGAAGTTAGGGTTTGACATGGGAATGTGGCCGGCGTGAATATGGGAGGAGTTGGGCCAGAGAAAGAAGCCCAAATGGGTTTGAGAGGAAAATAGAAGAGAGGCCCACGAGCTGGCAAAATAAGAATAAGGGCATATTATTATTTCGATCTTTTTTTTTTTCACTATTCTAAGCCTTAAAAGGAAAGTACTATTTGAGGTTATCGTTACCGTAAGTAATCATATTTTAATGTTAAATATGAAATAGTTATGACATTTAAACATAGTGATGTTTGAAGATATATATATATAAATATATATATATATATATATATATATATTTATATTTATATTTATATGTCGTGTCCTGCCGTGTCGAAATTTTCTATTTTTTGAAAACTGCCGTGTCGGCGTGTCGTGTCGTATCGTGTCCCCGTGTCCGTGTCGTATCGGTGCTACATAGCTCCTCGTTACTGAGACATAAGCACCAATATATATAGAAAAAAAATTAGGGTTAGGTCAGTAGCCTCAGTTTTTTCGTTTACGAAATTAACCCAAAACTCTTAATGTTTTCTCAATTGAGTCTCTAGTGGATCAAATCGCACTGAATTGGGCCCGCTGGTTTATGTCCCAATCCCCTAACAAATTAAGCTGAAATCTTTGCCGTCGCTACAATATGATGCAAACGTAATGCATGAAAAACTAAATTAAATATGCAATGCATGAAAACTTAATTAATTATTTTTGGTGAGAACTAAAACTAATTCTCATTTTTTATGAAAAATGAATAATTAAAAAATAAATCAAAATTTAGGTGTCAACATCCCGCAAGCGCATTTAACAGCCCTTGTCTTGTTCTAATGTCCATTGCCTTAGAGATCTCCATTTGTGCACGCATGGACTCCAACAAACCAACCAATCCTGGCGCTTGTTGGGATTGGGAAACTAAATTTTCAAATTGTGCTAATTGATAAACAAATGGATAATCACCAGCATCAACAACAGTGTAAGTGTGAACCGATCAAAATAACCTTGGAACTTGCATCAATCCCATCTACCCGGCCATGCACATTGCCCATTTGGTCAATCCATGTTTTCAAGCTGGCATCCTCCATCCACGCACATATAAGATTCCCAAAATCATCACTTTCAGGAACATAATTACCTTGATCATCAGTGCTCCCAGAAACATCGATTTTATGCACATCTTCAAGAACTAGATCAGCCATCTCCTCGAACGGGGCAAAATCTCTGTTGTCCACCTCTATTGACACCTAAATTTTGATTTTTTTAATCATTTTCTACATAAAAAATTAGAGCTAATTTTGGTTCTAAACAAAAATAATTAATCTTTAATGTTAGTATGCATTGCATTTTGCATCAATTTGGATCGACGACGGCGGAATATTATGAGCTTAATTGAAATATTTGGACCGGTGCACATGGGATTTTAATAAATTTGTTTAGGCTCATGGCCGAAAATTGCGTGCACTTCGTATGTGGATTATTCTGAATTTGAGCAGATTATGATCAGTGTTGACACTTGATTTTTGGCCATCCGTTATTATAGTTTTAATTTCTAAAATTAATTAAAAATAGCAAAAAAGGTCAAAAAAATTGCAAAATCAACTTTGGAAGCCTTAGCCTAGCCTTAGGAACCAATTTTGAACAAAAAATATTTTTTGAATTTTTAAATATTTTTTGGAATTTATTTAATTATAAAAATGCCCAAAAAATCAGAAAAATACCATTCGTGGTCAGAAAATTACACAAAAATATTCAGTAATTTTATTTTAATTTCCCCTTTAATATTTTCATTTTTATTAGGGAAATTTGGCTCGATTCATGGGGTTCCTTCACAAACCTAAAACCGAAACGAGCCTAAAAAATCCTTTTCGAGTCTTTTAATTTTCAATTCTCGGTTTTTATAAGCTATGACATCGGATTATAAAGTTTTGAAATGCAATTGGGTCAATTTGCCCTCCAATTTGATCAATTTTAGCCAAAAGGGTTTAATTGCATAAAAATCTTTCAATTTAGTCCCCGGTTTTACAATTGTTGAAATTAAATTTCACACGGGCACATCCATCAAAATTAAACATCTCTACCCTATAGTTTTCATCATGAGGAATCCATTGGTGGGCTCATTTTTGAATAATTCGATCGTTTGGACTTTCGATTTGGTGAAATTCATTTTCGGATCCTAGGGACAATTTGGGGTTTTCATAAAATTTCAATCAATTGATTCACGAAAATACCCATATTTGATAGAAAACATGTCAAGGAATCCGATTTTGCCATCAATTTCATAAAAAGAGGTCAATTTGGGGCCCAATTGGGGCGATTTGGTCGAACCGGGCCGGTCGGGTCAAACCCGACCCGACCCGGTCCGACCGGGTCTGCAACAATATTGCAGACCCATGCGCACCGGACAGAGCAAAACAGGGGGGCATGGGGGCGCGCGTTTTCGGGAAGAAGAAAAGAGAGCGGGCGTGGGGGACACTTCCAGCAGAGCCCCATGTTCGTTCTGGCAAGGGCATGGACGCCGAGGCGGACGGTCGGCCACGCGAAACCGAGAGATTCTCGGATAAAAACCGAGCTCGGCCTTGGCGGGGAGAGGATTCTTTTTGGGCAAAAACCAAGGAGGAGCGGACGTCCTCGACCTTCAACACACCTCACCGACCGCCACCGGAGCTTCAGCCGCCGTCGACAAGCCACCACAAGGTCGGTTTTCCTCCCCCGACCCTTGTTTTTCACATGTGGGCCATGTGTTCGATGAAATGCCCAAACAGGCTTTGAGTTTTTGGCTCTCGGCCGAGCCATCCCGGAGCTCCATTTGCGCGTGTTTAACCTCAAGCATGCATTAGAACCGACTCTAAGCCCCTTTTGATCTTCATTTTGCATTGAACGCCGACGAAACTCGGCTCGGAGCTTCGCCGGCCGTGTTCCGAACCGAGAGCTCGATGAGGGGGTTCCGGCGGTCGCCGACGACCGAGCGGCCCCAGGTAAGTCTCTTGATCTTACTTTAATCCTCTGTGAATGATTAGGACAAGCTTTGGATGAAGAAAATTTTCTGCAAATTTCTTGACGGAGCCGGTTTGGTCGAGGCCTCCTCCGGCCGTTTTCCGACGTCGTGTATGCCATATTCTGGTCGTGCGTTAGTGTAGAGAGTCTGGGGAGTCGAATGGTAAAAAAATCTACAAAAAATTCTGAGTTTTGGTCGGGTTTTGGGCATTTTCCGGCGACTCCGCCGGAAAAATCACTGTTCCGGCGAGTCGCCGGTTGTCTTCTCCGGCAGCGGGGACGAACGTTGACTGGTCTCTGCTGACGTGGCGTGCCACATAGGCAGCCACGTCAGCCGGGTGGGACCGGTCCGTTTATTTGCAAATAAAAACAAATTAACGGCCACGATCGCGACACGTGTCGCGATCCTAGAATTTTGGAAAATAAAATAAATGATTTTCGGATAATTAATTAAAATCGATCCGACGGTCGAGAATGTGCCAAGTGGCTTTCTGTGGATCGTCCGATCTTATCCAAGATCGGACGCACCAGGAGTAGCCACGTGGCACAATCTGGAGCGTCCGATTTGATTGGTTTTCTAAAAAGGAAAATAAATTAATTTTTGATCCGACGGCTATTTATTGAGCCACGTGGCTCTCTGTGGGTCGTCCGATCTAGTGGAAGATCGGACGCACAGGATGAGGCCACGTGGCGCAATGAGAGCCGCCCGATCCGGGGAATTTTCGGATAATTATATAAAATTGATAAAAATCAAAAAAATTGTTAAAAAATAGAAAAATGTTTTAAAAAAGAAAACGGCGTCGTTTTAGGCCGGTGCCGACCCCTAGGGTCGGGCCGGGCGCCCAAGAGGCGCGGGCCGGGTTTGACCCGGCCCGGAAAATATTTTTAAATATTAAAAAATTCAAAAATAATAATAAAATAATCAATAAAAAATGAAAAATCATGAAAAATTTAAAAAAAATTCGGAAAATTCAGAAAAATTCTAAAAAATTCCAGAAAATAAGAAATGGCCACATTCAACTGGCCATGATCTATTCCGGGTCATTTGACCCCCGATCTTTTCCGAAATGACGGTTTTGCCCTTTCGGCAAACCGTCTTCCAAAAAAATTCTAAAAAATCCAGGAAAATCCCAAAAACTAGGAAATGGCCACAAACAACTGGCCGAGACTCATTCCGGGTGTTTTGAACCCCGGCCCATCTTAAAATGACGATTTCGCCCTTTGGGCGAATCATCTTTCAAAAATTGAAGAAAAAATCAAGAAATTCCAAAAAATTCTCAAAAATGGGAAATGACCACAATCAACTGGCCATGGAATATTTTTGGTAATTCAGTATCCAAACCTTCCAAAAATGACAATTTTGCCCTTCGGGATAATTGTCCCCGAATCTTCCCATTTTACCCCTAGTCCTAAATCGCATCTTCGCTAAGCCCTTATGGCTATACTAGGAGGCCCATGATTGAAATTGATGTGCATTGACATGATTTATTTATGCACTTGACTTGCGCTTTCATTATATTGACTGTGATTTGATAGGACCAGTCTTCCAATCTGCATGGAACCCGAACCATACATATCTCACCCAAAATTGCGTCTGCATGAACTCTTAGCTAGGAAAATCACTCGCGTTAGGTACCGAAAGGGCGTCGGTAATGACACCGACGTAACCAAGTCCCCGAACCCAAAATCTCTGGTTCTGCAGAACTGATCGATCTCTCCCAATCGGTCAGTAAGGTTTCCGGTCTACCCTCCAAGAAAGACCGGTGGCGACTCCAAATGCATGCACAAGTTGCACATGCCACCACGACCACACTAAGGTCGAAAGCGATCGACTCTTATCGTCGAATCCTTAAAGAAATACCCCCGTTGCGATTTGGTATGGGCCTGGGAGGGCCCGCGCCGATCCAAAGCCCGCGATCGGCAATCCATTAGCCGCGTCAGATTTCGGACGGGTCGCGACAATCAGGAAGGCCAACAAATCTCAATTGTATGGCAAATCGGTGTCCTCAAATTAGGCAAGGATCTTCCCTAAGAAAAACCATCGTTCACGTGAGATTTTGATTATAAAAAAGAAAAAAAAAGAGTCAATAAAGAGAGAAAGAATCACGGTCTGGGCATGGGGAAATCAAGCCAAATATATTCGCACACCATTCACAAAAAGGAAAATATCATCTCTCACTCTCCTCAAAGATACACTTTTTCTATTATAAATGGAGAGACCACCAGACCAGTAGAGGGGGGATAATTCTTTATTCGTGCTTACTGAGAGGAAGCAAAAAAAATCGGTGTAGTTTCTTGAGAGCAAATACGTGAGTGAGGAATCTTCTCGGTGGTTTTGATCTGTGCTCCAGGGGCTTCATCCACGGAATTTACGACTGCATGCTTCGAAGATTTCACCACGGTCAGAGAATTCTCTGACATCAAAACTAGTCCACACCAATTCGCATGTGAAGCACTTTGAGATCAGTTAAACTCACATCTGCGAGTCCAAGTGTTGCTTGCTCCTGGTCCTCATCGCCAATTGTCCACTTGTGCTCGCACTTTTTCGTTTGTGAGTCTTTTGACGATCTCTCCAAGGAGCAGCCACATTGCTCTCTTCATGGGCTTACGTCGACGACCGACAAATCTTGAGCAACGTCGCAGCAATCGTCCAGCATAGTAGCTGAGCTGTTGTTCACGCCTGAAGCTGTTCGGTTAGGATTGGTGCCGACATTGTTGTCGCCCTTGCTGTGGCCGAAGTCTCGAAGGCCAAACCCATCCACCCGGGCCTCCCTCGAGTGAACCTAGCCGATTGGTCTGAAAGCCTCGAGCTTGGTCGTCAAGTATCAAGTTCAAAGCCGGAAAGCTGATATTTGGACTTAGGTAAGTTTCTTATTCTAGATTAATTAGAATATCTAATTGCCTAATTCAAGTATTCGGTTTATTTGTTTTGGCATAAAGTGCGGATTAGATTGCACATTCTAATGCTTTGGAAGATCAGAATATTTGATTGCTCGATTTGAAAGATTGCACGTTATTTTAGAAAATTGAAAATTCAGAATATATCTTGTGTTTAATTTGGAAATGTTGTATTGTGATTGAATATTCTGAAATCTTTGTGATAATCTTGTGATAACTAGAAAATTTTCTGAAGATACTCAAAGATATAAAAAAATATTTCAAAATATGATCAATTAGGAAAATTTCCTAATCCGCAACCGCATATATGGAAAATAAGTCTATCTATCAGGCTTTAGATGGAATTATTTTCATAGCGGGTGTTTCGAATTTTAGGGTCGATCTGTCAGGTTTCAGATCGAAACTTAATTCGAAAGAAATAGCGATAATTATATTTTCATTAAATGATTTGCAACTTTAATTAAAATACACTCATAAAAACTGAAAACCACAAAAAAAAATCAGAAAGTTAAAAAAAAAACAAAAATTATTGTCTCATGTCTTTAAATTTTCATGTCAAAAATCTCAGAAAATAAAAAGATTAGCAAGATATGGTTTCTTAAAAACCACATATTATCATTTTTTAGAAAGATAGGATTTTCTAGAAATCCTGTCTCATGGATCACATTCAATAAACAAAATCTTTTGAATCCATCTAAATCTTTAAAAGATGTAGATGTATGGTGAAAAGATTTTCTTAAAAAATTTGGGAATTAATCCAAATTAAATCCGAAAACTTTAAATTAATCTTGAATCAATTCATCCTCATTTTTCATTAATTTTTAATTTCGAAAATACATCAAAAATACAAAAAAAAATCATAAAAAGAAAACACAAAAAAAAAATTGCACATTTGAACTTTAAGTCAGAATTCATCAAAATTGTCAAACTGAACATTTTTCATGAAATTGGTATCGAAAGGGCATTAATTGAAAGATTAATATAACCAAGTTTCGAACTTAAAATCTCTGTTTCGCATAAATAAAATAGTTTTCTTCCGCTATTTTATTTAGGTTTCTAATCAACCTACCTAAAAATGATTAGTGGCGGCTCCGAAAAATTAAAAAAAAAAAATCTTTTGCAAGATAATCATTTGAACCATAAGTCACGATTTTGTAAAACTTGGCAGAGTTCAAGCTAGATTAGTTAATTTAATACCATAAGTCATGACTTGGTAGAACGTGGGAGAGTTCAAGCTAGATTAGTTAATTTAATTAATTAATCTAGTATTCCATTAACCTAAAATTGAAAACCCGATTTTTAGGTGGCACAACCTCCCACGTCGGCATCGGTGTGGCCACTTGGGGAATGTTGCTAGGGTCGACCTCATCGCCCTTCGCCAATCTCATAAATCCTGCCATATATTCATGCACAGTTCGTTTTCCCTACTAGCACCGCTGGTACTGCTGGAATATAATCTGCTCATAGTCAAGTGGAAGGAACTCCTGCTTCAGCAGCCTCCTCATTCTGTGCTAAGTTCGAACTCACTCCTTTTTCTTCTCGATCCCTCCTATTTTGCAATATCTCTCACCATGCAGACGTACCCCCCTTTAATCTACAGGCTACTAACCGCACCCGTTTCTCATTAGGGGTCTCCATATAGTCGAAAAACTTATCAATATCAACAATCCAATCTAGAAATTCTTCTATTCCTAGGCCTCCATTAAAATAAGGGATATCGACTTTTAATTTAAAGTCGTTACCAGAGGCAAACATTGTCAACATACTCGTCCTCCTCTTCTTCCGAACTCTCTGAAAACAAAGGGCTATTCTGCCTGCGGACAGGAACGGGTCTATCGACAGGGTCACCATGAGCAATATCTGCACCCGGCCTTCTACCATGGTGCCTATTCCGATTTACATCAACGCCGAGAGCTTCAAATCGATCTGCTATCTTGTCAAATCTTTCTTCGAAATGACGAAGGCTTTGATCGAATCGTTGATCCAGGCGCTCCATTAAACGTTGTTGCAACGTTGCAGTGCGTCGTCCCCAAGGATTGGGGCTCCAGTTTCCTAAACAACGTCACGAAGACCAAACCAGTTACCATAGGCTCTGATACCACCTGACGCAGCATATAGCGAAAAAGAACAAGCAAATCTTTCTTGAGAGGAAAAATCGATTCAATATCAAAAATGTATTCTCTCCATCTCAAACGTAATAAAACGCCTTATTTATGAGGTGTTAAACCTACCCATACTAGGATTCTAAACAACAAAAGCCAAAAATTACAAAATTGCCACTAGTCTTTATTCTGTCGTTCTTGATCTCAATGATGGGCTCCTTGATACAGTCTTTGTTTTGTTCATCTTTAGTATTTACACTTGCCCGGGAGGCTCCTCCGTCTGTAGTTTGTTGGTTTCAAGCACCTTGGACTCCATACTGGCAAGCATTACCTGTTGGCATGTCAATTTTTCCACATAAATGAAGTTTTCATGCCCCTCACGTCCTGGACAACAAGCAAGGCCGAGACAAAGCGTCACGATTACGTAAGGATGAGCTAATTCCAAAAATCCATCCTTAGTTCGGATCGCATGCTGCATCTCGTTCTCATGAAATTCAAGTCGCTAAAATTGTCTGTCAATTATACGACGGTGAGTTCCTCATTGAGACTCGTACACTTAGGTGCAAGACATGCTCGACAGTAAAAAAATCTTAGAAAGACTTTAATTCACATATTAAGATTCTTGATATGAAGAACATATCAAAGGAAATGACAGAAAGTCCTTAATGGTGGGAAGCTACTAGCCTGAGAGTATGTCAGTCATTTCTAACAACACAATAACTCAATTAATGAGTGCTTTATGCAAAACTCGCGGTAAAGGTATGTGAATCTACGTTTGAGATTGCACCATCTCTGACAGTACTGTATGGAAAACATTTCCCTAATGGATGTGAATGGATTCGATCAGAAATGATTTACTTATCTTCATAAATAATTAGGACCACTAATCTAATTAGAGGACACGCATTTGGGAAAGAGGGAAGCAGTAAAAGTGGGAAACTTGCTTTTGTTTCCGTACTAAATAAAAAAATATGTTTGCTGAGTTGGTCAAAGGTTCTTATTGTAAGAATCATGATGGGTTTGAAGCTTCATGAACTTATATTAAATAGCTTAAAGTTAGAAGTGTATGTGGCAAAAAAATGTTGAGTTGGGGAAGAGTTACAAGTTATTGGTATATGCTTCGCATGCTTTGTGAAAATCGATTGCTGAGTTCATACATATCAACCTTTTGTATAGCTACTTTTGATGTAGCCGGCTCCAGCTGAGCGCTCGAGGAACTTGTGAATACACAAGAAATTGCCAAGTGCATGACTTTATTTTATTTGTCTGAAGTATCTGGAATTCTCAATGGACTCAATGGCACGTCATGCTAGCAATTTTCGATAAAAATTGACCGGAAAGACTACATCAGAATTTCGTGTTGAAGGGAACAGATCCCGATTCAATACATACAGATACGCTGTGGAATACAACACTATACAAGCCCTAGATCCACTTGAATTACTGATCGTGAAGGCAAATCACGTGGAACGGACTTACCTTGATAGCCACAGGTTAGAAGCCCCGATTGCAGAAGTGAACGAACCTTAATCCTCCGGTCGTTCGTCGTTGATTCCCACAGAAAACCTCGAATGAGAAAGAGAGTGATGTAGAGTATTTTTCTGAGTGATTATTCCAATTGACAGAACGACGTACGTTCTCAAAAATGTATAGAGGATATACCAAAAACATTCTCTTAGAACCAATTAGGAAATTTATTATATCCTTTGATATCTGCACAAATATTGAAATAAAAGCAATAATCAATATTGCCATGATTTATGCCCTTAAATGGGAGTAATTATCCAACATCTCTCACTCGCCCATGAAGGGCTAAATCTTTCTACTTCTCTTTTCACTGCAATCTTCATATGGGCTAATAATCTGTAAGACCAGCATACTTTGAGAGCTCGTTGTCATATATCTGTTTGGAGTATATGACAGCACAAAAATGAACATAATCCTAAGTGGATTATAGTATGCAATACCCTAGATAGAGTAGTCATATATATATATATATATATATATATATATATATATATATATATATATATATATATATATATATATATATATATATATATATATCGATCTCATTTAAATGTGAAATAATATATATTCACAGTTATGATCACACTAAATAATCATAACTGACCAGTCTGTTAATATAGTCCATAATGTGACTTTGTTTTGAGGAAAGTGTTTTCAGGGAAAGTGTTTTCAGGACTTTCGTCCGTTTGGTTCGCGGAAAATGATTTGGTCAACGGAAAGTACTTTCCAGTCAACAAAGATTTTATTCATTAAAATAGGAAAGTGAATTCCCCAAAATAAAAAGGTGAAAACACTTTCCCAAATTTGAGTCTCTCACTTTTTTTGAAAACGGGACAGAAGCCGATCCCGGGACCGGGGCCGGGGACCAAGGCCAGGACAGGGACCCGGGGCTGGGGCCGAGGACGGGGACGGGGGCCGGGGCCGGGGCAGGTGCCGGGGACCGAGGCCAGGGCCGGGAACTGAGAACCGGGCCGGGGCTGGGCCGGGCACGGGGCCGGGGTCGGGGACCGAGAATCGAGCCGGGACCGGGGCCGGGGCAAGGGTCGGGGACCAGGCCCGGGGCTGGGGTAGGGGCCCGGGACGGGAGCCGGGGCCGAGCCGGGACCCGAGAACCAGGACCGGGCCTCGGGGCCGGGGCCGAGACCAGGGGCCGGGGTCGGGACCCGAGGCGGGGGCCGGGAACCAGGATCGGGGCCCAGGACCTGGGCCGGGACTCGAGGCAGAGGCTGGGACCTGGGGACCAGTGACGGGGACCGGGGCCGGGGCCAGGACCGAGACTGGGGTCGGGGCTTGATCGTGTCAGTTTACGTCAGCTCTCTCGACCATTTTTCTCTCCTTAGTATTATGGATAGTCCATTTGATGAGAATAAAATCGTTTTATAAATGAGAACCAAACACCAAAAAATATTTTCGGTAACATATTACCAAACAACGGAAAACAAATCGTTTTCAGAGAAAGTGGTTTTCAGGAAACCACTTTCCAGAAAACGAATTTCTGAAAATCACTTTCCTTGAAACAAACGCACCCTGATATTCCTCCTCCATTTGACCTCTCAATTTCAGTCTAGCTCGCTTTTTTAGAAGTGTCACTTTAGATCGAATCAAGTCCATGACCATAGGCAACACCCTAAGATAGCGAACACTAAATAGAAATCTTGATAATAATGAGAAATCATGAGGACACTTATAATGGGATCCGGATGCCCTACCATAAAGGTAGGGGATCATTATTTTTTGGGCCCTAGGGGAGAAGATCCAAGGGCCATGGGGGCTATAATTTCCTGCCTTTATGGTAGGAAATCATAGCCCCTTATAATGAGGAATTCTTATCCTCGAGAGTCTCACACGGCTCAAAAAGTTGAGATCTACATTCTTGCCTCTCTCATCGGTCGACTCATGCATAGGTAATATGAAGTACGTATTACGGTATTTTCTCCTTCACCACGGAGCATATGTCTTTCTATTTAAATACCGTACATATGATAACTTAGACACACTTAATGTCTAACTTGAGTTCACGTAACTACTCTAGCCAAGAATATCCATCTAGGAGTATCCATCAGAACTCTTATCTGGCAATAAAGACAGATGAAGTGAAATGTGTGGGTTATTTCACTTTCGGACACTGTAAATAATAACCATCATCTTAATATTATGTTAAGGCGACATCAATATTTAAGCTCGAGCTCTCAATTATCACCTAGATAATGAGCTTAAATTTCATCTCATCTTTATTCATCATGTAGTAAATAGAGGCGATTACCCGTGTGAGTGGGCTAATCACTCGTCTGTCTGACATACCTTTTCAATATGAAGCACCAAGCTTTATAATCCATAAATATCATAAAAAATTCATAGACGATAATTTCAATCTTTATTGACTGTGAACCTTCAGGGAAATATAAAACTCAGTATATTACATTCTACGCAGTCCAAGAGACTTCACGTGACCATGAAAAATATCTCTAAAAATTGGCTTCGTTATCGGATCTGCTAACATTCTATGCGTAGAAATATACTGTATGTTCACATCATTTTGTGGAACTACGTTTTTAACATAGTTATACTTAATGTCTATGTGTTTGGTCTTACAATGAAACTTGGGATCTTTGGTGTAGGCAATTGCTGCTTGGCTATCACAGTATACCAAAACTGGATTTACAGCATCATCAAAAACACCTAGATGATCCAAAAATCTCCTAAGCCAGACACCCTCTTGCGCTGTTGTCGACAAAGCCACGAATTCGGTTTCCATGGTAGATAGTGCTATGCAATCTTGCTTCTTACTGCTCCATGATATGGCGCCATTGTTTAGTAAGAACACATTTTCAAAAGTAGATTTTCTCTCATCTAAATCTCCTCCCAATCAGCATTTGTATAGCCTTCAAGATGCAGATCAGTCCCTTGATAACTCAGTGTATAGTCAGCAGTACCTTTCAAATATCTCATAATTCTTTTGACAGCAGCCCAATGTGATTGACCTGGATTGGATTGGTATCTACTTACCATTCCAACTGCATAACAAATATCAGGTCTTGTACACATCTTAGCGTACATTAAGCTTCCAACAGCACTTGCATAAGGAACGCTCTTCATATGTTCTTAGTCTTATAGAGTTTTAGGATACATTCTACGGCTCAAATCTTCACCTTTTGTAATAGGAGTATCAATGGGTTTACAATCTCGTATATGAAATCGTTCAAGGATCTTTTTAATCTAAGTTTCTTGTGAAAGAGACAACGACCTTTTCGAACGACCTCTCGAAATCTTAACTCCGAGAATATATGAAGTTTCACACATATCTTTCATTTCAAAATTAGAAGATAGCTAGCTTTTGACTGTCTGGACAAACTCCATATTGCTTCCGACAATTAATATATCATCAACATATAATGATACAATTACAAAATAACCTTTGGACATCTTGATATATACGCAATTATCTTCATTAATCATTTCAAAAGCATATGCGACTATGGCATTATGAAAATGTATATACCATTATCTTGAATACTGCTTAAGGCCATATATTAATCTCAGAAGTCGACAAACTTTTTGTTCCTGGCCTTCATTAGCAAACCCAACAGGTTGATCCATATAAATTTCTTCTTCTAATTCTTCATTGAGAAAAAAGCAATCTTTACATCCATCTGATGTAGTTCAAGATCCAGACTAGCCATTATTGCCAAAATAAGGCGAATTGAGGTAAATCTCACTACAGGAGAAAAGGTACCCTCATAAGCAATTCCTTCTTGTTGATTATACCCCTTCACCACAAGTCGAGCCTTATATCTCTCAATCGAGCCATCAGCCTTACGTTTTATTTTGAGAACCCATTTGTTCTCAATGACTCTGCGTCCTTTCGGAAAATCAACCAGTTCCCAAACATGGTTTGATCTCATTGACTCCATTTCTTTTTTCATTGCTTTCATCCATTTTTCCTTATCAGGGCAAGATAGAGCCTCATTTACATTCCTTAGCTCATCCTCTTCTAGTGGAGCGATCATGAAAGCTTCCCCTTCAATCTCAAAGCATCAACGGGGAATGCTTTTGCGACTTGTTCGCCGTGGAGAAGATTATATCAGGGGTACCAGGGGCACATCTTCCTCCATTACGCTCCCTGTCGGACCAGATAATGGTACTTCTTCATCAAGTGGTGGCAATTGAGATAGGTTTGTACTCAACTCCACACTCCTCACATTACTCCTACTTGGATCATTATATCCAATTATCTCATTATTTTTATCCAAGGTTTCAAATAGGAAATAATCGTCACATATTTCGTCTTTTTTTGGAAATTCATTCTCTAAAAATGTGACGTCTCAAGATTCAAATTAAGATTCAAATTCAGTCACACTTTCGCTTTCTTGCCCGCCTATGAACACATACCCTTTTGAGTGTTCTGAGTACCTTATGAAGATACTCTTTTTGCCTCTTGATCCCAATTTTTCATATTTATGGGTGGATTCATGAGTATAAGCAGCACAACCCCAAGGTTTAAAAAAGCTTAATTCAGGTTTTTAACCTATCCACAACTCATATGGAGTGGAAGAGACCGATTTTGAAGGCACACGATTAAGTATATAAACGGTAGTTAACAAAGCATCACCCCAAAAGGTGATAGGCAAATTAGCATGTGTCATCATAGACCTAACCATTTCCATCAGGGTTCTATTCCTCCTCTCTGCAACACCATTTTGATGCGGAGTATATGGGATAGACAATTGCTTTTCTATTCATTTTTCATCACATAAATTTCTGAACTCATTAGATAGAAATTCTCAACCTCGATCAAATCTCAAAGCTTTGATTTTCTTATCCAATTGATTTTTCACTAAGGTCATATATTTTCTAAAGCAACTCAATGCTTCAGATTTATGTGAAATCAAATAGACATATCCGAATCGAGTATAATCATCTATGAAAGTGATGAAGTATACAACCTCATGCCTTGCCCTTACATTCATTGGGCCACAGACGTCAGTATGAATTAATTGCAACGAAAATTCAGCACTTGTTCCTTTTTCGAATGGCTTTCGAGTTGTTTTTCCCTCTAGGCAATACTCACAGGTGGGCAATTTGACTTTCTCAATATTGCCCAATAAGCCCTATTTGGCTAACCTATCCATACGTTGTTGGTCAATATGACCAAGCCTTGCATGCCACAGGTTCGCATCATTATTACTAGAAAAGGAAGATGTGAACAGGGAATAACAAACATTCGCATTAGTGTTTTCAACATCCAACACAATGAAGCCATTAACAAAATTACCGGAATCACAAAAAGTTGTACCCAACAACAAATTCACACCATTGTCATGAAAATTCATAGAAAAATCAAGTTTGATTAAAACCAACACGGAGACTAGATTCCAACGAATCTCTGGAGTATATAGGACATCCTGTAGGAACAAGGTGCGACCACCGCGCATGTTGAGTTGGCAGGTGCCAATTCCTTTAACTTCCACTCTGGAATTACTCCCCACATAGATCCATTTCGCTCCACGCGGTATTCGTCGAAATTCCACAAAAGTATTTCTATTTCTCGCTACATGGTCTATGGCGCCTGAATCTACAGTCCACAAAGGATCGGATTCAGTTAGAAAAATAGAACTTGATACATAACAAACACTTTTAAGTGTATAAAGGGTTTTTACCTTCTTTGGCTCACTACAGTCGCGAGCGAAGTGACCCTTCTTGCCACAATTATAACATTTTACCCTTGAAATATTTTTCTCAACATGACGTTTCCCTTTGCCATACTTGTCAAACTTTGGTTTCTTGCCAGATGGTTCCGCTCCTTTACATGCCCTCTTTATGAACCTACCAGGATACTTGCGCTTGGAGCCTGAAACTCTATGCGAGCCAAGGTTAGCAGAATACACATTAGATTGTATTTTAGCCGCCAGAAGGCAGTCCTCTTCTAGCTCCAGGTGGCGCATAGCATCCTCAAAAGTTTTCACACTTTCATTGTTAGTGAGGTTGACTTTCATGCGTTCCTAGTTATGGGGCAAAAACTGGATCACCGCATGCACTTGCTGCTCAGCAGATAATATGTGGCCATCATCTTTCAGCTCATTAATCATGTTCGACATTTTTCTCAAATGTTGTTTCATATTATGCGCATGTAGCATTTTATATGTGTCAAATTTGATTGTCAGCTGCCTTAGTTTTGGTGACCGAAGTCTGCCCATATCTGGTCTTTAATGCATCCCATATATTTTTTGCAATCTCATACAGCCTGAACTCTCTCATGATATCGTTATCCATGCTGCTCAGCAACGTAATGCAAGCAATACAGTTCTTTTTCTTCCAAGCAGCGAAGGCTTCATTATCTCTTCTATGTTGTGCAGTAATTCCATCATCTGGCTCAGTCATGACCAGGTTAAGAGCTTTCAGTGCATCTAGTTCTTCCAGCACATACTGAATTTTCATATTCCAGATCTCATAATTTTCACAGTTTAACTTTTCGCCCTTATTGAGCTCAGCCACGATGTTCTTGGAAGCTTATGCCATTGTATCTGAATATGAGGTGATTTAGATATTTTGCACGAATTATTATCGTCTAATATTTATGGATACTTTTAGACTAACTAATTATATTAATATACAATTTCACATAAGAACTTAGAGTCAAAAGTTCATTAAGTTCCCGATCCTCGTCTAAGGATCCTCGCTTGAAATTATCATTACTATAATTATTTAGGTAAAATTGAGTTCTTAAAAAAAGTCACAAAAAACTTTTAGAACTCCTCACTCATAACATACAATACTACTAAAGCATCATATGCCAAAATCATAATTTATTCAATGCCATAAAAAGTTCACATCCAACAATATTCATAAATTGTCAAAATAGCCTAAAAAAATAAAAATAATACACGAGCAAGAAGTTCCTAAGCTCATAGAAAGTGGGACAAATCACCAACCTGGAGACAGCAAGGCCCTATAATGTCTTCTTAATAAAAATAAACTAAATATAATAACGCGTGATCCTCTCGTCTTTAGTACGGACATTAACATGGGTAACTTGCTTGGTACAAGGTAGAGAGTCCATAAGGTCTTTTGGAGGATTTTTAATTAAATTAGGGGCCCAAATCAGCTCCTTTGGAGAGAACCTCTGAGGACCCTTGGCCTTACGCCAAGGCGCATTCTGTCTGTGCCAAGACCCGTTCATCCCAAGCGACGATGTCTTCGTCGCTCCAGTCCCTATAACCTTGTTTAAGAGATGCAGCACAAACATCCGGTAAGTTGTATGATCGAGTCATGTACTTTCGATCATAGCATGCCAGCCCTCATACATGGTATTCCTCAGTGCATAAAAGCCATCTTCGGAGGTTATCTTGTGTGCTTTCCAAATGATCTCTTGGATCATTTTGTTAACCTTTATTACATGGGTGATAATAACGCATTCATCATCCCATCGATAATGACCCAATGTTGTAATCTTCTCCCGAAGAGCTTGTCGTCCCTCTTCGTCCTTTGGCCTCTGGGGTGCTTTTGCACTTCGTCTTACCCATGACATTGTTCCTGTAGCGAATGCAGAACAAAATATGGATTACAAAAATCCAACAATTATGAACATATCATAATTAAAACAATAAGTAAAACAAGGTATAAAGCAATCCTTTTTTAGGTCAACTCTGGTCAACAGTTCAGACGAGTCGAGTCAGATCCGGAACTAATCTGGTTCACGTGTAGGCTGGGTCGGAAGCAATAAAATGGGACGGCCCTCCTTTTTTTTTTTTAAAGGAATGGGCCAATTGGCCCATTACGTCGCGGGCCTGATCCGCTGACATCAGCCTGGCGTCACCCACAAAGGGTGAAGCCCGCGTGCATCGCACATGGCTGACGTCAGCATGACGTCAGCCATGCGGGCCGGCCGTTCGCCCACGTGGCGCATGATTTGCAGCGGCTGAGACCCGGCCAGCGCTTGATCCGTCGACCGATCTCCTCCGGCACCCGTCTACCTATCAAAACACTCGTCTCGCCGATACGAGTCAAATGGTGTATTTACTTTCCATTTTCACTGAGAAAAAGTGCCCGTATTGACATGTAGGTTCAAACCATGTATTTTGATTTCACTTTTACAGAACGAGTTTTTCAAAAAACGCCATAAAACTTACTGTACATTACTATTTATACTGAAAAACACTAGATCTGTTAATAACAGTATACTCAACATGGCATAAACTACCCAAAACGATGAACACGGATCAGAAAATAAACAATACACGGCTCCGATACCAATGAAGGGAACGGATCCTGATTCAATACATACAAATACACTACGGAATACAACACTATACAAGCCCTAGATCCGCTTGAATTACTAATCGTGAAGACAAATCACGTGGAACGAACTTATTTTGATAGCCACGATTAGAAGCCCCGATTGCAGAAGTAAATGAACCTTAATCCTCTGGTCGTTCGTCGTTGATTCCCACAGAAAACCTCGAACGAGAAATAGAGTGATGTAGAGTATTTTTCTGAGTGATTATTCCAATTGATAGAACGACGTATATTCTCAAAGATGTATAGATGAGATACCAAAAACATCCTCTAAGAACCAATTAGGAAATTTATTATATCATTTGATATCTGCACAAATATTGGAAAAAAGGCAATAATCAATATTGCCATGATTTATGCCCATAAATGGGTGTAATTATCCAACACGTGTAAAAGAGGTCTTGCTTCTCTAACGCGTCTGTGACGCTCGAGAGCGACCCTGCTCCTCTGACATCACTAGCCTCTGAACGCCTCGTTGCTGTGCCGCCAAGGCTCAATCACCCGTGGATCCTTTTGCCACCACGACGAGCTTGCTTATCCGGTACCGAGACCACTGAGATCCGCCAGCCACCCCACCGCCTTGTGTTCAACTCACACTCGTCTGTCTCGCAGGCTCGATCGGTCTCGCCTCTACACTTACGGGTTTTCTTCTTCATGGGGCAACGTCCTGGACCTGCCCGAGCTCGCCAGGTTTTTTTTTTCTTCACGGGACAGAGACGCACACCAGCGACCTCCCGACGACCAGTCCGACACCAAACTTCACCAGCCCTGAGGAGTCCATCCTTTACGCCAACGACCGCAGCGACTTGGACAATCCGCTCGGACTGGGGTTGTCGAGGTCGACCAGAGCGGCGGCCTAGCGCTCCTCAACGAGCGCAATGGCGGAGGATTTGCAGTTTGGGAGCAGGCCACTTTGCGGATGGCGGTCCTTCCCGACCATGCCCGTGTAGCGAACGACGGACTCTACAAAGCTGTTGATATCTTCCTCAAGGTCGGGATCCTTATCCTTCCAATCCTTGTACCAAAAAACTTTCGTAGGACAAGTAATTCTATTCAAATTCGCTCACGCTTCTCTTTGCAGGCTCATCCGAACATCAAGGACTCGGAGCGGTACCCGGCTTTGCAAGACCGTCAACTGCCAGAAACTGTCGCAGGAAGCCAGCAGCCTAGCGGCGCAGAACGAGAGGCTGCCCGTGCAGATGGCGGTCCAAGTCCTGTACTTTGAGCAGATCAGGTTGAAGAGCGCGGTAAGCGGAGCAAGCGGGCTGCACCACGGCACGTCTTTCATGGGTCAGCCAACTTCGGCGGGGGCGGGCCGTTCCCGCACTGGTCGAGGAGCGGGGCGGGCGGAGGGAGCGGGGCCATCTCTCCACGGGACAACTACGCGTCGGTGAGGATGGAGAACCGGGAGATGAAGATGGAGGTGGCCAGGATGAGGATGAGGCTGACGGACTTGGAGAAGGACCACGTCTCGATGAAGCAGGAGCTCAGGATGCTGCACCCGACGAGCTTTCTGCTCCTCTCCGCCTGCAACACACACACACACACACACTCTCTCTCTCTCTCTCTCTCTCTCTCTCTCTCTCTCTCTCTCTCTCTCTCTCTCTCTCTCTCTCTCTCTCTCTCTCTCTGTGCAGGGGAGGGAGGATGCGCACGAAGAAGACGATAAATAGTAGCAGGAGATGAAGGAGACGTCCGGGGGAGACAGTTAAAAGACATATATACCCTTTAAGGAGACCCTCTTTTGAAACAAACAGAGCACTATGGACCCTCATTTGACACAACTTGTGGTTTGGGCCCTTAATTGAGAAAAGAGGTGGGGTTGGGGCCCTTTTTTGGTATTTTCCCTTTTTTATTTGCTTTTTTCACGTTGCTAGCTTTTGATTTAAATTATAACAATGCCCCTTTTAATTATAAGAGCTTTTTTTATATAATTTTTTACTTTTACAAAAAAAAAATCATAAAAATAATAATTTATCATGTATTTATAAAAATATAAATACAACGTGTCCTCGACGTGTTGAATTTTTCTGTTTTTGAGAAATGACATGTTGACGTATCGTGTTATATCGTATCCGCGTGTCGGTGTCAGTGCTACTTAGATCTAACGCATGTGCTGGAACAATTTTAGTGACAAATCGATGGGATGGGAAAGGCCTAATTACAAAAAAAAAAATACGTGAAGATCTATCGCAAATAAACAACCCGTCCCGTCAACTTTTGAATCGAAATGTCCATCAACTTCCACGTTATTTTTGCTACAGATTGAGACCCGAGGAGGGAATGGCAAGCAAAGCGATGGTGACAAGAGGTGCGGGCGGCGATAGGACGAAGGTCTACGGCAATGGCAGGCGAGGGGGTTGAATGAATGTGCCTGGGAACTAGGACATTTGAATTGTGCTTGGGGGTTTGGTTGATGTTAATTTCATGGGTGTCGCGACCCGTCCGAAAGCGGACGCGGCTAATGGATTACCGATCGCGGGCCTTCCCACCTCACCGGAGTGCGGATCACGGGCTTTGGATCGGCGCGGGCCCTCCCAGGCCCATACCAAATCGCGGCGGGAGTATTTCTTTGAAGGATTCGACGATAAGAGTCGATCGCTTTCGACCTTCAGTGTGGTCGTGGTGGCATGTGCAAATGGTGCATGCATTTGGAGTCGCCACCGGTCTTTCTTGGAGGGTAGACCGGAAACCTTACTGACCGATTGGGAGAGATCAATCAGTTCTGCGGAACCAGAGATTTTGGGTTCGGGGACTTGGTTACGCTGGTGTCATTACCAACGCCCTTTCGGTACCTAACGCGAGTGATTTTCCTAGCTAAAAGTTCATGCAGGCGCAGTTTTAGGTGAGGTGGGTTTGATTTAGGATTTCATGCAGATTGGTAGACTATTCCTATCAATCACAATCAATTTTAATGAAAGCGCAATCAAGTGCATAAATAAATCACACCGATGCACATCAATTCAAATCAATGGCTTCCTAGTATAGCCATAAGGGCTCAGGGAAGGTATGATTTCGGACCAGGGATAAAATTGGAAGATTTGGAGGCGATTAGCCCGAAGGGCAAAATCGTCATTTTTCTTTTTGGAAGGTTTGGATACCGAATTACCCAAAATATTCCATGGCCAGTTCATTGTGGCCATTTCCCATTTTTGAGAATTTTTTGGAATTTCTTGATTTTTCTTCAATTTTTGGAAGACGATTCGCCCAAAGGGCGAAATCGTCATTTTAAGAAGGGTCGGGGTTTAAAACACCCGGGATGAGACTTGGCCAGATGTTTGTGGCAATTTCCTATTTTTTTGGGATTTTCCTGGATTTTTTAGAAAAAAATGTTTTGGAAGATGGTTTGCCGAAAGGGCAAAACCGTCATTTCTGGAAAGACCAGGGGTCGAAAGACTCGAAATAGGTCGTGGCCAATTGAATGTGGTCATTTCCTATTTTTTGGAATTTTTTATAATTTTTCTGAATTTTTCGAATTTTTTTGAATTTTTTATGAATTTTTTATGATTTTTCATTTTTTATTGAATTTTTGAATTTTTTATTATTTTAAAAATATTATCCGGAAATTCCTACGGATATGGAGGTCCATATTGCGCCACGTGGCATCATCTCGTGCGTTTGATCTACCACTAGATCGGACGATCCAAAATGAACCACGTGGCCCAATATCACTCGCTGGATCAAAAATTAATTTATTTTCTTTTTCAGAAAAAACTATTAAACGGACGCCCCTATTGTGCCACGTGGCCACTGCTGGTGCGTCCGATCTCAGACAAGATCAGACGCTCCACAGAGAGCCACCTGGCCTAATCTAAGCCGTCGGATTTGATTTTTTAAATTATTATTCGAAAATCATTTATTAATTCCGAAAATCTTTTAAATTTCCCAAAAATCCCAGATCGCGACATGTGGCGAAGCCACGGCCGTCCGATCTGGGCGTTTTTTTAACTCTCGGCCCGGGCCCGCCACCGCTGACGTGGCTGCCGACGTGGTAAGCCACGTCAGCACGTTGACCCGTTGACCCCGGACCCTCAGCCGGAGAAGACGACCGGCGCCGGCGATTCTCGCCGGTGCCTCGTCGGAGCTTCGGTTCCGACGTGAAAACGTCGGTTCCGAAGCGCGATTTCTAGCCTAACCAACTCCCCATCAATCCCACATTAACATACAACCGAAACATGGCCTGAATCACGTCGGAAACCACCTCAAAAGCACGGCGACCGAACCGGCTCCGGCGAGAAATTTGCAGAAAACCTTTTATCATTCGAACTCGATTCCAACCGTTCAAATAGCATCCCAGGGAGGTTTAGGGACTTACCTGAGGCTCCTTGAAGATTGGCAGCCGCTCGAAGTCCCCCGTTGAGCTCCCGATCCGAACCGTTGCCGGTGAAACTCCAAGCCGTGTTTTCGCCGCGATTTAATGCAAAACAAGGGTCAAGCCGGGCTTAGAGACATGTGTAAGGAAGTTTTACAACCAAACCTGTGACAAATAAGGCTCGGGAAGGCCCGGCCGAGACCCCAAACATATATGGTTCATTTGGGCATTTTATCGAACAGGGGATGCGCAGTATGGAAATAGAGATCGAAGAGGAACACCGACCTGTCCCGAGCTTGAAGACGGCGGATGGAGCTCCGGTGAGGCTCTGTGGGTGTCGTTGAAGGTCCAAGGTGGTCGCCCTCCTCCGGTTTCTGCCTCGAACGTCTCTCCACTCTCCCCTCGGCCCAGCTCCCCCATTAACCGAGATTCTCCGCCTTTTTTGCCCATGGCCGACCGGCTTTTCGCCGCCCACGCCACTGCCAGCCACGAGGTAAAGCTCCCCCTCAGTGCTATGTCCCTTTTTCTTAAAAAATTGCCCGCTCCATCGTCCCCCACCTTCCCCTGTTTCCTCGGTGCGCCATGGTGGGTCTGCAACTTAGTTGCAGACCCGGTCGGACCAGGTCGGGTCGGGCTTGACCCGACCGGCCCGGTTCGACCAATTTTGTCAAATTAGGCCCCGAATCGGCCTCTTTTCCTAAAATTGATGGCAAAATCGGACTCCTTGACATATTTTCTATCAAATATGGGTATTTTCATGAATCAATTGATTGAAATTTAGTGAAAACCCCAAATTGTCCCTAGGATCCGAAAATTAATTTCGCTTAATTGAAGGTCCAAATGATCGAATTATCCCAAATTGAGGCAACCAATGGATTCAACATGATGAAAACTATAGGGTAGAGGTGTTTAATTTGAATGGGTAAGCCCGCATGAAATTTAATTTCAAAAATTGTGAAACCGGGGACTAAATTGAAAGAAAATTGTGCAATTAAGCCCTTTTGGCTAAAATTGATCAAATTGGAGGGTAAATTGACCCAATTGCACTTCAAGACTTTAGAATCCAATGTCATAGCTTACAAAAGGCGAGAATTGAAAATTAAATATTCGAAAAGGATTTTTAGGCTCGGTTCGGGTTTATGTTTGTTAAGGAACATAGTGACCCAAGCCGAATTTTTGAGATTTAAGGTTACACACTTGAAGAGGAAATTAAAAAAAAATTATTGAACATTTTTGTGTATTTTTCTGACCATGAATGGTATTTTTCTGATTTTTTGGGTATTTTTAATAATTAAAAAATTCAAAAAATTATTAAAAATTATGAAAAATATTTTTTTTTTCAAAATTGACTCTTGAGGCTATGCCAAGGCCTCCAAAGTTGATTTTGCAATTTTATGAGTTTTTGGCTATTTTTAATTAATTTTAAAGAATAAAAATCACAATAATAGATGGTCAAAAATCAGGTGTCAACAATGGGTACGTTAGTCCACTTGTACAACCTTATCATGATAAATTCGCCACTCCACAGAATCCGGAACCAAAAATGGTAACAAAAAAGAAGTTAGGAGAGATATGTATACCAACAAGTCGTTCGCTTAGATGGCAAGAAGTTTGCCTCTCTCCTTATGACTATGAATTTGTTGAGAGCAAATAGTAGAAGCCCGATACCTTCATCTCGAAAGATCGCCAAAATGGAGCTTAAATACGAGCCCGTCAATATATTTAGTTAGGCATGCCTTCACTCAAAAGTTTAAGCCAATAAATTATGGGCCAACTTGAATATAATAACTCCCTCACATCACATTAATTTTTCAATATGAGACTTCTCTAATACAAATCGCATGTGATAATCTTAAACGTTCTTCACGAAAGGAAGAAGGGGATGTGCACTAACCTTTCTTTGAGGGTCGTCGCCTATCTACCAATCAAACAATATATATATATATATATATATATATATATCTCTCTCGATGACAGAGGACGATGTAATATAGATTTAGGGTCTATATGGTAACGTTTCTATTCCTGTAAACACATTTGGAACAAAAACAATTTTTTTGTTTCTGTTCCCAGCAATAATTTTTTGGAACAGAAATGTGTTTGGTAACTGCAAAAAAATTATTCTTAACTTTTCAATTTAAGTAAGGGGACTATATATATTAAAATTAAGATGTCTTTATTTTTTAACTTACTAAATCAAATTAAATATCATTTATTAAATTTATTAAATCAAATTAGACCAATATATGTATAAGTAATTTATGCACTATTTATCAAATTATAATATGGATGAGATCCAACTATTAAAAAAAAACTCAAAGAGAAGACGAAATGGAATTAGACAACGAGAACACCAAATGTATTTTCTATAGATATGAAAAAATACAATTATTAGTCATAAGTAAATATTTTCAAGTAGCTAAAAATATGATTACCTTTAAATGAGAACCCCTAGAAAAATATTAATTGCACTTTGAGTGAAACTGGGGACTAAAATGAAAAATATTTGTGCCTTTTGGTCCTTTTAGTCCAAATGTGTAATTTTTTCAAACACGAGGACTAAAATTAAATGGAGGGTATCAAAGTCTCATGTCATGAATTTAAAAGTAAAAAATTTTGGCTAAAATGATTTAAAATGAAAATTTTTAGTCAATTTAGAATTATGCTCAATGAAGAGGCATGTGGTCCCAAACTAAATTTTTTAAAACTTTAACAAGCCAAAACGACAAGAGAATTGAAATAAAAATATGGACTTTTTTCTGCATTTTTATGACCATGAATACTATTTTTTCTTATTTTCGGCTATTTTTATAATTAAAATAAATTTGAAAAATGTCAAAAATTATGAAAAATATTTTTTGTTCAAAATTATTTCCTAAAGCTAGGCCAAAGCTTTCAAGATGGATTTTGTAATTTTATGAATTATTTTGATATTTTAATTAATTTTTTAAAACAAAAATGACTAAAAATTACGTGTCAACATCGTGTAAGAACCAAAGATAAGAGAGTGTGTTCAAAAATAAAATTATTCCCAATTTTTTATAAAAAAATATTCCAAACGTGTTTCTAAAAAGTGTTCTAGAAACACAGAAACAAGCTTTTTTTGTTTCTTATTTCTGCTCCAAAAGTGTTTCTTTCTCAAAAGTGTTCCTAGAATACTTCGGGAACAACTTTTTTTCATATGCGTTCCTGTTCCAAAAATGTTCTGAAAACACTTTGGGAGCAGAAATACTTTTTCTAGAGTGTACCATACAGACCCTTAGTCTATCAATAAACAATAGCTAGGTCCATTAACAACACTTTTGAAATAAAATTTCTATTATGAAAGTACTTATGAAGTAGAATTCCGTTTGGTAATGCAAGTTCTAAAGTCGAAATCCGTTTGGTTACGCAACTTTATTTTTTTCACTTCCAGAGCATTTTTTTTTACTCTAGAAATAATTTTGGAGCCACTTGAACAAGTAAAAATTGTGCTTCTCTCTAGAAGTAATAAAAAATTAATTTTTGCTCCGAAGCAAAAGTAAAAAAAAAAAAAATCTGACCATAAATTGATTTTTAGAGCAAGAGTGTTGCCACGTGCACAGGTTAGATGCGGGATCTAACGTTCCATGCCCTATTCAATATGCATTTCTCATCTCTCCCTATTTCCTCGCCTTTCTTATATTTTCTCTCCACATAAAAAAGAGTGCGTTTGAAAAACCTTTAGCCAAAGCTGGCCTCCTCTCCTCCTCCATCGACCACTGTCCACGAGCACCGATCCAAAAGCCGGGCGCCGCCTCGAGAACCAGAGGAGGAAAGAACCATGGAGCATCATTCCCGCCCTCTGAACCTTTGCCATGTCAACCCGAAATCGATCATCATCAACCGCGCGCACATGCTCGTCCACGGGACGGCTTTGCTCATCCTCATACACTACAGAGCTTCCTTCTTCTTCACCGGAGAAGCTAGCTGGCCAGACCAGCCCACCGCTTTGGCTTGGCTCGTCATTTTCCTGGGCGAGCTGACGCTGTCCCTCACGTGGCTGCTGCACCGGACCTTCCGATGGCGGCCCGTGTCGCGGGACACCTTTCCCGAGCGCTTGCCTGGCGACCGGGAGCTCCCCGCGATAGATGTGCTGGTGTGCACGGCGGACCCGGACAAGGAGCCCACCGTGGATGTGATGAACACGGTGATATCCGCGATGTCGCTCGACTATCCACCGGAGAAGCTCCGCGTGTATCTCTCGGACGATGGCGGGGCGCCGCTCACGCTGTGCGGGATGAGGGAGGCGTACGACTTCGCGAGACGGTGGTTGCCGTTTTGCAAGAGGTATGGACTGAAGACGAGGTGTCCCAAGGCTTTTTTCATGGATGAAGAGGATGTGAGCACCAGCGTCGGGACCGAGTACGACTCTGAGAAGCAGGAGGTCAAGGTTAGTTTCGTTCGGTGACACCATAATCCTTTATCGTATGTCCTCCGTTCGGATCCGGATTGCCTACCATGCTGGTAGGGAATCATTAACATCCCCACTCTCCATTATAAGAGAAAATTTTTAATCATTTATGGAGGATGGGGATTTAATGTTACCCCTTTTTGCTGGTAAGAAATCTCCACCCCCTTCGGGATCCACACGCTGTCCTCTGTGTCTAGATCCCCTACCATAATGGTAGGGGATCACAGACACATTGGCTATTTGATCTTCCCCACTATAAAAAGGGGGAAGATCTAATGGCCCATTATATTCCATCTGTTCATTGTGCTGAAATATCAAATAAAGCGAGAATTTTAGAGTAAAGCGTCATTTGTTTCAAAATAAATAAATAATTTGAATAAAAATATCCCTAAAAAATCATGTTTATATATTTTCCTAGACGATTAAAATATTTTTCATTCATTCATTTCTATAAGTGATACAAACAATTATTTTCTGAATTTTTTTCAAATCATTTATTTTTTTTGTTAAACAAACAAAGCCTAAAGTTTGGATCGATACAATTCTTCCGCCATTTGAAGACTTTAATTACCTATTCTCTCACCAACCCTTGAATGAATAATGAATACAATAGTCGGTAAAAAAATTTCTCCAAAATAATGTCTTGGGAAATTATATAAAAGTCTTAAATATTTTGCATCTTTGCCAATTTAGTTGTAAACCTTTTAAATTTTCCATTCAATTCTAATTCTTTTTTATCTTTTTGTCAATTAAGTCTTATTGATCAGAAATCACTGATGTGGATGCCGGCTATGCTCATGGCACTATCGGCACTGACGTGAATAATTTTTAACATTTTTTCAAATAATTTTATTTATTTATCTATTTTTTCCTTTTTCTTTTATTTTTATTTCCTCTGCCAACCTCAGGCAAGGGCGGCTCTCCTCAAGGACATGTGAGGGAGGCCGTCGCCTGAGGCCAACGGAGTTTGAAGCCCTGCAGATGAAAAAATAATAAAAAGAAAAATAGGAAAAGGGAAAAAATAGGAAAAAAGAAAAAAAATAATTAAAATATTATTAAAATTGTCCACGTAGGATGACCGACATCCGCGTTAATGATTTTCGGCCAATAGGACTAAATTGGCAATATGTGAAAATATTTAGAACTGAATCGACAAACTTAAAAAATTTAGAATAGAATTGGCAAAAATGTAAAATGTTTATGTCTTCTTGACAATTTTCCCCGGATGTCTTCTACCATTTTCGGTAAGCTATAAGACCAAACTGCATAAGTGTTTATATTTAGGATTGAATCGACACATTTAAAAAGTTTAGGCTGAATTGACAAAAGTGCAAAAAATTTATATCTTTTTTGACAAATTTTCCCAATGTCTTTTTTCGTTTCCGGCTAAGCTATAAGACCTAACTACGTAAGTATTTAATCAAAACTTGGACAAAAAAGTTATTTAATGGAAACACATCACATCTAAAGCCACATGCATTAGTATAGTATTTTACTAAAATTTTGGTACCCCTAGAATTTCTCTTGCTAATGTTGTTATTTCACGCAACTTTATTTGGTTCGAAGTAGACCTGATTAATGGATCTGTTCGGTTGGATACTAGGCCATAAAGCATTAAGCTTAGACTCTCCCCTTGACATGAAAATTTTCGAATTTTCTTTATGAACTGGCTGTGTCTAGACAGGTTTAAGCGGGACTTTTGGGTAAGAAAGTCGAAGTACGATTCTGGGACAGGAAATCTCCGCAATAAAGTTCAATTAGCTAATTACCAAAAAGTCATAAATTTATTATAATTGTATCAATTCAATTCTAAATTTATTGACCAATTCGATTTTCTAAACCTTTTGCAATTATGTCAATTCAGTCCATTTGGCTGATTAACGCCTAAGTAGCACTGACATCAATACGTGACCCGCGACACGATACGACGACACGTCATTTTCAAAAAATAAAGATTTTCGACACGTTGAGACATGTTGTATATTAAATATATATTTATATATATATACAATAATTTTTTATTTTTATGACTTTTTAAGAAAAATGAAGAATTTACAATAAGAACTCTTATAATAAAAAAGAAAAATTTTCAATTATGAGCACTCTTGTAATTTGACCCCAGCCAGTCTAAAAAAACAAAACAAATAAAGAAAAGAAAATTAATTCATTTGACCGAGATGCCCCGGGAAGTGATTTGACGAGACACAAGACTGAGTGCTCTCTCTCCTCCCTCTGATCTTTTGTCTTCTTCACGCTAAAGCTCTCTCTCCTCTGCCATCTTCTTATCTTGCGTCCCCCTATGTACTAGATAGTATGTACCACGGAGACGCTCATAGACACATTTTGCGCGTGTCGGACACGCACCGGACACGGACACACGCATTGTACACGAAGTCAACGCATCCCATATGGTCAGAAACATGGAGTCAACGCGTCCGATACGGCGCGTACCCGAATTTTGTACGCCCAGGACACGAGCAAGACACGCGAGTCCGCAAGTAACTTGGGCAACTCTCGTATGAAGATACTAAGTCTAGCTTGCTAAGTCAATGGACGTCACAAATGACCCAACTATGCCTACCCAAGTCACGAAGCACTGCCATCCTTTTATAAAAGACCACTTTCCCTCTCTCTTTCAATTTGTGTCCGATGTGGGACAAATATCAAAGAGAGGCAAAGCTTTCCCCAATGGCCCCATCGACGCCATACAAGCCAATATTTGCTATTTTTTTTGGGGGTTCTAAATCTACTGCTTCCTAGGCTTTTTTTTTAAATGTAAATTCATCCTAGGGCTTTTTATTTATTTATTTATTTATAAAATCATAAAATAATAATTATCATGTATATAAAAATATATATTTATTATACAACGTGTCCCGCCATGTCGAAATTTCCTATTTTTTCTAAAACCACGAGTCGACGTATCGTGTCGTGTCCCATGTTCCGTGTCGGTGCTACATAGCCCCCACCCCCATCCCTCTCTCTGTTTAACGGAACGGGATCCCCTGCCTAGCTGCAAAGGGGGCAGGGGTACCCCTGTCAATCACGGCCGTCCGTTCAATCACAGACGGCCGTGATTTGACGTAAAAAAAAATAATACAAAACAAAAAGGGCCTGCCGCAATTCCGTTCAATCAGGAACGGCCCAGATTTGACCAGGGCACCCCTGCCCGGATTTGATAGGGGCAGGGGATCTGGATCCCTGTTTAACTCTTTTCGAAGATCTCGCACACTTTTTTGTTTTTTGGAAAGACCTCGCACGCTTCGACCAAAAGAAAAGATCTCGCGCACGCCCTCACCCATCTCTCTCTCTCTCTCTCTCTCTCTCTCTCTCTCTCTCTCTCTCTCTCTCTCGCGTGCGCGCGCGAAGCGAGCGACGACGACTCCCGTGATTTTGGCTGCCTCGTCTGTCTTCCGACGCTTGCTTGCTCTGTCCTCTGGCGTTCACTCTCTGCTCCGGCGCACACGAAGCCCATTCTTTACTCGTTGCTCACTCTGACGCTAGCTCTATGCTCGTTGCCTCTCCTTTCACGGATGACTTTGCACTTTGTCTTCTCCATAGATCCATGCTTTCCCCGGGCTCCTTCCGCCTCGCGTGTCGTCGACTCTCTTTCCGATCATTATACTTTGACACCCTCTTCCCTCTCTCCACTTGATCTCAGAGTTCTAGATCCGTGCTTTCCAGCCTCCTTCTTCACCGACACGTGTGTCCCGAGCGTGTCGTCGGCGTTGACGGCATGTCGGACGCGTGTCCGTGTGACGCGCCGACCTCCTTAATTTCTAATAATATTTTAATATTTTTCAAATTTTTAATAATTTTTTTCTATCTTTTTTTTTCTTTTCATTTTTTGATTTGGGCCGGCTAGGCGAGAGTCGCTACCCTCACCAACCGCGAGAGCTCGCTGGCATTTGGGCGAGGGACACGAGCCCTCACCCAAGGGCCAACGGTTGACAACCTCTTGTCAGCCCAAACCAGAAACGAAAAGAAAAGAAAAAAGAGACAAACAAATTAGACAAATTTCAAATAGTTAAAAAATTGAGAAATACTAAATATTATTAAGAAATTTGCCACGTCAGCATCGATTGGTCAAGTGAACTGAATTAGCATAATTGCAAAAGGTTTGGGACTGCATTAAGTAAATCGCAATAAATTTAAGATTTTTTGGTAATTTTCCTCACAATTCTCCAATTGGAAACGAATCGACAAAGCGTATATGTCTATTAAAGTGATGTAACTTCATTATCTACGTTCTTTTTATCAGGAGAAGTATGAAATTTTCGAGGCGCATATAAATGGATACAGAGTTAGGCATCATGGTGAATCAAGGGAGACGAGGCTGGATCATCCTTCTACCATTGAGGTACATTTGGCTTCTTTCTTTCTTTCTTTTTCCCGAACATTACAGGATACTCCATCGAACTTGGGACAAGGAGTAGAACATGTTTGCCCATATCTTTCACACTGTTACACATTATACCCATGAAAAATTTCATTTTTTGATAAACCCGCTAACCTTATACACACAAACACACAACCTTTTTAAAGCTTTTTATTTTCGTAAAAAAGAAAGAAAGTGGAGAAAAATAAATTTACCTAAATTTATTAAAAAGTACAGTTGGTAGAAGTTGATGAAAATGTCTATAGAACTAGAAATATATTTTAAGAAAAAAATCGAAATTATTTCTGCAGGTGATCCATGGAAATTCCTCAGACGAAGTTGCTCAAGCTGACCAACAACAGATGCCTCTGCTCGTTTACGTCTCCAGGGAAAAAAGGCCTTCTCACTCTCATAACTTCAAAGCTGGAGCTCTCAATGTCCTGGTATGCTGCTCGAGTTTTCACATTTTTCATTCAGGAGAGAACAACATGAATAAACACACACACAAATTGTGAAAATCGATTACACTAGTCGATGTCGCTCCTCCTTTCCAGCTTCGCGTGTCCGGGGTGATAAGCAACTCGCCGTACGCGCTGGTGCTGGACTGTGACATGCTCTGCAACGACCCGTCCTCGGCGAGGCGGGCAATGTGCTTCCACCTGGACCCGAAAATGTCTCCCTCGCTTTCGTTCGTTCAATTTCCTCAGTTGTTCCATAATATCAGCGAGAACGACATCTACGACAGCAAAATCAGAGTGCCATTTGGGGTGAGAGAAAAAGACTGTAATCTTGATCAAGTTTTCGATTATGCATTTACTAATTCCCTCAGCCTTATGGAGCAAATAGTACCTGTGAAATGCTTTTGGCAACATCCATGTTTTAACTTCACAACTTTGGCTTTATTTCAGACATTATGGTATGGCATGGACGGGGTGCAAGGACCTTTATTATCTGGTTCTTGCTTTTATGTTAAGAGAGAGTCCTTGTATAGCAAATCCATGCAAGATGGTAAGTCAACCATAGGCACATATTAAGAAAAAGTCATTGGGCAGCAAATCCATGCAATGGAATTAACTGCTTCTCTTGCTGATTGGAAAGGTACTACCACAAATCTCATGGATTTGAAAGCGATCTTTGGGAATTCGAATGAGTTTATCAAACATCTTCAGCGGAGCGACAAGCTTAGCAAGAACATCCTTGGCGAACCCGGAGCGGTCTGCAGAGAAACCGAACTTTTAGCTTCTTGTCGCTATGAAAATGGAACAAAATGGGGTCAAGAGGCAAGTACAATCAAAAGAAACGTGACAACCGGAACCCACGTCATTTTGCCGCGATTAGCGACTCCATTTCCTTTTTATTTACCTTGTGGTTTGCTCTTGTTCAGGTCGGTTTCATGTACGGATCCGTGACCGAAGACTTCTTCACCAGCTTCGCCTTGCACTGCAAGGGATGGAGATCAGTGTACTGCTCCCCGCCGCGGCCACAATTCCTGGGGGCTTCCACGACGAACTTGAACGACCTATTGGTTCAAGTCACGAGATGGAGTTCCGGGCTGGCTCAGGTCGCGTTCTCCAGATTTTCTCCTCCCATCTATGCGCCGCCATGGAGGTTGGGCATTCTGCAGAGCATGTGTTATACCGAGATTGCCTTTTACCCACTCTATTGCGTGCCTGTCTGCTGCTTTGCCACCATTCCGCAGATATGCCTGTTCAATGGCATCCCAATTTTCCCAAAGGTAAGCTATTCTCATCCGTAAGTTTCTACATCTCAGTAATTACCAAGATAAGGGCACTGAATGTCCTAAAATTTATCATTAATGTGCAATTGACTCCTAAAACTCGTGTAATTCAAACCTAAAATTTATCTAGAAAGTGCAATCGAATACTACAATTTTCGAAAGATACAGTCGAGTCTTAAAACTTTCAAAAAAAGCGCAATCAACAGCAGATCTTGATTTTACCAATTTGACATGTTTTAGACTTGATTGCATTTTTAAAAGTTTTAGTACTTGATTGCACTTTTTGAAAGTTTTAGGACCTAATTACACTTTCTGACAAGTTTAATTGCACTTTTTGAAAGTTTTATGATTCGATTGTACTTTCGTGAAAAGTTTTAAAGCTTTCAACGCACTTGTCTCTTGATAAATCAAGTCTTTCATAGAGTCGGATTTAGGTGGTCTTCAACATCAATGTTCCGGCATGTCAGGTCTCGAGCTCATTGTTCGTCGTGTATTGCTTCGTTTTCCTATCTTCTCTTTCCAAGCATCTCCATGAGGTCATCGAGAGCGGACACACGGTTCGGACGTTCATAAACGAGCAACGGATATGGATGATCCACACGGTGACCAGTTACATGTACGGGAGCGTGAATGCGGTCTTGACGAAGACAGGCGTGAGGAGGGCGAGTTTCTTGCCAACTAATAAGGTTGCCGACAACAAGCAAATGGAGAGGTACGAGAAGGGCGTGTTCGATTTCCGGACGTCGGTCGTGTTCTTGGTCCCGATGGTGGGTCTAGTGATGCTGAGCATGGCTTCCTTCGTCGGAGGAATCGCTAGGGTGCTCGTTTCGGGAGGTTGGGACAAATTGTTCGCCCAGATTGCTCTGTCGTTCTTCATCTTAGTGATGGGCTACCCGGTGATCGAAGGGATGGTGAGGACGGACACAGGACGTATTCCATTGTCAGCCGCTATATGGTCAGCTCTGCTTTCCTCGGCATTGTTGTTGGTGGGTTCAGCTCTTCTTGCGTACTGAGTGATGTGCGGATGAAATAAAAGTTACTCTTGCTATTAGGGCTGGCAATTCGTGTTGCCGTGTCATAATGACGATTTTAACTCGAATTTATGTAGACCTCGCAACATATTGATTTTGATTGATGCGAATTCTATGTCATTAGGCTTGTCGTTCGTGTGGTGTTTTATTCGAGTTTGCACTGTTCTTTTCGTGCGAACGAACCGTGTCCAACATATCTGTTCTGGTTGTTTGGATTAACTTAATGCTACAGATTTTTATAGTCTATGTCCAAATCTACTTTTTTTTTTAGCAAAGAGTGGTTGTGGGAAGCCTTCTCCATTCCAATCTAAGATTTGTATTTTCTTAATGTTTTTAGGTGGAACTTGAGAGATTCCAAGCCACTTACCAATAGATAAAATCGGTAGCTTTTTGGTGGAACAAGAATCGCACAAATTGGAGATTACATCAGAGAGAAAGCACTGTCAGGATTTAACCAAAATCACATAAGCTGTAACAGTGAGACCACATGAAAAATTTAGTGGTTGTCCCTATGTAAATTATGAATTTCGTATCATCATGAGGAGAGTAAATTAGAATTATAGTAAGAAAACTTTATGATAATAATGTACGAAGTGATGGGGCAAATCATGCAAGAATATTTAAAAAGAAAGGCTCATATTAAAACATTGTACATAAGCATTTACGAACAGCCTATACATTAATTAATGATGTAACCAATTTATGAAGATAATAAGGAAAAAATTTCTGGAATAACTAAGAACTCAACGGTGCTTCCACCGTTGGTTGAAGACCCCAAGGATATCTATAATTAGAGTTCTAGGTTCCCTTTGGGTGAGTTCTAAGTAAAGAACTACCAAAAGTACATAGCTCAAATTATTCTTGTAACTTTCTAAATTAGAATACTTGATCACTTGGTGGCACCATATCAACAAGTCGCACGCCCAGCATGATAGGTTAATATATTTTTAGCAAAACATAGTCGTCTCTACAAAAAAAAGAAAGTTCGACCCATAGACTTAGCATACTAAAGAATTGCAAAAGTTAGATATCGCATTTTTAATTCTTTATAGTGCGCAAGAATCTTATGACGCTTTTGCTCATTATAAATATTTAATAAAGAATAATTTTAGGGAAATAACAAAAAAAAATGTCACAAATCTATTACAGATGTGCTAATTTAGTCATAAACCTTTTATATTTATGTGACCGACGCTGAAGTGGATAATTTTTTATAATATTTTACTCTATTTCAAAAAATAATTATTTTTTAACAACTTATTTCCCGTCTTTTTTCACTTTTCTTTTGTTAGGATCGGAGGCGGCCGGCCGCGGCTGGTGAGGGCTCGTGGCCCTTGCTAACTAAGCGAGGGCCTATGAGGGCAAGAGAATAGGCAATATAGCAAAGAACAGAGCCGGCGAGGGCGTGGCGAGGAAAACTTGACCGACTTGTCGTTCCGACATTATTCCCGTTTGATCTACCATCGGCCTAAGTGGTTTGGTCGACGGTACCATCGAGGCAGGAAAAGTTATGCTTATTTTGATTCTGGCCGTCCACTGTTTCTGGCCTTAGAAGTATTCCCACCGCTGATGGCGGCGCTACTTAGCCCGAACTTCCACCCCATATTTTATTCAAACTAGGGTTTTATTCAAACTAGGGTAGTTGAGAAGGAACATAGCCTATAACCACATGATTCGCCTGAAGGGGTGGTGATTGACCAGATGATCCCAATTTCGAAGTGAGTCCAGTCACCACATTAGCGATCCGCGATGTGACTAATCATATGGTTGGCTAAGTCGTTTCGACGCCAACTCTCTCCTATGGTCGTCGGAAAGAACACGCGAACATCCACCCGGTTCCCATCCGGATCGTCATCTCCCGCTGCATTTGCATTCGATTATTCTAACTGAGGGAGCCTCTCGTTGCCTCGGTGCGGAGACTGATTTTCTCCCTTGAAGCATTACGGGTGTTCCTGATTCCTAGTTATCGCCACTAGCGTTTCCTCAAATCGAACCACAATGGTCTCATCGGGAGTGCCAAAAGGAGATTTCGCCGGAAATGGTTAAGAAAACATCTTTCACCGAAGCAAGGAAATTGGATATGTTGTCTTGATTGCAGATCCTTTGCTACAGAATTCTTTCGGTTATTTATAGGCGGATATATAGAAATTGGCCGTCAAGAGCTCCGGAAGTTTTCGAGATAAGATCAATATCTTGAGTACGGTCGATTCAAGGCTTCATGTTTCCTTCGGTAACTTCTCATTGTTGGGCCTTGAGCATTTGGTGATTTGCCGATCCACGAAGCCTATCGAATATTCTTCATCTGTCGCAATCTCAGTAACACCGACACTGACATGCGACACACAACACGACACGACATGTCATTTTTAAAAATAGAGAATTTCAACACGTCGGAATACTATTTTTATGTAATATATGATATTTATATCAGCGGTGAGGTTTTCTTTTTCTTTTTCTTTTTCTTCTATTAAGGATTCACGATTTTTTTTTTTGCAGGCTGGGTATATGACTTAAGCATATATATTTTTGATAAATTTACATTTTGACATCTAATTTTTTTGAAAATGCTTAAAATTGATCAAGTGCATGTCGAAATGATATGCCGGAATGCTGGACTCGCGTGTCGTTGGAGTATCTGGAGCTTTGACCATCTGTCGATCACATGTCGAAAAGTGTCGGACACAACATGACACGATACGTAGGTTTTCTGTGGGCCAGTTTGCTGGCGATGTTCCATGGGCTTTATAAATCCAACCCAACATTATTTGGTGTAAACAATGATAAAGTTTTTTTTTGGTTGTGTGTGTGTGTGTGTAGTGTACTTAAGAATTGTAAAAGTTAGATTTCACATAATTAATTCTCTGTTGCGTACGAATCTTACGATGCTTTTACTCATTTTCAATGTTTGATAAAGAACAATTTTATGTTGGGTGGCTCAAGACGCCATTTCACAATAAGTCCTTTTAATCAAGTATAATATATAGACGAAGACTTTTGAGCCAGCTAAAACTTTCATAAAAAAGAATATCATGTATACGTTGAGATCTGAAATTTTGAAGGACATTCACATTATCATCTACCGTGTCATAGATGCTATTTGAGAATGATAAGATCTCGATTATGTTTATTTCGCGGAAAATAAACGATTTGGAGAATACTTTATCTCTTGCATCGCTTACGAAAACAATAACTAATAAATATTTTCATCGTCCAAGAAATTATTTCTAGAGATAAGGAAAATATCTTTAATTGATTAATTATTTCAAAAGATATAAGCGATCATTACTAGAAAAATATTTTTCAAATCCTTCATTTACCACGAAATAAACGGAGTCCAGATGTCAATCTCCACTACGTGAATTTAAATGGTTCGAAAGCTGATTAACATAAAGAGAGATCCTCCGAAAGCCGACCAACAAGAAGCACTAGTAGCATAGTTGTTAAGGCGACAAGGCGAGCAGAGGCCTTTAAAACGCCTAGGCGATTAGGCGCCCGCCTAGTCGTCCGTAAGGCGATAAGGCGACAATATAGTTAAATTTTTAAATATATATATGTATAATTATATATTTTACATTTGCACTTCAAAATTTACATTCATGATTCAACAGAGTAAATATATGTATGAAAGATTATTAAAAATAAATAATTATCATATATATTTAAGATATATAATAATCATAAAATGGAATAGGTAATTGAGATTAAGTAACTACAAGTTTAATAATTTCACAATAGTCTAACATACTCTACTAATTAAAATTTAAAGACACGTCTCAAACATCACTTCAATTTTTTTTTTTACTTTGGAAACCCACACCCCCCGGCCCCCACCACACACACACACACGTACACCCCCACTTTCTCCTCTCTATCTCTCTCTCTCTCTCTCCCTCCCTCCCTCCCTCCCTCCTGGTCACTTTCTTCTTTTTCCTCTCCATTCTCCAGTCTTCGTCTTCTTCATCGACTTCTTCTTGCTGATCCGAGCCCGTCCGTCTCCGTGCACCTCAAATCCAACGCCGTCCGAGACCCAGACCCCTTCCATCTACGCCATGTCTCAGCCGCCGAGGCCTCCTCCACCACTGCCCAGTTGAGGTCGCGATCCGGAGCCGCCGCGACAACCCCCACCGAGGTCCTAGCTCGCCCGCGCAGCCGTGCTCAGAGCCTCAGGCCCGAAGACAAACCCAGCCACCACCCGAGCCTCTATCCCGTAGTCGCGACCCCAGATCTGAGAGCTCGAAGACCCGATGCCAGCTTTGCGCTTCCTTCGCCGTCGACCCACAGCCCCGACGCCACCCCGGAGCCTCGACTAGCAGCCGCACGACCGTCGAACACCATCCGACCCAGATCTGGTTGACCGAGCCCGAAGCGTCCAAGGCGTCGCCTAGGCGTCCAAGGCGCCCAAGGCGTCCACAAGGCGACGCCTAGACAACCAAGGCGCCCGCCTTGAGGACAACCCGCAAGGCGACCGGACGCCTTGGGCATCCGAGGTCGCCTTGTCGCCTAGGCGACGCCTTGATAACTCCACTTAAGTGACATTTTTTTAAAAAATAGTTATTTCAGTGCCAACTCCAGTGAGTTTCGCTGGAAATCTAACATGCATCTACATGGTTCGCCGGAGCATTCTAGTCAACAAAATAATATTTAAAATCAATAAAAAAAATTCCACATAATATTAAAAAAAGTAAAAATAAACTAAAAAAGTAAAAATAAGCTAAACAAAAAAGATGAGCTGCAGCGGCAAGGGTTCACACAGCCCTTGCCACCATACAATATCGTCAGTCGGTGATGTTTTTTTTTTTTTTTTTGGGAGGGAGGGGGGGCGAGGTGCCTATGGGAATCGCTAAGCCCCAGCGGCCGACCCCTGGCGAAACCCCATAGCCAGCCACGACCACGCCGAGCGGTGGCTAGGCGATTTCGGCTTTGCGCAACTAAGGCGAGGTCGAGCCTCGCCGACCCCTAGCGAGCCATCAGTGACCGCCTCAGGCACTCCCCTACCACTTGCGCAGTTAAGGGAACAAAAATGGTAGCTAGGGGGAGGGTTCACGGGCTGTGGATTTCAAATCCAAGGCTGTGGCAGCTGGGGCGAGGTTCGCGAGGCGAAGACAGAGGGCATCGGGTGCAGGGCATGGCTGGAGTTTCTTATCAGGTCCTATGAGTCTCGAGTGCCGGGATTCGAACCATGCAGGGCCTCGGCGGCTTTGATCCTCACGACTAGGACAGAGTGGCAGTGGCGATGGTGGCAAAGCGTGGTGGCGTCGAGCGGAGCAAAGGTGGGTGGAAGGTTGGCTGAGAAAGATCTCGGCTAGTGGTGGTCGCGGGTTGGAGGGCTCGAGTGGCGTCGGCGACGAGCTTGGTGAAGCGGTGGCGGAGCGACGGAGGTAGGAGCTGATGTAGCGGCAAGAGGTCGATCGGGGGTGGATGGCTGCCGAGCAAAAGAAGGAAGAAGAGGAAGGTTGGAGACAAACAGTGCACTTGTGTTGATTTTTAATTTTTCTATTTAATTTTAATTTTTTAAAAAATAATTATTTTAATGTCGAAAAATCCACATGGCATCCACTTGTATTATTTTTTAAAAACAATTTACACGTAATAGTAAAAAACTAATAAAAAATGCCACGTGTACTAGTTGATCGGAATTGGCACTAAAATAATCTTTTTTTGGCCGGAATTGGCACTTCGATGATCGTTTTCTCTCCAATGTGGCACTGAAATGATCCAAAAAAAAATATTGGCACTAAAGTGATTTCCGTACATAAATATTGGCACTTCTGGTGTACTTCTGCCCATTTTTCAATTGTTTTATATTTATAAAATTGCATGTTTAATAAGATCAATCAGAGAAAATGTAAAATAATTATTATATAATTTTTTTGGGCCTCTCGTTGGTCCCCTTTTTTAAAAAATAATTGTATGGAAAAAGTAAAGTTTCATGAATTAGAATGAATGATTCATGCGGATAGCTCATGGGGATGCACAATCCATACCGCGAGCTGCAACCAACAAGTCGACGGCGTAATGAAAAAGTAAAGTAAAAGTCGAGACTCGAACATGACTACAAAGTTTTGAACGACCAACGAAAAATGTTGTGATGAATCAATCATCATGCTTTTTTTTTTAGATTTTGGATTTTTTTTTCGCTTTTTTAATTATTGATAGTTATTATAATTATTTATCTTTAGAAGCTTATTTTTTATAAGATAATCATCAATCATTAATTAAAAAAATTATTAATATAAATAATTTGTATTTATGTAATTATTTAAAACCGCAGCGAAAGATTAAAATCGTAATAATAGATAAATGAAGAACTGCAGCAAAATAGAAAATTAAAAACCGCAACAAAAGAGTGAAAACGAGTAAATAAAGGACAAACTTTGAAAGGGCATATCTCATCGCTCGAGCGTCCGTTTGGGACGATTTTTTTTTATTTCGCGTAATTTTTCGAGACGAATCCATTGACAATCCGCAAGCAGTTTGGCCGGGCTTCTTTTTTCCCAAAAGACGCTGTTTTCTTTGTCAATTTTGCATTTTCTCCATCTGATGCCACATCTCGAATGAACCGTCCTTTCCCTTTTTCTTATTTCGATCTTTCCATGCCAGAATTATTATATCACGTCTTTGTAGTGGGAAAGGGGTCTGTTTTTCATGTTCAAATCAATATAATGTCTTTTAATGTGTATATAGATTAATTAAACTGCAAATAATATCTTCAATTGTGTTATTTGTTTCGTTGGTTGTCATTCGGGTGAAGTGCTTTGGTGGTCGTGGATTCCATTCCCAATGCGTTCCTTCTCCAAGTTTTTTGTTTCTTTTTTTTTCCCAAAATTCAATATACTCTAGTTGATTTAAAAAGACATCCATTGCCCCATGATGAAAGAATGTGAAAGTTTCTCAATGACATTAAATGTTCTCCAAGGAATCTCCTCAATTATTATACTTTGGAAGCTCTTTGAACATCTTATCACTGCATCATAATCTTATACACACAAGGTTTTGGATATAGTGTGATGGCATCACCTACACTCCGGATATATTAATTATTTATCTTAATAATTTTTTAAATTAATGATTGATGATTATCTTATAAAAAATAAGCTTCAAAAGATAAATAATTATAAATAAAATAAATATTATAACCATCAATAATTAAAAAAGCGAAAAAATAGGAAATCTATGAGCTATCCGCATGAATCATTCATTCTAATTCACGAAAGTTCACTTTCGCCATACAATTTTTTTAAAAAAAGGGGACCAACGAGAGGCCCAAAAAAATTATAAAATAATTATTTTACATTTGCTTTGATTTCTCTTATTAAACATGCAATTTTATAAATATAAAACAATTGAAAAATGTAAAAAAAAAATTACGAATTAAAAAAAAAATGATGTCAATGCCGCACAAGGCATTTCGTGGAGCGCAAGTGCTTGCGGCAGTGGAATTGCCGCACGAGACTCAAATCGGTAAATTTTTTGTTTGTTTGTCTAATTTGGTAAATATTTTATTTTTTGAATTATTTTGGAAAAAAAATCCCTTTGACCCAGTATAGCTGCGTCCATATTTTTTTTAGGACACTCTGCATAGAAAAAAAAAATTGCTATTTTTGTTTTTTTTTTTTGGGCCGAGTGTGAAATGTCTCAAGTTGGTCCTTTGACTAATTTGCATGACGTTTATAACTTTTTAGTTGACTTTCTCCCCATTTTGAAAGGGAAATGACCGGTTACTCCGGGGGAGAGCAGCCGACTGCTCACCTTTGATTGGTGGATCATACACAAGTAGCTCCTGCTTATCCAAAACAAATAAATAAACAAGTGCATTATAATACGCCCCTAAATAAATAAATAAACAAGTAACTTATACGCCACTAATAAATATGTAAACAGGTACGTTATACGCCCCTAATATGGTACAAATTTTACGCAAACTACGTCATCTGTACATGATTTTTTTTTCCAGGTCGTTTTTTTTTTTTCATTCATCAAGCAAAATAATACTCGAGAGGTATATTAGATGATTTCAAACCTAGCAAATCCCAATAACTGCAGAACAAAGGAAATACCATAACACATAAAAAAAAAAACACACACCCCCCCTGCTGCTCAAAGCACACTGTCATCCCTGAAGAATACATCTGTCGCTGTAAACATTCGGCTGCTGATCGCCGGATTCAGTGATGAGCACACGCCGAAATCTCTCACGAAATTTGTAAAGAGCTTGCTGTGCGCGTCTAGATTTGGCTTCTTCATCTCCAACGCCGAGCAATAACACCAACATCGATATATTGAAAAGAGCACAAATCAAATACGAACTCCCATATTTATATCTCGATCTAGTTCGGGAGATTAAAATTCAAATCTAAACCTAAATTTGAATCGAGAGGGGGGAGCGGCCTAAATCCATTATTAATTGAAAGGTCGTAAGTATCCCCTCTATTCGGATCCACGATGTAAGACGTGACTCGCGTAAAGTCTTTTTTTAAACTGAGAAAAAAGGCTAACTATCGAAATTTTCTTCCCTCCGTCTCTTTGTTTGCTCGATAGCGGCGATGTCATAATATATCCACTAAATTCGTGTGGCTTGAATAAATGATAAACATATTCCAGGCTTTAACTGAACATATTTTGTCTCTTGCTTGGCTAAACTGATCCAAATCCTACGTTTGCAATTGCTTGCAGTTTGTAACTTTGTACATGTCATGGGGCTTCTTAAAAGAAACCAAATGATGAAATTTGAAAAAGATCGAACTCCCCCCCCCAAAACAAAACAAAAATGCAAAATGTGAAAAGGAAAAGTTATGGAAGTGGAAAAGCCAGAGATGAAGGGCAGAATTGGTAATACTCCCGGTTGTGGCCAGGGAGATCCTATTTATACGGGGAGCGCCATTTGGGTCCGACGTCTTCAACCTCTCACGCCACTTCATTCTCTGTGCACTGCGATAAACCCATACAAGATTCCGCCATTAACACACTGCAACAGTCTGAAACGGGATTGCCCTAGAGAGCGATCCACTGGTACTGGATCCTTTCGCCGAGAGCAGAAGACACGGCCCCGCACAAGACTCCGCCAAGTTTCCTCCCAGTGATCCAGGTCTCTCTCTCTCTCTCTCTCTCTCTTGTCTTGCTCTCTTCGTATTTTCTTCGGGGAAAACGCACTAGAAGAACAGAAAGAGTCGCAGAGCATGAGTTCTCATCGTCGAACAAGATCTCCCGGACAATAGCCCATCGTTGACATTACCCTGAAAAAAAGCTCCCCTCTTGAATATCTTCTTGTGGTGTCCTGCTTATACGCCGGCGAGGTTCCGAACTTCCGGTGACAGACCGATCCAAAGTCTCGATCTTCGGATCGCATGATGATGATGACGGACCCTTATCACTTACTTCGACAGTTCGTGATAGATGCAAAATGTTCGTAATAAAGCATGGATATCGGATCGTGAATGGACGATTCTAAACTCTCTCTTGTTCTGATCTTTCTAGATTATATTTCCATATATACTCTTCTTCTTTCCTCTCTCTCTCTCTGGAAGACAATATGCGAAGGTGGGTTTGCGAATTCAAGGCTAATAATAAGGATAACACGAGTAATAATCATCATCTTCTTCTTCTTCATCATGGTGGGAAGGCACTTTCGGCTCGTGCGCCGTGTGTTTTTGGGAAATTATGGCGTATCTTGGAGTGATTATTTTAGATTAGGAGAGAAATGCCACGTTATCATTTACTTGCAAAGTCAACCACACCACATCTCGCCTATGATTGGGCCAACAGGGGTGCACCAGCTCCTGTTTGATCCTTTCCAATCAAAAGCGTGTGAAATCGACCTTCCGTCACGAAATAGAAGTCATCGTTGACACGTTGATCCCTTTGGCTTGGTTAATTCCATTAAAACCCTCAAACCATTATCCACGATGAATTTACCCCAACCCAATAAAAATATCCCAAGTTGATACTTACCTAGAAAATCCGAAATTGATACTCCTGACATAAATCTATTAGAAGTTTGGGATATGATGTGGAGGATAAATTTGAATAAGGATAACGATATGAAATTTTTCCGTGAGAGGAAAATGAGTTTGGCACAAATGTGCCATGAGGTAGCGATATGAGATCTTTAGTTCGGGGTAAGTGCGAAATGGGGCACCATTAATGGCATTAATCCTCAAGTTAGGATGAGTATTTTATTTCTCCTTTCTTTTTGGCACGAGAACGTAGATTTAACTTTCCTAAAAACACCTGTTATATAAAGAAATAACCAGCACTAATCACTTGAGATCGACCAAAGGGTTTCATATTCCTCCTCTTTTATGGTGGATTTCTTAGTTTCGGATAAGTACGAAACGGGGAATCATTAGTTGCATTAATCCTTGAGTATTTTCTTATCCTATTCTTTTGGCAACAAAATGCATATCTGACTTTCCTAAAAGCGCTCGTCGTTTTAAGAAATAACCAGCACATACTCAAAAATAGACAAAAGGGTTTCATATTCCTTCTCCTTTTGGGCGGAATCAATCGACCTTGTTCGTCCAAAATTAAAATTTTTGTGGGGATTTGTCACATTTATTTCGATGATTCGGGGTTGGTGGACTATGCACGCGCGGACCTTGGTTGTCGCATGCCACGTTTGGCTAAGCCATGCAGATTTCCTGCCACGTCTGCACGTGAATTACCAATGGTAAGTTGTGATTAGTAATGTACATCCACCATGGTCCAAATGGTCCGATTTTGGAATTCCGATAAAAATTTGATCTTTAATCTTTAATCCTTCCTTTTTAAGAAATCTTAGCCTTAACACCTTAAATGCTGCTCCTTTCCTACTTTTGGGCTTAGTTGGCACTAGTATGCGATTGCCTTGGCTTGCGTTTTTTCGTAAAAACCCTCCATAAAAATTCGTGATCACATCAGATTTGGGCCGGGGGTTTGCGCGCTCAGTACCCGGAATCCCGTCCGCTTCGGCTTTCTGCAGGAAGACTCGAGTGGGTTAGAGAGAGAATTAGCGACGGCGAACGGCGGAGAGGAATGGCGGTCACCGGGACGAACGGGAGCTCGTGTCCTGCAGCGATGACGGCGACCTCGAACGGGGTGTTCCAAGGCGACAACCCCCTGGACTACGCGCTCCCGCTCGCGATAGTGCAGATATGCCTCGTCGTTCTGGTCACTCGCCTCCTGGCTTTCCTCCTCAGGCCGCTCAGGCAACCTCGCGTCATTGCTGAGATTGTGGTATGTGGTTTCGCTCTGTACAGTGGGAGTCTTCCTCCTCTGTTCTCCCCTTTTCTGTTTTCATTTCTGAGATTTTCTCCATGACGGGCACTGCACTTGTTGAAAAAAGATGAAAACTTTGGCTTGTTTTGCTTCGGAAGTACAGTGTGAGAGTTCATTCTGTTTGCTTTAACGAACGTGGTTGCAGTTTAACGGCTTTAAATTATGTTAATCTGGTGAGAATTCGGTGGAGAAATCTGTTCATTTTAGAGAAATTAGTGCTGGATTAATTTGATACGAACCCCGGAATGATGCTGGTAGTGTTGAAGCGGTGGCGTCAATTAAGGCGTCTGGTTCTGGTATGGTACAGGTCAGATCTTGTTAGGCACTTGTTTTGACCCTAGATATGGAAAATGTTACGAGCACTGCTAAGTGCTATGGCCTGGTAATTTTCCCAAGAAATTTTAAGGTGAAGTATGGTGGCGTTATTGATGGGAGTCATAGTGATCGAAGGCACTGAACAAGTAATGTCGTTTTCGCGTCTTGATGTGCTTTATGGTAGGGAGGGATACTGCTTGGTCCATCGGCGTTGGGTCGGAATAACCACTATCTCCAGAGGATTTTCCCGTCGAGAAGTCTCACGGTGTTGGACACACTGGCCAACCTCGGCCTCCTCTTCTTCCTCTTCCTCGTTGGCCTTGAGCTTGACCCGAAGTCACTCCGCCGGACGGGCAAGAAAGCCCTGAGCATTGCGGCGGCCGGGATTAGCCTCCCGTTCGCATTGGGAATTGGCTCATCTTTCGCCCTCAAAGAGACGATTTCCAAAGGGGTTGATGGACCGCCGTTCCTTGTGTTCATGGGGGTTGCGCTTTCCATCACAGCATTCCCGGTTCTGGCGCGTATCCTGGCCGAGCTCAAGCTTCTGACAACTGACGTCGGCCGCATGGCCATGTCGGCTGCAGCCGTCAACGATATAGCTGCGTGGGTTCTACTTGCACTGGCAATTGCCCTTTCGGGAACCAGCCGTTCTCCTCTTGTTTCTCTTTGGGTCTTCTTGTGCGGCATCGCTTTTGTCACCGGCTGCATATTCTTGGTACCGCCTATTTTCAGGTGGATGGCGAAGCGATGCCCTGAGGGCGAGCCAGTCGATGAGATGTACGTATGTGCTACCTTGGCAGGCGTTTTAGCCGCAGGTTTCATGACTGATGCTATTGGGATTCATGCCCTTTTTGGCGCTTTTGTAATCGGGGTTCTTGTCCCGAAAGAGGGGCCATTTGCTGGAGCACTCATTGAGAAAGTTGAGGATCTCATTTCGGGTTTGTTCCTTCCGCTCTACTTTGTATCGAGTGGTCTGAAGACAGACGTAGCGACAATACGGGGAGCTCAGTCCTGGGGCCTCCTTGTTTTGGTTATATGCACGGCCTGTTTCGGGAAGATTGTCGGCACATTGGCCGCGACCCTTTCGTTCAAAGTCCCCTTTAAGGAGGCTCTCGCTTTGGGATTCCTGATGAACACTAAAGGATTAGTGGAGCTCATCGTCCTCAATATTGGGAAAGACAGGAAAGTAAGATCAATTTTTCATTTTGTTCGATTGTATTCTGTATTTTGCCAAGGTTGAAGCTATTCTTTTGATTGTTCTGCTGTTATAAAATTGATGCGGCAGGTATTGAATGATCAAACATTTGCCATTATGGTCCTGATGGCCGTGTTCACGACGTTCATCACGACGCCCCTAGTAGTGGCGGTATACAAGCCTGCTCAGATGAGAAGCAAAGGCACTTACAAGCACAAAACGATCGAGAGGAAAAATCCCGAGACGCAACTCCGTATCTTTGCCTGCTTCCACAGCATCAGGAATATCCCTACATTCATCAACCTCATCGAGGCCTCACGGGGCACAGAGAAGAGGGAAGGGCTCTGCGTCTATGCCATGCACCTCATGGAGCTCTCCGAGAGGTCGTCCGCGATTCTCATGGTCCACAAGGCGCGGAAGAACGGGATTCCCTTCTGGAACAAGGGGCAAGACCCTGATAACCAGATCGTCGTAGCTTTCGAGGCTTTCCGGCAGCTCAGTCACGTGTTGATCCGCCCAATGACGGCAATTTCTGCAATGTCCACCATACACGAAGATATCTGTGCTAGTGCTGAGAGGAAAAGGGCTGCCATTATAATTATGCCGTTCCACAAGCACCAGAGGCTTGACGGGGTGATGGAGACGACACGGAATGACTTTCGGTGCGTCAACAGGAGGGTTCTCGAGCATGCTCCTTGCTCAGTCGGGATCTTGGTGGACCGTGGGCTCGGAGGAGGCTCCCACGTGCCAGCAAGCAACGTTTCCTCAACCATAACTGCCTTGTTTTTCGGGGGTCGAGATGATCGTGAAGCTCTGGCTTATGGCAGACGCATGGCGGAGCATCCTGGGATTAGTCTATCGGTGGTCCGATTCGTAGTGAACCCCGAGATTGCTGGGGAACTTGTTGGAGTTGACATCGAAGACATCAAAGACGATGCTTCTTCCCACACCATGTCAATGCCAGATGACGAGATGTTCCTCTCTGAATTTAAGAATGCGGTTGCAGATTCTATCAAATATGAAGAGAGACTAGTAAAAACTCCAGGAGAAGTTATCGATGCAATTAAGGAATTTAGCCGCTGCAATCTGTTTTTGGTCGGTCGGCGGCCAGAGGGCCAGATAGCTGCGGCGATGAACACAAAGAGCGACACCCCGGAGCTGGGTCCAGTCGGTAGCTTACTGTCTTCATCGGAGTTCTCTACTTCAGCTTCGGTCTTGGTGGTTCAGCAACATGCAGGCCGAATTTCTCTCGACTCGGAGTCGTTGGGAAAGGCCGAATCAGCACCGGACAAGGAGTCGGAGGCCAATTGATTTGGGTTAAGCTGTCCAGAAACTTGGTTTGAAACGCAATGTAAACGTGTAATAAGAGATCATGATGAAAAAATTAGTAAGAAAATTCGAACTGATCGGTTTCATTCTGTGTCTTCTGGTGATCAATGACCTTTATGGTTGCTGAGGTATGCTGGACGGTCGAAATTCTTGCACTCTGTGAACTATGATTGCCAAAACTTGTGAAGTTTTCTACTGAAGCTTATGGCTTTTCTTCAACATCAAGAGAAACTCTTTTCTCATGAAGAGGCCAATTGATTTGGGTTAAGCTGTCCAGAAACTCGGTTTGAAATGCAATGTAAACGTGTAATAAGAGATCATGATGAAAAAATTGGTAAGAAAATTCGAACTGATCGGTTTCATTCTGTGTCTTCTGGTGATCAATGACCTTTATGGTTGCTGAGGTACGCTGGAGTGTCGAAATTCTTGCACTCTGTGAACTATGATTGCCAAAACTTGTGAAGTTTTCTACTGAAGCTTATGGCTTTTCTTCAACATCAAGAGAAACTCTTTTCTCAAGAAGAGGCCAATCAGTCAAGAGAACTCTCTTACAGGCACACTGTCGAATCACGTAAATTCCAGTATCTTTGCTCTTCGCTTTATTGCGCATTTCATATCGCAGTAATCACTAATTCGCCTGCGATCGGCGCATTCCATGTCCACAAACAAAACTTGTTAGCATTTGCACCTACAATTGGCTGAAGGGACAGAGAGAACAGATGAAGTAAAGAGAAGAAGGGAACTTCGTGGACAGATTAATTCTGCAATATCATAAGAAATCGATGTCAAGCTGGCTGTGGCATTTTATTCAACCATTGACGAAATATTGTCATGAAGAAACTGAAAGGCAAAGTAGATGAATTGATGTGGACTTTTTGGGATGGATCTGTCATAACCACGTCAGTAGTAAAAAGTCAACTTCAACTCTATTTTCTCCCTTTTTTTTTAATGCTCGACCATTGTATTGTCAATGATATCATCGCTTGATTAAGGATCATATTAACGGGTGTTTGCACGAAATTATTAGCCACGCAAATTAGAGGAGAGTTTTCATTTTCGATGATGAGATGAGCAGGTATGAATATGTTATCTTTCCCGGTACGAGTATCAAACAATAATCGAGGTGTTATACGTCTATGCTTTTGTTTAACTCAGGGGACTTAGCTCTACAAGGAACAGTTGACTTCTAGGAATGGGATGATAACTCAGGATGTAGAGCTTTTATTAAAGAAAGGGGTACAACTTTGCTTTCATTTGTCCCGGAAGTAGCTTCTAGTTCTTGAGGAGCAAGTCACTGGAAAGACAGTTTGCCACGTGCAATGACGCAAAATGCTCGTGGGGACCACCAATCAACCTTAAAGAAAAATAAATAAATAAATAAATAAAAACCTTAAATTGTATGTGGCTTCGACGGTGAATGGTTTTTGTTCCATTGTATTTTTTTTGGCCAAATTCCATAAAAAAACCCCAAACTTTGGGTTTAGTCCCAATTATACCCTCAACTTTTTTTTGTCTCAAGAAAAACCCTCAACTTTTCTTGAAATCCCAAATCTGCCATCTCCTCCCTCTGTTTCCCCCTCTCTCCTCGCCTGACCTCTCCACCATGGATGCTCAAGCTCGACTCGCTGCCATGGCCATTCAAACTCGAACTCAAGGTTCACGGCCTCGGCGACGCTGATTGAAGAGCTCGAGCCCACAGCTCGTTGCCGCTATGGCCATGGAGCTCGAGTTTTTGAGCTCCACAGCCATGGTAGCCGCGAGCCTTCGGCTCGTGCTCCGCGGCCGGGGACGGAGGCGTCTGCAAATGAAGGTATAGAATCCGGCGGCGACTGTGCTCTTCGTCGTGAGTGATTGGGCTCGAGGTCGGAGAAGGGAAAAAGGAGCAGCAGGCGGAGGAGAGAGACGGTGGGAGGGTGGAGAGGTCAAAAACTCACCTTGCAAAGGTTCTTGACATTTGAAGTATCGAGAGTCCTCTTCAAGCACAGGAGACCTTCTCTGTGGAGAAGGAGGACTCTTGATACGCCTGCAAGCTCGAGATCTCCTGTGCTTGAAGGTTCTTGACAATTGAAGGACCATCTCTGTGGAGAAGGAGGTCTCCTGTGCTTGAAGGTTCTTGACAATTGAAGAGGCGGAGGACTCTCGACACTCCACGAAGGAGCAGACGGAGGAGAGAGACGGTGGGTTCGCCGGCCATGGGCGAGCCAGCTGCAAGCTCGAGATCTGGTGGCCATGGCCGTGAACCAGCAAGGCTGTTAAAGGGTAGGGCAGATTTGGGACTTCATAAAAAGTTGAGGGTTTTTCTTGAGACAAAAAAAAGTTGAGGGTATAATTGGGACTAAACCCAAAGTTTGGGATTTTTTTATGGAATTTGGCCAGACTTTGTTACATTAACTTTTCAATTAATGCATTTTTGGTACGCAATTTTCATGAAAAATCCTTAGTTTATTGATATGAATTTTTTTTTTGGATTTTCTCTTATTAAATGCAATGCTAATGCAATCTAACTATATGACATGTGAGATGTAATGGCGTGGCAAAAATGCATGACATGATATAATAACGTGGCAAATATGCATGACATGAAAAATGTGATAATGCAAACTAAACTATATGATATGCAATATGAATGGTATATTTTTGGGGGATTTTTGTGTATTTTTGGGTTTATGAAAAATTGAACTAAAAAACTATCCTAAAGTCAAATAACACCCAATTTAATTTCAGAAATTGATTTATCAAAGTCTTAAACTTTACTAGGGGTTATTTTACATATAAAAGGGCAGAAGAACACCTGGAGTGCCAATATTTGTATACGGCGCTCATTTTAGTGTCAATTTTTTTCGTCGGCTCACTTAAGTGCCAATATTTATGTTCGGCGATCATTTTAGTGCCAATTCCGGCCAAAAACGATTAGTTAAGTGCCAATTCTGACCAAACAATACACGTGGCATTTTTTATTAATTTTTTTGTCCAGATGGCGTCCACGTAGTAATTTTTCTTTTAAAATTCAGTCCACATAAAAGCCACATGGATTTTTAACAATTAAGTTAATTTAAAAAAAATAAAAATAACCAGAAAATTACTTAAAGATTTAAAAAAAAAATCCCAAGAAGAAGACGCATCTCTGCATCCCTTCGGAAGAACACGCTTCTCCTCTCCAAAACCCCAATTCCACTCTCAGCCCCAACCCTAACCCTTGCAAGTTGCAACCCCTCCAATTCCGAGAAGAAGACGCCTCTCTGCATCCCTTTGGTAGCGATCGCCGCCGCCTGCCGACGGCTCGATGTCGCACCTCCACCCCACCGCCGCTACCTCCCTTCTCATTCCTCGGGGTTGGCCGACCCCCGCCGCGGCCTCACCAAGTCCACGAGGCCCGGCCGCAAGGCCGACCTAGCCCAGATCTGGGCGAGGTTGAGCCTCGCCATGGCAGCGCCCGACCGGCCTCGTCGATCCCCAAATCTCATCTACCCGTCCGTCGATTCCGTTGACATCCCACGACCCTCCAATGCATCTTCCGCTACCTCCTCGACCCAGTCTCTCATCTCGCAACCAATCGCCATTGAAGACATCCTTGAGAGCTTCGAGCTCGAGCGCGAGCGCACCAGCTGGGTCCTCCTCCTCTTCTGCTTCTCCTCCTCCTCATCCTTCTCCTCCGGGACTATACTCTGCTAAAAAATTCGTCGCTGGGGGATGTTGACACCTGATTTTTGATCAGTCTTTCATAGTTTATTTTTAAAAAATTCATAAAAAATATATAAAAAGTTAAAAAAATTAAAAAATCATCTTTGGTAGCCTTGACCAAGCTAAAGGAACCATTTTTGATAAAAAAAAATAATTTTTCATATTTTTTAATATTTTTTAATATTTTCCAAAAATAGAAAAATACATGAAAAATGAAGAAAAATAGCGTTCGATGTCGTAAAAATATAGAAAAATAGTCAATATTTTTATTTTAATTTCTTTTACATTTTGAACTCATAAATAGTCAAAATTTAAGTTCAATTGCATGTGTTTCTTCACGACGCATAGAGTTGAATTTGGCAAAAAAATGTCATTCGAGTATTTTAATTTGTAAATTTCTACATCTTTTTTAGTCTTGACGTCCAATTAGATCGACCACCATCTACAATAAATGCCCCTTGCTGAATATTTTTGTTTTTGTTTCACATGATTTCATGGTGTAAAACGCCGAGTGGATCCCCAAATATAATCGGGTCGGCATGAGCTCGATAGCTCGTCCAAGACCAAACCAGGGCACGGCGAACCCCATGTGAGTACTCTCGAACTCCTTCGATGCTTCCTAATGCTTTTCTTAGGTTAGATCGTGTGTAGAATGGCTAGGACAGCTAAATCATTCTTGAGCTGTGATTGATAAATAGGACCTTACTAGGAATGCCATGTGATTTATTTGCATATCTAGATTCCTTGAGTTGGGCATTTTATTACTGATTGTGATTGCTAGGATAATCACTCTTATCTACATGAATTTCTAGATTTAGGGTTCATACCTTACTCATCCGCATGAATCTCAGGCTAGAAAATTTAGTCAACTTAGGTACCGAAAGGGCGTCAACTCTGACAGTTGGTGTAACTAAGTCCCCGAAACCATTTCTCTGGTTCTCGCAGAATTGAATAGAAACTCCCAACTATTCGATTGGGTGGTCCAATCATACCCTAAAAAAATGATTGGTGGCGACTCCATGGCATGCACACTTAGCACATGTCACTAGACCACACTGAAAGTCGATCACGCATACCTCCGTTGCGATTTGGGTAATGGGCCTTGGGAGAGGCCCGCGTCCGACCAGACAGGACGGCCCATTAGCCCTCGAGAGCCCGACAACCTCAAGAGGGTCGCGACAGACTGGCGACTCCGCTGGGGACTGGTTCTTAACCATTTAGTGGACTTGAGCCGATTAAAAAGTTGATTGATTCTTCTAACCTAATTTTATGCAGATGCTCTCGAAAGTGAGGTGTATATGCTAACGAATGTGTTAGATGTTTTTGTAGACGGGAGAAATAAGGGGTGAAGTGCTTGTTAACTTTGTTTTATGCAGGCAAGAGTTTTGGATGTATGATTGTGTGGATGTTTATATTGAAGCGGTGATTGTTAAATAAAATGCATGTCTTTTGCTTTAGCACGACACAATGAATACACACAATTGCGCCTAAAACCCCAGGCGCCCTCTTTAGGAACACAATAGAAGGAATTGAAAATGGAATCTCCGTGAGGAAAAACATGGGGTAATCCACTTTTCAATTCCGCTCACTTCGAACTATGGATTGAGTCCCAATGCAACGATAGTTGTGCAATGGAATCGGCTCTTCCCAGAATTCGAGGTGAGAACCTTGGCTTTAGGTACCAAGCCCTATCTTTTGATTTTTAGGAGTTTTCCCTCACTTGTCTCATGCGTTTGTCTATGGAAGGTTAGTATACCTAACACTGCTAAAAATACAGAGAAGCTTGATTTTCTCTTAAGTTTGGTTGGTAAGACTTTTCTATCTCTCGAACTTGTTACAGCTCTTAATCATTATATTCATTGCATAATTCCAGTGATTGGATTAAATGCCATTTTGAGGATAGATAGGTGTGTTTTCCTCCCAATGTTCTTGATGGAAGATGAAGATGGTGTCATCCCATTACGAGCGCCAAGTGGACAAGAAGAGCCTGCTATGGACATCATTGAGGTATCGTATAATGAAGATGACGATTTGGAATAGGTGATCCTGAAGTCACGTCTCAAAGATCGAAACTGGGGCATCTCTAAGTATTAAGATCACATTCCTTTGTTTTAATTTTCATTTCTAGCCTTCTTGTATAGGATTTATTTTGCTGAGATCCTCTCTATCTGATCCCTTATATTGATTGTATTAGGGATCTATTTGTGTTTATATACATTCAGATTGAAATTTGTTGTATTTCTATTGACTTGTCATTGGAATGTGATAGTGGCATTTCTTCTAATCACTCGAATACTCCAAAATCAATTTTATAATTCCTTTGGATGAAATTGAAATTGGAAGTCTTATACAACCTTTTGGCCGTATAGGGCAATACAATCCCAATTTCGCCAGAAGGAACTATAAACTTGAATTGGTTCATGCATGTTTTGCATCATTGGTAATCCACAATAATTGATCAAGAGTATTCGTGTTTTTCAAATTTAATGAAAAGATAGATATCCAAATTACTCTCGTTCTTAGCAAACGGCTTTAATTTGGATACCGTATCTTCAATTGAATTTAAAACACATCGTAATTGTGTACTTTTGAACATTCCATTGATTTTCTTGGAATTGATCAAAGGCGATTATCGTGAATTACATTCCTTTCAATGATATGCTTTCCTTTGAGGAATATTGATAAAAGCTTTTGCACAAGGCCAAAACCCTTGTAAAAGCTCTTATCCCTATTAATCACAAGTAAGCATAAAATTGAAAGGATTTATGCTTTATTTTTCAAATTCTTTCTTCTGATTCTGCCTTTTCATTTGAAACAGGTTAAAAACAAGTAGAGAAGAGAAGTCTTTTTGTGGATAATCGCGGTGGGAGGTTCCTTTATCCGATCATAAGCAAGATTAAAAAATCAAGATGTACACGCTCGAATCATCAATGTCAAAGCGCAGCTTGCCTAGGTTGAGAGTGGTCAGGTGTTCGAGAAAGTCAGCCATACAGAAGTTGAGACACACACATTAGAGCTTTCATTCATTTCGCTCAATCGAGGGACCTTAAAAGCAGATCATACAAATCATCGGGGTGGAAACATAAAACCGCAATGAGCCCTAATTAGCATCACAAAGGAACCAAGTTGGCCCTCCATATTATTGATGCTTTGCTTATACTCACCACCTCGAGACTCGAGATCTGCAAGCTTAAGAAGAAGGCGTTTACATTCCCCTTTAAGCTCGGCAACCTTGGTCCCGTGATCTTCGGCGGCTATTTCCAGGTCCCGAACTAGTCCTCTCCCATGGGCTATATCCGCGGTAATGCTGTCAAGCCTTTCTTCCTGCCACTCACATTGAAACTTCAACACGACATTACGACGGTCGTGCTCATAGGTGGTCAGGGATAAGGCCAAGCGCTCCACCAAATTTCCCCTCTCGCGAAGCAACATCGAGACTCGCTTGTTGGCGAACTCAACAGCCTTTCTGTGACTATCGGCCACAAGGTTGGCCAACACCAAGCAGTTGGACCGATCCTCATAGCGAGCTCGCAAAACGTGAGCCACGGTAGCTTTTCGATGAGCGACACGGTAAGTCTCTAAAAAGTTTATAAAGAGGGTTGGGAAGATTCTATATTCCCTCTCTAAATTAGTGCCCTCGATGGAGGTGGTGTCTATTTCTACGAGCAAAATGCGGATTTCATCTTCAGTTTCTGGGTGATCGGCTATATGAGCATAGCCTCGACCGAGGAGGTTATAGAGTTTTTCCCACTGGGCCAAAATTTCGGCCGAGAAAGCGCGAATAGGAGAGGAGGTCATTTTCGTTGGAGTGAGGGAGAAGAAGATGAGTGTGGTAGAGTGATTAAAATAAGAAAAGGCAATTATGTAAGAGTGTTAATCTTCTCTGCATTAACTCCTCCTTTTATAGCAACTCGAGAATGAAGAAAGGCACAGCAATAATGCTCGTGGAGCCAAGTTAATTGGGTAAAGCAGTGGTGGCTCTTTCGGTGAACCATCAGATCTGTCCCAGTCCGCGATTTCAGGCTTGATAAACCTAAAAAAGTTGTAAAAAGATATGTCGGTGTCACCATATTAAAATTGAGCGGGAGTTAAGCGCAACTATCGAAAAAAGTTGCGAAAGGATTTGGCGGTCCCATCATATTAAAAAACTGAGCAGGAGGCGAGCGTAGTTCCACCTTTTTGAAAATAAGTGGGAGACAGACATGGATATCGAGAAAAGGAAATCGATTTGGTGTCCCTCCACGTTGAAAAGAAGAAAGAAGACGACAAAGCGGGAAATACGAAATCTTGGGAGCAACGCTTGCTTGACGATCTTCATCCATGTTTAAAGAACGTTTCATGGGCATACAGAACCACTCAAAAGAAAATTTAGAGAGAGTGAGCATACATGAGAGAGTAGAGAACCCTGAGTGAGCAAAAATTGATCGAACATTTTTCGATCCAACATGTTTGAGGGTTACCATCAGTTGCTAGAGGCGACTGATCCAAAAATCTCAGAAAATGAACTACTGAGAGATCTCGAAGATTCCAGGATGGCGTCTGGTACCAGAACCACAGAACCCAACCCTTTCGGCAACAAAGTTCAGGATCTCAGCAGCGACGACAACAGCAGCAGCGATGGTCAATCTCGGAAAAGGAAACTTCGCCAGTGCCACACTCAGAATGAAATCCAAGAGCTTGAAGCTTTCTTTAGTGAATGCCCTCTCCCGAACATGAAACAAAGAAATGAATTGGGCCAGAAGCTAGGGATGAAACCTTTGAGGGTCAAGTTTTGGTTTCAAAATAAGCGAGCCAAATTGAGGGCTCAACACAGACGTCAAGAACTTGCGATTCTAAAGGAGGAAAACGAAAAGCTTCGAGCGGAGAACATGAGGTATAAGAAAGCTCCCAGCACTATCGCTTGCCTTAATTGCGGTGGCCTTATCACTCTCGGCGAAATGTTCCTTGATAAGCCTTATATGAGGATTGAAAATGCTCATTCACCACCCCACTCCCTCGAACCATCTTCGATACAATCGGATTTTGTTGGAGATATGCATGAACAAATCAATTCTACGAAGTCAATATCGATGCCTTCTAAAGGATGTGATATGCGTCACCATGATTGGAGTTTCCTTAACGATGAGCTTACTATCACGACCGACCAATCCAAAGCTGATGAATTCCCTCCACAACAATTTCCGGCTCGATCAAATTCTACTGGAAATAGGCCAGAGAGCAATAGCCAAGTTGTCAACACTGTTCCGGGTCGCAAGAAGACGAGGGTCAATTGGTCCCCCGAGCTTCATCTCAAGTTCCTTAGTGCGGTTCAGCAACTAGGGATCAACTCAGCATATCCAACGCGCATACTTGAGATCATGAACATACCAGGACTCACTAAAGATGGAGTCGCGAGTCACCTCAAGAGCTACAGAAGGGCGCTAAGACAGCGCCACACAGCACTGAACCTGAAAGAACTCAACTTGTGCCTAAACACTAGGCATGGCTATAACTACAATGCCCCTGAAGTAAGAAATACCCTGCCGAATCTAGGCACCGACCAAGCTGGTAGCAGCACCATCGACTACTTGGGCGCTAATCAGAATATTCCCCCGAATCATCTCAGCACCCCTCAAGAGTATATGCCACAAGTGCAGCAGGTACGAACTCCTTGGTTTGAGCAGCAACTTTTCGCTAGTGCTCTTCCTATCCCCGATCAACATATTGCGCCTAGTGTTCAAAGATCTGCCCGGCTTGGGCATATGATTTCGGAAGATCAAGCGGGCGGATGCTTTGAGGATTTTTGTTTCTCCCATTCCCAAATGGAATGTGCTTTTGATAGTGAACCGATCAATCATCCTCTTATAATCTCGAGCAACGACGAAGGTTCTAGCTCGAAGAATCAGATCGCTCACAACAGAAACAGGAATCCTTCAATGCCAAGCGATGATGGTCAACCCGAATATCAGTTGCTCGAAGAATCAAAAGATTTCCTTGATGAGGAGCTCCATATCTGGATCGATCAGTTTAAAACTGATGGACTTATGAAGTTATGATCCAAAATGACGATTATATGTCTGATTCATGGTGTAGCTGGCTGATCACCGAGAATCCTCAAGGGAACTAGGCACATGTGAATGGATGTATCATTAATCTTTCTGTCATAAAGTCTTCCATGCAAGATAATCTTCCTTAATGCCTAGAGTTAATCTGGGGTAGCGATCAGTACTACCTGCGAGCATCATCATGCTTGAGTACGACAATCCCTTGTTAGATTAGAGTCGAGGCGAATCAATTGAACGCCACGAAGAAAAACATTTAAAGGCTTCACATAGGAAAATGCGAGCAAAAGCCCGAGCGAGCTCAAAGACGGTTAGCTCTGTATCGTTCTAAGGGACCTTTAGTCGTTATGAACTCTAAATTGAGCTTGTTTCATTCTCGATGGGGGTCGCTAACTGCTTCAAGAATTTTATAACAAAAAACGAACCAGTTAGGGACGCCAATAGTGCTTTGTCCTGGTAGTCAGTGAACTGGAAGTGGTACGAAACGTCAGGAGTTCGATCTCAGGATTGAAAAATCATTTTATCAGTTTGTCTATCACCCGATGAAGTTCAAAGAGATTCGACGCAGATGACTATAGAACTTGGGGCAATTCGAAAATCATCGATTCATTTTCATCAAGCGGCGAAGTTGGTATTGTAAAATGTGAAGCACGCAAATGACAAATCCGAAGCAGAAGGAGATGAATCATGATTCGCTTATCCAAGGTCGGGATTTCAACCTTCGACTAAAGCCAAATCTAGGATGAGTTTTTGATCTTGCCCACTCGACAAAACCCATCTCCACTGAAAATGGGGGCAAACCATTCCTACATCTGGAAAGCATGTCGAAGCCGAAGACATCAAATTCATCGTTTGATCCGTGGGGCAAGTCCCCGAAGCAATAGTTATCATCCGCAGAGCGTAATGGAATCCATCCTTTCAATGTAAAACACATTTGGCCGCGGAGCCACCCATTTGGTAAAAAGAACGTATCGTTCCTAAATGATTTTCAATCAGATGCGGGGATAATGTTCTCTTATTTTCCTCTCAGGTGATGAACAGAGATGAGGCACCCAAGAAGCCATGCATTCAAATAACAAAACAGTGCATGAAACACGCCCAAAAAGATGAATGAATCTCCTCCGACGTAAATCCTCGAGGTGGATTCGTTGCCCAACCAGACGAAGAAATCATGGCCACAAGCTTGAGGGCCGGCTTCTACAATCCGCACATTGGCATGCAGAATGGAATTCAAATCAAGAGTAAAGTAGTATCGTCCCAATTTGTTTTGAATTTGGAAACCCAAAATAATGCTTAATATTTATCCTTGGCAGGAGCTCGCCATCAGGGCACACATGTAAGTTTCATTTTTCTCCAAAAACCAAGAAGTCGAAAGAACTTTAGAACACCCAACAATCTTGTGTTACTATGTGAAGTGCAGATTTTCACAACCCTTGTACACTCGTTGGAGCATATGACCAAGGGTAAGATGTATCGTTCCAGTTTTTGTAAAGTTTTAGAATATACAATGACATATCCCTTTTATATCTCCAGGATCTCCAGCCTCGATGGGCAGGTAAGTATCCCTTTTCCCAATTCATTGGAGATTAAAAACTTTCAGAATTAATTCGATTCTCACATCTAAAAAGACATAGAATTCTTACTTCATTGACATTCATGTTTTAAAACATGAGATTGTCTGAACATGAATTACACATGTATGGTGCATCATAAAATCCCTTTGAAGGATAAATCTTGATGAAATGAAATGAATTTTTCCAATAAGAGTCGTTTGAACTGTTCAAAAGGGTATTTTCTCATAAGAGAAGCGAGCCTAATCCAAACACGTCCCATACACACTTGAGAGATGAGGAGATTGGAAATGATAGCGAAACCTTAACCTATGGATATAAGGGTCATTCGCAACGATTACATGGATCGAGATGACAGAGGCATTTATTTCTTCATTCCAAACACTACAGATGCCCATTGAGAACCCCATTGAACGGCGATTTTCATTCTCAACCCTGTCAAGAACCACCCCACATTGGGGCAAATGAAGGTTAGTCCAACAGTATCAGAAAGTAAACGGTTAGAAATTTTCTTGCTCGGACTAACATAAATCTTTGTGTGTTGTTTATATGATAATCCAAGTGTCATAGGATGACGAGAATGATTCATTTCTCTATCCTACACACTGTTATCCTTTGCACAACCAAGTTGAGCCAGCAAATTCATTTCATCAACCTATTGGTGATCATTGCATATTCCAAAGCAAAGGCAACATCACTCTAGGAATGGAAGCGTGCCAAAGTTTAAGTTGCATATCTAGCATGATTGCCGAAAATCCTAGCTCCAAAAGAAAAGAAAAACACGGGATTAAAAAAAGGGGGAAAAGAAAAAGCAAAGTGCCTGGTAAAAAGCAAGGCTGATGTCTATTCAAAATATCCCCAGTAAAGTCTAGAGAGACGATGAAAAGACCCTGCAAAGGAGTTAGATCAAGATGACTACTCTCCAAATGTTGTCGTGCTCAAATTGCAAACACACAAACAGACGGTCTCTTAATGTAACAAGAGACGCTTTTAAACATCCTTGTGCGCTCTAAAAGAGGAGTGTACACTTCAAGAAATGGAGATGTTCTTCGAAGGACATGTGGCAAATTTGCAATGATCACCAATGTCAAACCCTTCACAATTTCTGGGCAAAAAATAAGCCTTTTTCGGTCCCCAATCCTTCCAATGTTACAACCCTGAAGTAGTCTTATCTGACTAAGACACTTGGGTTAATGTATAACTTAGCTCAAAGAAGTACGAGCAAGACTATTTCTTTCTCATTTTGCAGGGTTCTTGACTTGTAAACCCGGATTAGATAGTGAAAAATTTCGTTCAACGGCCTTGACTCAAAAGTGAGTCCCCCTTGGAAACCGATATCCAAGCCTAACACTACGGTCCCGTGAAAGACCTCCTGATCGGTCGAAATGTATGCGTTGCGAATGATCCTGAAACCCAGGCACAGGTCGGTAGGAAATTGAGCACTTTCCCTATTAAAGATCATTATCACAGAGCAGTGAGGAGCCTTCTTGGGTGAGAAATACTCCAATGGATGTTTTGAGCAAACTCTTTTTGAAATTTTCAAATTGTTTGATCTAGAGTTTCCGTGCAAGGAATTTATGATCACATCTGTATATGGCAGGAATGTTTTGGATAACCTCCAACAATCAAAATGCACATTTCATGACTAAAACTTAAGTCGTAGAATTTTGTCAGTTAGACAATTATTGTCTTCCCAAAGATTACTAATATCTTCTTGGCGAGGAAAAGTTTTTCAGGTCTAAGCTTTCTGCAGGACTTTTGGCCACCCCAAAGACTGGGTGCGTCATCCTTAGGTGAAGCCTTTTAGTAGGCAAATCTTTTCTAAGACCGATCCACAGAATGATCGAGTCTCCGACTAGCCCCGAAGAGCGGGTACGTCATCCTTTGATTCATATCAATTTGGAATCTCATAAATGGTAGAAACCGCCTGAAGGGTCAACTCAATGGTAGAAACCGCCTGAAGGGTCAATCAATGGTAGAAACCGCCTGAAGGGTCAACACAATGGTAGAAACCGCCTGAAGGGTCAATGTATGGTAGAAACCGCCTGAAGGGTCAACCAATGGTAGAAACCGCCTGAAGGGTCAAAACAATGGTAGAAACCGCCTGAAGGGTCAATGTATGGTAGAAACCGCCTGAAGGGTCAACCAATGGTAGAAACCGCCTGAAGGGTCAACTCAATGGTAGAAACCGCATGAAGGGTCAATGAATGGTAGAAACCGCCTGAAGGGTCAAAGGACTGGTAGAGACCGCCTGAAGGATCAACCCAATGGTCCGATCCACCATACGGATCAAAACCTTGATGAATCCCGAACGCGGGAGAAGTCGTTTTCCCTAATAAGCCTTACATTAGGCAAGCCATTTCTAGTTTAGTCCACCACACGGATCAAAACCCTTGGCAAATTCCCAAATGTGGGATGCGTCTTCCTTAGGTTCCTATCAGTTAGGAATCCCATTATGGTTTGACCTACCATACAGGTCAGAGCTTAACATCCCCATGACACTCCGATGACAAGTCCTTAGGAATCTACTTGAACCCATCAGACACAGCAAATGCCGCAAGCATTCGGCAGGTAAGGGGCAGGGAAGTCTATCTACTCCTTAACTTTCTTACATCATATCAGGGAATTGAATGAGCACATCTCTTTTTAAGGAAAAGCACACATTGATGGGCATGAAAATTGGATGTCATGATTTCTTTTCTTTTCCCAATCGAGTTGATCGGAACACAGGTGTCACCTTGTCTTTGAGAGAAACCTCTGACGAAATTCCTCTCAAAGAGGGGCAGCTGTTGACACCTGATTTTTGATCAGTCTTTCATAGTTTATTTTTAAAAAATTCATAAAAAATATATAAAAAGTTAAAAAAAATTAAAAAATCATCTTTGGTAGCCTTGACCAAGCTAAAGGAACCATTTTTGATAAAAAAATAATTTTTCATATTTTTTAATATTTTTTAGTATTTTCCAAAAATAGAAAAATACATGAAAAATGAAGAAAAATAGCGTTCGATGTCGTAAAAATATAGAAAAATAGTCAATATTTTTATTTTAATTTCTTTTACATTTTGAACTCATAAATAGTCAAAATTTAAGTTCAATTGCATGTGTTTCTTCACGACGCATAGAGTTGAATTTGGCAAAAAAATGTCATTCGAGTATTTTAATTTGTAAATTTCTACATCTTTTTTAGTCTTGACGTCCAATTAGATCGACCACCATCTACAATAAATGCCCCTTGCTGAATATTTTCATTTTTGTTTCACATGATTTCATGGTGTAAAACGCCGAGTGGATCCCCAAATATAATCGGGTCGGCATGAGCTCGATAGCTCGTCCAAGACCAAACCAGGGCACGGCGAACCCCATGTGAGTACTCTCGAACTCCTTCGATGCTTCCTAATGCTTTTCTTAGGTTAGATCGTGTGTAGAATGGCTAGGACAGCTAAATCATTCTTGAGCTGTGATTGATAAATAGGACCTTACTAGGAATGCCATGTGATTTATTTGCATATCTAGATTCCTTGAGTTGGGCATTTTATTACTGATTGTGATTGCTAGGATAATCACTCTTATCTACATGAATTTCTAGATTTAGGGTTCATACCTTACTCATCCGCATGAATCTCAGGCTAGAAAATTTAGTCAACTTAGGTACCGAAAGGGCGTCAACTCTGACAGTTGGTGTAACTAAGTCCCCGAAACCATTTCTCTGGTTCTCGCAGAATTGAATAGAAACTCCCAACTATTCGATTGGGTGGTCCAATCATACCCTAAAAAAATGATTGGTGGCGACTCCATGGCATGCACACTTAGCACATGTCACTAGACCACACTGAAAGTCGATCACGCATACCTCCGTTGCGATTTGGGTAATGGGCCTTGGGAGAGGCCCGCGTCCGACCAGACAGGACGGCCCATTAGCCCTCGAGAGCCCGACAACCTCAAGAGGGTCGCGACAGGGGAGGCTGGCCATACCCCGCCACGACGAGGCTCGGCCTCGCTCAGATCTGGGCGAGGTCGGCCTTGCCTTGGGTCTGCAAACCCGGCCACGGCCGGGCCCCGCGAACCCTAGTGAGGCCGCGGCAGGAGTCGCCCAACCCCGGCGACCCCCCCGGGCCCCCCTCGCCGACCATTGCCGATGAGTGGTGGGGCGGCGGGGTGGCTAGGGCTCACAGCCCTCGTCTCAACAGAAAGGATCTTTTTTTTCTTTTTTTTAACTTTTTTTTTAAAGTTTTAGATTATGTGGAATTTTTTTTTTATTTTTTTGGCTTTTTTTAATGCTGACAAGGATTTTCGGCAAGCCACGTGTGCGCCGTTCATGACCTCCGGCGAGCCACGTCGGATTTGACACTTAAATAAACGTTTTTTTAAAAATTTAGCACTTAAGTGAGCTGGTGAAAAATATTGACACTAAAGTGAGCGCCGTACATAAATATTGGCACTTCTAGTGTTCTTCTGCCCATATAAAAGTATGAGAAAACATGATTAAACTCAAGAAAATGCGGCATATTTTTGGGAATTTTTCAAGAATCTATTTAAACCATGAAAATAATGAAATTTGAACAAAAGTAAACAATATTGCATATAAAACACCTTTAAATCTAAAATTCTATTTTTATTCACGACATTAGTGTCGCGACCCTCTTGAGGTTGTCGGGCTCTCGAGGGCTAATGGGCCGTCCTGTCTGGTCGGACGCGGGCCTCTCCCAAGGCCCATTACCCAAATCGCAACGGAGGTATGCGTGATCGACTTTCAGTGTGGTCTAGTGACATGTGCTAAGTGTGCATGCCATGGAGTCGCCACCAATCATTTTTTTAGGGTGTGATTGGACCACCCAATCGAATAGTTGGGAGTTTCTATTCAATTCTGCGAGAACCAGAGAAATGGTTTCGGGGACTTAGTTACACCAACTGTCAGAGTTGACGCCCTTTCGGTACCTAAGTTGACTGAATTTTCTAGCCTGAGATTCATGCGGATGAGTAAGGTATGAACCCTAAATCTAGAAATTCATGCAGATAGGAGTGATTATCCTAGCAATCACAATCAGTAATAAAATGCGCAACTCAAGGAATCTAGATATGCAAATAAATCACATGGCATTCCTAGTAAGGCCCTATTTATCAATCACAGCTCAAGAATGATTTAGCTGTCCTAGCCATTCTACACATGATCTAACCTAAGAAAAGCATTAGGAAGCATCGAAGGAGTTCGAGAGTACTCACATGGGGTTCGCCGTGCCCTGGTTTGGTCTTGGACGAGCTATCGAGCTCATGCCGACCCGATTATATTTGGGGATCCACTCGACGTTTTACACCATAAAATCATGTGAAACAAAAACGAAAATATTCAGCAAGGGGAATTTATTGTAGATGGTGGTCGATCTAATTGGACGTCAAGACTAAAAAATATGTAGAAATTTACAAATTAAAATACTCGAATGACATTTTTTTGCCAAATTCAACTCTATGCGTCGTGAAGAAACACATGCAATTGAACTTGAATTTTGACTATTTATGAGTTCAAAATGAAAAGGAAATTAAAATAAAAATATTGACTATTTTTCTATATTTTTACGACATCGAACGCTATTTTTCTTCATTTTTCATGTATTTTTCTATTTTTGGAAAATATTAAAAAATATGACAAATTATTTTTTTATCAAAAATGGTTCCTTTAGCTTGGTCAAGGCTACCAAAGATGATTTTTTAATTTTTTTTAACTTTTTATAGATTTTTTATGAATTTTTTAAAAATAAACTATGAAAGACTGATCAAAAATCAGGTGTCAACAATTAGCAAGTGAATATATTATAGAATTACTATTGTCCCTATATACATAGGGCAAATCTTGAAATTCTATTTATGAATTAGCAATCCGCTTCTCGAGATCGAGGATTTGGTATCTAATTCACACGTACAGGCACGATCGTACTTCGAGATCGAAGTCATCAAGGCATAATTAGGGAGCATGTGTTATGGGCAATATTGTTTACTAATATTCAAACTTCATAACAAAGCAAATAATAAACAATATGCAGAATAAAAACATGCTAAAAGGAAATCATCCACCTAGGCATATCAATTTCGGAAATAGAGGATTGCCGAAAATTGTAAAACAATCTTAGCTTATCCATCAAGATTGATATCTTCTAATGTTGGAAAATTATCTTTTAGGATATTTAAAAATCTTTCAGATAATCCCAAATTAAAAGATGTTTTCAATTTAAGCAAGACCAATCCACAAAATCGAACGATATGCAGAATATTCAATTAGGATATGCAATCAATCCAAGAAACAAAATGTAAAATATTCTGAGGATGAGTATTTTGTTACGTGATTTGGCTTTTTTTTTTGTCGAAAGAATAATTCTACTCATTAATAATCGAAAGAGTTACACATAATGCTTTTAAACTCTCAAAAGAGAGTAAAAAGACCCAGAAAGCAAATTCTACAACTAAGAGCATACTCTCACCCTCCAAGACTAGATCTGATACCATAACCTTCCGGTATCCGATCACCAAAGTCCATGATGGGTATACACCGAGACCTCCAATATCGAATGCAAAGGCTTGCGGTGCGCGTCCAAATTTGACAACTCCATCACCAATGCCGAGAAATAACGCCAACATTGATGATAGTTATACACAGATCACAAACTTGTAGTAAACTCCCAAATCTATACCTAAATATAGATCGGGAGAGCAAAATCCCTAGATCTAGACTTAAATCTAAATTGGGATGAAAAAGTAGCTTAAATAGCTGCAGAAAATTATTTATACCCATAAACTCCTAAAGCATAGTGGGAGAGAAAAGACTAGCAGAAAAAATTGATGATAGTTGAGGGCTTCGGCTTGACGATATGCTCCCTGAGGCCAACAAACTCTTGAACAGAGGTGTGTGAACCAGGTTTAGCTTTCGAAACCAACCCCACTTAGGAGAAAGAGGAGCGCCTTCTTCACCGAAGTAGAAACCAAGACCCTTGGTTCTGCTTCGTTCCCTGAATAAGTGTCGGTCGGTGGAGAGATTATAGCCACAAAATCAACCTGAGAGAGTTGCCGTCCCACGAGGGACCCGTCTTTCTCCACGAGTCACCAAAACAGGTTGAGTAAAAATAGATTATAAGGAAGATGGAGGTGGAGGGAGAGCGAAACTAGACGATAGTTGGGGGTGGGGGCAAGGGAGGAGGGAGACCGAGAAAAAATAGATGAGAGGAAGAAGGAAAGGAGGGAGGGGAGAGCAAAACCTAAAGACAGATGAGAGAAAGGAGTGAGGAAAGAGCGAAACCAGATGATCAAGGGGAGGGAGCAAGTAAGTTGAGAGAAAGTGGGTGTATCAAAAGGATAGTTTCCCATTTGGCTAATTGAATTGCCGAATTTTGAACTCCGGGATTGCTTGTTAATCACGAAATTTTCTACGGGCTCCTCGATGATGGCTAGTGTGGATTCTTGATCACTGATCAGGCTCAATGGACTCGTTGAAACCCAACTGCGATGACTCGACGACGGATGAAAATCACCGCGCTAAAAGGACACGTTGGGATCCTCTACTAATCTGTTCAAGAAGCTCAAAGCATATGAGGAGTAAAACACTATGATGGCATAAAACACCCCCTCCAACCCTAGACAATGCTATGTATTTTATAGATTCGAGCTGACTTAAGTACACCCCAAGTGCCATAAGTTGTGTACGACGTTCACTTTAATGTCAAAATTTTCAAATCGATCACTTTAGTGCTAAGTTTTTATAACTTCGATCACTTAAGTGCCAACTTCTTTTGAAAACGATCACTTTAGTGCCAAATCTAATTTAAGCTGACGTGGCTCGCCGAAAATCCGAAATGTATATTTTTTTTATTATTATTTGAACTGACGTGGCTCATCGGACTTGGCACTGAAGTGATCGAAGTTACAAAAATTTAGCACTAAAGTGATCGATTTGAAAGTTTTGGTATTGAAGTGAGCGCCGTACACAACTTATGATACTTGAAGTATACTTAACCCGATTGGAGCTTTGCAAGTAGGGGCTCAAAGTTTTAAATTATCACAAAACAAAGCCTCGGAATAAAATATGACTCATGATAACATCCCTGAGGGTCCAATTTTGCACAAATTTAGTTTAAAAGTAATCAAAAATTCGGCTGGCCTTATTCCAAAGGCATTGCCAAATTCTGCTAGGCCCAGCTTCCCTTTTTTTTTAATTAGCTAATTTAGTAAGAAGCCATTCATGGTTAACGCGAGTGGCCTTGCAAGTTCATAATCCTCTTCCTGGCCGATTTTTTGTTGTTGTGATTTTTTCTAGTCCAATCACCTATCAATGCCGCTCCAATTTCCTGCCATCGGTCCAAATGATAATATAATCCATGAATCCTAAAAATAAAAATAATTTAATTATTTTTGTTAGAACTAAAAGTTTAGCTCTAATTTTTCTATCCTAAAATGACTGAAAAAGATTAGTCAAAATTTAGATGTCAACAGAGGGTCGTCGGTCCCTAATCGGTGTCCGACGACTAAGGTTGGCCGTCCCCCACCCTTGCTAGCCCATCCCGGCAATGATGTGGCTTTAGCCGTCGCTACACTTTTCCCCCATTGTCTATATTTTGGCAAGAACTCCATGACATTTTTGTTGCGCAAACGCCAAGAGATGCGCAAATTCAAGCGCGTAATAGCAAGGATGAAAGAAAAATAAAATACAAGACACGATATACGTGGAAAACTCAAAACGGTAAAAATCACGGGGAGAGAGATGGGTTTCACTATCTTCAATAACGAATACAAGCGTACAATTAAAGATCGAAAGATCAGACAAGAAGAAAGTGAAAACAAAGTGTTTCGGGACAGAAACTAAAGTAAGCATGCCCATGAGATATCCAAGATATCTTTTTTATAGCCCCCATCTAAGAAACCCTAATACAAAGTGAATGGTCCAAAATAACCTTATCACAAATTTAGAAGTCAGAATATAACAAATCTCCACATTGACTTCAAATCTCCAGAAGAGCATTTTGCCAAACGTCACAAGACCACTCTCCCTCACCTTCAAAAGTGACCACACGAGACCACCCGCCAAACGGCAGAATTAACGACGCACACCCTTAAGCCTACGTGAGCATACTCGATGTAGGAAATAAGGGATGAACCGCCATCAACACCGCCTAAGCAACTCAAATAGTGAGAACACCAACCAAATCCAAACAATGCTTGAACATGGTCAAAGGAATTGGTTTAGTCAACATATCTGCTGGATTATCCATTGTAAGTACTTTCTTCACTGTTACTATACCTTTAGCAACCTCATCACGCACAAAGTGATAACGAATATCGATGTGTTTCATTCTCTCATGATATATCGCATTCTTGGTCAACTGAATCGCACTTTGGTTGTCGCAAAAGATAATGGAGGCTCCCTCCTGCTTCACCACAAGTTCTGTAACTAAACGCTTCAACCAAAGAACTTCCTTTGCTGCTTCCGTTGCTGCCATGTATTCTACTTCGGTGGTAGATAAAACAACTATATCTTGTAAAGTTGCTCTCCAACTAACTGTAGAACCACCAAGCATAAAAACATAACCTGTCAAATATCTCCTTTTATCAAGATCACCTGCATAGTCAGAATCAACGAAGCCAACAACTGAATGCCCTGTATCACAACCTCTATCAAAGACCAAACCAACATCTGAGGTATCCCGGATATATCGAAGAATCCACTTCACTACTTGCCAATGAGTTTTACCCGGATTTGCCATATACCTGCTCACAACACTAACTGCCTAGGAAATGTCTAGACGAGTGCACACCATAGCATACATAAGACTACCCACAGCACTAGAATATGGAACTCGAGATATTTCATCTTCTTCTTCTTTGGTTTTAGGTTACAAAGAAGCATAAAGTCTAAAGTGAGACGCCAAAGGAGTACTTACCGGTTTAGCATCCTTCATACCGAAACGTTCAAGTACTTTCTCAATATACCCATTTTGTGAAAGGTATAACTTCCCAACCTGTCTATCTCTACAAATTTCCATACCTAGAATTTTCTTGGCTGCTCCAAGATCCTTCATCTCAAATTCCCTGCTAAGTTGCTTCTTTAACAACTGTATTTCTGACATGTCCTTCGCTGCAATAAGCATGACATCCACATACAATAACAAATAAACAACAGAACCATCATGCAATTTTTTATAGTACACATAACTGTCATGCGCACTTCGCGAGTAGCCATGACTTAACATAAAGCTATCAAACCTCTTGTACCATTATCGTGGAGATTGCTTGAGACCATACAAAAAGCTTTTCAACCTGCAAACTTGATCTTCTTTACCCTCAACAACGAATCCCTCAAGTTGAGACATATAGATTGTCTCCTCAAGTTCGCCATGTAGAAAAGCAGTCTTGACATCAAGTTGCTCAAGTTCTAGATCATAAAGGGTTACTAAAGCGAGCAGCACACGAATGAAACTATGTTTCACAACTGGGGAGAACACTTCATTGAAGTTGATCCCTTCCTTCTAACTAAAACCCTTCGCTACCAAACATGCCTTGAATCTTTCATCTTCAACCCATATAATTCATTCTTTTCTTTTGAAAATCCACTTGCATCCAACTACTTTTTTGCCCTTAGGCAATTTCACAAGATCCCAAGTTTGGTTCTTATGAAGAGACTACATCTCTTTCATCGCAACATGTCACTTCTCAGATTTAGAACAAATAGTAGCTTCATGAAACGTAGAATGTTCTTCAATACCAAGCTTTTCAGCAACTATAAGAGTATATGCTACCAAATCAGCAAAAGCATACCTTTGAGGAGGCTTAATTTATCTTTTAGCTCTCCATGAGGCTAAAGTTTAAGGTTGTTCAACTTCTTCTTTAATCGAATCTGAGTCTTGTTGCTCACTATCACTCTGAATAAGAATGTCTTCAGAGGTTCTTTGTGGATGCTTTATACTAAACTCCACCTCTTTCGCTATATTCTCTTTCTGAATATCTATAAACTCAACAAATTTTCTTGGATCTAGCATAAAATTTTCATCAAAAGTAACATACCTACTAATTATAAACTTTGGTGACTGAGGGTCAGAACACCACAATCTATATCCCTTAACCCCATCTGCATAACCAATAAAAATACCTTTCTTGGCTCTAGGTTCAAGCTTATCATCTTTTACATGATAATAAGCGGACATCCAAATACTTTCAATACAGAATAATAAGAAGGTTTACCAAACCATATCTCGTTTGGAGTCTTACATTCAATTGCAGTAGAATGAGAACGATTCACCAAATAACATGTCGTGTTCACGGTTTCAGCCCAGAAATCTTTATCAAGTCCGGCATTAGAAAGCATACATCTAGCTCTTTCTAAAAGTGTTCGGTTCATGCGCTCTGCCACTCCATTCTACTGAGGCATATACCTGACTGTTCAATGTCAAACAATCCCTGAATTTTCACAGTACTTATTAAAATCACCTCCGCAAAACTCAATACCATTGTCTGTTCTGAGACGATTTATCTTCTTACCAATTTGATTTTCAATCAATATCTTCCACTTCTTAAACGTATCAAAGACGTCACTTTTACGCTTCAAAAAATAAACCCTGACTTTCCTAGAAAAGTTATCAATAAATGTCAGAAGATAAACTGCACCACCTTTAGATGTAACCTGTGCAGGTCCCCACAAATCGGAGTGAATATAATCAACTGTGCCCTTCATCGAGTGCACCCCAATACTGAAACTAACTCTGCGCTGTTTCCCGTAAACACAATGCTCACAAAAATCAAGTGAAACTATATGCTCCCCACAGAGTAAACCACGCTTACTCAGGATAGTCATTCATCTTTCGCTCATGTGGCCCAACCGTATATGCCACAACCTTGATTTATCATAATCTGAAGAGGATGATATATTTAAAGAACCCACAACGGTACTTCCTTGCAGAACATAAAGACTATTCTTTTTGTTACCTCTCATCACAATCAAGGAGCCATTTGAAATTTTCAAAACTCCACCTCCACCAATATACATGCATCCAGTGGAATCCAAACTGCTAAAAGAAATAAGGTTCTTCTTCAAATCTGGGATATGCCTAACATTTGTCAAAATTCTTACTACATTGTCATGACATTTGATCCGCACTGTACCAATACCCACAATCCTGCAAACTGCATTGTTACCCATCAAAACTGTACCACCAGTAACTTTCTCATATGTGTAGAACCAATCTCTATTTGGGCACATATGGTATGAACAAGCCGAATTCAAAATCCATTCGTCGTCTACACGAAAATTCGAAGATAAAACAGTAAGAACATTATCTGCATTAGCAAATGCGTTATCATTTACCAGACTAGCCGAATCATAACTGTCCATCGACTTTTTCCCCTTAGCTTTGAGCAAAGGACACTCAGTTTTATAGTGACCGACCTTGTGACAATAGTAACATTCAACCTTTTTCTTGTCTAGGCCTAATCTAGATTTCTAACGCCCTTTATTATTACCGCGTCTATCCCGATGATTCAACCTTCCCCTAACAATTAAGTCATCTGCTTTATCTGCACTACTACCCGCATTCAACTGTGTACGCATCTCCGCGGGATTCAGCGAGGCCTTCACATCCTCAAGAGTTATGGATTCTCTTCCATACAACATAAAATTCACAAAATTCTCATACGAGCTCGGTAGCGAGCATAACACAATTAGGGCTTGATCCTAATCAACTAACTTCAAATCTAGATTTTTCATATCCATAACGATTTTATTAAATTCATCTAGATGTTCTTGGATATGAGTACCTTCTTGCATCTTTAATGTATAAAGACGCTGCTTCAAGAATAATCTCGTCGTAAGAGACTTTCTAGCTTTTGCCATAATCCCGAAGCCGTTTCTTCATCAGCAACTTCACGAAGCACCTTGTCAGACTACGACAATTGGATGGTGCTATGCGCCCTCTCTTCCATCTCCTCGATTTCTGTCGTCGTCATGTTATCAGGATACTTCCCATCCAAGGCTCTAACTGAACCTTCCCGACGCAGCAAAGCTTTCATCTTTATCCTCCATAGCCCGAAATTATTTTGGCCATCAAAAGGTGCCACTTCAAACTTGATAGATGTCATCTTGAACAAAAGATCGAAATTCCTTCACTCTGATACCAATTTGTTGCGCAAACGCCAAGAGATGCGCAAATTCAAGCGCATAATAGCAAGGATGAAAGCAAAATAAAACACGAGACACGATATACATGGAAAACCTAAAACGGGAAAAACCACGGAGAGAGATATGAGTTTCATTATCTTCAATAACGAGTACAAGCGTACAATTAAATATCCAAAGATCAGACAAGAAGAAAGTGAAAACAAAGTGTTTCGGGACAGAAGCTAAAGTAAGCATGTCCTCGAGATATCCAAGATATCTTTTTTATAGCCCCCATCTAAGAAACCCTAATACAAAGTGAATGGTCCAAAATAACCTTATCACAAATTTGGAAGTCAGAATATAACAATTTTAAATTAAATTTAGGCTCTATTTATTTCGTGCAAAATAAATTATTTAAAAGTATTTTTTTTTAAATGATCGCTTATATCTCGTACAAAAATCAATACACGAAATGTCCCCCTTTCAGAAATTGAAACAAACAAATCCTTAAGTTGAGAGGCAAGATGAGAATTCTACCAAAACCTTCTCATGGTATCTAAGGGAAAGTTTTTCTAATAAACCTTAAATTTATCATGCGACAGCCAATACATTTCTCAACATTTCATGCCAATTTAGTCTTTTAAATCATTTGACGATTTTTCGATCGAGTCCTTGCAGCCATTTTTTGCTTGCAATCACAGATGTGGATGTCGGCCGTCGTAAATGATATATTAGATGCCGGTCGTCCTAATTTAGTAATTTTTTTTTTTTGCTCATTTTGAATTCTTGATATATTTCTATTATCATATAGTTGCCTCCAAAGACATGGCACCCGACCTCTATATAAACTAAAGAGACCTCACTAATGTGCATCAACAAGCTGTCTTTAAAAACTCGTACGGGCAACATTTTAACGATGAGGAACATTTCGCACGCTTTCTTCATCATTCTCTTCCTCCTCTTCATACTCCAACACGCCTCTGAATCCAAGACAACATTCAAGGAGGAGAGACCTTATAAGAGATACGTCCTCTTCTTGCACGACAAGCTCTTCAACGGGACCGACGCGGCCAACGCGACGTCAGCAGAGGTCACGGAGAAGATTGACGGATTCGGCGACTTCTTCTTCATGAAGATGGTGGTATTCGACGACTTGATGACAAGGGGCCGCGTCTTCCATTGGCCTCTGGTTCGCTCGCACTCAGGGGTTCTATATCAGGGACTTGACGACCTTCTACAATGCGTGGTTCGGTTTCAGCTTGGTGTTCAATTAGAAGGAGCACGGGGGCAATCTGAACATAATGAGCAGGGACATCATAGCGGACGAGGTTAGGTTTTTCTCGGTCGTCAGCGGCACCGGAGACTTTTTCATGGCGAGAGAGATCGTCACGGTGGAGTTGGATTCTTTCGAAGGGCTTGATTTTTTTCGTTCGAAGACGGATATTGAGCTCTACGAATGAGATAGACCCTCGTGCTAAACTTTTAGAGTTCTTTTATCTGTGTTACCGCATGTCATGCGACAGAATTTGTCAAGATCTCACACTAGGCCTAGTGAAAACTAGGGGTGTGCAACTGGACTGGATTGACCCGGAACCCGGATTGGCCCACCTGAAAAATAGGGTCGGAAATCGGTTCTAAATTTTGAGAACTGGTTTAAACCGGTTTGGTTTATTGTTCTAGGTGTAGGCCCACCCGGACCGGTTTTTAGTTGCTATTAAAAAAAAAAACCTAAGTCCAGACTCCTAGTGTGTCACTACCCTTGTTACTCATACTCATTGCTCACGGCCTTCGACTCCTCATCTCCTCTCATTTAATTTTTATTTGTTGGATTGTTCCTTTCAGTGGATTGTAATTTTTATTGCTCATTTTATCGATACCCATATTATTTTGATGGAAAAAAAAAAGAAAACAGGTTTTCGGGTAGACCCTAGAACCGGACCGAAAAATTGGATCGGTTCCAAAATAGGTTCCAAGACAAACATGGTCGGTTCTCGGTTCCAAAATTTGGGAACCGATCATAACATGCTCGATTTCAGGGTCTAGGTCTGGAATCGGCCCACCCGGCCATGCTCACCCCTAGAGACAACTCATCTCTCTCATTGGAAGGGATTTTGTTGGGTGACAAATTCTTGCTCAGTAGTTCATGTTCTGCTGGGTTTCATGGCCTTCACTAATTACTGCCAAGGAAGTTACCTGTCATTTGAAAAAAGTGATAATAATATCACGTTATTCTACAGACGTCGACGTTCTTAAAACAGAGAACAAAAGAGAGAACAATGAAAAATGACAATGCTTCTTCCTTCTCCTCTCCCAACCTGAGATAATGGGGCAAACTCTCGAGACTGCAACGAGAACAGGCAAAAATACATTTTTAGTGCCAAAAGTTGTGTACGGAGATCATTTTAATACCAAAAGTTTCAAACGGATCACTTTAGTGCTAACTTTTTCAAAAAACGATCACTTAAGTGCCAACTTCTTTTAAAAATGATCACTTCAGTGCTAGAGTTGACGTGGCTCGCCGAAAATTCGACACGTGATATTTTTATTATTTAAGCTGACATGGCACATCAGAGTTGGCACTAAAGTGATCGTTTTTAAAAGAAGTTGGCACTTAAGTGATCGTTTTTTAAAAAAAGTTGGCACTAAAAGGATCCGTATGAAACTTTTGGCATTAAAGTGGTCCTTTTATCTCCAACTTGGCACTAAAGTGATCCGTTTGAAACTTTTGGCACTAAAGTGATCTCCGTACACAACTTTTGGCACTAAAAGTGTACTTTTCCTACAAGAACATTTAATCCTTAAACACAAGATACGTTCCATTGCATAATGTACTTCTACAATCAGTAATTAAAGTTTGATCTTGGGCATGTATTCTGCTTCATCCGCTTGTTGACACCTAAATTTTGATTTTTAGAAAATCATTCATAAAAGGAGAGTTAGTCATAATTCTCGCAAAAAATTAATCTCTCGTGCATAGCATATTTAATTTTTGTCAGTCATGCATTTGCATTCAGGCTAGAGGCAAAACAATTGAGCTTAATTTGACAGGTGACTGGACCGGGATTCATTACGAATTTTTTACTAAGGCCAAGAGGGGGTGCCGAATTTTATATATGAGTTTGGACTCAATTTAATTTACCTCATTTTAGCTTTTTTAATTTATGAGGCTTTTAATTAATTATTCATTTAGTTAATTAAAGCCCGATGAGGCTCAGAATCGTACCACAAGCCCGCAAGACCATAAGGAATTCGGCCAAGCCTATCTTTCCTTATCATCGAAAATTTCAAGCAATTAGGCCCATTGAGACTTGATTGACATTATTTTTAGCTCTCGGGGTTTATTTTGCAAAAATCTGAAAATTTAGACCCCAAGCTTGTTGTGTTTTTCTCTATAAATAGATAGCTTCGCTTGGTGTTACGAGGAGGCCATTAAAATTCTGATGCGGCAATCATTCTCGAAAAAAGACCTTTTTCTTTTCTGCTTGGTAGAAGAATCACGGAGGAGCGAGACTAGCAATATAGCCTCGCGAGTTCCTGGTGCCTTGGTGAACTTGAGGCGTGACCGTGGTTAGGAAATATTTCGCTCAATGAATGGCCGCACAAACAAACGACAAAAATTGGTGGAGGAGTTGAAGAATGATATGCTGGAGTGTGTCTTCTTTCTTGAATGGGATTCATGAGTGGAAAGAAAGTTTATCATTGTTCCCTTTTGTTCTTTGTTGCAGGTCCACTTGGCGTCAAGCTGTTGTAACTCAACTCCTTGGCCGACACCCCCTCATCCTCAACAGCTTAGTCATGAGCGGCTCGCATCGTGAACTTGTACCACCAAGAATTGAATCATGCCAACAATTCATAAGCCACGAGTCCAGCCATGCCTAGCTATCCTTGCCGCCCGTGATGTCCAAGCCGATCGATCCCTTGGCGTCGAAGTTTGGTCCAAATTGGAAAGGCAATTTGGAAAATTTGGAGGGTACAATTTCTTATCCTAAATCGAATATTGTCTTGCCTATTTTTTCTCATATTGTACATATGCATATTTGAGCATATCTTGCATAAATGTGGATATTTTTCAAAATACATATTGATTAGGAATCTTTCCTAATCCGCAACTTGCCACGCGATCGAGTAAGTCCATCTTTAAGATTATTGATGGAATACTCAATTAGGCAAGAATTTGAGTTCAATCGTTAATCGTAAAATTACGAATTATTCAAATATTTGCCAAATATTTTCAAAACTTAATTGATATGTTCACTTTCTTGATTGACATTGATTAGCATATTCTCTTTCCTTATTCGAATTGGAGTTGATTGACTGCAAATATACTGTTATCTTTTAGGATATATCTTGCCATGTTTGCATGATATTTTAAAATTCTAAAAGATATTTTTTGCATAAGGAATAGATTGAATTTTAGAATTAGGATCATGTAGATTAAATTTTCATGAAATGAGATTGCATTCTGGGGTAAAATTTGCATTTCTAGATGAAATTTTATGCCTAAAATGACTCATCTTTAATAGGTTAGAATTTAGATTAATTCAAACCCTAAAATCTGCAAGAGAAAAATCATTTTGGCATGCTTTTATTTAGAGTCATAATTAAATCCGAAAATACAAAAATATGTCATCATTATCATGTCATCATGCATTCCATATTGTCATTGCCATGTCACATAGAAACACATGTTTAGGTTAAATTAATTCATCATGTAAACTACTAGTTAGAATTAATTTAATTTGAATTGCATGTCATCTAGGTTAGTCATGTAATTAGTTAGTTTAATTTCACATACATGCTTAGGATATTTTTTCAATTTAATGTCATTATATTAGAATAGACTTCATGCATCTCATTTAAGTTAATCTTTGTCCTTTAAAAAGAGAAAATCAAAAAAGTGAGAACAATAATTCTATGGCACTTGCTCCCTTGATTTTATTGGTTTCTGGATATTCAATTAATTGATCGTGCACCCGCATGATAATCTTTGTTAGTGACTTAGGTTAAAATCAATTAATGTTGCCTTCTCAAATGATTTTTCATGAAATAAAATGGTACCGAAAGGGCGTTAGAGTAATCTAGCGTAATCAAGTCCCCTGACTCTTAATCTCTGGTTCGCAAAAGTAATTTAGTTCTCCCGCTAATTTACTTAGGTTTCTAATAGACCTACCAAGAAATGATTAGTGGCGGCTCCAAATTTAATATACATTGCGTGTCAATTATTTCAACGTCAAGTTGCGATTTGGTATGGATTTGGGAGAGTCCGAGTTAAGTTAGTTAAATAATTAACATGATAATTCATTAGCCTAGAAATTTCTTGAAATTTTTAGGTCGCGACACCGCTACTATATAATGCGTTCCCTTCAAGTTCCCATGTCGTGATAGCTATACGAACTTGCAAGGAAAATTGCTTCCTTGAACATTGCAATGCAAGAAATTGAAACCTTGTAAAAAAAAATGAAGGGATAAGTGCATTGAAAGTCCTAAAACTTATCAGGAAAATGCAATTGAGTCCTTAATTTTTTTTTAAGGAAATCAAGTCCTTAAACTTGTCAAATTGATGCAAACGAGTCCCTCTGTTAACTTCACCCATTTAAACTAATGAAAATGCTGACATGGAACATGAGGTTAAAACGACGTCATTTTGGCATAAATTCTTATTTTTGTTTATGTAAAAACCTTACTTTAATGAAATGTTATAGGTATTTTTTTTTTAAAAAAACACACACACACATAAAAAGAGGCAAGGGTAAGGGCGGCAGACATTTTTCACAAGTATAAATGGACTGAGTTAATGAAATGACTAGAATGCACCAATTTGATAATTTCAATGATTGATTGTACTCTTTGTCAGTTTTAAGACTCAATTACACTTTCGGAAACAAGTTTTAGGATTTTCAGTGCACATTCCCAAAAATAGAACTTAAGATAATTTCCTCTCTTTATCTTCACCTTAGAGTCTTTGACTAATTGCTGCGAATCTCTTTACAGATGTATCAAAATCTTGGTAGGTCCAAGCCGAGATGTCTTTGAAATTATGCAGTGCCCCATAGCCTAACACCAACCAAAGCAGATGTACCATATCCCAACCAATCACGTGAGAGCTGCCTTGTGCTTTCAAAGTCAGACCATATCCATTAGAAGACAAGTCGTGGTTAAATATTATCTTAAATTGAAAAATCACTCCAAGCAAGGACCGACGAGGCTCGCCCAGATCTGAGCAACGTCGGCCCTCCCCTAAGGCCGGCGACCATCGCTCGCCCCTGGCGAGACGTCACTGGCCTATGCGAGGGCGGCGTCTAGTTCCCAAGCAAAGGCCGGCATTGCCCAGATTTGGGCCGGCGATCTATGCCGACCCCTCCAGTCTCATCGGCAAGGCCTTGCCCTGCCCTGACCCTTTTTTTTTCCTTTTTGTTTTACCTTTTTTAAATTAAATTTTTATTTTTACTTTTTGATTTGATTTAAGTAAGGATTGAATAGAAAAAAAAAATAACACATATGATGGAGAAATTCATTTAAAAATGCCACAAATAACGGCGTTAACGGAAGGACTTGATTGCATCAATTCAACAAGTTTTAGAATTTAATTGCATTTTTTGAAAGTTTTAGGACTTAACCGCAAATAAGAAAGAAGGGTATCTCCCAACAATGAAATGCGGGGTCCAAAAATTCCTATATAAAGTGAAGCGAAGCCCTATCTAGGGTCACAAAGCATTAGCCAATACCTAGCAACTACACGTAGTTAACCATGAGAAACATTACTGTTGCACACAAATCATGCTTCCTTGCCTTCCTCCTCCTCCTCCTATTCACAAGCCAATTCGCATCAGCCGCCAAGAAAACCCTCAGCAAGGAACACCCATGCAAGAGGTTTGTCCTCTACTACCACGACACACTCTTTGACGGCGGGGACGCGGCCAACGCGACGTCCGCGACGATCGCCAACGAGACCAAGCTCGGCAACTTCAAGTTCGGGAAGCTGGTCGTGTTCGACGACCCGATGACGAGAGACAGCCATCTTCTCTCCCCGGCGGTCGCTCGAGCCCAGGGCTTCTATTTCTACGACATGAAGAGCGACTACAACGCGTGGTTCGCCTACACTTTGGTGTTCAATTCGACGGAACAAAAGGGCACATTGAACATTATGGGTGCGGATATAATGGCGGCTCAAACTAGGGATCTTTCCGTGGTGGGCGGAACCGGAGATTTCTTCATGGCGAGGGGAATCGCGACCATCGAGACCGATACCTTTCAAGGAGCCAAGTATTTTCGCCTCAAGATGGACATCAAACTATATGAATGTTATTAGAGAAGCTTTCTTCGCGGAGTTCTGATTCTTCTGTGTGTTTTGCAATAAGAGAGATTCGATATCTATCCAACTAAGCATTTTCCGTTCATGATGGCGATTGGCACTTTGTGAGAACCAATTATGGAAACTTAATCAGACATTTGACTGAAAAACATATGTCCATTTGACTTTCCTTTAATTTTTGCGAAAAAAAAAAAACCCATTTTAGATAGATAAATTTCATACCTATGAATGAGATAATCCACTACTCTTATGAAATAGAAAATCAAAAAAAGAATTCCTTTGCTCGACTTATTTTGTATTATGGCATAATAAGGCACATTGTTTAGAAAAATACGAGCTATTATTGAGTTAATTTGCAATAATCATTGTATCTATGCAACTTCCGATATACGCTTTACAGAGTTTACTATGACTAATGACAAAAATAATAAAAAAAAAAAAAAACTAGTGACGTGATTAATTAGCATGACTGCATGAGTTAAACTTATCACGTGATTTCGGATTTGAGTCAATTTCGCTTTCGTCGTTTCACGTTTCGCCTTTTGGTTGTGGTTGGACGCAATAAAATCATCGCGACCGACATCGTCATTGCTGACAGACGATGCAATTTCAAAACTTTAGTGATAACATTTCGCCACTAATGATTTGGAATTGGACCTTGGAAACCAGCTTCGGACCAAATTGGGTCAAACGGGAAGGGGGACCACCGCACCAAGTTGGAACCGCCAACTCTACTTAGATCTGGATCAATGCGCGGACGAAAATTCAACGGCTGCTCCATAGGGAGAAATAAAATAAGAGAGTAAGTGAGACAACTCAAATCGGACGGTTGACCTATCAATCCTACTCGAGGGAGGAGTAGTTTTCCCATGTTATTCTCACTTCACCAACGCACTCCAAAGTCCAAACTTCATGCTTCTTTCATCTTCTTTTTTATTGGGAAATTATCAAAATAGTCTTAAGCATGTGACAATTGTGCTAATTCAATTTTAAACTATTGTTTTTGTCGATTGAGTCCTAAACCTTTTACAACTGTTGTAATAAGTCTTAAACCTATTACAATTGGTATGGGCACAATATTTACATTTTTTAGGACATGTGAGGAAAATTACCAAAAAAATATTTACATTTATTGTGCTTATACCAATTCAGTCCTAAATCTTTTAATTATGCAATTAAGTCCTAAACCTTTGATAATTTATCGATTTAGTCATTCCAATCAATTGAGGTCGAGAGTTGCCGTCCTACATGTCACATTTCAATTTTTATTTTTCCTTCTTTCTCCACCGAGCGCCAGGCCTCGAGTGAGGCTCGACCTTGCCATGTTCTAGCGAGATAGAGCTCGCCCGATCCTGTCGACGCTCCACCTGGTTAGATCTTGATAATCCCGATCCCGTCGATTCCACCTTGCTAGATCCCAAAAAGCTCAAGCCTCGCTCGAGGCTGGCGAGGTCGGGCTTCGCTGGCCGTCACCGAGGCCCGGCGACTGCATAAAAGAAGGAAAAAGAATATGAAAAAAAAAAGAATAAATGAAAATAAGATAAAAAAAATATTTCAAAAATTTCATTTACAAAAACGGTTGGTGTCCTCATTAGAAATTGCTAACCAATATTAGCCGAAAAAAAAATCAAATTGGCAAATTGTCAAAAGATTTAGGACTCAATTGGCACAATTAAAGCATTTAGGACTGAATTGACATATGAGTAATATATTTAAATTATTTTCTTTCAAAATGTGCATAGACATTATTGACATTCTGTTAAGTTCGTGCCTCATGCATAAATCCAGATTGCTTCTTTTGGATGCTTCACGCATGGCCGGATGTAACCCCATATATTTAAAATTACTCTCTCTCTCTCTCCCCATATTATTGATTTCGTTCATCCGTGGACATCTACTTTCGTACGTGGTTTTATCAACAAGTGATCCGAGAACGCTAGTTAACAATTAGAATTGTTAAAACTTGATATTCTGAAAATTAAAAGCGCACATGTCTGAAAAAAGCAACATTCTTTAAAATAACAGAGTTGGACATGAAACATCATTATGAATATAGCTAAAAAGCGTGTGAAATAATTATTATGGTCGCGACACATACAATCTAGTGTTTGTTGAAAATTCTAGGGTACGGTCCTGAACAAGGTTATCTACTTTGGTGGATCTCATATACGTGTACCCTATCATCAGATCCACATATTTATGGCGAGCGTACCATTCTCGTTGAATTCTTTATTTCTCTCTCGAGATCGATTTCTCAAGATCTATCTTCATTGAATTTTCTATTTTTCTCTAAACGGTTTGAGCGCAGAAGATCGGCTATCGCGCTCGAGTAGCCAACTATGAACATTTTGCATTAGCGAGTATGATTAGCTATGCAAGTTGTCGGTAGGGCAATCAGTGAATGTGTCGTTATGACTCTTTAGGTTCGACTTCACTGTTCCACCTAACTTCATGCTCTTCTCGAATCATGAAAGGATTCCCATATACGGACGGCACAAGAGTGACACGCGGATTTCCAATGCTATTGATTTAGTACCGACAGCCAGGCATCTCCATCGAACATTAGTTACCAAATAAATCAGATGTTATGGGATCAAAGGAATGTCTTCGTTTTTCTCTTGCATCCTCGAAAGTATAACTTAAGATAATCTCTTCTCTTGACTTGTCTTCACGGTAGGCTGATTGCTGCGTAATTTCTTTATAGGTATATCAAAATCTTGGTAGGGTCATGCCAATATGTTTATGTGATCATGCGTTGGCGCTTAGCCTTACACCAACCAATGGATAAAGACAAGCTCCTCAAACCCGAGAGAGTTACTTTGTGCTTTCGCCATCGGACTATATCTATTAGAAGACATATAGTAGTTAGATAGCATCTTGAATTATAAAATTACTCCAAGAAAACGGTATAACGAATTTGAAAAGGAAAAGAAAAGAAGGTATCTCTGTGCAATGAAGTGTAGGGTGCAAAAATTCCTATGTAAGATGAACCAAAGCCGGACCTCGGCGACCGGCCAGAGGCGAGGGCCGGCGAGGTCGGCCCTGCCCCCCGTTTTTCATATTTAAGACAAACAAAAAAAAAATCTCTATGGTATGTGAAGAGTGATCTAGTTGAAACACCTAATGAATACATGGAAGTCAATTTGAGAGAGGGCTGAAAACACATGTCCATTTCACTCTCTTGAGATACACTTTTTTCCGGTTAAAGATCCCACCAAACTTTTCGAAATGACAGACATGGCGACTAGTGAGCACCAAAGAACGTGGTACGTGGTCCCCATAGTACTGAATAGAAATAATATCAAGGATAGCGCCTCTCTGCTAAGTCACTTTCCAAACAACGTGGGACTTCATCTTGGACTTTAATTTTTTTTTTTTTTTAAAAAAAAATCTAGCCCAGAATTTCCACAAGGTATTAATTGACCCATACTCAATAAAGGGATAATTTTTAGCGCGTCCGGGACATTAACTATTAGTGTTGCGAGAAAATTAGAAGAGGATCTCAAATCACGACTCCTCTTTTGATAATTAAGGGTATTCAAGATCCTCGTAAAACAAATCCTTGTTTGTGATGAGAATTTCCATGCCTTAACGATTGGTTCTTGTCTGCTTTGTACGTTCTCTACAATATGAATTCATACCAAATCCTCGTCAAATTGAAGCAGAATGTCGGTGACATTATATATATATATATATATATATATATATGATCACAAGAAGGCTAATCAGGATCCGATTTTTTAGTATCTTTTCGTGATGGAAGACTAACCTCAATTGGAAAAAGGCAAGATACATATTCGCTCACCAAGAAATAATAGACATGGCGACCAGTGAGCACCAAAGAACGTGGTCCCTGTGGTACTGAATAGAAAGAGTGTCAACGATAGCGCCTCTCTGCTAAGTCACTTTCCAAACAACGTGGGACTTCACCTTGGACTTTAATTTATTTATTTTTTAAAATTCTAGCCCAGAAAATCCACAAAGTATTAATTGACCCATACTCGACAAAGGAATAATTTTTAGCGTCCGGGACATTAACTATTAGTGTTGGGAGAAAATTAGAAGAGGATTAAGAATCACGACTAAATCCTCTTCAATATGAATTCATACCAAATCCTCTTCAAATTGAAGCAGAATGTCGGTGACATATATATCATACCGACATCACAAGAAGGCTAATCAGGATCCGATTTTTAATTAGCAGGTTTACCTACCGCTTAGAGACGAACCCGCTCAGGCTTCGACTTCAACTCCGCCAAAGACTGAATTGGCAAAACCTAATTACTCAGCCACTGTTTCACCAGAAACCCATTGACCAGAGAGAAAATTCCAAATGGGAGGGGGGGTGCGTCGGAATTCTTCAACACGTGCATAAAGACATTTTGTCAAGTTAATGGCCTCGGTCATGAACCCAGAATAGATGCTTTTGGATGCTCTGTGTCCCGTGCGTGTTGGGACATTCTCGGTATCTTTAAGGAAGCTATCGGTCTGACAGTCTAGTTGTTTCTGACCATACGATCTTTCAATCAACGAATTCTTTACGTAAAACGCACGGGGACGGTATGTGAATCGACCGTCATCCGTCCATGTAGTTACTGTCCTACGTGGGTCTTGTTTAACGAGTGAAGCAGAAGCACTACTTGACTACCAACACTGGTAAAATTAGTAAAAATGCTAAAGGAAAACTGTCCAAAAATTCCCAACCCCGTTGTGCGGCGGTCTAACATCTCCAATGGTTGAGATGTGTGGACTCTTTGTTTTAAAATATGATATTTGAATTCGAGGTTTAGAGATCGATTTCACCCTCTTTTTCCTTTGAATTTTCTTTTTCTTCTCTGAACTGTTTGAGCAAAGAAGAGATCAGGGGTACGTGTGGATCTAGTACTCACTTTGCACATTTGTCATAGTAGTCGGTAGAGTTGCCATTATGCCCTAGGAAATTGAATGAATCAGAATCCCAATTGAAGTTTGCCGTTTATAGATTTGACTTCACTGTTCCACTATACGGACAACAGAAGAGCACCACGCAAGAATTCCTACGTAGGAACCCAAGATTTAATATGTCTCCATCGAACATTTAGTTATCAGATATCAGATCCGCAATTCAGACGAAATGGGATCAAAGATATATCTCCTTTTTTTTTCCCTAGCAAGAAGATCAAGCATCACACACACCATGCAAAGCCCTAGTCCTCTACTTCCACGACATCGTCTACAGCGGAAAGAATGCAGCCAAACGCCACGTCGGCTTTCGTCGCGGCAACCTCGAGGCTCCAACTGACCATCCTAGCCGACGACTTCCACTTTGGGAACATCGCGGTCTTTGACGACCCAATCGCCCCCCGACAACAATCTCCGCTCGAATCCTCGTAGGCCTCAGGCGAGCTCGTCCTTTGCCTTCGGCTAACAACCAGCCGAGGGGACGTCGTCCCTCACATGTGGCCAATCGTTGGCCGAGGAAGAAGGAAACAGAAAAGAGAAATATAAAATAATTAATTCACATTTAATATATATATATATATTTAGCAAACGAACGTTTCATAAACTAAGGATCCGATCAAAAGGGCCGAGGACCTGTACGGCCTTTGTGGACCCAGGTCGAGTACTGGGCATTGGGCACGGGCAGCAAAGCTTCGGGCCCAGCCCCGATGGACCCAAGCATAGGAGTCAAGGGCTTCGGCTCGGCCTTCGGAGAAGCTGGTTCCTGCATGCGAGGACTTAGCAAAGCAATGTTGGGGTTCTTGTGTCCGAGGATAGCCGATATCTAGTCATAGTTTTTAAAATAATGTTTTTCAATTTTTCAAGAGAAAATAATTTTTCCCAAATTAGGCATAGGTTTTCTATTGACTCATTTTCATGAGCGAACCAAATGCGGAGAAATGAGGAAAATGATTTCCTTGAAACAAAAGGAGCCTAAATTTTAGTAAGAAAATCAACTAAATGAGTTGCCAAAATTTAAGTGCAAATAATATTAATTGATTTGTACTTAACAAAAGGAATAATTTTTAGTTTCTAGGAAATTAATTCTAATTTCTAAGAATTGCGGGAAAATAAATAGAGGATTGAGAATCAGGTTTTCTCTTTTCATTAAGCGTTTTAAAAATCCTCGTTAACAAAATCCTTACCAGAATCATTTACATTAGCGAGAACAAAACACTAAAAATATATATTAATCTATTTATCAGTAATACGGGTCAGGTGAGGTATGGGTTTGGTTATTTGAAGGTTTAGGATTAAACTGATAAATTGCCAAAAGATTTAGAAATAAATTGGTATAATTGTAATGTGTAAGATTGAATTGACCGTAATACAATAGGTGTAGGACTTTCTAGGCAATTTTCCCTAAAAATGTATATTGAGGTAGTTTGAAAATTGAAAAGGGAAAATCACACAAATGAACCCTGAACTTTAGCCCAATATGCAATGTCATCCCTAAACTTTTAATTTGTGAAAATGTGACCTTTCGAACTTTAACTCAATGTGTAATGTCATACATGAATTTTTAAATTGTTCAATGTAGTCCATGAACTTTTGCTACATGTTCAAGTTAGTCCATGAACTATATGCAAATTTTCAAAGTTTTTCCTAAACTTATATTAATAAAATAATAACATTGAATATTTTCATAAAATTTAGAGATTAAATTGAATATTTACCAACAATTCGAGGACCACATTGAACAAATTAAAAGTTCAGGGATAAAATTACACTTTCGACCAAAGTTTATGGATCATATTGAACAAACTAAAAGTTTGGGGACGACATTGCATATTGGACCAAAATTCATAAACCATTTTAATAGTTATCCCTGTTGACACCTAAATTTTGATTTTTTAGAAATTCAAACATAAAGTGAGAGTTATTCATAACTCTTGCAAAAAAAATTAAAATATAAAATATAAATCCTCATGCATTACATATTTACTTTCTGTCAGTCATGCATTTGCATTTATCGCACCGGTGGCGAGTGAATTCGATTAAATGTTCTGAATTTAATTAAATGGACTAAGCCCGCATGGATTCAAAATAGGTCGGAGCCCATTGTATCTCTCTCATGGCCGAATTTGTAAGGTAAGAAGATGTTGATCACGATCATGAAAGCTGGACATATTTTCGGGTGAGCAAGTCAATATATTTATTTGGGCGATTTGCACATGTCCATGAAGGAAACGAATGAAGACAAGAAAGGAAATCGAAGGATTCTTAAAATGGCGTTCTTGTATGTCTGGCTTTACAAGCACGTTAAGAAATAGTGGGGGAGATTGAAAAAATAATATTTCATGGGATATGCTTGAGCAATATAGAAAGGGAATATACGTGCAGTGGGAGAGAAGAAAAGAAAGATGGTGATTTCTTTCTTCAAAAAGCTCAAGTCATTCCCTGCCTATAAAGGAGACATCACATGCACGGCAGGGGGGATTCAGAAAATTTTCGAGAGAAAAGGGAAGCCAATTCATCAAAGACACGGCAGAATTTTGAGAGCAAAAAGAGAGAGAGAGGTCTTCTCTTCTCGATGGGGTGCAGATCCATAGGGGGGAGCAATTCTTTCGTCAAATACCTGCGTCTCTATTCCTCTTATTTTATTCTCTTTGATGCTTTATTTTTTAATGGATCCCACTTGCATGCGTGATAGGATTATCATTCTTGTCAACAGAGAAGAGAAGAACAATACCTTTTGAACCATAATTTTTCCTTGATCGTTAGCGTTCGTCGTGCGGCCGCCGTGCTCCATCACGCATCGCCTTCAATATCCAGCTTCGCCGACCTACTGCCTCTGCCATTGTCCACCATCCAGCCCTGTCCTCGCCGTACCCAAGCGCAGCCGAGGCTCCTCCGTCGCTCGCATACCAACTTAGCGGGAAAAGTGTCAAAAAAGTCCTAAACCTTTTTCATTGGTGCCAATTTAGTCCTAAACCTTTTAACGGTGCCAATTTAGTCCTAAACCTTTTTATATTAAGCCAATTTAGTCCTTCCGGCTAATTTTGCTCGGAAAATTCCTACGTGGATATCCAGTCAGCGCCGGCCGTCCCACGTGGCCGGACCGGCGCTGACGTGGTCGCCGAAAAACAAAACGACATCGTTTTGTTTAATTAGCAGACAAAAAATAAAAACGATGAAGTTGTTTGCCCTTTTGTCTACGCGAGTTCGCTGAAGAACCCTAAGGAAGAACCCTACCTCCAATCTCCCCAAATTGATTCGATCTCAATCAAAATCGGATGATTTTGCTCGAGCCGATGGTCGTTCGACGGTCGCCCGAAGTTGAAACTGTGTCGCTTCCGATTGTCTTGCGTTTTTCGTTGCCCTAGATGAAGTGAAGTTCTTGAACACGAACAGACTAAGGAAGAACGGAAGAACCCTAATTCCTATCTCCCCATATCGGTTCGATCTCAACTCAAATCGAAGGATTTTGCAAAGGTCGATGCTCGCCCAACACATTCCCTTAGAGGCACGCCCGAGGTTCTGAGTTAATTTCATCAGACGCTTTTCTCTTGAAATGAATCTAATTATTCATCTTTTTTGGTTCTGTCAGCTATCTGCTTTTTCTTATCTTCCCAAATAGATTTGATCTCAACTCAAATCAAAGGATTTTACTCAAGCGCCCGACGCTCAACCGACACCTTCTCTTCGATTCTCTGGAAGCTCGCCCGACATTCCGAGGTAAGTTCGTCTGATGATTTTCTCTTGAAACTGTTGACACCTGATTTTTTTTACCATTTATTATTGTGATTTTTATTCTTTAAAATTAATTAAAAATATCAAAAAAGGTCATAAAATCACAAAATCAACTTTGGAAGCCTTGGTTTAACCTTAGGAACCAATTTTGAACAAAAAATATTTTTCGGTATTTTTAATATTTTTCGAGTTTATTTAATTATAAAAATACCCAAAAAATCAGAAAAATACCATTCGTGGTCAGAAAAATACCCAAAAATATTCGATAATTTTGTTTTAATTTCCTCTTCAAGTGTGTTACTTTAAATCTCAAAAATTCGGCTCGGGTCACTATGTTCCTTTACAAACATAAACCCGAACCGAGCCTAAAAAAAATCATTTTCGAGTCTTTTAGTTTTCAATTCTCACTTTTTATAAGTTATGACATTGGATTCTAAAGTCTTAAAGTGCAATTAGGTCAATTTGCCCTCTAATTTAATCAATTTTTACCAAAAGGGCTTAATTGCACATTTTTCTTTCAATTAGTCCCCGGTTTCACGGATGTATACGTATGCTCTACGTATTTATACGTCATACGTATTTATACATTATGCATATTTGTACTGTTTGGTAACCTCTTTAACTCTTGTAATAATAATAATGGTTATTATTTTTAACACCTTTGTTAGTGCCTTTTTTTTTTAGCATTTTTGTATTGTGAGTGCTATTGCTAGTGCTATTTTTAAATAGCATTTTTTGTATTATAAATTGTGAGTGCTATTGTTAGTGCTATTTTTAAATGACATTTATTTATCATAAATTGTGAGTGCTATTGTTAGTGCTATTTTTAAATGGCATTTATTTATCATAAATTGTGAGTGCTATTATTAGATAGAATTTATAATTGTTAGTGCTATTTTTAAATAGCATTTTTGTATTATAAATTGTGAGTGCTATTGTTAGTGCTATTTTTAAATAGCATTTTTGTATTATAAATTGTGAGTGCTATTGTTAGTGCTATTTTTAAATGTCATTTATTTGTGAGTGCTATTTTTAGATAGAATTTATAATTGTTAGTGCTATTTTTAAATACAATTTATTGGAAGGTATTTTTGGCTATAAAAGGATGGCAAGAGTTTTGAGGTTGAAGGGGGAGACATTTTGTAGAGTGTGCAAATTTTTGAGAGCTTAGAGAGAAGAACACAAACACTCTCTATATTCTCATAATCTTGAGAGAGTAAAATATACTAAGTTCGGAATATTGATTCCGCATATTGCTAGCACAATTGTTGTGGAGTTATTAGTCGTCTCCCCGTTCGTCAATTGGTGGTGCGTCCGAATTAGATGCCTAACACTTGTGGAGGCTGAGATCGAAGAAAATCAAACCGACACCTCCGTTCAAGCACGCTACGAGAGGTAATCTATTTACTCCCTTTGAGACTTTGTGATTTTTTTCGATTGAAATGCACGAAGTACGCCTCTGGAGATACATGTATGGGTTGTTATTTATTTCCACTACGTGTTACGTGGATCCCAACAGTGGTATCAGAGCCAATCCTTAGGTGTTTTCGTGCATTTAATTGATTTTTTGCAATTTTTGCAATACTATGGCCAATATGTATTAACGAATTGTTCGTCTTACATGGCTAATGGAGATTGATTATTTTATATGATAAATTAATCAACGTAGTAAAAATTGAGACTAAATCAATTTTGAATCGAAAATTTATGGCTATCTTATTTTACGTAAAAATTCTTAATATGATTCAACGTAGAATTTTTATTGTGCCTTCCTAAGTTTTAAATTGTGAATTTATTACTTACGTGAAAGGGTGGTGATCATGGAAAAATCCCTAATCAATGTGATTGATGTATATATGAATGTATGATGATTATTTATATATTTGGGGTTGTAATTATTAAATGGAGACTGCGTACTCCTTTTATTTTTCATGTAATCTTTATTTTTAGCATAGTCAATTGTTGATGTAAATGCTACGAGGATTACGTGGAGGAGCCTTTTAAGTCGGCGAGCTCTTTGGGGCCCAATTCTTGAAGAGTTCAAGAAACCAAGAAGAAGCGAAGAGCGGCTCTCCGTTATTAAAATATTAAAATGATTAAATGTGGTCTCATTGGCTCGAGACCCATTAAATCATAATTCCATGATCACCACGTAGGATAGACGTTTATGTGATTGGCATCTATTTATTTATTATGATTACGTGAGCATGTTAAACTGGTTAATGTGCAAAGTCAGACTTACCTCACCCAAAATTGCGCCTGCATGAAATCCTAGTTAGGGAAAATCACTCGCGTTAGGTACCGAAAGGGCGTTGGTAATGACATCAACGTAACCAAGTCCCCGAACCCAAAATCTCTGGTTCCGCAGAATTGATCGATCTCTCCCAATCGGTCAATAAGGTTTCCGGTCTACCCTCCAAGAAAGACCGGTGGCGACTCCAAATGCATGCACAAGTTGCACATGCCACCACGACCACACTAAGGTCGAAAGCGATCGACTCTTATCGTCGAATCCTCTTGAAAAATACTCCCGCCGCGATTTGGTATGGGCCTGGGAGGGCTCGCGCCGATCTAAGACCCGTAATCGGTAATCCATTAGCTGCGTCCGCCTTTCGGACGGGTCGCGACAGCTGGCGACTCCACTGGGGACCTTTGTTCTAGAACCTATGGTTCTAAACCTCAAGTGGACTTAGGCCGTAATTAAAACGCTGAGTGAGTTTTCTAACCCTGCAGGCGCTCTTGAAGGTGAGGTAAGTCCGCTTATGATAGGTGTTATATGTTTTTGCAGATTGGAGCGATAAGGGGGATAGTCTGTGATTAACATTGTCTTATGCAGGTTGGCGTAGGAATGAATGATAGTGTGTATGTTTTATATTGAAGCGGTGATTGTTAAATAAGATGCATGTTTATCGCTTTAGCACGACACCGAAAACACACACAACCGCGCCTAAAACCCCGGGCGCCCTTCTATAGGAAAACAATAGAAGGGATTGAAAATGGAATCTCCGTGAGGAAAAACACGGGGTAATCCACTTTTCAATTCCGCTCATTTGGAGCTATGGATCGAGCCCCAATGCAACGATAGTTGTGCAATGGAATCTGCTCTTTCTAGAACTCGAGGTGGGAACCTTGACCTTAGGTGTCAAATCCTTTGATTTTTAGAAGTTTTATCCTCACTTGTCTCATGTGCATGTCTTTAGATGGCTGATATATCTAAAACCACCTAAAAAAAAAAAAAAATTCGGCGATCCTGGAGTCACATCTCGAAGACTGGAACTGGGGCATCTCCGAGTGTTCGGACCACATTCCTTTGATTGGTTTGGCATTTTTAGTTCTCTTGAATAAGACTAATTTTGCTGAGGTCCTCTCTATCTCGTCCCTTAGATTGATTGTATTAGGGATCAATTTGTATTGTATACATCTCGATAAGGCTCATTTATATCGAAGGTAGGGGCAAATTCCCCAAACCCGTGGAGCATAGTGAAATTCGTCCCTTCAGTGCAAAATGCATTTGGCCGCAGAGCCACCCGTTTGGTGAAAGGACGTATCGTTCCTAATTGATTTTTAATCAGATCTGAGGATAAGTTCTTCTCCATTTTTTTTTTATCTCAGGTGATAAAAGAGACAATGCACCCAAAAGCTCATACATTCAAATGACAAAACAGACGTCGCCCAGCTGGGGCAAATGAACCGTAGGCATTGCAAATACCTTCAAGCACGGATGGAGGAATTCGATAGATGTTGTTCATATCAATATGCAACGTCAAAACGGAATGCAAATCAAGTGTAAAAGGACGTATCGTTCCAAAATGATTATTTCCTTGATATGGGAATAATGCTTCCTTTCCTTTTCCTCTCAGATGATGATCAAGAGCAGAAGACGCAGGATGTAATGCTTTCAAATAACAAACGGGGAACGTCAAATACCTCAAACGGCGACTGTGATCAAGAGAATCACCAAACCGCCACATGACGAATCCCAAGAATATCAAGCTGTCTTGAGACAGATTAAATTGATCAAGGACTCTGACAATCGAGATGGATGATCAGAATCTGCAAAAATCAATAGGAGCAGGTTCCCCCCATTTGCTTTGAGGAGCCAAACCGGGGGCAAACTCTCATGATCCCCCATGAAAGCGCATCAGACCAGGGTCATCGAATCCAGAGATGACAAACAGCAAGACAAGCGTCACCTAGCTGTGATAAATCACGCCTAACTGGGGCAAGTGAATTAATTTTGCGCTGGACAAAGAAAGATGTGTCTTCTCCGGCAAAGTCAAATAGCAGAGTCGTCCGCATCAGAATCAAACCCCAAGATACGAATTTGGGCGAACGGTAACTTTGTATCGTTCCAATTTGATCTTCGAAGATCACGGGCTTAACATGAGTTTTTCTCATTTAACAGGAAGTCGTTGGCGCCGAAAGCCTCAAAAGAAAAGAGCTCGCTGATAGGGAGGCGAATAGAATCATTGGCCTTGGAAGTCAGGATTCCAGAAAATGGTCTTTGATTATAAGATCGAGTGGAGGGTAAAAAGTATCGCTTCCACACTTCATGCTTTGACATGCATTCCGATAACAATTTCCTTTTTCCTTGAATAAAAGGAACTCTGAAGAGTGGCGCTGGAATGCGTCCAAAAACACAAATGGATCTCCTCTGGGGCAAATCCTGGAAAATGATTCATCGCCAACCAAACGGAGGGATCAAGGCCACAAGATGGATAGCCAACTTCTGCAAGCCGCACGTTTGTGTTCAAATGGAAACACAAAACAAGAACAAGGCTGTATCGTTCCAATTTGCCTGGAATTTTAGAACGCAAACTGACGCCTAATTCCCGTCTTTGACAGGGGATCACCATCAAGGCGAAACAGGTTTTCACATCCCATGTATTACCCGTTGGAATACATGACCAAGGGTAAGATGTATCGTTCTAATTTTTTTGAAAAATTCATGAACGAACAATAACATGTTTCTTCTACATTTTCAGGGATCTCCAGCCGCGAGGGACAGGTAAGTATCCCTCTCCCAAATCCCTTGAAGATGTTGAGTAAAAAATAGAGAAGAAAAGAAAAGCTCTCAGAGTCTAATGTCTAGAAAAGACATAGAACTCAAATTTCATTGGCATTCATGTTTTGAAACAGGAGGTTGTCTGAACATGAATAAGAACATGCATGGGGCATCATAAAATCCCCTTTGACGGGTAAAATTTTTGGAGAAAATGAAAGAGATTTTTCCAATAAAAAAATTGTTCAAAACTTTCAAAATGACGTTTTCTCAAAAGACAGGAGGCAAAGCCTAGTCCAAACACGTCCCACACACACTGGAGAGATGAGTGGAGCAGATCAGATAGCAAAATCTGGACCTACGGAAGTAGGGACCATTCGCAGCGATTACATGGATTGGGACGACGGAGGCATTCGTTTTTTATCCCCAAACACTACAGGTGACCGTTGATAACCCCTTCGAACGGCGGTTTTCATTCTTAACCCTGTTAAGAACCACCCCACATCGGGGCAAAATGGAGGTGAGTCCAGCGGCATCAGGAGAAAATGGTCAGAAATTTTCTTGCTCGGACTAACATTAATCTTTGTGTGTTGTTTATATGGTAATCCAAGTGCCATAGGATGACGAGAAGCATTCATTTCTCTATCACACACACTGAATCCTTTACACAGCCAACTTGAGCCTGCAAATTCATTTCATGAACCCATTGGTGATCATTCCAAAACGGATGCAGCACCCCTTCAAAAATGGAAGAGTTCAAGACTCAGGGATTACGAAGAAGATTCCCGGGCTGATATTTAAAGCATGTTTAGACTTTCAGACATATGTATGACATGATCCCATCGAGGATGAGAAGAACCGGGATTTCAAAAAAATAATAGTAATAATAAATCCCTAGCATCGAGAAAAAGCAAAGTGCCTGGTAAAAGCAAGGCCGATGCTCGTGTAAATTGTTTGATTGATCCGCAATGAAGCCGGATGGGAAAAGAGGAAATCCCTAATGGAGTCAGATCAAAAAGACTACTCACCAAATGGTGTCAAGCGTGGAGCAGAGACGCAGACAGAGTTGTCAATCTCTTAATGCAGCCAGAGACACTCTCTAAAGAGCTGGTGCACACCTCAAAATCGGTTGCGCACCTCAACAACTGAAGGTGCAGAGAGGAAAAAGCAGGTGGTAAATTTGCAATGATCACCAATGTCAAACCCTTCGTAATTTCTGGGCCAAAAACAAGCCTTTTTCGGTCCCCAATCCTACCAATGTTACAACCCCGAAACAGTCTTCTCTGACTAAGACACTTGGGTTAACATATAGCTTAGCTCGAAGAAGTACGAGCAAGACTATTTCTTTCTCATTTTGCAGGGTTCTTGACTTGTAAACCCGGAGCAGATGGTGAAGACTTTCATTCAATGGCCTCGACTCCAAAGCGAGTCCCCCTTGAAAGCCAATATCCAAGCCTAATATTACGATCCCGTGGAAGACCTCCCGACCGATCAAAATGTATGCGCTGCGAATGAGCCTAAAACCTAGGCACAGGTTAGTAGGGAATTGAGTGCATCCCCTATAAAAACCACATCTCAAAACAGGTGAGAAGACCTCCTTGTCGAGAAATATTCCAATTGACGTTTTGAACAAACTCTTTTTGGAATTTTCAAACTGTTAATCCAGATTTTCCGTACAAGGGACTTGTGATCACATTTGCATGTTGCAAGAATGCTTTGGATGACCTCCAGCATCAAAATGCACATTTCATGATTAAAACTTAAATCATACGATTTTGTCAAATGGACAGCCGTGGTCTTCCCAAAGATTACTAACGTTTTCTTGGTGAAGAAAAATATTTCAGGCTCAAATTTCTGCAGGATACCTGGAGAACCCAGCTCCCAGAATGTCGCCTCAACAGACTCAAGTGAAGCTTTGTCAAAATAAAATCTTTCACTGCTTCAAAAACTGAATTCCCGACAAACTTCGGGGTCTCTAAAAAAGAGGGGAAGAAAAACCCTTTTAAAAGAAAAGTCCTATCAGACGTGAAGAACCCTCGTCCCAGGACCCATTTTCAAAATATCAAACAGTCTCATCGGACGTGGAGAACCCTCGTCATGAGATCCCTTTTCATAATATAGGCAGTCTCATCGGACGTGGAGAACCCTCGTCATGAGACCCCTTTTCAAAGTCAAAACAAAGGTAGATACCGCCTGAAGGGTCAAATGAAGGTAGATACCGCCTGAAGGGTCAAAATATGGTAGATACCGCCTGAAGGGTCAACACAAGGTAGATACCGCCTGAAGGGTCAACACAAGGTAGATACTGCCTGAAGGGTCAACACAAGGTAGAAACCGCCTGAAGGGTCAAAACAAAGGTAGATACCGCCTGAAGGGTCAAATGAAGGTAGATACCGCCTGAAGGGTCAAAATATGGTAGATACCGCCTGAAGGGTCAACACAAGGTAGATACCGCCTGAAGGGTCAACACATGGTAGATACCGCCTGAAGGGTCAACACAAGGTAGAAACCGCCTGAAGGGTCAAAACAAAGGTAGATACCGCCTGAAGGGTCAAATGAAGGTAGATACCGCCTGAAGGGTCAAAATAAGGTAGATACCGCCTGAAGGGTCAACTCAAAGGTAAATACCGCTTGAAGGGTCAAATGAAGGTAGATACCGCCTGAAGGGTCAAATCAAGGTAGATACCGCCTGAAGGGTCAAAATATGGTAGATACCGCCTGAAGGGTCAAATCAAAGGTAGATACCGCCTGAAGGGTCAAAATCAAAGGTAGATACCGCTTGAAGGGTCAACACAAGGTAGATACCGCCTGAAGGGTCAACACATGGTAGATACCGCCTGAAGGGTCAACACAAGGTAGAAACCGCCTGAAGGGTCAAATCAAAGGTAGAAACCGCCTGAAGGGTCAACTCAAGGTAGAAACCGCCTGAAGGGTCAAACCAAGGTAGAAACCGCCTGAGGGATCACATTAATGGTAGAAACCGCCTGAAGGGTCACATATGGTAGAAACCGCCATAAGGGTCAATTCATTGGTAGAAACCGCATAAGGGTCAACTCATTGATAAATATCGCAGTAAGGATCAACACAAAGGTCTGATCCACCATACGGATCAAAATCCTTGGCAAATCCCAAAGCGTGGGATGCGCCTTCCTTAGGTTCCTACAAGTTAGGAATCCCATCATGGTATGACCTACCATACAGGTCAGAGCTTAATCTCCCTAGGATATTCTGAATGACGAGTCCTAGGCATCTTGTTGAAAGTCGTCGCAACCGGCAGTATCCGACAGGTGAGCTTCAGGTAAGCCTCTCTCACTCCGGCCCATGTTCAAATTGTTAGAGCAAACCGGGGATTGATTTGAGCTTTTATCAATAGGCTTAAGGATCCGATCTCATAACATTTCTTCTCTTATTTTCCCAGTTGAGACGGTTAGGAATCAGGTGCCACCTTATCTTTGAGAGAAACCTCTAACGAGATTCCTCTCAAAGAGGGGCAGCTGTTGACACCTGATTTTTTTTACCATTTATTATTGTGATTTTTATTCTTTAAAATTAATTAAAAATATCAAAAAAGGTCATAAAATCACAAAATCAACTTTGGAAGCCTTGGTTTAACCTTAGGAACCAATTTTGAACAAAAAATATTTTTCGGTATTTTTAATATTTTTCGAGTTTATTTAATTATAAAAATACCCAAAAAATCAGAAAAATACCATTCGTGGTCAGAAAAATACCCAAAAATATTCGATAATTTTGTTTTAATTTCCTCTTCAAGTGTGTTACTTTAAATCTCAAAAATTCGGCTCGGGTCACTATGTTCCTTTACAAACATAAACCCGAACCGAGCCTAAAAAAAATCATTTTCGAGTCTTTTAGTTTTCAATTCTCACTTTTTATAAGTTATGACATTGGATTCTAAAGTCTTAAAGTGCAATTAGGTCAATTTGCCCTCTAATTTAATCAATTTTTACCAAAAGGGCTTAATTGCACATTTTTCTTTCAATTAGTCCCCGGTTTCACGGATGTATACGTATGCTCTACGTATTTATACGTCATACGTATTTATACGTTATGCATATTTGTACTGTTTGGTAACCTCTTTAACTCTTGTAATAATAATAATGGTTATTATTTTTAACACCTTTGTTAGTGCCTTTTTTTTTTAGCATTTTTGTATTGTGAGTGCTATTGCTAGTGCTATTTTTAAATAGCATTTTTTGTATTATAAATTGTGAGTGCTATTGTTAGTGCTATTTTTAAATGACATTTATTTATCATAAATTGTGAGTGCTATTGTTAGTGCTATTTTTAAATGGCATTTATTTATCATAAATTGTGAGTGCTATTATTAGATAGAATTTATAATTGTTAGTGCTATTTTTAAATAGCATTTTTGTATTATAAATTGTGAGTGCTATTGTTAGTGCTATTTTTAAATAGCATTTTTGTATTATAAATTGTGAGTGCTATTGTTAGTGCTATTTTTAAATGTCATTTATTTGTGAGTGCTATTTTTAGATAGAATTTATAATTGTTAGTGCTATTTTTAAATACAATTTATTGGAAGGTATTTTTGGCTATAAAAGGATGGCAAGAGTTTTGAGGTTGAAGGGGGAGACATTTTGTAGAGTGTGCAAATTTTTGAGAGCTTAGAGAGAAGAACACAAACACTCTCTATATTCTCATAATCTTGAGAGAGCAAAATATACTAAGTTCGGAATATTGATTCCGCATATTGCTAGCACAATTGTTGTGGAGTTATTAGTCGTCTCCCCGTTCGTCAATTGGTGGTGCGTCCGAATTAGATGCCTAACACTTGTGGAGGCTGAGATCGAAGAACATCAAACCGACACCTCCGTTCAAGCACGCTACGAGAGGTAATCTATTTACTCCCTTTGAGACTTTGTGATTTTTTTCGATTGAAATGCACGAAGTACGCCTCTGGAGATACATGTATGGGTTGTTATTTATTTCCACTACGTGTTACGTGGATCCCAACAGTGGTATCAGAGCAAATCCTTAGGTGTTTTCGTGCATTTAATTGATTTTTTGCAATTTTTGCAATACTATGGCCAATATGTATTAACGAATTGTTCGTCTTACATGGCTAATGGAGATTGATTATTTTATATGATAAATTAATCAACGCAGTAAAAATTGAGACTAAATCAATTTTGAATCGAAAATTTATGGCTATCTTATTTTACGTAAAAATTCTTAATATGATTCAACGTAGAATTTTTATTGTGCCTTCCTAAGTTTTAAATTGTGAATTTATTACTTACGTGAAAGGGTGGTGATCATGGAAAAATCCCTAATCAATGTGATTGATGTATATATGAATGTATGATGATTATTTATATATTTGGGGTTGTAATTATTAAATGGAGACTGCGTACTCCTTTTATTTTTCATGTAATCTTTATTTTTAGCATAGTCAATTGTTGATGTAAATGCTACGAGGATTACGTGGAGGAGCCTTTTAAGTCGGCGAGCTCTTTGGGGCCCAATTCTTGAAGAGTTCAAGAAACCAAGAAGAAGCGAAGAGCGGCTCTCCGTTATTAAAATATTAAAATGATTAAATGTGGTCTCATTGGCTCGAGACCCATTAAATCATAATTCCATGATCACCACGTAGGATAGACGTTTATGTGATTGGCATCTATTTATTTATTATGATTACGTGAGCATGTTAAACTGGTTAATGTGCAAAGTCAGACTTACCTCACCCAAAATTGCGCCTGCATGAAATCCTAGTTAGGGAAAATCACTCGCGTTAGGTACCGAAAGGGCGTTGGTAATGACATCAACGTAACCAAGTCCCCGAACCCAAAATCTCTGGTTCCGCAGAATTGATCGATCTCTCCCAATCGGTCAATAAGGTTTCCGGTCTACCCTCCAAGAAAGACCGATGGCGATTCCAAATGCATGCACAAGTTGCACATGCCACCACGACCACACTAAGGTCGAAAGCGATCGACTCTTATCGTCGAATCCTCTTGAAAAATACTCCCGCCGCGATTTGGTATGGGCCTGGGAGGGCTCGCGCCGATCCAAGACCCGTAATCGGTAATCCATTAGCTGCGTCCGCCTTTCGGGCGGGTCGCGACAGAAACGAATCTAATTCTTCATCTTTTTTGAATTCTATGAACCTTGACATTTCAGTTTCTTGAAAATTAGATATCATGCTACCCAAGAAACAGCCGGAACAATAGAGGGAAGACTTGCGGCTTTCTCATCTGGGATGATGCAGAAATCAATCAATTGGCAAAGAGTGTGTCCAAAAAATTTCACTAGAGCAACGTTGAAGAAGAGCCAGTGTTGATCCATGGTGAGGACGATGGCAGTTCAATGGATGCTGAAATTGGAGTTCTCAATTAGTTTTGTACTTATATTTCACTTGTGGGACGGTGATTAAGGAGATATATTTTGTTGACTCAAAAGTGTATGTTTTCATGAAAGGCGTGTTAATTCTCTGGTTGTGTTGTTTGGTCATTGCAGAAATATATTTTAGCTTTTGTAAGCCAATTCATATATGAAATGCTCATTTGGGATCTTTTAGATTTTTTCCTTTGTTCCTCCTTTTCTTCTTGAGCATGTGATCTTTCCAGGGCTAGATAGAGATGACCGTTTTGACGGTCAGTCTAAAAGGCCTCTTTCGAGGCTTATAGTATTGAAATGAAGATGCACTCTCAATTGGTTAAGAGGAGTCTGCATTATTGCACTAGTAAAGCTTAAAAAAATGAGGGAAGCTCTGATTGTTGAATATAGAAAAAACTTAAAAAAAATGTGTTGGAGGAGTGAGTGTTGTGATCTTCCACTGCAGGTTCAATCTAAGCTATAATTATACAATTTTACATCTCTGACTATACTCTCACCTACCTATGTCACTCATATCAATTATTAAGTAAAAAAGTTGTAGTAGGAACAAGATAACTAATCCACCAAAAGCAGAAACTCACTTATCGCAACAACAAACCCAAGTATATAATATTGCAAGCAGAGTTTCATGTAAAGGCAGAAACAAGCTAGACAAGTAAATGAACCATAGCTTCTTCGACTGCTCTCATTTCCTTTTTGACAAGTAAACATAGTCCAATAAGTACAAGTACATATATCCATGTACCAAATTACTAACCAAAATGAAGACATATGGTGGTGCATAGACTATCCAGTTGTAACTGCACAACCAAAAAGCTATCCAGCATACTTAGCAGTTGTGTTTATGAACCACCATATGACTCAATCAACTAGACTTGAACAGAACTTGAGATGGAACAAACCACATCCACTGGCAAAAAACAACCACGACACTACTTCCTAATCCTGTCACTTCTTGCAAATTGGAGTTACTTCCTCTCCTCTCCTTTTTTTTCCCTTCTTTCTTGGTGGGCCTTCTGCTGTAAATGGAACTCAGTTGCAGCTCGTACTGAAACTTGAAACTTCCTGTCAATTGCCTTGTCTGGTACTTGTACCCTCAATCTGAAATTATTAGTCTAATTAATCAACAGATTTTGTTAGAAAAAGTGAAAGTACTGACAAAAACAAAACTTACACTTCCATGAGATATTGGGGTCCCAAGAGCAGCACTAGCAATTGGTGTCTCACCAACACTTCCACTTGCACCTTTGTTAGTACGTCGGCTAACCTGGAAAGAGTAACATTCATTTAAAGTCTTATTCACGAACCAAGCATGACACAACGCATATGAAAATACTTACCAAAAGTTTTTTCCTAGAAAATTGTGTTTGTGATGCCACAGTCCCAGCCTTCTTAGTGGGACATGTCAAGCTATTGTGCCTTGTCTTCGAGCAACTTCGACATGTCATCTTCATTCCTCTCCTCAACATCCTAATACCACGTGTGACATCACCTTCCTCACTTCTTCTTTTCTGTTTGCGCCTACCAGGGTTCACCCTGGCCGGAAGAGGATCAGGTGCTTCCTTGTAAGTTTTCTTCCAAAATTTCTCTCCTCGAACCGGCATCATCATATTCTGATGTGCAGCTAAGAACTTTGTCTTCTTGTAACACTCATCCACATAATCATATGCATCATCACGCTTATAATTTATAGCTGAAATGGCACGGGAACAAGGGATGCCTGTAAGTTGCCACCTCCTGCAAGTACAACCTCTCTTGACCACATCAACCACGTACTTAACACCCTTATCCATCACTTCGTATCCAACATCACCATTCCATACCACGTAGCAATGAATCGCACCAACTCTATTTTCTTCCAACTTTTTTATGATTCTTGGACCACAGTCCCTTTTCCATCGAGCACAAGCATCCCTTTGTGCATGCATTCTTGTCATTATCATTATCCTCATTTCCTCCAACATACTATAAATAGACTTACACCTGGCCTCTATGATTCTTCCGTTGAACGCCTCACACAAGTTGTTATCAACTATGTCACATTTAACCTCAGTAGTGAAGAAAGCTCTACTCCAGTGCTTTGGCTCTGTTAGAACCAAGTCATGATATGCAGCAGGATTGATTTTTTTCAATGCTTGAGCGTGTTCATCATACTCCACCATTGTATTGCTCTTAGCACACTACCAAAATAGTCTTTGCATTTGTATTCCCTTATACTTCTTGCCCCAATTAGCATAGATGTGTCTGGCACACATTCTATACTCAGCCACAGGTAACAAGTGAGCCACGGCTTGTAGAAGGCCCTAGAAAAGACAATTTTAATGTAAGTAACATACTACATGTGTGATCAATCAAAAGACATAGCATTGAAAAAAGAAAAAGAAATAGGGAACTTACATTTTGCTTGTCACTAATTATAACCCAGTCTTGTCCTTTTGTGTCAGTTATGTTGAGATCATACATCAAATTTGTCAAGAACAAAGTCCATGTGTCTCCACTCTCAATTCTCACAATCGCCCATGCAATTGGGAACATCTGGTCATTTGCGTCTCTTCCAATGGCACACAATATCTCACCTTTACAAATTCCCTTTAAAAAACAACCATCTAATCCCACAACTTTCCTACATCCATCAAGAAAGCCTTTCTTACATGCAGCAAAACAGATGTACATTCTCTCAAATAATGCCTTGGAATGCATGTCAGGTTTTTCAACCCTCAAGATAATTGTACTCCCAGGATTTGTCTCCCTAAGCTCCTCTGCATAATCCCATAACTTTGAATATTCCTTCCTATAGTTTCCCATCAAAACTTTAAAGGCAAGTAGCTTTGCTTTCTTACACTGATCTATACTTACATTCAAGCCTAGCTGCTCCTTGATAAGCTCCCTGAAAGCAATGGTTTTTATAGTTGGCATTGCTCTGATTGTACTAAGATAATGCTCCGCCAACCAAGAACTTGTAACCCTCTTATTATTGAAACTAATGATGCATGTATGTTCTTCATGGTAGGTCTTTACATGGAATTATACGGTTCTAACATCAAAAGATGCAAAAATTTCCAAGGACAATTTTCATCAACGCATTTTGCTCTAACAAACTTCTTTTCGTTCTTGATAAATTTTATTTCTCTACGTTCAACCATTGAATGCTTTTTGATGGCATCTTTGAATTGGCTACCATCATCAAACATCATAGACGTAGCAAATACAGGCACCACACAATTAAGATCATATCTTGGATACCTACTTCTCCTTCTTGTTGGTTCGCCATCTTCTGGCCCATCATCAGATCCCAAACTGTCATCTCCATCAGTTTCATTGTAGTTAGTCCGGTAACCAGATTCAGCAATAACCTGGTCAAACCATTGGAGATTAGATGATTCTCCCACAGATTGTTGGGATGGTATAAATTCTACGAGTGGTTCCGCTATAGCCCAAGCCTTTGTGGCCATTCTGTGGAATTCTCTAAGTTTCTTCCTTCCTTCTACAAGGTCCTCATTATCCCTATCATCGTCATCAGTCAAGAACTGTGCATCGACTAGGTCTGTGTCTTCAGTTTCTAAATCGATTTCGCCCATAAGTTCATCACCCTCTAAGTCAACATAATCGCCCTTATCTACTAAGTAATCATAGTCTAAACCATCCCCGTGCTGAACAAATGCCTCGTTACCTAAACCAGTACCCTCATCGTTGCCCTCATCCTCACCAGCAGCCTCACCTACCACATTGTTGCTCATCTTGACCCTACACAAAAAGAAAACGTACTTTGTAAGCATACACGGATGCATAACGGAGTGACAACATAATAGGTCCAATTATTTCAAGGTTTTTTTACTATGAAGGAGAGCCAAACAGAGCACTATGGATACATCTTAAAAACTGAAGTTCTTAGTTTAATCGATGCCCATGTTGTGTAATTCATTATTATGTTGTGTCATTGTGGTTTATGTTCCTTTCACACTCTGTCATGTTCAAGTGAAGACAAGAAAAACATAGAAATTTGATGGTTCGGGACCACAAAAGTTACCTTTATGACCACAAAATTTGATGGTTCGGGACCACAAACAAATCGGGACCACACTATTTGTTGTATTCACTGCAGAATCTCAAGGTCGAATCAGGTCCTGACCGGGTTATGAGTCGATCGGGTCTTCGCAATTTCGAAGTGCGAATTGAAGGGCGAGCCTTGACCAACCATCAAGAGACCATCGGGATAGCATTGGGTGAGCGTCGGCTTGACTTAGGGTTCTTCCGTTCTTCCTTAGTCTGTTTGTGTCGAGAACTTCACTTCATCTGGGGCAACGAAAAACGCAAGAGAATCGGGAGCGACGCAGTTTCAACTTCGAACGACCATCGGGCAACCGTTGCGCGAGCGTCGGCTCGAGCAAAATCATTCGATTTTGGTTGAGATCGAGTCAATTTGGGGAGATTAGAGGTAGGGCTCTTCAGCGAACTCGCGTAGAAAAGAGGGTAAACAACTTCTGCGTTTTTATTTTTTGTCAGCTAATTAAACAAAACGACGTCGTTTTGTTTTTCAGAGACCACGTCAAAGCCGGTCCGGCCACGTGGGACAGCCGGCGCTGACTGGATATCCACGTAGGAATTTTCCAAGTAAAATTAGCCGGAAGGACTAAATTGGCTCAATATAAAAAGGTTTTGGACTAAATTGGCACCAATAAAAAAGGTTTAGGACTTTTTTTACACTTTTCCCCAACTTAGCCGTCCTTCCACCATGTTGCACACCTATCATCCACTTGCGTAGCTACTGTTCAGCCAATGATCAGCTTTGGTTCAAGGTCGACTCGCTTCTGTTTTGACATTATTCAAAGTTCTAACTCTTTTATTATTTGTGCTCAGTCATTGGGCGGAGTTTGGCGGCAAAATGAGCTCAAAAGGTGCTATTTTTGGGACCGATTTTCAACTTGTGCGTGATCTGAAAATTGTTTGAGAAAGGTATGAGTTTCATGTCCTCGATTGTAGTTCATGTTGACTTACGTGGCAATTTGTGTAAGTGCTTTAGCACCATGATGAACAAACATTGATTTACGACCAAAGGTGGAAAAATTGGACCCTTTCACATCAAATTCACGTTAGCACCGAGAGTTGAGTGGATTGATGCAAAAACAAAAAACAATCTTTTTTCGAAGAGGCTTGATATGTTCAAGAGTTGATTGAATTTTGTGCTGGCTTTGAGATTTAATGGAATCAGAATTAATCTTATATCAAAGTAACCGATGAACTCCACAACTCTTTTCAAGGGAAAATTGGGTGAAGCAAGAATCAGAAGTTTTAGCGACAAATCTGTGATTTTCAGCACTATAGCTCATTTTGAAATATTGCGTTGATCTTGGACATGTTTGTTTAGATGTTATTATCTTTCATTAGTGATCTTTATCTAGCATGCATGTTAGATGGGATAATTGTTTGATGCATGTCTTGGGTGAATTTCGTGATGATTTGCTTGTCGATCTTTGAAGAGGAAAAACTGAACCTTTTTGAAAGATTCAATGAACACTTCCCACAACAATAAAACCTAATTTTTTTGTCAAAAAATTGTGGATTTAGTCAATCTGACCTATCGCCACTTAGGTCTGATTTGCTATTTTTAGAACATCGATCACTAATGGGAGTCGGCTAAATTTTTGAAAATTTTAAAGGGGAGATGTATGTGATCTCATTGATTGACTTTCCTTATAGATTGCATTATCTTGATTTAATGTGCTATATCCTGAAAATTCCTAAAAAAACTTTAGTAAGATATGGTTTCCTAGAAATCCTATCTAATTGAATGTTTTAGGAAGCCTTATCTCATAAAACTTTAGGAAATTAAATCATGATAACAAAATCTTTAAGAAAATCCCCACCATGACCGAAAATTTCAAAAAGAGAAAAAACCAAGGAAAATCACATCCATGCATATCTTGTCATTTAGTTTAGGATAGCCTGTTTTAGGCATGTTTTGTTTTATTTCATACTTTTCGCGCATATCTTGCATATTTTGTACCACCACGCATATCTTTGCATATCACGTTTTGAATATCATCTCTTTTGCATATCCATGATCTTCGAGTATCACTCATATTCACTTTCCACACTTTTTGAAAATCGCACGTGTATTTCTTTAAGTGGCCGCAAATGTCATTGAAAAACGATAAAAAAAAATCAGCTCAAGATATTTTGCATTATTTCATGCGTTCATGGCATTATTATCATGTGTTTTCATTGGTACTTTGCATGTTGTCACATTTTTGCACATCATGCATTTTCGAATATCCCATGTCATGCTTCCATTCATAATTTTTTATTATCACCTATCCTATCCTCCATGACTTTCGAACATCACATGCTAGCATAACATTTTCTTTTTTATTTATTTGTTATGTCACCTTACATAAATGTCATTTTTAGCTTGCATGTTTTATTAGTTATTTTTGCATATAGGGAAACATGGCCATATTTTTTGCATATTTTTGCATGTCATCTCGTCATTTAGGTAGTTTTCCATGTCATAGCATTCATATTGTCTATGCATTGCATTCATCTAAAAAAAAGCGAAAACCCAAAAAATCACACATCTCCTAAACTTTGAATTGATTCAATCTAAGTTGCCAAGTTAGGACATCTCATGGAATTAAGGTACCGAAAGGGCATTAGTTTTAATTAACTAGTGTAATCAAGTCCTCGAATCCACAATCTCTGGTTCATAGAAGTAAAATGGTTCTCCCACTGTTTTACTTAGGTTTCTAATCAATCTACCAAAAAATGATTAGTGGCGACTCCAAATCTAAATCATTTCCAATTAATTTAAGTTGCGATTTGGTAGGAGTTGGGAGAGCCCGTATTAGGTTAGTCATCAAAATTAACCTGATAATCCATTAACCTAGAATTAGCCCAAATGTTAGGTCGCGACAATCCCAACTGAGAATTGACATATTTCAGAAAACACCGGCATACTTTAAAATAGAAATATTCCTATCAGTAAAGCATAATTAATTATTCTTAACAAGCATCTTAGGAGCACTTTTTAACCTCTTTCCTACTAATATATCATGTTCTTTTGCCAGCAGCTATTCGGCACTCGTCATGTGCGCATATGAGTTTCTTTTTGTCTTCTCGTACACTATCCCTCGGAACCATATGGTAAATCATACTTAAGTCATGTGTTCTCTTAATTAGCAACGTAAGTGTACATATCGAACAAGTAATAAAGTGATGAATAAAAGTATCGTTCACATGGAGATTGTAGACATATCAATAAAATTACTTACTAAACGTGAACAATTCTCAAATTTATCTAACCAATTAAAGATCCAACAAAGCACTCGAAAATTCTAAAGAAAAATAAATTAGCCAATGCAGCAAACCAAATTAGAAATTAGAAATTTCGAATATAAGGGGGTAACAAACAACGGATTTCCATCAAGAATGAAAAAATGTTAGAGCATCCGGTTTCACTTAACCAATCAAGATTAATTAACCAATCTCATCATGCAATTAAATTGAATTCATAGTGTGATAGTAGAACTTCCTAATGTAAATCACTATCCTTGGTCTGGTATAGCAACCCTAATGAAATTTAGCAACCCACACTTGATCCATGTGAATTTAAGTAAATCCAAACGCATTAAGATCTATGAACGTTCCCGGATTCAATAAACCACCCTCGATTTACCTACTACCGAAACTACACAAAAAGCATAAGATATCTCTATCTATGATGAATTCGTGGCTATATATCATAAACCACTTGCACGTAATCTCCTTTCGGTTTCATACATACAACAAATATCATTCAAGTGGTGATCAAGCACTTAAAAGCATTAAGAACATGATATATAACTTGCACATATGAATTCTAGAATTGCATAAATGAGTATGAAAAATTAATCCATCATAGTTAAGTTACATCGTAGCTCTAACAAGAAGTAGTCTAGAACATAATGAAAATTAAACTAAAAATAATGATTAAACTAAACCTGATGAAAAATTAGAACAAGTGCACCAAGAATAATCAAGGGTTGACTTTGAATTCGCCTTCTTCTTCTTCACTTGGCATCCAGCATTGAAAGGAAGAATCACGAAAAAAAATTAACGTCGTCTCCAAGAACGTCTCCTCCCAAAACTTCTTCTCTTCCTCTCTAAAAATCACGTTCCTCCCTTTCTTTGCCTTCATATGAATATCTTTTTGATTTCGAGAGAAGAAAATCTGTACCACGTGTTGTGGAAATTCTCCTATATTTTGATTCTGACAAAACATTCAAATAGAAATTGTTTAATGAAATGTGATGTAGGAAGAATGTGTAAGCAGCAGGTTGAGTGATTCCAATTCTGTCGCGCTGACCAAGGGTCAGATGGAAGTGCTTCTGACAAAAGGTCAGATGGAAGCGCTTCTGACGAAGGGTCAGATGGAAGCGCTTTTGACGCTTCTGACGTAGGGTCAGATGGAAGTGCTTCTGTCCAAGGGTCAGATGGAAGTGCTCCTGACGATCTAAACAGTGACGGATGAATCACATCAAATCTCCGTATTACCATTCCGTGCCAACTGATCTAACCCACGTATGGCAGGTTTCCGATCAAGGCAAGTGATATTCGATTATCCTGATATCCCCTCTAATCAATTAAGGGACTTTCTATAGTGGGATATCATCTTCTAAGGAATATATCCTTGGGAATCAACTCAAACTTATCACACTTATGGAAGCTGGAGATTCAGTTGTATGGGCGATTGAATCAGAAGGGTTCAATGTCTTACCCAACGGTTTAAATATCTTCTGAAGATATAGTCTCGTTCAATCACGATTGATGACGTCCAATCAAGGATTGAAGAGCGATCCCTTGGCTGAAATCCAACGGCTAGTTCGGAGGCAGTGGAGTATAAAAGAAGAATCATGATGGACTAAGGAAAGACGTGCGAACAACAATCCAAAGTGCAAGCATAATTTGAGTTTCATCCAAAGAGTATTCTGTATACCCAAAATCCTTCACTGTGAAAATCTGTGTGAGACAGAAACAAAATACTTGAGTGGTTGTAATCCTCTTGATTCTTCATAGTGAAATCCAGCCGATCGGCTGTCATCATGGGAGAGTGGACGTAGGCTTAATCTAAGCCGAACCACTATAAATATCGTGTGCAATATTCTCTAAACTCTTACCCTTGCGTTTAGATTTTCTGCACACTGTTATACGGTTCTTGTTTCTAATCGTACACTGAACTTTATTCATTCCGCAAGAAATTTCAATTTTGTTCAGAATCTCCTATTCACCCCCTCTAGGAGATATTGCTAGATACATCAATTGGTATCAGAGCAGGTTGCTCATTTTACGAAGTGTTTATTGACTTTAGAGTTAACGATCTACTATGTCTAGCAATCACTCTTCAGGAACAAGCGATTCGCACTTTGCCAACAAGCCACCATACTTTGATGGAAATGATTACAATATGTGGAGCAACAAGATGAAGTGGTTCTTCAAAGCCTATGATGATCTGATGTGGGATGTCGTTACAAATGGAATAGTTCCTGCAAATGCTACAAATCCAACCTCTGCTGACGGAGTAAATACTATCACAATAATGATTGATGCTGAAAAGGCTAAAAGAAAAGTCCTTGATTCTAAAGCTGTCAATGCTCTATTTTGTGCCTTATCTACTCCTCTTTATAATCGTGTCTCAGAGGAAGAATCATCTAAGGCAATATGGGATAGACTTCATGTTACTTTTCAAGGAACAAATCGTGTGAAAGAAACAAAGCTCAGTATTTTACTAAGTGACTATGAAGCATTTGAAATGAAGCCTGATGAATCTATTGCAGATATGATAGACAGGTTTCAGACTCTGGCAAGTGGACTTGCAAGACAAGGCGCACCAATCGCTGAACCAATGCAAGTCAGGAAGATACTACGTGGACTCACAGATGATTGGAATTACATCAAGCCATCAATTCAAGAATGCCAAACAATCAGACCACTCTCGGTGGATGAGCTAGTCGGAACTTTGCAATCCTATGAAACAGAACGAGCAAACAAAAAGGGAGAACAGAAAGGTAAAAAATCTATTGCCTTAAAAACTGAAATTAATCAATGTTTTTCTAATACAGATGATGAAGATGAGGATGATGAAGAATTAGCCCTCATGGTCAAGAAATTTAGGAAGATGGCTCGGAAAGGCAGAAACATCAAAGGAAAGAAACCTTGGAAGAAGAGTGATGTAAAAATATCAAGCAACGACTCACAAGATAGCAAAGACGTGATCTGCTTCCATTGTAAGAAGGCAGGACATATCAAACCGAACTGCCCAATTTTGAAGAAGGACAAACTCAAGTATGAGAAGTACAAGAAGGCTCTAAAGGCAGAAACTTTAAGTGATTCTGATGAAAGCGAAAATGATTATGCAAACATCTGTCTCATGGCCGAATCAGATTCAAGTTCAGATTCAGAAACTGAGGTATGTTCATCTGAACTCCCTGATGAAGTTATTGAATATATTGATGAATTGTGTAGAAACTACAAAGAAGCTCTTGAAAAAGTTTCTTGTTTGAAAAAGGAAAATGCTTCTTTAAAACAACAGAATTTGTCCCAAAAAGAAAAAATTGATTTTCTACAACAAGAGTTTCACCAGATGAAAGAAAATCATGATTTAGTTTCAAAAGAAAATGCTTCCTTGAAAGAAAAAGGTTCTGATATATCAAAAAGGTTTTCACAAAGCTCAGTAACTCTGAATAGCATTATTTCAAAACAAATACCCTTCAATGACCGATCTGGGTTAAGTTTTAAAAGGGAAAGTAGCAAAAGAAATATCTTTAAAACTGAATTTCGAAAACCAACGTTTTCCGATTACAAGCATCATTTTCATAAGCATTTTACTAGATCCTACATTCGACAACCTTGTGTGAATTGTGATGATCTTAGCCATACTAAGGATTACTGCAAGAAAATTTGGAGACCTATTAAAAGGTCAAAATATACTAACACAAAAGGACACAAGAAAACATGGGTACCAAAGAAACAGTAAGTTGGTTATTTATTGCAGGTACCAAAGAGAAGGAAGAACAAGTGGTTTCTGGATAGTGGTTGTTCAAGTCACATGACTGGAAATCCAGATGTATTTATATCTTTCTCAGATTGTGATGGAAGAAGCGTGTCGTTTGGAGGAAAGAACAAGGGAAAGGTCATCGGGAAAGGAAATGTAAAGATTGAGAATTTGACCGTTAAAGATGTCTCTCTAGTCAAAGGATTGAACTATAACTTGATTTCTGTAAGTCAACTCTGTGACTCTGGATATGATATTTGGTTCCAAGATCTAAAATGCACAGGTATGAGCAAGGATAAGAAGCAATCCTTCACGGGACGAAGGCATGGGAACATTTATCTTTTAGATATTAATGCTGACTGTGAACTTGCTAAATGTCTTATTTCTGTTAAGGATGAATCTGAACTTTGGCACAGAAAGTTAAGTCATATTAGTGTAAAACATATTTCAAAGCTTTCCAAGAATGGACTTGTTCGAGGACTACCTCAAACTAAATTTGAGAAAAGTGGACTATGTCATGCATGCACACTGGGTAAGCAGGTAAGAAGTTCCTTTAAGTCCTTAAATCAAGTTTCCACTAAGCATTGTCTGCAGCTACTTCATATGGACATCTTCGGACCAAATAGAACTCTAAGCATTGGAGGTAAGAGATATTGCTTGTCATAGTTGATGACTTCTCTAGATTTACATGGGTTTCATTTCTTGCTCACAAAAGTGAAGCTTTCATATCCTTCTCAAAATTTGTTAAAAGAATTCAAAATGAAAAGGGTTACACTATTTCCAGTTTGAGAACGGATCATGGGGGAGAGTTTGAAAATTAAAGTTTCTCATATTTTTGCACTAAGTTCGGAATTCAGCATAACTTCTCTGCACCTTATACTCCTCAACAAAATGGGGTAGTAGAAAGGAAAAATAGATCTTTGCAAGAAATGGCCATAACTCTTCTCATTGAGAGTAAAATTGCCTCTAACTTTTGGGCTGAGGCCGTTTCAACAGCTTGTTATATCTTAAATCGAATTTCCCTCATACCTTTTTATGAGAAAACTCCCTACGAATTTTTCAAAGAAAGAAAGCCTGATGTTGCATACTTTCATGTATTCGGTTGCAAATGCTTTATTCTAAAGAATGCTAATGATCGAGTTGGAAAGTTTGATGAGAGATCAGATGAAGGAATTTTCTTGGGATATTCAACAACTAGCAAAGCCTACAGAGTCTACAACAAATACACTCGTGCTGTTGAGGAATCAGTGAACATCAAGTTCGATGAAAACTACCAGGATGATGAAACTGAATCCATTCAAATGCATACACTTCATCAAGTCATGAACTCACAAGCAGACTCAGATGTGAATACGGGTTCGGAGAATGTTCAGAAGGAAACTTCCTCAGTTGAAGAAAGACTAGAAGATGAACAGAATGAATCCACAATATCCTCAAAAGATGGCCTTGACAAAAACTGGAAGAATAAGTCAAGTCATCCAAAGGAACTTATCATAGGCAGCATAAGTGATGGCGTAAAGACAAGATCCAAATTCAAGCAAGCAATGAGCAAACATCGCCTTGGTATCTGAATTGGAGCCAAAAAGGATTGAAGATGCATTAGCAGATGAAAACTGGATAAATGCAATGCAGGAAGAACTACATCAATTCAAGGTCAACAATGTTTGGGAACTGGTCAATCGTCCCAAAAATCGTCCAGTAATTGGAACAAAATGGGTATTCAGAAACAAACTTGATGAGAAAGGAAAAGTTGTAAGAAACAAAGCAAGACTTGTAGCAAAATGATACTCTCAAGAAGAAGGGATAGATTACGATGAAACCTACGCACCGGTTGCCAGGTTAGAAGCCATTAGGCTACTTCTTGCTTATGCTTGTTACAATGACTTCAAACTTTTTCAGATGGACGTGAAAAGTGCCTTCCTAAACGGCTACATCAAAGAAGAGGTATATGTTGAACAACCTCCTGGCTTCGAAGAACCTAAAGAAAAGGATCTGGTATATGTCTTAAAAAAGGCACTCTATGGATTGAAACAAGCACCCCGCGCCTGGTATGAAAGGTTAAGTAACTTTTTATCTCAACACAGCTTCACTAAAGGTAATGTAGACACCACTCTTTTTATTCAAAGAAAAGGTAAAGATATCTTTTTAGTTCAAATTTATGTTGATGATATTATATTCGGCTCCTCTAATGAACTTCTCTGCAAGAAATTTTCTAAAGCAATGCAGGATGAATTTGAGATGAGTATGATGGGAGAATTATGGTTCTTTCTTGGTCTTCAAATTCATCAATCTCAAAAAGGAACATTCATATTTCAAGAGAAGTATGCATTGGAAATAGTAAAGAAGTTTGGTCTGGAGAATAGCAAGAAGACAGAAACTCCTATGTCTCACTCCTCTAAATTAGATAAAAATGAAGATGGAAAGGAAGTTGATCCCAAACTATAACGGAGTATGATTGGATCATTACTCTATCTCACAGCTTCAAGACCAGACATTCTATATAGTGTCTGCCTATGTGCAAGATTTCAGTCAAGCCCAAGAGAATCACACCTATCAGCAGTCAAGAGAATAATCAAATACACGGGGACTTATCCCAACTATGGTTTGTGGTATTCTAAATCTTCCGATTTTATACTAAGGGGATATTCAGATGCAGATCTTGCAGGTTGCAAAGTTGATAGAAAAAGTACATCTGGAACTTGTCAGCTCATGGGAAACATGCTTGTCTCATGGTATTCAAAGAAGCAAAATACAGTGGCACTCAGTACAGCTGAAGCAGAATACGTATCTCTTGGAAGTTGCTGCACTCAAATACTTTGGCTAAAACAGCAGCTCAAAGACTATGGTGTTGAAGAATCAACTGTGGAAATCCTATGTGACAACACAAGTGCCATAAATCTCACAAAGAATCCTGTACTTCACTCAAGAACAAAGCATATTGAGATCAAGCATCACTTCATACGTGATCATGTTCAGAACGGTGATGTTAACATTCAATACATTGATACGAAAAATCAACTTGCAGATATTTTTACTAAACCTCTTGATAAACAGAGTTTTAATTTTATCAGAAATGAATTATCCATCATTAACCTTCCTTCTTAAGTATACCTTAGCACAAGGAGCATCAGAAGGAACGTCAGAAGGAGAGTCAGAAGGAACGTCAGAAGGAGAGTCAGAAGGAGCGTCAGAAGGAGCGTCAGAAGGAGAGTCAGAAGGAACGTCAGAAGGAGCGTCAGAAGGAGCATCAGAAGAAGCATCAGAAGGAACGTCAAAAAGGCGCGTAAGAAGAAATTCACACTTTCTTTTAAAAAGGTTAGTTATCACTAAAAGTTTTTTTTTGGGTAAGTTCCTCATATAAATAGATATCTCCGAATATCTGATTGACGGTGAATATTTGTTCTATTAAAAGAATTTTTTTTCTTTCTTTAGAAAATCAAAATTCTCTCTTTTGTTTCCAAAAATAACCGCCTCTTTTATAAAAACGCTGAACCATCGCCTCTGTTCTCTCACTTTCAAAAATCTCTCAAATCAAAACCCTAAAATCGTGTTCGAAATTTCTCGCTCTCGATTTCCTCCCCAAAACAACACTCTTTCACTCAAAGTTTTAAACTTTCTACGCATCAATGGCTCCAAAATCAGCCTCTGACTCGAAGAAGACACCTCAGTCGAAGAGAAAGTTCTCCACCTCAACTGCAAGTGGCGCGGAACTCACAGAAACCCAAATCAACGAACAGCGAGAAGCTCTTCGCCTGGCAAAAGGTCTGTCTCTGTCTGCCTTTGAAGGAAAAGAATCTATGGCTCATTCTATTAAGCCAATTTATGATAGGATTAAGGCTGCAGGAGATTTTGGTAACGAACTTAGAAAACTGCTGAACACTCACTATTTCGATAGTGAGGGCGAACTATTGGAGTTTCTTAGCCTGCCTGGGAAAATCGTTGAACCAATTGCTGTAGAAAAACCTGCATCAGTCTCTAGAAAAGGAAAGGAGAAAGTGGCAGAGACAAACTCGAAACGAAAATCATCCCCAATTAGACCGGGCGGCACGAAGGCAAAGGTGGAAGATGATGATGACATTCTGTTCAATGACTTTGTGAAAAATATAGGCTTTATTTTGGATAAAAGCTTTCCTGATCCCTTGTTCCAGAATCAGGCTCACAAAGAAAGGTATGAAGTAATGAAATAGGGAGGTGTTATACCTCAAAGGGTATTTGAGTTAAAGTACTTTGACAGCAATGGCATCTATCTGAGGAAGCATCTAGAAAAGGTGAAGATAGATCAGTTTATAACTAAGAGAGGCTTCACTTTTCCTGATTTGGTAGCTTACTTCTATTCAAATCTTCAGTTTGTCAACTTCAACTCTCTGGCTTTCACAATCAAAAGAAAGCAGTATTTTCTGACTGTTGATGAATTGGCTGCAATCATGGGAACCAGAAAGGGAGATTTTAAACCCTTAGATGTCACTACAGGTGAAGCTTTCTGCTTCCTGACTAGCAAATCGAGTTTCTCAAGGGAATCAAAGTCACATATTGCCTACACAGACTTTCCCTTGAAACATATCATGATGCACAAGGTGATCATCGAATGTCTCAAACCTAAGGCAGCATCAAAGACAGATATATCAAAGTACGAGGCAAAGCTGTTATGGGGAATCTTGACAGGACAGAGGATTTCCTTTGCTCATACAGTACTATTGCACATGTACAGATCAGCTCTCAAGCCAAAGGGCCAACTTCCTTATGCCGCCTTGATCTTCAAAATAATCAATTATTTTAAGATTGATGACCTAGGTGCTTTTATCAAGCAGGAAATTCCTCTGATGACTGCTGGAGAGACTATGGTAACAAAGATGGGGTACAAGATGACTCATGCTGGATGGAGAACAAAGAACAATGAACCAGTCATTGTGGATTTCGAGGAAGAGTCAAGGCAGAAATCTCCAAAGAAGAGAAAAGTCATGGCTGTTAAGGGGCAACAAACAGACAGTCCTGTTGATAAGGACTCAGACGCAAGTAAGGAAGAAACAGGGGAATATGATTCTGAAGCTACTCAATCTCGAGGTGGATCAGATGAAGATGGTGAGTCTGAAAATCATAGTGCTGAAGGAGATGAGGAAGAAGGAGATGAAACAGGAATACAACCACAAGAAAACGTTGTGTATCCATGTGATCTGACTGAGGAAGAATTCCTCACAATGTGGGATGAGGAGCAAGCTGCACGAAGAGTATGACATCACAATTGTCAACTGTGATCATGAGCAATTACTAGCACAAATTCTAGCAACGTTGGCGTCAAAAGAACAGGAGGAAGAACAAGATGACATTGGAGCTTACTCTGTCTCTTCCACCAGGGGAACAATTCACAATGATGCTGCAAGTCTAGCTTCAGCAATTGCCCGAGAAGATCAATTGTCCAGTGCACAGTCCATTCCAATGGATATTGATGAGGAAATAGTCTCCGTGCCAAGCTCAAAGGAAAAGGGGAAAAGAGCTATAAATCAGGGGGAGAAAGAGCATGTGCATGTTACATCAGATATTTTTCTCACTGAAGTTCTAGCTTCTTAAGCTTTCACCAAGGCATAAACTGAGGGGGAGACTCAAGAACCTGCACCTTCAGAACAACAAATGGAACTTCAAGCGCATTTTGAAAATCATCAAAATACTCTTCTTCAGACAATGGCTGCAATGGAAACAAGATTTGATCAGAAAATGAAAGCTTTTGAACAGAAGACAGATAGGAAGCTGCAGGGTTTGACTAGTTAGGTGACTAAGCTAGAAAAGTCAATTGATCTCTATGGGAAAATGTTTTGTGCTGAGATCGCCAATATGCCTACATACACACTGGTCAGAACGTACAGAACAGCTTCAAACCTGCCCTTTTCTCAAGCTGTAAGAGACCATGCTCAGATGATGGGAAGAAGCTATGAAGGACTTTCCCGAGTGGAGGCTGATAATGAGCCTGAAGAACATCCATCTTCTTAAAAACTCTTATTTCATTTTCTATTCTTATAGGACGCGTTATTTTTTTTTAAGTACCTTTTTATACAAATTTCTTTCTGATGTTGACAAAAAGGGGGAGAAGTTGAATTTACTTTTATGCAGTCTCATTAGATTACCTCTAATTATATTTCAATTTAGAAGAAAGGGGGAGAAGACCTAACTTACCTTTTGCAGGATAATCTTACTCTGATCATGCTCTCCTATGAGAACACTTTCATTACAGGATCTCTAATGTTGATTACCTGCAGGAGCAAATGTGATGGTTATTCACTTTTATTTTATCACTGGTTAAATTTTCCTTTAATCACTCATTTGTAATTTGCAACTGGAGAAGTTTTGTCACCATCAAAAAGGAGGAGATTGTTGTAGAAATTCTCCTATATTTTGATTCTAACAAAACCTTCAAATAGAAATTGTTTAATGAAATGTGATGCAGGAAGAATGTGTAAATAGCAGGTTGAGTGATTCCAATTATGTCGCGCTGACCAAAGGTCAGATGGAAGCGCTTCTAACGAAGGGTCAGATGGAAGCGCTTCTGACGAAGGGCCAGATGGAAGCGCTTTTGACGAAGGGTCAGATGGAAGTGCTTCTGACGTAGGGTCAGATAGAAGTGCTTCTGACGAAGGGTCAGATGGAAGTGCTTCTGTCCAAGGGTCAGATGGAAGTGCTCCTGACGATCTAAACAGTGACGGATGGATCACATCAAATCTCCGTATTACCATTCCGTGCCAACTGATCTAACCCACGTATGGTAGGTTTCCGATCAAGGCAAGTGATATTCGATTATCCTGATATCCCCTCTAATCAATTAAGGGACTTTCTATAATGAGATATCATCTTCTAAGGAATATATCATTGGGAATCAACTCAAACTTATCACACTTATGGAAGCTGGAGATTCAGTTGTATGGGCGATTGAATCAGAAGGGTTCAATGTCTTACCCAACGGTTTACATATCTTCTGAAGATACAGTCTCGTTCAATCACGATTGATGACGTCTAATCAAGGATTGAAGAGCGATCCCTTGGCTGAAATCCAACGGCTAGTTCGGAGGCAGGGGAGTATAAAAGAAGAATCATGATGGACTAAGGAAAGACGTGCGAACAACAATCCAAAGTGCAAGCAGAATTTGAGTTTCATCCAAAGAGTATTCTGTATACCCAAAATCCTTTACTGTGAAAATCTGTGTGAGACAGAAACAAAATACTTGAGTGGTTGTAATCCTCTTGATTCTTCATAGTGAAATCCAGCCTATTGGCTGTCATCGTGGGAGAGTGGACGTAGGCTTAATCTAAGCCGAACCACTATAAATATCGTGTGCAATATTCTCTAAACTCTTACCCTTGCGTTTAGATTTTCTACACACTGTTATACGGTTCTTGTTTCTAATCGTACACTGAACTTTATTCATTCCGCAAGAAATTTCAATTTTGTTCAGAATCTCATATTCACCCCCCCTCTAGGAGATATTGCTAGATACATCACCACATTCCTAATTCAGCTTTGGATTTTGAATATTTCCCCAAGATAGGCTTGATTCTCCTTGATTTCAAATTTGCATATCTGAAGATTGTGTTACCTACAAAATCAATTAAAATTAATAAGTAGATATCAAATTCAATTAAAACAAAAAAATTTAAGTCTAAAATAATAAATAAACTATATATAAAATAGAGTTATCACCATGTAGGAGACCTCATCAACTGTCGGGATAAGTACACTACAAGTGCCATAACTTTCGTACGGCGTTCACTTAAGTGCCATAACTTTCAAAACGTTCACTTGAGTGCCACATCAGAGCAACAACGTTCAGATAAGTGCCAATTCCGGCCAAAAGCCTTCACTTAAGTGCTATTTTCGTCGAAAAACATGACGTGAAATTTTCACTATTATTAATTAAATTTCTAAGTGCCATGTGGAAATTACATGTCATGTTTTTATTTATTATTTATTTGGATGTTTTTATTTTTATTTTTAGTTATTTAATATTAAAAAAATAAAGAAAAGGAAACTCTTGGGTTTCCCCTTGGTCGGGGAGGTCGAGGTCACCGGCGACCCTCTCGCCGGCCACCACCAGCCGGCCTAAGGCCGGTGAGTCGGCAACGGCCCAGGGCGACTACGGTCGCACCGCGACCTATCTAATGCTAAAGCTCGCGGCTTTGTGGCAGAGGAAGAGGTTCTTGAGGTTGACAAGGCTGGAAAGGTCTGGGATCGGGCCAGCAAGCAAGTCGTTCTGCAGGCTCAGGACACAGAGTTGGTTGAGGCGAGTCGGTGAGTTGGGAGAGAGCTCGCCGCCGAGCTTGAGCACTTCAAGGACGGGACGGACGGCTCTGCTTCGGACAAACTGGATACCCTACCACTGGCAAAAAAAGAAGCTCGTGTCGGGAGAGAAGCGAAGGACGCCGTTCAAAGCTGCCTTGGGCGTGAACACCAAGAGGGTGGATGTGTCGGGCGATAACAGGAGGTTCGACGGCGGAGGCGACCCAGAAGCGGCGAGCGCAAGAACAGGGCAAAACAGAGCAAGAAAAAAAGGAGATGGGGATGAGCTACGAGCTGAATTTTCGAAAGAGAGCCAACGACACATTTAACACACGAAGCTGTCCACTACAAAGCCCCACACTATCAGATCGAATTCGACCCAAGAGACACTTATGCTAGTTTTAACATCGTGCGCTGAAGCTACATATTGATTTCCTTCTAAAACCCTTCGTCACAAAACAAAGCAACGAGTCTCAGAACTTGTTCTTGTACTAGAAGATGCCCTTGCTCTCGCTACCTTCGTCTGGCTCCACGTAGAAGCACTCCCTCGCCTCCCTCCATATTGCCTTGTGGACCGGCGTGCTGTCGAACTGGTAATACTCCCCTAGGATCGGCTCGATCGCCTTAGTCGCCTCCATCGCATGATAATGAGGCATCGTGGAGAACAGATGGTGGGCAACATGCGTGTCGATGATGTTGTGGAACACCTTGTTGAGCACCCCGTAGTCCTTGTCCACCGTCGCCAAAGCCTCCCTCAACCAATCCCACTCCGACGAGTCGTAGTGCGGCAACGCCAGGTGGGTGTGTTGCAGGTACGTGATCATCACAAGGAACGCATTGACCACGAGCAATGGGATGCCGTACATGCAGACGAGCCAAGCCAGGCCGATGGATGCTGAGGATGACGACGAAGCTCGTGTGATGGTCGGAGGGCGTCGCAGTTGCTGGAATAGAAGCGGCGATGGTAAACAAGGGTAACGTCGTAAAAACAGGGGACGTAACAAAGTTCGGCTTGCTGGGCTGTCTCTCTCGGCTCTGGAGCTATCAACCGGGTGGAGGAGGATGGCTATGGTGTGTGGTGGTCGAAGGAGGCGGTGGTGGTGGCTGAGGACACGCGGAGGAGGAGGAACAGCAACGGCAGACCAACGAAAGGAAAAACAGAGAGGAGAAGGGGACTGGTTCACGGCCGTCCTTGCTCCACGGCGGCCAGGAAAAGGCAGCGTGCAGGATGATGTTGGTCGGAGACGGTGAAGGTGTGGCGCGGTGGTGTTGGTGGAGCACAAAGACAAGCTGAGGAGGAGGAGCAATAGTGTTGCACGAGGAAAACTAAGAGAGGGGTAAGGGGGTTGGTTTCGGAGTTGCTCCGGGCTTCTTGCGGGGGCGGCGAGGTGGCGGAGGTGATGGTAGTGACGTCAGACCAGACAAGGAAGGAGGAGTGTGGCGTCGGGAAAGATAGAGGTCCTCTTTTTTGGAAATGAATACATGAAGAAGAAGAAGAAAGAAGGAAAACTTATACACAAAAAAAAGCCACGTGTGCATTAAAAAAGTCAAGAAAATTGCATCGCCGGCGCCACATCAGATTTCCGGCTGCCAAATCAGCGACTAGCACTTAAGTGAACGATTTTTAAAATTTTTGGCACTCAAGTGAACGTTTTGAAAGTTATGGCACTTAAGTGAACGCCGTACGAAAGTTATGGCACTTGTAGTGTACTTATCCCTCAACTGTCATTCAATAAGAACAATGTATGATATAATTACCATGGTCGTGACACATGCAACCTATCATTAAGTAAAAATTCTTGGGCATGGTCCTCAACAAAGCTATCTACAATGGCAGATCTCATGTACTTGTACTCTGTCATAAGAGGAAAAATTATCACAAAAAATATTAAACCTATTATAAATGTGTCAATTCAATCCTAAACTTTTTCTTTTTCTTTCATTTTGCCAATTGAGTCCTAAATTTTTTTAAATTTTGTCAATTGAGTCCATCCAAAGTCACCATTTTTAATCCCAAATGAAATAGCACTAGGGTTCTCGAGAATGCTAAAGGGAAACCCTTAATAGTCATCCCTTTCTCAGCAGATTCACTTCGCTGGGCACTCAAGGCCATCACAGAACTCTTACTCTTTGGCATCTCCTGAATTCGTCTTGCCTTATTCTTGACATACCATTGTCCTCATTCCTTGGCCTCTTCCTTAGTTACATGCACAGCTGAATCCAGACAAGAAATCTGTGCAGAACAGATAAAGAATTGACCTGCGTCAAGATTATTCCAACTCTTGCACTCACCAACAGCTAAGACAAACCGACCAAACTGGGCTGTCATTTACATCACGCCACTTACGGACAAGACTAATGAAAAACCATAGATATCACCCCCATTTCTTCATCCTATCAAACCAAACAACCTGTGCGGTTTAACTTCGGCACTTGCCTTAACTTTTGTATGGCGATCACTTGAGAGCCACAACTTTTTTTTCGCTCACTTGAGTACCATAACTTTCAAAAATGAATCACTTAAGTGCCATCGCTTACTTGACGACCGGAAAAGCTGAGGTGACTGTCAGAAAAGCTTATGTAGCACCAGCGATCCATTTTTCGAATATAATAATATACCGGTGTAATTTTTCATAATTTTTTTGTTCTTTCATGGTTTTTGCCCAAGGTCGACGGGTTCTCGGCGACCCTCACCGTCCACCACCGACCGACCAAGGCAAGGGCAGGCTCGCCTTGCCCCGGCGAGGGTCGCCGGTGACCCTCGCCGGCCACTAGTGAGCGGCCTAAGGGCCGTGATCGACTCGCCCTGTCCCAGTGAGGCCACGAAACTCTTCATCAATGGCGAGTACGTCGACTCTGTCAAAGGTAGGATTCGAAGTTTTTTTGGTGTTGCCACAATCAAGATCCATGCCTTGATTTCATGTTTCCCTCACACTTTCTCACAGATAGATGCTCTATTTTGGAGTACAGAAAGCAGAGGTCACCTACAGCAGCCTCAAAGAAGCCAGGCGAGGCGATGCTGAGGGTCGCGCGACCTCAGCCAAGGCAAGGGCTAGCTCGCGTTGCCCCAGCGAGCCTCGATGGCCCTAAACAACGGCCATCGCGGCCCCAGCGAAAGAGGAGAGGCATAATGCGAAAACAGGGGAGTTCTGGCCTAGGCTATTCGCGGCTCCATAGGTGTCGATGGGCTTCCGCTAGGTTCGAGGGACCTGAGGGTGACCAATGGAGGCAGTAGTGAGCGACGGACGGCGGTTGAAGGCGGCAAAATAGCCCTACGATCAAATACAGGGTAACGGGGACGAAAATAGGGTAGGGTGGTTCGTGAGGTTGTCCAGCGACTTTGTGGTGCCTTTGTGGCGGTCGTGTGGAGGCGGAGGACGGAAGAGTGACGTGGTGGTGGTCGGAAGTGGCCGAAGCGAAGTTGGAGCAGCTATAGTAGCCGTAGGGTTAGGCGACGCGAAAAGAGGGCAGATATGTCGCGGTGCTGTTTCACGGCTGTCCGATGGCAAGCGGTGGTCGGAGTGGAGGTGGATTGGTGGTGGGACGAAGATGAAGGAAGCTGGCAAGGTGGAAACGGCATCGATGGTCGGTGTAGCTCGAGCAGCCCACTGAAGCCAAGACAAGGGCTCGGCTCTCGGGGGCTTTGCGCTGGCAATTGGGACTGCGGCAGCTCGAAGCGGTGGTGGCAGAACGAAGATGGTGCTGGCGTGAGGCGGTGGTGGTCGGATGATTTTGGAGTCGCTTAAAGAGAGAGGATGAAGGAGCGATGTTCGGCTAAGGAGGAGTTGGTCGCACAAAAAGGGAAGAGAGAGCAGACCCCGGGGGAGAAGGGGAAGAGAGAGAGAGTTGACCGGTTGAAAATCCATGTGTAATTAAAAAATAAATAAAAATAAAATAAAAAGTCCACGTAGGATGATTTGTCGGAACTGACACTCAAGTGATCGACTTTCGCTGGAAGTGGTACTCATGTGATCAATTTTTAAAAGTTATGGCACTCAAGTGATTGCTGTACAAAAGTTAAGGCACTTATACTGTTCTTGTCCTGAAAAACCATAGACATCGCCCCATTTCTTCATCCTATCAAACCAAACAACCTGCGCTGTTTAACTTCGACACCTCCGTTTCTCACCATTCCCAGACGTAGTGCAAAGAGACTGCACTAACAGGTGCTTGTGCCCTTTTTCCAGGGAAAATCTTCAACTTTTTACAGGCTGGCATCCCACGTGCTGTGCGTGACTTTCGAATTTTAACCTGCATTGTTTAGTAATGAATAGACCTTTCAAAATAGGTCTAAAATCCATTTATAGACTCATTTTTCTTTAAATGGATCATTAATAGGTCACTCTTATTTCTCTTGTTAGTCATAAATGGGTTTTACAAAAAGAACACAAAAATATATGGACCTTAATGGGTTTAGACCAAACCCATTAACGAACCATTTAATTCAATCTCCTCTTCTTCCCTCAATAGTCGGGGCCAGGACCGGGACTGGGACTGGAACCGGAACCGAGGACCGAGGACCGAGGCTGGGTCCGGGCCTGGAACCGGGAACTGAGGCCGGGTCCGGGCTTGGGGCTAGGGACTGAGGCCGAGGCAGAGGCAGAGGATCGAGGCCGAGTCCGAGGCCGGTGACAAAGGCCGAGTCCGGGGCCAGGGTCAGGTTCAGGATCGAGATAGGGGTCGAGGACCAAGTCCGGGACAGGGGACCAGGGCCGGGTCTGGGATCGGGGCCAAGGATCGGTTTCGGGAACGAGGGCCGGGTCCGGGATCGGTCCCCGGCCCCAATCCCGACCGGGGACCGCGGACTGGGGCCGGGGCCAGGACCAGGTCGACGATAGGGGTAGGGGCCGAGGACCAAGGAAGGTGCCGAAGCCAGGGCCGAGGACCGGGGCCGTGTCTGCAAACGGGGCCAGGGCAGGGAATGGAGACCAGTCAAGGCTCGAGATCGGGGCCGAGTCCAGGGTCGAGGGCCAGGTCCGAGATCGGGGCCGGGTCCCAGGCCGGATTAGGGATCTGGGCCGAGGTCTGGGGCCGGGGCCAGGGCAAGGGCCAGGGACAGAGGTCGAGGCCATGGCCGGGTCCGGGCTCGCAACCAGGGATCGAGGCCTGGTCTGGGTCCGGGACCGAGACCGGGGCTAGGGTCGGCTACCGGGGGCAGCGACGATACCGAGGCCTGGGCGGGTACTGGGGCAGGCGACCGGGGCAGACGCCGGGACCAAGACCTGGGCCGAGGTTGGGAATCGAGGCCAAGTCCGGGCTTGAGACAGAGGCCGGGTCCAAGGTCGGGGGCCGGGTCCGAGATTGGGGCCGGGGCCAGGTCCCAAGCCGCATTCGAGATCGGGGCCGGGGCCGGGGCCGAGGCAAGGGTCGGGGACCGAGGCCGGGGCCATGGCCGAGCCCGGGCCCACAACCGGGGACCGAGGCCTGGTCCGGGTCCGGGACCAGGGACCGGGGCTAGGGCCAAGGCCGGGACCGGGGCTAGGCCGGCGACCGGGGCTGCGACGATACCGAGGCCTGGGCAGGTATTAGGGCAGGCAACCGAAGCCGGCGCCCGAACCGGGACCGAGGCCGGCGACTGGAGGCCGAGTCCGGGGCCGGGGGTGGGGGTTGGGGCCGGGACCGGTGGCGGGGACCGCGGCCGGGGCCAGGTATGGGGTGACCCATATCCAATAAAAATACCGATTTGTATTTCATGAAAATATTTCAACAATATAATTTTCTTAAACAATCATAAGAAATAAATTTTCATTGATTAAATTAAATATAGAAATATTTTCTTAAATGGGTATGGGTCGGGTATGGGTTGAGAAATTTATATTTTGCATAAATTGGTCATAAACGGGTTAATGGGTCGATTTAGGTCGGATCATTTATGACATGACCCAACCCACCCATTTGACACCCCTAGTAATGAACGAGATAATTTCACCTTAATAACCTCTCGACCTACAATCCAATGGCAATATGCTTGCACATATAAGAACAGTGCAGCACTTTTTGTTGCCACTTTTATTAGGGGACAATTTATTCCTCCATATCATCATGGACGATGAAACAAATAAACCCTTAGAATTGTAATGTGTCATGTTAATGTCCAGGAAGTCCCTCTAACCAGAAGATCCAACATGCGTGATAGTATATAAAATGTAATTTATGTCGCTCTCTAACCATTTAAATGTGTGGATACTTGATTTTAATTCATGATATTTGAATTCGAGATCCCGACATCGATTTTCCACAATCTCAATTCCATCGAATTTTCATGTTCTTCTCTCGGCGGTTTGAGTGGAGAAGATCGGCTGCATCGATCAAGTACTCACTTTTCCGCAGTTTGCACTAGGGAGTATGATTGACTGCGCAAGTACTCCGGGGGAGTTGTCATTATGCCCTACGTAAATGTTTCATGTTAAGGAATCAGAATCGCAATTGAACTTCGCCGTTCATATAGGTTCGGCTTCACTGTTTCACCTTACCTATGCTTTTCTCAAATCTTAGAAAGATTCCCAACATATGGACAGCAAAAGAGCACCACGCAAGAATTCCTATATATAGGAACGCAAGAGTTAATACATCTCCATCAAACATCATACATCAGATCCACAATTTATACGACATGGGATCAAAGAAATGTCTTCTGTTTTTCTTTCTCACGTTCCTTTCCCTTTCTTCAGCATTCCCTAGCAAGAAGACTAAACATCACTAACCATCCAAGTCCCTAGTCCTCTACTTCCACGACATCATCTACAATGGCAAGAACGCTGCCAAATGCCATGTTGGCGATTGTCGCCGCCCCTCAGGGCTCCAACCTGACCGTCCTAGCCGGCAGCTTTCACTTCGGGAACATCGGAGTCTTTGACGACCCCGATCACCCTCGACAACAACCCCCACTCAAAACCGGTCAGTCGGGCTCAAGGGCTTTACATGTACGACACCAAGAACACCTTCACCGCTTGGCTAGGTTTCTCGTTTGTGCTCAACACGACGGACTATGAGGGAAGTATAAATTTCATCGGAGCAGATCCTATAACGGTGAAGGAAAGGGACATATCTGTGGTGGGTGAGACGGGGGATTTCTTCATGCACAGAGGGACGGCAGCAATCATGACCGATGCTTTTGAAGGCGAAGTTTTTTCCCGGCTTCTGGTTGATATTAAGTTTTATGAGTGCTGGTGAAGTTTAGTAGAAGAATGTGGTTTGGTTGAAATGAATGTTCGGTTATTGATCAATGTCGGTGTGAGCCTTGATCAAATAAATTTGTTTATTGAAGTGTCAAGGTCATATGCTATTTATATCCTGCTAAGCATGTTGTTCCTATATGTTTTCGTTGCTTAAAGCTCATTCCAACTCTGAACCGTCGCCATTGTTTCGGTTGGCCCAAAACAAGATTAGATAAATTAACCACCACCACCATAGTTTAGAGAATATGGAGCTATCATCACATAATTTGGGTTAAAAGTTTAGTTAGGTAGGCTTTAAATGTTCGAGTGAACTCACATATTCCAAATTTGCCTCTAGTGGTTCTCTTTTGGGAAAAGTGTCCAAAAAGTCCTATACCTTTTTGCATTTTTGTGCCAATTCAATTTTAAACCTTTCAATTGTGACAATTTAGTGATAAGCCCTTTGCATTTATGCCCGTTGAGTTCATCCGGCTAATTTTGACTGAAAATCACTGATGTAGATGCCGGTTATCTTACGTGGCAGAACCGGCGGTGACATAGATATATTTTTTAAAAAATTATTTTTCAGTAATTTTTTTGGTTTTTTATATGTTGTTTTTAGACAGAGAGTATCAATGGGCGAGGACCGCGGCCCACGGTGCCCTCAACCAGTGCTGGTGATGGTCACTGGCCCTATGTCCCAAAACAAAACAAAGTAATGAAACAAAAAGGAAAAAGCAAAAAAAAATTATTAAAAATAGCAAAATATTCAAAAACGCCGACGTCAACACCGGTGAGGGCTACATAGGACGACTGACATCCATGTCAGTGATTTCTAGCCAAAATTAATCGGATGGACTCAATTGGTACAAACCTAACATGTTTCAAACAAAATTGGTAATATTGAAAGGTTCAGAACTGAATTGGCACCAAGGCAAAAAGTTTATGACTTTTTGGACACTTTTCCCGTTCTCTTTTAGTTCAATTTGACAAAAAATCATGCATATTGTTTATATCACTCAAATTGGATATTCGAATTTTCGAGGCGTGATATTTGACCCGAGATGGAGCAAGTGTTTGGTTGTTGTTCAAGACGAGATAAAGCTAGATACAAAATGGATATAATCTGGATAAAAATTCCAAGGAAATTACCAAAAGATCTTAAAAATATTACAGTTGTGCCAATTCGGTGTTGAATGAGTCGAAAATTCCACGGAGGAGATCCATGGCCAGATCTAGAAAGACAATCTTCGTCACCGTGCTCACGCACCTTTGTCGAGCCGCACCTTCATCCACTGCACCTTCATCCGCTAGGCTTCGACCTCGGTGTTGACCACAAGGGTAAGGGTGGCAACTAGTTTGATGGTAGATGAATAGGGGTGTGCAACCGGACCGGGTTGACCCGGAACCTGGATCTGCCCACCCGAAAAAAGGATCGGGAACATGTTCCCGCTCAAACCGGTCCGGGTACCGGTTCTAAATTTTGAGAAACAGTTTAAACCGATTCGATTTTCGGTTCTAGGTGTAGGCCCACCCGGACCGATTTTTATAACTGATTTTTAGTTGCTATTAAAAAAAAAATGAAACAATAGGTCGCGACTCCCTAGTGCGTCACTATCCTTGTTGCTCATACTCATTGCTCACGGGCCCTCAGCTCCTCACCTCCTCTCATTTAATTTTTATTTGTTCGATTGTTCCTTTCGGTGGATTGTAATTTTTATTGCTCATTTTATCAATACTCACATTATTTTGATTAAAAGAAAAGGAAAACAGGTTTTCGGGTAGACCCTGGAACTGGACCGAAAAACAGGGTCGGTTCTAAAACAGGTTCCAAGACAAACAAGGTCGGATCTCTGTTCTAAAAACTGAGAACCGTTCTCTGTTCTAAAACTGAGAACCGGTTATAACAGGGCCAATTTCAGGGTCTAGGTTGGGAACCGACCCATGCTCACCCTTATTGTTGAAGATTGCAGGCTGGCAATAAAGATGGAGGAGGGACTGGTGATTGTCGAAGATTTTGCAATTATGTCAATTAAGTCCATTCCTGCTCGTGCTAACGCGGTACCGCCGACGTTGACGTGATAAATTTTTAATTATATTTTAAAATTTGTTACTTTTTTTAATAAGTTTTTTAACATTTTTTTGTCTTTTTTTCCTTTTCATTTTTTTTTTTGCGCTTGTAGCACCAATCCTTAGGCAATGGCCCGCGAGCCCTCGCTAGCCATAAGCAAGGACTCGTCTGGTGGCCGGTGAGGGCTCGCAGGACCTTCGCCCGATGGTCGACGGAGGTCGTCAGCCCAACAAAAAAAGAATATAAAAAAAAAAAAAGACTGAAAGAAAAATTGTCATGTCAGCACCGGCCTGTCAAATAGACTGAATTGACACAATTACATTAGATTTAGGATTGAATTGACACAATTACAATCATAGTTGTCAAGGCGTCGCCTAGGCGACAAGGCGACCTCGGGCGACCAAGGCGTCCTGTCGCCTTGCTAGTTCTCCTCAAGGCGGGTGCCTTGGTCGCCTAGGCGTCATCTTGTGGATGCCTTGGACGCCTAGGCGACATCTTGGGCGCCATGCTGGTTCTCCTCAAGGCGGGCGCCTTGGTCGCCTAGGCGTCGCCTTGTGGACGCCTAGGCGACGCCTTGGGCGCCTTGAGAAGTACAAATATTAAAAGTTATTTATTTTTAATAATCTTTCATGCATATATTTATTATATTAAAAGTTGTTTATTTTTATTAATATTTCATGTATATATTTGCTCTGTTGAATCATGAATGTAAGTTATGAAGTACAAATATAAAATATACAATTATACATATATATTTAAAAATTTAGCTATATTGTCGTCTTATCGCCTTGCGGATGACTAAGCGGGCACCTAATCGCCTAGGCGTTTTAGAGACCTCTGCTCGCATTGTCGCCTTAACAACTATGGTTACAATAGGTTAATGACTTTTTTGGCAATTTTTTCGAATTTTAAAATTACAGGTTGTGCTTTTTTTCCCACCTTCCGGTTAAATCTTGCTTTCCAGACCAACAAATTACTTGCAGCGTAATCTGCGGGGGAGCACATCTTTGTTGAGATCCATGCATGCGTCTAAAAAAGTTCGTTGTCCGAGTTATTGTTGCAACGATATTAATCATGAAATTACCAACTTTTTGCGACTGGAAGGTAAATCTCCAATAGTTACACTCCCAACTTCATCACTCGGTGCCAAATCATCCAAAGCAAAGTGCAACAGTTAAGATTCTAACTGCGCAGAAACCCTAAAATTTGGTATCTCCATCATTAAGTGCCTGTCGCGGGGCCTATCCCATCATTCAGCTAGAGATTAGCTAGCTTGAGGGGTGAAATGCCGTACTGAAGGACAAAATTGCACGTAAACCCGAAGTAACATGAACGAGATTCAACCCATAAAGTATGATTGATTCATTTCATTCAATTAATCCCAAGGCTTAAAACTAAGACAAAATGAATGAGACCCATGAACAACAAGGCCTAACTTACACTTCAAGGTCTTGCCAACATCCGTTCCAGTTAGGGTTTAGTTGTCTATCGTCCTCTCTCAATTATTTATTACATATCTCGACCTCCTCTAAGCTCATGTGCCTCCAATCATGACATTAGCCGTGTAAGTGAAGCGAATCAATTGGAGACAGTTGTACATAGAAAAAGAAAGGGTTGCACTTTCCATTCTAGCCCTTAGGTCCTAATCCAGCAACGAGAATGACGTATAAGCCAAGCTTTTTGAGACGTTATCCACTTAGGTCCCCCTATATAATGAGCCCGCAATCCCCATATGTGCACCTAGGACTAAGGACTTTTCTACCGATCGATTGCGCTCGAAAATGGGTCCGAGATCAATCCTCGCAGCCCTCTTTTTGCTCCTAGTCTTCCGCTCCGGCGTCGACGCGGTGAACAAGCGGATCCGCGACCGCCGCCCATGCAAGCGGCTCGTGTTCTTCTTCCACGACATTCTCTACGAGGGGAACAACGCGAAGAACGCGACCTCGGCCATAATCGGCGCCCCGGCCTGGGCAAACCGGACGATTTTGGCCGGGCAGAGCCATTTCGGCGATTTGGTCGTGTTCGACGACCCCATCACTTTGGACAATAATTTGCACTCGAAGCCTGTCGGGCGTGCCCAAGGGTTCTATATCTATGACAAGAAGGATGTCTTCACGGCTTGGCTCGGCTTTTCCTTTGTGTTTAATTCCACCCAGCACAAGGGCAGCTTGAACTTTGCTGGGGCTGACCCTCTGATGAACAAGACTAGGGACATCTCGGTGATTGGCGGCACCGGCGACTTCTTCATGGCCCGTGGCGTGGCCACTCTGATGACGGACTTGTTCGAGGGGGAAGTTTACTTCCGACTACGGGTCGATATCAAGTTGTACGAATGTTGGTAGCGGAATTATTATTGCGCCAACCTTGTTAAGATCAAAGGGAAGGCAATGTGCACAACTGCAGTGGAAGATAAGACGCCATAATGAGATTTTCAAATAAAGTTCTACAAATTTATGTACCCTTTTCATGAAGTTTTTCTATTGATATGTTAGTTGTTTTTATTTGTATCTTTTTCCATTGGTATGCTAGTTATTTGTGAGCTGGTCCCACAGCATTATATGGGTTTGGTCCAAGTTTCAGCTGCTCTTAGGGTTTCATCGTTCCTTTTTGCAGTTTTGACAGAGTGATTATTTCTTTACGAATAAGACTTCATCGCTATTAGTTGATTATTCTTTGCCCATGTTGCTATCGGCAGCCGAAACGCTCTCAAGGAATTCGTGCTTGGATGTCGAGATCAGGGGACTCTATCCAATTCATGCGCCGAAATCTATTTGTGGTGGAACAAACTCAAATCAAAATATATTTTCCGATTCAAGAGATCGGCCCGAAGCAAGGCATGGTAGGTGTGCCAGCGGCTTTAACTTGTTAGGAGTAGAGGCTGAAAAGAGCTCATTGTATAGCGTGGCTTTGCTGGGCTTTGATGCTTACAACTTAGAGAAAGGGGAAGGTTTGAGAAAGGAGCATTTTTAGCCCTTTTGCTGGATTGTTGGTCCGCGGCCCCACTCTATAGATAGAATGAATAAGGAGAGGCCTATCGATGACATGACCAAACCACTCTTTTACTACTCCTTACCTTACTCCTCTTGTCACTTAAGGGGAAGCAAGAGAAGGGGGTCCGCTGGAAACCTTCGGCTCCATACTGATCGGGCCGGCCGGCCATGAAGGGACATTACGAACTTCTTACTGGTAATATTGGGCTGTGTTGCGCGGAACAAACGATCGAACGATAAAATAGACAGAACGAAAAAGTAAATCGAACACCAGATGTACGTGGTTCGGTCGTAAAGACCTACGTCCACGGGAAGAGCAGCAACGAATTCCACTATAGAACGAGCGATACACGGAGATTACAGATCACACTCGAGTTACACAAACACACTCTTGGTGTTTCCCAGCCCCAATTACATTCAAGAACACACACAGTATTTAGCCCCTAATTCCTAGCGAAATAATCTCTCAATTTCGAAAAGGAATTAAAAACACAAATCTAACCTCAAGATTTAACCGGCTTCGACACTTGAATTCTTGATGTAATTCCGCAAACAAAACCAAGGAATATATGCCCTCTCAAGCACTCGCAAGTCGGTGCTTCAAGACACGTTGCATCAACTGCGGCGCTTCCTCGATCAATACCTTCTTCAACGAAAAAACGAAGACCCACCCTTTCTTTATATCTTCATTCTCATGAAGTCCCTCGTCTTCACGGTGACAGCGGAAGTCTTTATATAAAAGCACCAACATGCGGGATGCCTTTTCTATCCATCCCTGCTAAGGCAAGAAAGAATAAAATATTCTTTCTTGGCCTAACTTGCACGAAACTTCAACAAGAGAAACAAATCTTCTCTCTTTCCTCTTATGTCCACAATGGGGACCACCCTTTTTTTGTTGACTTGCTTTTAGATAAAAGGAACCGTGTGATACAGTCAAAGATATACAGATTGTTGCTATCTTCATAAACATGGAAACAATTTCCGTAAATTGGCTCCATCTAATATTCGGCTTCTTTTACGTGCCGAGCAATTTAATTCGAGTCGAATTCGTTCAAGGGGCTTAAACTCGAGACATATTTATAACAATCTCCACCTTGGCTCGACGTTTGAGCCAAATCACAATCGCTTCACTGATAATCCGAACATCATCTGCTACTCTCCCAACAGCCTCGGTAGGCTCAACCGCCACAGATATCATCCAAGTCCAAGTCGCGCTTGAACTTCGTCATAACTAAGGACCTCATCAGAATACCAACTACAAATGCACCTTTAACTACTCCACAAGGACTATCTGACACAAGCTCCATAATCACAGATAAAGCAAACCCACCGTTGCATCCATATCTACCCGGAAACTGAAAACGTACCTTATCAATATTAGTAGTTACAGCAACTATTAGTTCTACAGGCTCCACCTCACTATAAGCACCATCTGTGTCGATTACTTCGCTAGTATCCGCTACCTCAGGAGTTTCTGGTTGCAACTCCACCTCAAGCTGAACACTATCCAGATCCGTATGAACACTGCCACAATCACTCCTAGCCAGAAGTACTGGAGACTCGTCAAAGGTAACTTCTCTGCTGCAAACAGGTGAATTTATATTCGAGCACCACAACTGATCGCCACACTCACCTCATGCACAGCCATGGAAAATGCAGCTTGCCCTCACATCGAGCTTACCATCACTTACTCGATAATAACGTGGGCAATCAAACATTCTAAAAATAGAATCATCAGCAACATTACCTGACCACACTTCTTTGGGAGTCCGATATCCAATCAAAGTCGATGGGGATCTATTCACCAGATAGCTCGCTATACTAAGCGCATCCGCTGGAATTCTCCAAGCCATACCAGCACTAGAGATCTTTTCACGGGTCGTCTCTAGTAATGCTTTGCTCATCAATTTTGCAAATTATTGTGGTTTACTAGCACTAGTGTGGTGTTTCACTATGCTCTTTCTCATGCAGAATTTATTTGCCAGCTTCGAGCAGGACTCCATGCTACTGTCAGTTCGCAAATGCTTAATCAACTTACCAGTCTCCGTTCCGATCAAAACTCTCGACTGCGTATTCCTAACAACAACATCAAAATTGTGCTTTCGCACAAACACCCAGACCTTCCTCGAGTAACCATTAGACTCTCGAACCGATGTCGATATCTCAGGAGCGAAACTTATCAATGTCTCGCCTTGAAGTTTATACAGGCCACTGTGCTTGATTCCTTTCATTATCACCAGGGCACCTCGAACAATCTTAAGGATTCCACCTCGAGAAGAATACCTGCATCCAGCTGAATCTAGAGCACCCAAGAAAATTAAGTTCTTTTTCAATTCTAGAACGTGTCTTACCCCATTCAATGTCCTCACAATACCATCATGCATTCTGATTTTAACATCACCAATACCCACAACATCGCATTCAGCGTTGTTTCCCAACTACACTTTACTACTATTCATGCATTGATAAGAAGTAAACCAGTTCCTATTTGGTGTAGCATGAAAAGAACAACCAGAATCCATAATCCATCCGTTAAACGACGAATTCTTAGTGACAGACAAGACACAATCGACACCATCAGAATTTTCAGCTACAGTTGTAACATTATCCGCAGATTCAACTCCAATTTCCTTAGCCATTTCGTTTTTCAGCTTAAAATAATTTCTTCTAAGATGCCATCTCTTGCCACAGTTCCAACAGACATCACCGTCAGTCCTAGACTGACTACGTCTATTCATGTTCACACTACTTCTGCTAACACGAGTACTAGTTCTTCCTCTTTCACCTACTAAAGCTGCAGATATAGATTCGCCAAATTCTCTTCTGCGGATATTCTCACTCAGAATTAAATCTCGAATCCCATCAAACGTCAAACTAGTTGACCCAGAAGAATTACTAACAACAGTAACAGTAGTATTCCAACTATCAAGTAATGAGGATAATAGCATCAAAGCATGTACCTCATCTTCAAAGTCAATCTCAACTGAACTCAATTGACTAACGATCACATTGAATTCATTGATGTGATTAGTAACTGACACCTTCGCTCATCTTCAAATTAAACAGACGTCGCATCAAATAGACCTTGTTGATCGCAGAGGGCTTCTCGTACATGTCCGACAAGGCTTTCATCAAACCCGCAGTGGTCTTCTTCTTGACGATATTAAACGCGACGTTACGAGCCAACGTTAGCCGAATAACACCCATCGCTCGTCTATCCAGCAATTCTCAATCGGGCTGCTTCATCGTTTCTGGTTTCTTCCCAGACAGAGACTCGTGCAGTTTCATCTGATATAAATAATCTTCTATCTGCATCTTCCAGAAACCAAAGTCCTTCCCCTCAAATTTGTCGATTTTCCCTTTAGCTTCTTCTGTCGCCATCGATTAGCTTCAACTCAAGCAAGCCTGGCTCTGATACCAATTATTACGCGGAACAAGCGATCGAACGATAAAATAGACAGAACGAGAAAGTAAATCGAACACCAGATATACGTGGTTCGGTCGTAAAGACCAACGTCCACGGGGAGAGCAGCAACGAATTCCACTATAGAACGAGCGATACACGAAAATTACAGATCACACTCGAGTTACACAAACACACTCTTGGTGTTTCTCTGCCCCAATTATATTCAAGAACGCACACAGTATTTAGCCCTCAATTCCTAACGAAATAATCTCTCAATCTCGCAAAGGAATTAAAAACACAAATCTAACCTCAAGATTTAACCGGCTTCGACACTTGAATTCTTGATGTAATTCCGTGAACAAAACCAAGGAATATACGCCCTCTCAAGCACTCGCAAGTCGGTGCTTCAAGACACGTTGCATCAATTGCGGCGCTTCCTCGATCAACACCTTCTTCAACGAAAAAAAAAAAACGAAGACCCACCCTTTCTTTATATCTTCGTTCTCGTGAAGTCCCTCGCCTTCACGGTGACAGCGGAAGTCTTTATATAAAAGCACCAGCATGCAGGATGCCTTTTCTATCCGTCCCTACTAAAGCAAGAAAGAATACAATATTCTTTCTTGGCCTAACTTGCACGAAACTTCAACAAGAGAAACAAATCCTCTCTCTTTCCTCTTCTGTTAACAATGGGGACCACCCTTTTTTTGTTGACTTGCTTTTGGATAAAAGGAACCGTGTGATACGGTGAAAGATATTCAGGTTGTTGCTATCTTCATAAACATGGAAACAATTTCCATAAATTGGCTCCATCTAATATTCGGCTTCTTTTTCGTGCCGAGCAATTTAATTCGAGTCGAATTCGTTCAACGGGCTTAAACTCGAGACATATTTATAACAGGCTATATATGATCCTGATCAGTGATCAATATATTTTCATATCCAGGATCCTTATGTGTTTTTTTTTCTTATACTAGCGGCAGCAAATCCATTAGTAAACAGGAGCTGTTATCCTTCATCCGGCTGGATGTCAATCTGACGGATGGATAGGCATAGCAAAAAAGAAAAGATAGGGTCAATTACGAGAGGAAGGGGGAGGAAAGAAGACGAGAGAGGGTTGGTCCGCAGTCCTTAAGCCCAGAGAGTAGAGCGAAAGTGCTTTTCCTCGGGAGATACCTTCATTAAAAAGGTCAAAGTGGACTTCAAATCAGGCTTTCTTTTTTGAAAGGGCACTTTATTCAATTAGCTTGTTTGGAGTGCTCGCCTTGTTAGCAAGGATCCGGATCGCATGACATACAGCTTGTATGTCATGCGTGACAGACTTCCCATCTCAACCATTCATTCTACATGAACGGTTAAGATGGAACCACGTCACCTCCGCGGGGATCTGAAATTTTAGACCAATTTTTTGAATTTCAAAATTAAAAAAAAAAAAGGGGGAAGAACCTATTTCTCTCTCCTCAAGGATCCCTCAAAGAAACCCTCCTCCGCCCTCTCTCTCAAAAGCTGTTGCGACCCAACTCCCCGACCACCCGCCACCGTCGAACTGAGCTTCCTGTGCCGCCACCACCACCGTCGGGTCTTCGCCGCACCTGGTTCTTTCTCCTCAAACCCTCCTCCTTCCTCCGTCCTTTCGACCATGACACCGGACCAGTTCCTTGACCAAAGCCACACCGCCGACCAGTTCACTCTCTGTGTCTTCCTTGACCAGATCTCCGCTCGACCACGACACCGGACTAGTCCCTCGACCAAGGCCACACCGCCACCGCTTCCACCTCCACCGTCCCGGAGCCCCTCTATGTCGCCTCGTTTCTCTCTCTTCGGGTTCACAGCTTGCTCTGTTATTTCCAAGTTCACTATCTCTCCCTCGACCAAAACTACGCCGCCCCTCCGCTGTCGCCTCTCGGACCCCCATTGGCGGCTCGGATTTGTCCTTTGCTACCGATGACCTCAGGTTAGGGTTTCTTCTCTTTGCAATCCAAAAGCTAAAGCTTTGCTTTAATTGAGGGTTTTGCCGAGTGTGGTAATTTGAATGATGCTAAACTGCTGCACGGTGAAATAGGATATAGTAATTTCAAGCTGTGCGAAGAGATTATCGAGATTCGTTTGCTAGTCAATTGGGCATTGCAGTTTGTTGTTGGCGAAGGAGTGAAGGATTGAGGTAGTGGAGAAGGTAAATAACACCGCCTTTAGAGCTTGCAACTTCAGCCACTAAATAGACATAGGTCACTGTATTTGAAATTAGTTACCTCAGTGCAAATTTTAAGGCTTAAAAGGAATGTCGAGATTCTTATGTTGTAGCATAAGTATGTTCTGCACAATTGATTGTGTTCTAACATAAAGGTAATACCGCTCATAAAGTGTTTTCGTGCGAGTTTTTGTGTTATAAAAATTTATGTTCGGTATTTCATTAGGAAAGATTTTTGGTACACAGCATGCACGAATGGGAAAACCAAAACTAAAAACTTTCGATAATCTTTGGTTCCTAGGCAATTGCATATAGATGGTTCTACATGAGATGCTTTCTTTGATGGTTAGCTACATTATTTGAGTTATTACATATGCACATGTAATCTTGGATGCTTTCTTTGATGATTCCCTTCGGAGAAAATGAAAGGGAACAACTTATGGAAGGCTTAAAAGCTCAAGTGAGAAAGAAAAGGAAAAAAAATCTAAGAATTAGTTTAGTTTGTCGGAGGGAGTATTCCTGCTACCTGAATTTTGTTTTTAACTTAAGCATGCACAAGCATGGGAAGATTTGATTGACAACACTAATTGTTTCTTAAAAGGAAGATGTTGCAGGGGGTTTTCATCTGATGTTTAGGATGAAGCCTTGTTGTGCTGTTGTCACTCCAAAGGTTATCTCTGTAATTCTAGTTTTCTATGTTCGATTGTGCCACGGACAACATTCTCAATGAAACTGATTCTGTGGGTAACTTGTGGAGCATATTGGGGAAGGCTGCTATATAAATTCTGGTGCCGTCTTTTGTGTATTACGGTTGTTTGTCAACTAACAACTTTACATCAAAGTTTCAATGATTGTCGTAACTTCTGGTGCTTGTGCACCCTACTGAGTTCAGCTTCATTATGATATGCAATGGGAGGCACTCTTACATTTTGGATCAAAATATATCATTTTCACCATTGTGAAATTATGTTTCTGCAACCCTTGCAGTACGTGCTGGATCCCGATGAGCTTTGCCCGACTAGATGGAAGCCTCGGGAGTAGACCATGAAGCTAGACCCTAATCTTAGCAAGGGATACTTTGTTGTCATAGAGAAGCAAATCATCTGTTTGCCTAGTCGGAGAGTTAAAAGAATTTGTATCTTAGTTGTTTCCTTTTTTTGTTGCATCTTTTTTGTTTGTAATGATTTTCGAGCTGCGTTTATGGGGGAATGACTGCAATCCCGACTAGACGTTTCCCATCTCCTTTGAACTGTACAATTGATTATAGGCAAACCCTTGGTTTGGCCAGAAAACGCTGTGTTATTTGTTCATGTGATCGATCAATGCAAGCCATGTTTTTTGTTTTTGATTGAAAGCATCGAGATGGTTCAGTTTCCTTTACAAAGTCACGTAATTGTCTTGTGTACAGAGTAACACCAATTAGCTCAACGTTTCTATTAAAAATATGACTTTTCATTGGCAATTAGCTCAAATGACTTTCATTGGCAATTAGCTCAATGTAATTTGAGTCGTGAAATTCCGTTGGATGAAAGGATGTCGCAAGTAAAAAAAAATGAAGATTGCATTGGCCTAATCTTTTTAGCGGATTGATGTCATGACAGACACAACTAATGTTTTAATGACTAGTCATCCCCATGCATCTGCCCCATGACCATTTCACTGGGAAATTGACCATTTCGCTAGAAAATTAGCCAGATTTCAATCAAAGTGCAATAATAAGAAAAATGAAAATCTAATGCTGGTTAAAACCAAAGGTTGAGTGATCTTATTTTCAGATGAGTTAAGAAGAATAATTCTACATACATCATATAGTACAAAGTCTGGAGGTAAAAAGAAAATATCGAATGTTACAAAGAAACGATCATTGCAACTTTCTGCTGGTAAAGCTGTGGGAACATAGCTGTAAATTTCCAACCTTTTATTTTTTCAGGACTAGTAGACCTAATAAAAAAAAACAAATAACGCACCAATCCTTGAGTTTATGCCTCAATTCATCCACCTTCCCATCAGTGTTCTTCATTCTCATGTCATCTTCTTGTATTGTAGGAGGAATTTCGTAATAGAATAAGAAACAAACACACGCTTTACTATAATTGAGAGGATAAAACGCGACTTCTTCACTTTGTGTGTGCCCTTGCATCTTTTATTTTCATATGTCAATAAGCTTTAAATTATCTCATTCACACTGCATGAAGACATCATATACCTGCAAGATAACGATTTTTTTTCAAGCTTAGATTGTTATGATGAAAATATTCAAAGTACACTAAATGAAATTAAAAGAATGCTCACCTTTTTATCCTGGTTCATAAGAATAGAATCATCAAAAGGCAAGAAACCTGCAAGCAATACGAGGAGTATTACTCCACAAGACCGCATATCAAAGGGACAATGCACTCAAACCATCATGGAGTTCCAAACGTAGTATGAAAAGGACCATCATCCTGCCAGATAGAGATTGAAGACACATAATTACCCCAACTTGTTGGGACAATGCATTCAAACCAAAATCAGATACTTTTAGCTTTCCATATGCATCCAACAACAGATTCTCTGGTAGCAAAGACACATATAAACCCAAACAAAGTTTAATGAGTGGTAAGAGACAACTGACAAGCCTCTCATACATGAGAAATCCGCTCTCATCTAACAAAAGAATGAGACACAAGCGGGCAACTGAATAACCATAACGGACAGTAGAAAGAGACCTGTTCATCCATTTTGAGTTTCAGAACCTTCTCTTCATCTGGAAACTTAAAAGCCACCAGTTACCCTATCTTAGAGTTTCTTGCAAATTTGACTTTTGCAAAAGTTCCCTCGCTAATAGTCCATCGCACCTCATATTTCTCCACTCAGGGCTACTGAGTTAGATTCATTCCAAATTCTCGCATCTAATCACTAATTACTGATGGTTGGACAAATGTTTTTGTCATATATCTTCAATGTTAATCAACTGCAACTTATTACAGGATGCTACAAGCAAATTCTCAGTTAGGGAGCACACTGAAGAAGTAGTATGAACTGACACATTCATGACTCATGTGCAACAACAATGCAAAGAATACACGCAAATGTCAGAAGAAACTTCACGACTTTGATGTACCTGCCTAATATCAGTGACAAAAATGACATACAACCTCCTTTAACCAAGAGTACTCAAACTACATAAGTTATCAGTATGCAATATTTTCCATTTCATGAGACACGAACAGCATATAAGACGACCTTACAAAAAAAAAACAGCATATAAGATGAGCAAGGACTAGCCGACGAAAAAATCTACACTAGAAATAAACAAATCAGTCCCAAAAAGCGTCAAAGATGCTCAGATTACCAGTGACCCACCACGAGCAAAGTCTACAAAAACACGATCTAAGAAGCCCCAACAAGCAAATTGAAGTGAATAACCAACAATTCCTACTTATGAGTTGCAAAAGAAAATAGTCAATGTGGAATCAATTGGATGGAAGATACTTAGAAGAGAGAGCACTCACAATTTCCAGAAAGATATAGCTTTAATGGACGAGAGCAGACCAAGCCGTGAACTCGGGGAGAGACGAGGTTATGGTTTTCAAATTTAAAAGGAGTTCAGTTTTTGAATTGAAAACCCTAAATTGAGGTCATCGGACGCAAAGGACAAATTCGAGCCGCCAATGGGGGTCCGGGAGGTGACGGCGGAGGGGCGGCGTGGTTTTGGTCGAGGGAGAGATAGTGAACTTGGAAAGAGCAGAGCAAGCTGCGAACCCGGAGAGAGAGAGAGAGAGAGAGAGAGAGAGAGAGAGACGAGGCGACACAGAGGGGCTCCGGGACGGTGGAGGTGGAAGCGGCGGCGGTGTGGCTTTGGTCGAGGGACTGGTCCAGTGTCGTGGTCGAGCATAGATCTGGTCGAGGAAGACACAGAGAGTGAACTTTGGAGGGGGGCAGAGGGAGAGAGCACGCGCCCGAACTTGGAGAGAGAGAGAGAGAGAGAGAGAGAGAGCTAATGGACCAATGGAGGGAGAGAATTTCAGGTCTGAGGAGAGAGGAAATCAGAATTTCAAAACCACGTTTTGCGCTCAATTTTGTGCCTCCCCTCATCCGGATGACGTGGCGAATTCTTAACCTTTGGATAAGAATGGACGGCCGGATTGATTTGTATGTCACCCATGACATACAAGCTGTATGTCATGCGATCCGGATCCTGTTAGCAACCATTCTGACCGGAAGAGCGGCTAAGAAAGACAAGCTGAAAGCAATACTAAACTATCCTAAACTCCCTCATTTTTCTCAAGCAAATGCCTCAACTTTTCAAATGTAGATCAATAGGTGACCTCATTAAAATCGCGGACAAAAAATTTGCCAATTTCAACACCAACACCGTGGCACCACCCCCTCCTTTTCAGGGTTTTCTCTCGCAGCAGTCACCCCCGAAGCCTCCTCCATTGCAGTTCGTCCTTGAAGGAAGGAGACTCTCTCTCTCTCTCTCTCTCTCTCTCTCTCTCTCTCTCTCTCTCTCTCTCTCTCTCCTTACCTATCTCCCTTTCTTTACGTTTTTAAGAATTTTCAAGACTTCTTCGCTGATTTTGTGGACGTCATTCGAGCGCTCCGCAAGTCTCTGAAGCTCCTCTCTTGCTGCGTTCAACGGTGAGTTATATTTTAGATAGTTAAATTTGTCCAACTCGGCCCTCTCATCATCCAACACCAAAATGGAGATTGCATCAATTTTCCTGATATATTTCTCTACTTAAGTTACCAATCTAGAATTTGTGTGACCACTTTTGTTTGAGTTAGTTACCATTTTTTTTTTGTAATTTGATTATTTATTTGCCAACGGCTCCTTATCTTTTGCTAAACAAAGCTTCTCTTACATTTTATCAACTTGCACTTACCTTAATAATCAGCGCCTTAAATTCATCTTCTATTATATGAAAATTGCTAGCTTTTCATTTGAGTGACTTACAAACTTTTTTCCCAATTAAGTGACCCATTAAAAGGTTGATGTATTAAAAAAAAACAAAAATAAATATGAATAATTAACTCAAATGAGAGTTGGTAGGCAACTAGTCGATACTTAATTGGAGAAAAGCTGATAAGTTGCTTCAATTAGAAATTGAGCAAATAGAATTTGCAGTGAAGAAATGCAAATAAAAGATTAAAAAAAATGCATCTCTTTTATTTAGACTTCATTTGTTTCACGAAAAACGAATGATTTGGAAAATATTTTTCTAAAAATATCTCTTGAAATAATTCGACAATGAAAAATATTTTCGTCACTACTAGTAATTGATGTCTAAATATTCATGCGCATGATGAAAATGTTTTTCAATCAAAACATCAGATTTTTTGTCATACCAAAATGATTTGATCTATAATTTGAGGTCGAATATTACTTAACTTATTGTAACTACACCGAGGAGACCTCGAGCTCACGCGTGGCCGCCGCCAGACGGTCGCGGCTAAGGGAGAAAGGAAAAGAAAAAATATTTAAAAAATTTCGATTTTTTTTTAGAATGAGATAAATTCATGAAATTGAAATCATTTTCCAAATGAGATCCAAATACCAGAAAACGTTTTCGGCCACATATCACCAAACATAGGAAAATTAACCATCTTCCCGAAAAATAAAAAATAAAAAATAAATCCCGAAAAGCATTTTTCTTTTTCATGGAGTTTTGCCCATGTTCAGTACTATTCGACCTAAAATTTCAGAGCAGGCCATTTTGATCGAACGGCCGGGGCTCGGCTCTATAGGAGAGAATCGAGAGACTTGGGCTCTGGCCCACTATGATTGGACCAAAAGCCCATTTGGACCCACCACTTTAATGTCGAAGAAGGGATGGAGTCACGGTGCCGACACTTTCGAGACATTCCCACTGCGACTTCCTCGAAACCAATGTCCAGTGCCCGCATGACGTCACGCGAAATAAAAATTTATTATCTCCGAAATACTCCAAATTTAAGGATGGCCTCCGTTCCATTTCATGGGATGCTTCCGAGAAGCCTCGTGGGTCGTGGCTAACGTCGACCGTCGCAAAATAAAATATAAAAAACTTATTTCGGCTTACTTTACCGACAATAAATAATTCAATAGGTGAGAAAATTACTATAAAAAAAAATCTATACCTATTGCAATCGCGTTAATTCAATTCTAATCTTTTCTTTTGCAAATTCAATCTTAAACATTCATAATTATGTCAATTCAGTCCATTTCGCTTTTAAAAAAAATGACAAAAAAAAAAGAGAAAAACCAATTTGCCACTTCAGCACCAGCGGCGCCACGTCAACACTAGCCGGCCAAACGGATTGAATGGACACAAATTCAAAAAATTAAGGACCAAATTGGCCCAAAAAATTTATGGTTGAATTGGAAAAATTACTAACAAAAAAGAAAAAAAAAATTGGCACAATTATAATATATTTGCGACTTTTTTTAAGTAATTCTCCCTTCAAACATTGGTGCAAAAAAAAATATGTTTATCATCAACGGCATAATTAAATATTTTTCGTGAATACTGAAAATATTTTTCGCTTGCCCATTTTTGTAAAGGATATAAACTACTATTTTTAGGATAATATTTTTCGAAATATTTTTTTTTTGCAAAAAAAAAAAGATATAAATTTAGATTGATTGGTTGCTCTTATGGTGCCCACCTTTCTGACAGGCCTAAAATATTGAAGAGCAACGGACAAGATGAGTTCAAGCCAGCTTTGTCCTACGTGTACAGATTTCATCCGGAATATGTACCAGAATATCCACACACACACACAAAAACAAAGCCAGCTTTGTCCTACGTGTACAGATTTCACCCGGAATATGTACCAGAATATCCCCCGTGCATCGCATTAGGCGCATGAAGAGAGAGAGAGAGGGGAAAAAAAAAGGGGGTCCAATTATATCTTATTGTTGTAAAAAAAAAAAAATCAAATCGGACCTAAGTAAGTCCTTAAACTGCTTCGTTCGAGGCATCGTCCGGACCACGGAATCCCTCTTGTAAAAAAGATAGAGTGAATAAAAAGATATGATGGCAATGTGCGCGGGTACCGGCACACGTTAAAATAAGGAATGCATATGTGGAAAGGAGTCGCATCTCTTTGTATCAAATGGATAGGCCGCGGAAAGCTGTGGGAGAGAAATTTTCCCACGTTGGTGAGATAGCACTTAACTACACCAAAGATCCAAAGAACTCCAAGTTAAGCACATGGGCACAGTTGTAGCCAAACTTTGTTAAAATTAGAAAAATATTTTTCGGATTTCTTTTTGACGAAAACATGTTTTCTTTTTATTATTTATTAATTTATTATATTTTTAAAAAAATTTTGATCTTTTGAAATTTTAAAATTTTCTTATATTTTTAATTATTTTTATTTTTGTCCTTTTCTTTTCTCTTTCTTTCTATGCCGGTCGTCGGCCAAAGCCGTTGGCCCAACCTGCCTCCGGCAAGCTCGCCGAATCTGTCGAGGTGGAGCCTTGGGCAAATGGCAGAGACAGAAAAAAGAGCGAAAATAAAATAACAATATAAAAATTTAGTAGAAAAATAAGAAATAAATAAAAATTCAAATTTTTTTTATAATTTTTCATAGGAAAATCAATTCCTTGCCAAACGACGGAAATTATTTTCCAATTCATTTTTATGTCTCAGCCAAACATTGAAAAACTATCGTCGTTTTTTTCCAGAAAATGAATTTTCAGGCGTCACATTTTTCGCAAAACAAACGGAGGCTCCATCTAAACTAAAAACGTATTTTTCGCAACATGCGTTGGAATAAAAAAATTGAATTAGAAATGGTAAGTGTACTACAAACACATAAACTAAAGAACGTGACATAGAAATATATCAGAACTTTGTGGAATCCTCGAGAGGTGAATTAACCTTACTCTTCAAATTCATGAATGCGATGATTGACTTCTCAGGAGATTTCTATAGGCGGGATTCACCATTATGTGCAAAAATTGATTAGGAGCCAGCAAAATCAATTGCAATCTTAGGTCGATCTGAATATTTCAGTCAAAGGAATGAACGCTCGAGCTAATCTTGCAGGCATAAGCGGTCGCCAAGTGGCGCAATTACTTGTCAAATGAAAAATAATGATCATGTACAAATCTGATGGCTCTCGTGAACTTGGTCGTCTAATCAGTGCAGGTTCTCGGCATTTGCTGGTGCTACGAGTACGACGTTCCACAATACGTCCAGGTTCAACGAAAATTCAAAGTGAACTCTCCTTGACTGAACTCGATTGTTATTAGCACAAAAACATCTCTGCTTCCCAATTACGAAATTACCATAGAAATCGTTTTCTATCGAGCTAATTTCCCACACACACACACACACACAAAAATCAACTTTGGGCCAAATCTCAATTCCATTACCAATTTTTTTTTTTTTCCAGAAAGGGACTTCAATCTTTCGTCGTCGTCTGAAACCTACAGGTGCATCCAAAAGTTGCCAACTATTTTTTTCCCAAGATTATCAATATCAAAAAGCTGTCGTGATTCCACGCGAGGACGTGGGTGTTGATAAAGACATAGATTCTGATAATAACTAGAAAGAATTACCAAAAAAAAAATAAACTTATTATAATTGTGCCAATTTAGTCCTAATTTTTTTTTTCAATTCAGTTTTAAATCTTTTATAATTGTTCTAATTCAATCAATTTGGCTGGCCAGTGTGACAAATTTTTAATAATACATTGAATTTTTTAATAATATTTTTTTTTTGCACCGGCCCCTGGGCTAGGACCTGTAAGCCCTATCCGATAGCTGACAATCGCCATGATTGGGCAAGGGTTGCAAACCCTCAGCCGGTGGTCGACCCAAACTAAAAAAAAAAAGACAAAAAATATTTCAAAATTCAAAAAATATTATTATTATTATTAAGAATTTTCCACGTCAACGCACGCCAGCAAAATGGACTGAATTGAAAATAAATAAATAAAAATAGGGTAGGTAAAAGAATTTTTTTTTTTTGGTAATTTTCCCTCGTGTCCTGATGTTGATAATTTGGGCAAAAACCAGTGACGATTTTTGGGTGCATGCGCTGATTTAGTAAAAATTTGGGGTTTAAACGAAGAAAAGTTTGGGGGTAGCATTGGAATTTGTCTTAATGTTAGGATTTTGTTTTTTCTAAGGAATTAGGGCTTTAATAATGTCATAGATGCATATCGACTTTTGCTGCCACTAAAACCTTATCTGTATAATAATAGGGTACCTGAGGAAAAAACAAAAAAACAAAAAGAAGAAGAAGCAAGATTTAAGGACAAGCTAATTTTCAAAGATGACTCCTTCGGGTGCGAGAACAGAATAAGGACGAGATGGTTATGGTTAAGCGGTTCGATGTCGCGATCCAGAAGGGGCGAAATCATCACGTCGCTGACATTAGGCCCCGGATTTGATCCATTGACCGGAACCTAACAGGAAGTTTCGTCCCGGCAATCGAGTCCTTTTGACCTTGGCGAGCGGCGATGTCCAAATTTTGTGTTAGTCGTTAACGCAGATAACAAATAATAATTCCACCGTCCTCCTAGTCGGGTCCAGAAGAAGATCACGTAGGCCCGGCCTGGGCTTGACCCGGAAATCGTTCACTTTATCCCTTCCAACTCGGATCAATACACAACAAGAATAAAGAAAAGAACAACACACTCTCTCTTTCTCTATATGCCACAAGTTGCATGCTTGTGTCCTTGAAATTGACTCGCTTAGGAGATCGCCTCAAATATGGTAAGAATGTCGACAGTGTCCAAACCCTAGAAAGTGTTCTGACCAAAAAAAAAAAAAACCTAGAAAGTTGAGCGTGCGATGGAGAATATCCTTGGGATTGTTCCATAAGTTGTAAGGAGGGAATATTCCTTGAGAATATTCTATGAGCACGGAAGCGAAGCTCTACTCTAAGATGGACATATGCAGTAGCTCACGTCTCCATTAAATTTCTTGGCAAAACGAAGATTTTTTTGCATAAGGACTCTGAGAGTGACGAGTGCCAATCAGCTGAATCCCGCGAAAGAGTTGGCTCCCATTATGAAAAACTTGTTAGACGATTTACATTGGGCCTAATACAAAAAAAAACCTCAACACTTTAGCATTTGTGTCAATTATATCCAAAAAAAAAAATTATCTCATAAAAAACACCAAACTTTTACTTTTGTCTCAATTCCACTTGTTTAGTATTCGAAAAAACTTTCAACTTTAGCATATGTCCCAATTATATCCAAAACTTTTTTTATCTCCTAAAAAACACCAATTTTTACTTTTATCCCAATTCTATCACCATCAACCTTTTGTTCATAATCACTATTATTTAATCGTACGTGACTCGAATTTTCTTGCCGAATTTATCAATGAATTTTTGAAATTTAGAAATACTAGGTTTCAGGGACGACGAGATTTTAAAAAGTTCGTGAGAATGTCTCCATATCTAGCCGTTTTTTGGGCTGTTGAGTGCCGAAGAGAATACGAAATGCACCGTCTCTCGATAATATATAGGGGAAGCAAACAGCAAAAGAGCAGTTTGAAATATTTTCATGTTAGCTTTGCTGATGTGTAATTCTTCGAGGCCGAGAGCTTCAAAGGTTCGACTAGTGCATTCCAAGCTCCGCCAAGCCACACCGTCGCCATCTGTGACTTCGTCTCGGTCCTACAAACACAACAAACTAGCTTGTCCATCAGTTTATCGCAGAAAAAGGTAAGGCTCATCATCGAGCTCTCGCTCGGCCTCACTTGGCAGATTAGGCTAGCATTGGTCATTTTGAGTATTATGACTTGCGATCTACTCTATACGTCTTGCTGATTCTTTTCGCTTTGATCTTGTGCATTTTGGTCGTTTGAATCGTCGAGCCGGCCTCCAAATCTCTCCGATCGATCGCGAGCTCCACGGCTCGTCTTGGACCAAACCGAAGCTCACCGACGGCTAGGTAAGTCTTCTCAACCCTCTGTGATGCTTCCTGATCGATTTGTTTAGCCAAGTAACGTTAGAAATGGCTAGGGAGAGTAGTCGCCGGAGATTAGCTTCGGTCGGACATAGCATGTGTATGAGATGTGGTTCTGCTGTTGTGAGGCTGGTATATGTCGTAACGAAAGTCACAGAGAGTTGAATGCCGTTGGTTTCGCATCGATTGGACGTCAGAAGGCCAAGATATCGTTTCAATCTGGACTGTCGGTATCTTGCGTTAGATCAGACTGTCCGTAGGTCGACACGTGGCACAATCTGGACTGTTGGTTCAAATTAATTCGAAATTTGGGCGGGAGTGGATTGAAGCGACGTCGTTTCCCTGCGCTCGGGATCCGCGCGGGTCGGGCCGGCCACCCATGGGTCGTGGGCCGGGTCACCCGACCCCGTCCGGATAAAATCCTTTTTTAATAAAAAAAATTCAAAAATAATTTTTAAATTTTTTAAAAAAAAATCAAGAAAATCCTAAAAAATTCCAAAAAATAGGAAAAATCATAGAAAATCCTAAAAAATTCAGGAAAATTTGTAAAAAATTCCTAGACACTCCAGAAATTCCAAAAAATTGAGGAATGACCACATACAACTGGTCAATCCTATTTTTGATATTTTTTTATCCATTCTTCCTAGAATTGACGATTTTACCCTTTAGGGGTAAATCGCCTCTGCTTTGTACATGAGATTAATCGAAAATGCCGAGATAAGGATTATGGTCAGTTAGGTGATCAATTTTTCTGCTTGAGTTTTCGAATCTCATTCTTTTTCCTGAAATGACGATTTTAACCTTCAAAGGGTAAATCACATTTCCTATTCCAATGAGTCGTGAAAATTGCTCAAAATTATGATTTAGGGTTTGGTGGTTGACCAATCATTCTGTTTGAGATTTTCTCTTCTCGTCTTCTTCTGAAATGACGATTTTACCCCTCAAAAGGTAAATCGGTTCCAAAAAATCAGAAAAATTCTGAAAATTCTTGAAAAATAGGAAATGGACTGATTCGATTATCAATCCTATTCCCAACCATTTTTACTCCAGATTTCTTTTAAGATGACAACTTTACCCCTTTTGGGCAAAATTGTCTCAAATTTCTCCAAAATTACGATTTTGCCCCTCATGTGCAAATTATGTCTAAAATCACCCCTAAGCATTGATTGATACTTCTCTAGGCTGATGGGGCTTTACTAGAGATGCCACGTTGCGTTCATGTGATTTATCCGCATGTCTTGGATCCTTGATTTGTGCATTTATTTTACTAATTGCGAGTGTTAGGGTAGTCACTCCTATCTGCATGAACTCCTAGATTTAAGGTTCGTACCCCATTCATCTGCATGAAATCTTAGGGTTAGATAATTCATTCAACTTAGGTATAGAAATGGCGTCAACTCTGATAGTTGGCGTAACTAAGTCCCCGATCCCATTTTTCTGGTTCTCGCAGAATCAAATAAAAGCTCCCAACTATTCGATAGGGTTTCTAATCGTACCCTCCACGAACCGATTGGTGGCGACTCCTTGGTATGTACATGTATCACATGTCACTAGACCACACTGAAGGTCGACTACGTATACCTCCGTTGCGATTTGGGTAATGGGCCTTGGGAGAGGCCCGCATCCGATTAGATCGGGCGGCCCATTAGCCCTCGAGAGCAGATAATCTCGAGAGGATGCTCTCGAGGGTCGCGACAGATAGGTTTCCCAGAAACCTAACTGTCATACCATAAAACCTAGAACTGATCCTGTCACGGGTTCTAGGATCGAATCTAGGGTACTTGAGAATCTGCCAATTTATGCATGTACATTTCATTATTGGATAATTATTCGAAGCGATACGAAATGACAGTGCCAAATGTTTTCATTATTGACTACAATTTATGCCTGCACATTTCGTGGACGACGAAAATATCCTCCGTTCATTATGTCTACTTAAGCGACCCGAGCGACTAATCTTTTTTTTTCCTAATATACACGATTTTGAAGCTATTCGTGTTTCGAGGTGAACGAAGAAGCCATAACGAGATAAAAATATAGAGGCGTCAAATGGATGGGTTGGGTCGGGTTTGGGTTGGGTCGAATATGGTCCGACCCATATTGACTTGTCTAACCCATTTTGACCCATATTCAATAACACATTCCCGACCCGATCCGCAACTAACACATACCCGACCCGACCCATTTTGACACATATTACCAAATTATAATAATATTCTAAGAAAATAATATTACTAAAATACTTGCATACAATAAAAATCTAGTGAAATTTTTTAAGCGATCAAGACCGGAACTGACGAACGAGTCCGGGACCGATGATCGTGACCGATGATCGTGACCAGCGACCATGGCTGGTGACCGGGGCCGAGCCCAGGCCTCGATACCGTCGCTACCCCTGGTACCGGCCTCGGTCCCCGGCCTTGGCCTAGGACTCTGCCCCGGTCCCCGGCCCCGGACCCGGACCCAGTTCCCAGCCCCAGTCTCGGCCTCGAACCCGGACCCGGCCCTGATCGCCGGCCCCGGCCCTAGTCGACCCCGGCCTCCTACAGCGATCCCGGCCCAGACCCCGATCGTCGGCCTCGGTCCTCAGTCCTCAACCCCGGCCCCGATTGCCGGCCCCAGTCCCGACCCTGGCCCCAGTCGAGATTGAGGCAGGCGAAGGGAGCCGGGATCGGTGACCAGGACTAGGGCCCTCAATAGGGACCAATGCCTACGATAGGGACTGGGGTCGCGGCCTGCGATCACAACTGGGACTGGGATGGGGATCGGCCACCGGGACCATTTGCAATTTGTGGAAGGAAGCTGTACTTATGAGTCGAAAATGTGTCTAATATGGGTAGGAAGTGGGTTTAGTGTGTGACCCATTTAATTTTACTTCAACATTTTAGACTCATTTTTATTGAGTCATCTAAAAGTGAATGACCTATAGATGATCATTTTTATACAAAATATGGATCAAATATGAATTTATGACCCATATTGATAACTCTAATAAAATAAGCGGGACACGAGATTACAGGCTTTGAAAATTTGGTCGGGCCTGATTGGTCTTAACTCTTTAAGGTTATTTCGGGTTGATTTTGGGCAGCACCAGCAAAATCAAACGGATGGCAAATGGCAAATCGATCGAAAAACTGGTGGAAGGGCGAAAGATAAATATAATATCTCCCCAAGTGAGCTGCCATGCACTATTGGACCTCCAAAAAGGATGGTGCACGCTGTTTGTACCCCCCTTCTCTTGGCTCGTATTCACCATTGAAATTGAAATATAAAGATGGTGGCAATGGTCAGCCTCCATTCCACGTGTCGCCAAGTGCAGCTAAAGTGGGGATGGGATTCTTTGACCTTTCGTTGGACTTTTTCGGGAAATTAAATTAAAACGTTTTTTCCGTGTAAAAAACAATACCGAGAGAGAGAGAGAAGTTCGGGTTTTTTTTTTTCGATTTAATTCTAAAAAAAATTATTTACAAAATAGGTCTAAAAAAAAGTATTTATAGATTTAGGTTTCGTGCTATAGTTAGACTAGCGCGCAAGCGTTGCGCGCAAGAGCTGGGTTGCTTGCTTGCACCAAGTGTTTTTTATTTTTTTTTATTGCATAATTTTTTTCTACAATAAAAAAATTATATTTATTATTAATTTTTGATAAATTTTATTAGGGAATAATTTTATTAGCGATGAATTCTACGACGAACGTGTTATTGGAAATGTACGCTATATATTTTACGACGAAATTTGCAATAAATTTGATGTTTCGTTGCAAATTAGCGAGGAATTTTTTTCTTCGCTAATTTTCCGTAGCTAAAATCCTTTTTTTTATGTTTTTCAATTATTTTATATTTTTAGACAATTTTTTTTTTGTATTTGTCCCCAATATGCGATGAATTTCTAAGTTATATATTTTACGACAAACGTACCGCAAATTTCGTCGTGCGACACGTTTATATTTTGCGACAAACTCATGCGACACTAATTTTTTTATTGTAGAAAAAAAATTATGCAATAAAAAAAATTAAAAAACACTTGGTGCAAGCAAGCTTTTGCTTGCTTGCACCTAGCTCTTGCGCGTTGGCCTAACCAACGCGCAAGAGCTGGGGCGCTAGTTAGACTTAACCGAACTAGCGTGCGGGTCTCGCGCGCTAGCTAGACTACCGCGCGAGATCTAAATTTATAAATATTTTTTTGTAGACCTAATTTTGTAAATATATTTTTTTTAGAATTAAATCGGACAAAAACCCGAAAAGTTCTCCATAAATTGGAGGGTGACTAGTTGGTTCGACCTCGTTTTCGAGAGTTCACATCCTTTTCCTTCAAATTAGGTAAAGAAAAAGCCATTTCGGAACGTGGAAAATCGACCGGATCTTATCTTTGAGGCATGTGCTTTCACATTGATTTGAGATATTCAAATTCTCGACGCTTTTCTCCGTGATAAATTATGTTTTTTTTTTCCTAAGCCTATATCCATGTCTGATTTCATAATTTATCATTTCTTTCTGTCCTTACCCTAGTGAATCGAGATATCGTCGATAGGCTTGCGACCTTACTGATAATGGACTTGAGAGGTGGGGTCGGAGATTGTCGGATTCGGGGATTCGACATGCGTGAGACCACACGCGTCAGGAATCAACAAGTTGAGAATTGAGGAGCTTTCTGCAAAAAAAAAAAATAAAGCATATATTGGAGAAGATGGGGGGGGAGGGGGCAACCGGGGCAAGGGGAGGTGAACAACGTTGGGCGCGTGACCCAAAAGGCGACGCTAAATCCCAAGTAGCGGGTGAGTCACCCACAGCGACGTGGAGCACGCGCCTTTGGAGGCGCGTGAGATGCGGTCCTCACGGGGACGAGACGCGAAGGAGGCCCCCACGGGATATCGCATCGCCCGATCTTCTCTCCCTTCGCTCCAGCAGCGCGTGGCGACACCTGCCGCGCGGTGACGAGCCGTGGCCGACAGCTTGTCGAGGAATCATAAAGGAGCCGACACGTGGGGATGAGCCAATCACGTCGCGCGTTGACGTGTCAGTTTGGGGGGGGGGGGGCGCGGCGGCGCGGGTCGCGTTCTCGTCCTCGTTTCGCCACGCGGGACTCACTTCCCGCCGTTGAACCAACTCGCCCCTGGGGCGGCTACGCGCGCTTATTTTTACTTTTTATTTTTTTATATTTTGGTTTCGGAGCTGCCCAACTCCGATTTTTCTTCTCTTCTTTCTCGGTAATTACGTGGTTTCCCGCTTCTGAAATCCGGACTAAAAATTCTTAATAATTACGAAATTGGACCGACGTTCGCTTCGTTGCATTTCGATCCGACCGTACGATATTAGCAGCACGTTCTTCTTGGTCAGGTCAGGCATATTCCTCGGATTAAGGAATCTGCCTTCCTCAAATGTTTTTTTTTAATAAGGGGACGAGGAAGACTAAAATGTGTATTTAATTATAATTACGTTCTCTCTTCTTGATTAATATATATATATTTTTTTTTGCGCTTCAACTCTCGACTTCAAAATAAAATCCCGAGAGCGGCCATTCGGTTCTTTGCAAAGCCATGTCCGACTTAACACGATCCGCTAGAGCCAAGAACATTGGTCTCTCTCGCCCAACCCAGCGAGCCACGAATCATGGGGTCGACTTCATGTGGACGACACGAGAAGTCATTAATGTTCTTTTTTTTCTTCGTTTAGTTGTTACGAAAATTTTGTTGACAATCAACAGCGGAAACGGAAACAACTTTCGAGATTGAGCATTTTTCTTTATAAGCATCGATCTTGATCTTTTCGTGCAGAGCATATGTCCTTAATCGATCTTGTCGAAGGGCGTCTTATTTCGGGGCCATATGATAAATGCAACTTGATCTCGTGAAAATCGAAGTACGAGCAAACAAAACGGACCGACCGAAGAGGAAACCACCCAGATCGGACCGAACCAATATGTTCAGCCCGATTTTCGGTGGTGCCGGTCCGATTTCCGATTCCATAAGGTTGGAACCGTTGATTTTCGATCTCGCTTGGATATGACAGATTAGTTTTTATTTATATTTTATTTTTTAAATGCAAACATAAAAATTATTAATTATTTTTTATATCTTAATGTAAACTTAATTTTAATTAGACTATTGAGATTAAAATCTAAGGGCGCGCATGGTAACACTTCAGAAGCAGAATTTCTGCTTCTGAAGTGCTTCTGAAGCTAAAAGCCGTTTGGTAAAAATATTGAGGAATCACTTTCAGAAGTGATTCTAGAAGTGATTTCTACTTCCAGAAGTGATTTTTGGCCAATTTTGAGAAGCTAAAAATTGTAGCTTCTAAAAAAGAAATCACTTTTTCAACTACACTGATCTTTCGCCGCCCAACGCCCACCCGCAGCCGGCCGCCACCGCCCGCCGGCCCGCTGCCGCCCGCCGCCGCCGCCCGCCCCCAGCCGCCGTCGCCCGCCGCCGCTAGTCGTGGCCAGTCGCCGTCCGCCCGTCGCCTCGGTCGCCCGCCGCCGTCCGCCCGCCGTCGCCGCTGGCTGTTTCAAAAGTAGAAAATTTCAGAAGTAGAAATCAACTTCTGATGGAGAAGTTGAAAAATCAACTTCTACTTCTGATTGAGAAGTTGAAAAATCAACTTCAGCTTCAGAAATGATTTCTGAAGCAGAAGTGTTGCCATGCGCGCCCTAAGTTGCTCATCCCTACGAATAATCCATCATTTTTATTGGACTACCCGAGAATCCGATCGGATTGATTGGTTCGATCCGATACCCAATTTCAGAAATGGAAAACTAATTCTTTCGATCTGATTATGATTCCTGAGTGGAGCTCGATCAGATCGAGAATCGATCACTTCTAGTTCGAAGGGTTTGCCCTGCCCAAGAAGCACAGGAATTGAAGAAAAAAAAAAGAGGGGGGGAGAGAAGGGTTATGCGCAAGAAAAAGAAAAAAGAAGATGGGGAAACCAAGAATATAACCCTAGTTCAGTTCATGATACATCATCTCAATCCTACAATTGTTAAGCCCCCTCCGACTCGAGTCATCACCTTCTTCAACGCGTGCTCTCTCACTCATCTGCACTTTCGCTCTCTCTCTCTCTCTCTCTCTCTCTCTCTCTCTCTCTCGTTCTTCCTCCCCACCACCCGTTGTCCCCGCGAAGGCTCAATCCAATCGGCGCCCACCGTTTCGAAGGTGAACATCCTCTTCAATCCTCTCAATCGCGTGTTCGTAATTTCAACTCCTCCTGTTGAAATTCTGTCCGGGTTTGTGTTTCGGGAGCCTGCAGAATCTGTCGGTTTCGCTTTGATTTGCCGTAAAGTTGGGTCCTTTTTTTTGGCTGGGCTTGTGTGTTGTTCGGGAACGAAATCGTGTGCTAAATTATTCGAGCTGTGGTAGTCTCGCTAAGCAGAATTCGAGATATGCAAAAATGGTGTTTTTTTTTTTTTTGGCGAAGAGGGTTTAGCTGGATTGTGCTCATATCCTTAGAAATTAACGGGAGAATGTTTTTGCTTTCTAGCGTTTTTTTTTTTTTGGTCGAATTGCTTTCTAGTGTTCGCTTCCTGCTATTTGCATCTTTTTTTATCAATCAAATGACAAAAAACAAAAACTTGGCCTTTGGACGAGTGGTTCGATTAAAGCAACCTTTGCTAATTTTTCCAGCGTGTAGTTCTTGTTTCTGGAGCTAGAAATGATGAAATCATTCGCTAATCGTTTTGCTGTTTCTTCTTCTGGTATTTCTCTGGCAATTATGCTTGTGCATATGTTTTTTTCTTTTTACGAGTGGAGATTAATAATCCATCTTGGGATTCTGAAGCACTGTGCAGAGATTGAATCCCTGTGCTTGGCGGAGGGTTCTTGCATATTCTGTTTTCTTAGTGATTTATCATCAATTATGTTCTGAATCTGAACGGTGACCCAGTCCCCTGCATTCCTTCCTTCATTAGTATGTCGATTCTTTTAGTCTGTTTTGTCATTGTACCGTGTCAAGATCTAGTTTTGTCAATCTCGCTTCTTGTCCTACGGGGTGTGTGTGTGATCCGTGAGCTCCTGAGTTGGATATTGCGAAAAAAATACACCTGCTTTGAGCATATTGTTTGTATCGTGGATTTGTGCTATCTTTGGTTTTTTGCTTCCTTATTCTGAGATTTTCATATTACATTTTATTTGGTTTTGCTGTAGTGCTTTCATCTGAGCTGCATAATCTTTTGCCTATAGCTTAAGATCATGAGATAAGCAGCTACTTCTTGGTTTTTACTGTGCCTGACCAACATCTTGTTCATCCTGTGCTAGTTTGGTGATCTCATCCATGTCTGTCTTTATAAGCTGTTGTCTTGGACAACATATTTATCTACTACTTTAACTCTGTATTTCTGTTGATTTTATGGATGCGATGCTACATATTTGTTTAACTTATCTTATGCCTGTGTTGATAATTTCCTTGCTTTGAATTTCAGGTCCTCATTTGCTTTGCTTGGTGTTTGCAATCCGTATTTGCTCTTTTCCTTAGAGAGTAAGACATCTGGGAAATTCTGTTGAGCTGGACTGAAATCAGAATGTAAAATATGTTTGCTAGTGGAAATCTTGCATTGATTTCTTGTCTGTACACTCCACTTTCAAACACTTTACATGCGTGAGAGTGCAGACATATTTCTTAACCAACTTTAGTGTGTAACAAATTTCTGTGATAGGTTTTGCACTCCCCCCCCTGTTTTTGCTAAGATGTATTTGGTTGCTTTGTTCTGGTAGGAGCTCTGAGAAATGATATCTCTGATAGACTGATGTTTCACAGTAGTATAGTGTAGTGCATACTTTTACCCACTTAATACTGAGGACTGTAATCAGGGATACATCATGTTCTGGCCATCAGGTAGTTTGTAATTGGTTTTTTATTTCACTTATAGGTGGAAATGTGTTTATGGTTTACAGATATGTAGCTTGTCAATTGTCCAGGTAAATATGTATGCTACTCTGTTGCTACAGTAGAGGGATAGTTAGTGAGCCTCATAAACTCCCTGAGTAAGAACCGTCAGTTAAGTGGTCTCATGTAATGAGTGGAGTCTTGAGATTATATGGTGATTGATTCATTCGTGATAGCATCTACTAACTTTAGATGTTATTTTAATAGGATACTTATTCCTTGTGAACACCAGTTGACTATGATGGTTAAGAATTTCTGGAGGTTATTATTTTTGACACTGAATTATTTACTCTTTGCAGGTAATTGAGAGCTATGGCCTCAAACTACACCAATCATACATCCTGAGACTCTTCGTAGCTTGTTGAGATTTGATCATTAAATTCTTTGTTGAAAATGGACCGCCGTGATACTTCTGGTTTTGTCAGTGGGGGAGGCATGTATGCCTTCTACTAATTTATAACGGTAGTTTTGTAGCGAATGACATTATCCCGGAAGTCAGGCAGACTGCTATTGCGTTGGCATTAGGTTTGGACTATTGGCGTACACATTGGCATTTGGTTACGTTATGGATCCCAGGTTCCAGAATTTGGGTTTCAGCGTGCAGTATTCTTCGAATCCCTTCAGCTTCTTGGGTGGTTCTATGCAAGTTGGAGGCTCTAAAGGTGATTATGATACCAACTTAAGACTCAATTCCCCTGGCTCTTCCGTTCATCTGTCGCCTTTATCAAAGGGCGTCAAACGCAAATGGAGTTTGATTGATGGAACTATGGAGCAGCAGCAAGTTGGTACTCCGCTGTCCCTTGGGCTAGGCCGATGTTCTAGTTCTTCTGACAGCAAGGGTAGCTCGGCAACTGCTTGCACTGCAATATCATCAGCCAAGGAAACTGAGGACGAATCGTCAATGGATCTCGATTTGGATTTCACCCTCCACCTCGGGTGTGAGAAGATGCCATGCCCAAAGAAAGTCGCTACATCAGATGCTAAAGCGCTCCAGATGCAACCAAAGGTTCACCTAGAATTGAGTCTTTCAACTGGTCCTTCAGAATCAGATGTCACCAACGTTCATCCAGATGCCTCGCCATTTAAGTTGGGGCAGGGAGTTCCATTGACAGGCTGTGCATTAAGTGCAGAAGTAGAATCTACATCATGCCTCTGGAAAGCAGGCATTCCTCTGCCCCCACTAAACCAAGAGGCTGGCTTCTTCCTCAACCAAGATGCCAGAAATGCAGCTTCATCGTTAGTTTTTCCAAACCTGTCTTCAAGTGTAATAACAACGCCGAACAGTTCAGTCACCTGCACTTCCGGGATAACAAAGAAACTTCAACAGCAGCATCGTGGTAGTACTAAAATTTGTCAGGTTGAAGGATGTGGAAAGGGAGCAAGAGGTGCTTCTGGCCGATGCATTTCCCATGGAGGCGGCCGGAGGTGCCAGAAACCTGGCTGCCACAAGGGAGCCGAGGGCCGAACAGTCTTCTGCAAGGCACATGGAGGTGGCCGCCGCTGTGAGTTCCTTGGGTGTACTAAAAGTGCAGAAGGACGTACGGACTTCTGCATCGCCCATGGTGGCGGCAGACGTTGCAGCCAGGAGGGTTGCACTCGAGCTGCCCGAGGGAGGTCTGGTTTGTGCATACGGCATGGAGGTGGTAAGAGATGCCAGAGAGAGGGCTGCACGAAAAGTGCTGAAGGCCTTTCCGGCCTTTGCATCTCCCATGGAGGTGGCCGCCGGTGTCAGTTCATAGGTTGCACCAAAGGGGCTCAAGGAAGCACTCTGTTTTGCAAGGCACATGGTGGCGGAAAGCGCTGCACCTTTTCAGGGTGCACCAAAGGCGCCGAGGGTAGTACTCCGTTTTGCAAGGGTCATGGTGGAGGAAAGAGGTGCTCCTTCCAAGGAGGTGGGGTCTGTACCAAAAGTGTCCATGGGGGGACGGCTTTCTGTGTAGCTCATGGAGGAGGCAAGAGGTGCGCAGTGCCTGGGTGCACGAAGAGTGCGAGAGGACGAACTGATTTCTGCGTCCGTCATGGTGGAGGTAAGAGGTGCCAGGCCTCTGGGTGTGGCAAGAGCGCTCAAGGCAGCACTGACTTTTGCAAAGCGCATGGTGGCGGCAAGAGATGTGCCTGGGGACACCGTGGGTCAGGTTTTGGCGGAGAAGGTAGTGGGCCCTGCAACTCATTTGCTCGTGGGAAGACGGGTCTTTGTGCACTTCATAGCGGCATGGTTCAGGATAAGAGGGTTCACGGTGCCATGGTCGTGGGTCCCATGGTGCAGAGCCCCACGGTCACTCAACTCGAGAAGGCAAAAGAAACCGTGACCGCAGAGAGCACGAGCATTGACATCACCAAGGTTACAGGTTCTGAAGTGACTTCATCTGGCACATCTTACTCTGGTTTCCATTCATATGTCTCCGGCAACGCTCATTACCCAGTCACGGATGGAGGCCTCTCATCCGTGTCGGTCTCTGTTCCAGAGGGTAGGGTCCACGGTGGAAGTCTGATGGCACTGCTTGCAGGTGGCTCTACTCTCGTGCCAACTAATACTGAAGATTTAGTTATCGATCTATCTAAAACTGGGAAGTCCATGGTGCCTCAGAGCTGGATGTAAGTCGCGATTTCTACTTCGCACCATATTCGACTGTGTCGTATCTGTTCGTGTGTGCCTTCTCCTCTCTACTGGCTTGCTTAGTTTTACAATAGTGACTTGCTTGAGATTCGTTGCAACCCTTTGGCAACATCAAAGGGACAAATTGTTAGGTTATTAGTCATTAATGTCTGGAGTCCTTGTTTAGTCGTCATGTCTCTGCTGTAAATACTTATGCGTATTTTTAGCTGGTTGCGAATACAGGTTATTTTACTTGTAATGTTAACGGAGGTCGGTCGTCCATTCTGTCTGCCTGGGATTCTGGTTGTGTAATAAAGCGTTGGTTATGATGTGTAATACTTCTGGGGCGAAATGGTATGCTTGTATGGTTTGGCAGCTTTTGGTTTATGTAAAATAATTGCCTCACTCCAAGATCATTACATTGCTTTCTCTGGTCTGAACTCAAGGATTGTTGCTCTTTTTGTTTGATAAGGTGCTTCTCCTGCATTTCTTAGCGTTCTCTGGATCCAATAGAGAACTGAGAAGAAAGAGACTGACTTGAGTTAAAAGAGTGGACAAACTATCAGCACTTGGGGGCATTTCCTGCTCTCTTTCGATTTGCACCGGCTTTGGAGTCTGGTTACGATAATGCTGGTATCAGTCTATGGATGAATCCGATCTCATTAGATAGAGGTGAAGAAGCCTCATAGATGTCTGGTACTATCAGTTTACAGAAGCATTGAGTCATCATACACTTAGAATTTCTAGTAGTCAGGCTTGAAGAATCAAAATCGATATCAATGCTAGACCGTAGAGGTGTCAGAATTGAACCAAAAACTGAACTGAATCAAACCGAACTGGAACATCATACGTTTTCAGTTCAGTTCGGATAGTAAAAAGAACTACAATTTTTTTTTTTGGTTCAGTTTTTTCGGTTCAATTCAGTTAATTGAACCGAACCATTTAAAATATGAAGTGAGAACGAGACATTAATCACCTTCATCACTTTTTGATCGCTTTTGCCTCTCTCGCTGCTCTGGGCGTTTCCTATGTTTCGTCATGTCCATCACCTCTCACTTTGAAGCTTTTTTGCTTCGAGAGGAACTTTCATGGTCCTCTCTCTCTCTCCTCGTGGGCTTCTTACCGTTCAGCGTTGGCCTAGTTGAAGGGCATAGAAGAGAGAAAGACGGGGGCCTCGTGTCTACCATGAAACGCCACTCATTCTTTGTCCTCTTGTCGGAGCTTCACTTTCGAGTCTCTCGGTCGTCCCGTCCACAAGAGCTGATTCGTGGTTCCGGAGGTTCTTGTTTTATGGCTCGATGTTGATTCGTCGTGCTCATTTACAAATTGTCTTGAGGGAAGCTTTTTTGCATCGAGAGGAACTTTCTCAACAGTGTCTCAATGGACCAAATTGATTATTCTGAACCACCTTTTTTCAGATGGCTTGCGAATTAGGGGTTCCATGAAGGAGGAGGAGGAGGAGGAGGCGGCGGCTTGGGATACAGTTGTCTGGGGTGGGGGAGAGGGAAGCTAGAGAAGAGAGTGAAGAGAAGGGGGCGGCTTGGGATACGGTTGTCTGGGGTGGGGGCTGGTTTCCGCTTGCGATCATTTGAGCCGCACTAATTTATCAAAAACTGAAAATCGATCTGAGCTAGAGAAGAGAGTGAAGAGAAGGGGGCGGCTTGGGATACAGTTGTCTGGGGGTGGGGGCTGGTTTCCGCTTGCGATAGCTGCACTAATTTACCAAAAACTGAAAATCGAACCGAACTGAATTGGATTTTTTTAGTTCAGTTCGATTCGGTTTAGGATGAGTTTTGGTTTAGTTCAAGTATGTTCTTTAATGGTTCAGTTCAGTTTGGTTTTTCAAAAAATCGAACTGAATTGCACCATCGACACTCCTATCAGACAGTCTGTATAGACCTGTCAAAATGAGTTAATTTGATTTTTTAATCCCATTTGATGGAGGGAATCGTTAGATGCATTAGTTATATTCAGAAATGATTTTAGGAGGGTAAAATCTAAAATAATATAGGTGTTAAATGGATTCACAACTTATTTAAACCCAATCGAACTTTTTCTCCCCTTCGCTCGCTCGGCACTCTCGCTTTTTAGTTTGGGTATGAGTTGTTTTAGCAATAATGGTCGGATCATATACGAGTTGGATATATGTTGAATTGGGTATGAGCTACTAAATTTGCATTGTATGGAAATGGATCAAAATAAGCTAAATCATCTATTTGGGCTGTGTTCACAAGTGATTTTTGATCATTTTATTTTTTTAAAAAAATTAATTAAAATTAATAAAAAAAAATCATAAAATTACAAAATCAACTTTGGAAGCGTTGGTTTAGCCTTAGAAACCAATTTTGAACAAAAAATAATTTTCGAAATTTTGAATATTTATTTTTTATTATAAAAAATCCAAAAATCAAGAAAAATAGTATTTGCTATAAAAAAATATATGAAAAAATAGTCAATTTTTTGCTATAAAAAAACATGCTTTTCGTAATTAAAAGCATGTTTTAGAATTCAATTGTGGTGTTTAATTGAAAAATTTTGGTCATTTAGGATCCGATTTGAGGTTTTTAGCCGGACCGGATCAATTAGGCGGGTCAAACCCGGCCCGATTGACCCGGGTCAGCGCATCCAGCCAAAAAAACACGCTTAGCGACAGACGCAGCGCGGCAGCAGAGGAGCGGAAGCAAGAAAGAGGCTCCTGCGTCGTTCACCACCTTCGCGCGGCTATGCACCCCAGAGCAAAAAATAGCCAAAACTTTACACCAGTTGGCAGAACTCAGAGAGACATCCCCAAACCTGCCCCAACGCCCACCTTGTCCCTCCATGTTCAACCATGGACCAAAGGGAAAAAAAAGGCTGTTATGGGGAGACCAAAACTGAGGAGCCTGTCTCTTTACAGAGTAGGTGGGAAGGGCGTGAACGTCCTCTCTGATCGAGAGAGCTCCAGCATAAAAAGAAGGAGGCTCAGGTCTGGTAGAGGGGGATTTTCGGACGAAGACCAGAGGGAGGGGAATAGAGAGGTTTGAACAGAGAGAGCTAAAGGAGATCTTTTTCTGGGCGGAGAGTTGAGGGAAGAGACGTTCTTTTACCGAGAGAAAATAGAGAGGGAGTTCGGGAGAGAATAGGGGAAGGACAAAAGGGAAAAGATACCAAAAATAAAGGGAGACGCTGGTAGAGGGCTCTCTGGTTTTGGCGTGAGGGAGCTCTGTCCAAAGAGCCAAAACCGTGAGTAGGGAGCTTCTAGTTCACAGAGAGTAAACAGAGGATGCAGAAGCGAGTGGGAGGGTCCCCACGGCGAGCGTGACCCAGCTTGGCGAGCACAATCCAACGGCGGCGACGCACGAGCAGATGGTGAGTCGACCAAAGCTTTAGTTCACTCTACTCGGCCTCCAAACCAGGTAAGCCCTTTCCCCGTCCACTTTTATGCGTTTTTCTCTGGTTTTTTTTTTTTTTTTCAATGCGTTTTTCTCTGGTTCGTTTGTGCTCTTTACGTGGTCCTACCTGCCTAGCTGTTGTCCCTGTTGGTTTTGTTTTGGTTTTGGGTATCCACGTATGTTGGCCTGCGATTTTCGTGTTTTCGGGTGTCGGGGTTTGGCGCGGGTGCTTCTCGATTCAGGGTGAACGGCGGCAGCGGCGGCGTCGAGTATCGCAGTTAGCGATAGTGGCAGTCGCTGGCGGTGGCCGACGACGATTGAAGATGACGAACGATGAAGGTTGGGAGCGGTCGCAGTAGGGTTTGTGTGATGGAGCTTCACGTTGAAGAGGACCACAAAGAAGACCATGGATATACTTTGTTTGGGCGGCTCGGCTTGGTGTGGTCCGAAAATTAAGAGAAGAGGCAAGGGAGGGAAATGGGCTGGAAAGTGGGCTTTAGAAAAAAATTTGGGCCATGCATTGAATTTTCAGTTTGGGCCAGTGGAAGAGAGTTTAGAAAGAAAGTTGGGCCTTTCGAAATCCCAAAGAAGTAGTGGAGCTTGGGTGTGGGCTGAGTGGACTTATTGGGCTTTAGGGTTGATTGGGGGTTTTGTTAAGAGATGGGCCTTTTCTCTTAGTTTTTTAGTTGGTTTCGTGTCCTTTTCTAGCTCGCGGCTTTAGAAGGGTTGGGCTTAGAATCCCATTCCGAATCATTATTTTCGAAATAAAAAAATTAAAATAAAATTAGAAAAAAGTTGAACAAATCAAGAAAAATCCCAAAAATTAAGAAATGGGCCTTTCGAACTCCTAAATACCCTTTCTCTAAGCCATTAGGGCTACACTAGGGATGCTATGTATTGTATTCATGTGTGTTATCCGCACTTTTGATTTTTTGATTTGCACATTTTATTTTACTGGTTGTGATTTGTAGGATAGTTACTCCCATCTGCATGAATTCCTAGATTTTAGGACTCTCATCTCAAGTCGTCTGCATGAAATTTCTCGTTAGAAAAATCATTCAACTTAGGTACCGAAATGGCATCAATAAAAGACATCGGCGTATCTAAGTTCTCGTTCCCGAATCTCCGGTTCTGTATGAGTCGGGCGACTCCTCCCACCGCCCGACGAATCTACCTTCCCCAAAGATTGGTGGCGACTCCGAATGCATGTACACTATGCACTTGTCACTCAACCACGCACATTAAGGGTGAAACTGATTCCTAAATTCCGCCGTCGTGCGATATGAGGACTTGGGAGAGTCCAAATCGATTTCTCAATGCACCAATCGAAATCGGCGATCGCCTTTAAACTCGCATCTCCGTCGAGGGTCGCCATAGGCTGGACCATTCTCAACTTAACCAATATGACGAGTCTAGGTCTGCATCATCGCAGCTTTATCTTGACTAGATCCCCCCTAAGTTAAGCTTGGACGTACATCATATTTGAGAAACGCAAAGGAAAAGGTATCAAAAAAATTATAAACATGTTGCATTTATACCAATTCAGTTCTAAGCCTTTTATTGATGTCAATCTAGTCCTAAACATTTTACATTTGTGCCAATTCAGTCTACATAGTCAACTTTAGTTGAAAATCGGTAATGTGAATGTCAGCCATCCCACGTTGGTAGGGCCGGCGTTTTTGTAGACATTTTTAAATATTTTTTTATTAACTTTTTGAATATTTAATTAAATTTTTTTAATTTATTTTAATTTATTTTTTTCCTTTCTTCTTTTCTCTATTTTCCTTCTTTTTTCTTTATGTTCTCTACAATGTCCTTCCCTCTTCCGTGTTGCAGGTGGCCCGCCATAGGCCCTACGCTGGGATTGTTGACCTTGCCGGGCCGAGGGTTGCTAGCAAAAGCGACCCTCGCCACGGCTGACCCTCGCCTTGGCGAGGTTGGCCTTGGCCGGCATTGCCCAGGCTGGGAGGGAGCACACGAGGACAAATCGAATCTTCTTCGTGGATCGGCTTCGGTCATTGGCTCGACTCGCCTTGCGTTTTGGAAACGACATTTTTGGTGTAGTCGCGATTGAATCGAACTTTAACCATTGATCGTCGTTGAGTTTGTTCGATTTTGTCATCAATTTTCCTTTTTCTTATTTGGGTTGGTTGGTCTTAAAACGTTAAGTGAGTGTTGAACCGGGGACTGTCGCAGATCTGGCGACGACGACCCTCACCCAAGCTAGGGAGGCTTTGCCAGGCGTCGCTTTCGTCCTGGTGACTTTGGTTGAGGCCACCTTGGCCTGGGCAAGGGTCAGCCACGGCGAGGCTAGCTCTCGTTGGCTTGAGCATCGGCTTGCGGCCGGGCTGTGGTCGGCCACCTGCAACTCAAAAGAGGGAAGGATGTTGAATATAATAGAAAGAAGAAAGAAGGAATTATATATATATATATATATAAGTGCTCATGTCAAGGCTGGTCGTACCAGGTGGGACGGTCAGCATCCACGCCAACGATTTCTAGCTAAAATTGATCGGGACAGACTGAATCGACACAAATGAAAAAAATATTTAAGACTAATTTACATCAATAAAAGATTCAGGACTAAATTGACGATTTAGGATATATATATATATATATATATATATTTATTTATTTATTTTGCGATACTTTCCCCAAAACACGGACGTTGTCTTTTGTAAAACAAGTTTGAGAGCTTTTTTTTTTTAAATAATACAAAAAATAATAATATTTAGAATTTTAATATTAATTTTTTTTACAATTTTAGGTCTCCCTCGGCAAGTCAACTGCCGAGGGAGACCTTAGGGCTCACTCGTGGGCCCCCTCTCCTCTCCCTCGGCGGTTGACAAGCCGAGGGAGAGGTGGGGCCCGCCGGTTGACACGCCGAGGGGAGATGGGGCACGCCAGTGGGCCCCCCTCCGGCCCCATGTCCGGGGCCTGCACGGTGCAGGCCCCCCCCAAGTTTTTTTTTGCCCTCTACAATTTAATTGCTGAGGGAGGTTTTTTTTTTTTTTTTTGGGTTTGGAACCCCTCGGCAATTTTTAATTGTCGAGGGAGAGGCTACTTTTTATTTACCTAAAGATCTATAATTGAATTTTGATTTTCAAACTAATACAAAACATAAAATGAAGTTGGTAGAATATATAAAAAGAAAAAAAATTGCATAAAAAATAACAATCGTCATCCGCAATTACATTTACTAATGATATCGTTCTCCTATATGGCCTCATGTCCCGCAATCAGGTCGTCTTCTTTGTTCGGCAGGTCTAGTATTGTATCGAGGACGAGGATTCGGACGAATAGGACGGGCAGATGATGAAGGCATATCTTGGTAAAATATGCCACATCCAGACGCTACATTTCCTACTGTAGGAGGGTATTCAAAAAGATGAGAGAAATTTGGTCTATATGAACCGGGAGAATTGACTGGAGTTTGCGGCTGTGGATTGAATCCCCCGTGAAATGGGCTGGCAAACTATGAGAACCCTGCAGAATAACCTGGCTGGACAAACCCTGCAGAATAACCGGGCTGGCCAAAACCTGCAGAATAACTCGGCTGGCCAAACCCTACAGAAAAACTCGGATGGCCAAACCCTGCAAAAAAAACTAGGCTGGTTAAACCCTGTAGAATAACCCGGCTGGCCAAACCCTGGAGTGAACCCCTGATCGAAATCCATCGTATGATACTCCAAAGTGTAGGGGACGCTATCACCAGTTGGAGGAGGTCGGGTAGTCCTCCGAGTCGGCTGAACAGTCTCAGGTAGCTCATCATCAGGCCCAACGGGTTCTGCTATAGTTGCTGGCTGGGGTGGTGGCATCATTGTTAGCCGCCTCTCTCATTCTGGGCATGTAGTATTGCCGTAGCTATATTCTCCAATGCTTCCCAAGACTCCCGAGATGGATTGAAGTTACGTATGATATGTAAGATGTGTTCGACACCATCACCCTAGTAATGATATCAAAATTAACAAAAATTATCAGATACGTTATATTACTAAAAAATAAATATGAAATTTTTTTGACACATAATGAATTAAATTGAAAGTGTTTGCACGAACCGCGACACCCCCTACAGCTCCCATAATAGAAATCCACTTCCGCGTATGTCTATGGTACCATTCCATGTATGCTGAATGAAAATGGAGTTCTTCCGTTGCAGGAGGACCATTGACAATATAATTGGCACGATTGTCCTACATATCAATCGACTGTCTGTGCTTTTTTACCCAATCCTTCCCAACTGGCCTTAATTCAATATCATGAAAGCGCGTATGATCATGCGGAGGAATAGGTATCGGCTGCTGCATACCGAACTGACGAAGTACTCGGTCTGGATAATGCCACTCAACTATCTAGTAACAGATGAGTGTGACACCAGCTCTCCAAATGTCTCATCCTTGCAAGCAGTAAGCTGGTAGATCCCTCAGAATGTCATTGGTGTAGGGCTTTCAAATAATATGTTATTGTAACAAAATACATCAAATAAAAGCAATAATTAATCTAAAAACTAACATTATATTAAACCCATTGGTTGCTATCATTACTTACATCTTCTAATGTCATTCTATCAAATTGATAGCGCAAATGTGACAACGCATGTGTGGGAACTGCCGTTGTTTGTAAGCCTAGACTCCATCTGCATAAAAAAAAATTATTATATGATACGCACTGGAAAGAATTAATGACTCGTGAACCTAAAAAAGCAACAGATCACATACCAACTACCAAGAGGTGCATCTTCCAAAGGATGACGGTCTATCAGAGTTGGGGCGATGCATTTGAAGCGCTCGCACGCCCAAATTTGCAATACATGCAAGGCACCTACGATTTGATGCGTCTTGAAATAGGTTGCATTGCATAGCTCCCGATACAACCAAGCAAGCGCTGCTGAACCCCAACTATACTGCGTAGAGTCGTTGAGGTTCATTAATAGTGGAAGAAACAGCAAACTTACTCGGGCCCTTGATTTATCTGCAAAAATAGATCCTCCAAGTAGGCGGAGAATAAATGCCCTAGTATGCTGCACGACGGTGACCTCATTGGCGCCGGTTGGAAGCTCGTCAAAGCGGTCTTTCAGCCATCCTAAGTTTATCTGTGTGCCTTTCAAGTTGGGTGGGCGGTCCCCAAGTAGATCATCACATAGAGTGCCCCAATTGAAATTAGTAGGGCCAGTAACTGCAAATCCATCGATGGGCAGCCCTGTGATCAGCGCAATATCATGTAGAGTGATAGTGCATTCACCTTCCGGCATATGAAATGTGTGGGTCTCAGGTCTCCATTGCTCGACCAACGCGGTAATCAAATGCCAGTCTAGCTGGAAAAAACCCATCATATAAATTTCGTAAAATCCCGAGGCCCGAAGATACGGGACTATGCGCGGATCAAGATCATCGATATCAACGTGTAACATCGCTCGCTGACATCTAAGGGGTACATAATGATGTCCCTGTGAAATGTAAAATAAATTGTTAGTAACAATTTTCACATTGCCGCTTTTATAGACAGATAAACTGACAAATTTTAAAAATACCCTAGCGTTCCATACGGTCTCTGATCTATGTCGGGCCTGCCCTGTAAGAAGGGAATCATCCTCAGGTTCCGACTAAATGTAATTCCTCTGTGCCATATCTACAATTGTGATATTATATTATTACAATAAATTCACATACATAATGTAATAATGAAATTATTAAAAAAAAATGTAACAACGATAGACATAATTTAGAGGTAATTTACATATATAATGTAACAACATTAAAAAAAGATCAATACAGTTCTTTACTCAAAGAAAACAAATTACTATATTTAATTTGTATAATTCACACAACTGTGAGCTATTCTCGGGTCGATCTGTATGCACAAGTTTCAATATTGTGCCATGATTTTCCACAGTTACTACAATTGATGGCAGAAGAACTACTGCTAGGCGTCGTCCAGTCCATCTCATTATGTATCCGTGATATACTGGGTCTTCCTTTTTTCCCAATGCGTCTCGGGTCTGGCACTAATGGCAGCACGTCAAGTGTAGACCAATAATCAATATCACCTGACGGATAAAATGGATACTGATAGCACTGAATGATTTTATCCATCGTGTAGCACTCATCCACGTACATGTTGTAATCAACAACATGTGTTTGACATGCTGCAATTACGTGGGAACATGAAATTTTAATCTCTTGAAATTTTCCGCACGTGCACGTTCTCTGGTCTAGGCTCACTATGTGCTTCCGGCCCCCTGATCCTCTTGATCTGTCAATTCCAGTTTTTACTTCGAAAAGTCCTGTATCAGAGTCGAAACGTGTCACTTCATGCTAATTTGCATGTTGACTGTTTTCCTCGAGCGTCTGACCTGCAAAATGCGTCAATATACGTCCTTGGGCCTCCTGCGTCCTGTACGTCGTTCTTCTCGTGTCAAAATAAAGGTTCAACTGATAAAATATCTTATCCATCATAGCCGTTATTGGCAGACCACGATAACCCTTTAACATGCCGTTGACCGATTCAACTACATTTGTTGTCATCGCTCCATATCTTCTTCCTCCATCATAAGCCTTGGTCCATTGTTCTCTTGGAATCTGATCACACCAAGCAGCTGTGCGTGGATCCATACCCCTAATTTGGGCCATGATGTGTTCAAGCTTTTGCGGTTGATTTGCGTAAGCTGTATATTACAATAATAATTACTGATTCGCACTCAAATTTATCAACATTATTTTTCTAAAAATTTAAAAATTTAAAATTTACCTGCCTCATCAACGAGACCTTTGCCTTCGGCATTTTTGAATTGTTTATTGTAGTTGCTGATAATATGCCGTGCGCAAAATCTATGGTGGCCTTGTGGAGGACGCCACACTACTGACTCCATTGCTTTTATAATTCATTTGTGCCTATCTGATATTACACAAATATTGTCCCTCCTCTGACAGATATATCTCCGTAATAGAGTCATAAACCACGTCCAATTGTCATTATCTTCCCGATCGACCACAGCAAATGCCAGCGGGAATATATGATTGTTGTCATCAAGTGAGGTCGCTACAAGGAGCGTTCCTCGATATTTTCCGTACATAAATGTACCATCAACAAATATCACAGGTCGACAACTTGCAAAGCCTTCAATCGTCTGCTCGAAAGTCCAAAACATGCGATTGAAAAAGGTGCGGCTCCGATCTTGGCTCATGCGATCATCAATCACAAAATGAGAACCTGCATTCTTTAACATCATTTCATTCATGTACTTCCTCAGCCTACCGTGCGATTCATCCCATCCTCCAAAAATGGAGGCGATTGCCATTTGTTTAGTTGCCCAAGTTTTACGGTAAGTAGGTTCGAAGTGCAGCTTGTCTTGAATTTCTGCCATCAGTGCTTTGATTTTGATATCTGGTTGGGCTCTGACCATTGCCTTTATCTGGCCGCATATGTACTTCTGATCAAGTTGTCGGTGATTCCGTGAAATTTGAGGATTTGTGCATGTGTGTAGCCCATTGTACTTAGTTATTTTCCAAAATAGGGTGATCGCTTTATGAGATGCACGGAGCCTCCAATCACACGGCCCATTCTTATTATCACACCTAATAATATATACTGACTTATTTGTCACATCACTGCAAAAGCTTTGATTTCTTGTCAGGGAGTACTCTTTCGCAGCCAATTGTAACGCGTCTCGTGATGGAAACACCATATCAACCTCAAATTCTTTTGATGGATGAAATGACTTACGTCTCGGCTTCGCTCTTGTATCGACTTGCATCATATCAAAGTCGATCTCCGAATGGGGCGGTGGATGTACCAACGGCGAGATGGAATTACTGCAATGGATGTTGTAGTAAGCATCCATATCGACATCTTCGACACCTTCTTCATCACTGTCATCAGTATCCATCCAAGGATCATCTTCTTCATCGATATAAATTCCATCATTATCATCGGGCTCCACGTGCTGATTATGCACACCAATGTCCTCTTCACCAACATTAGAACCTCCTACTTGGTGTTCATCGACAGTTACATAGAACTGTAAAAATCCCACAGAACCAACCCAAAGTGCAAACTGCTGGATCACCCCAATTGTATCATCATTATACACCTCCATAATGTCATGTACATCGTATGTTGCAATCGGGTATTTATACATCACGCTACGAATATACTGATTTCCCGTTATATTCATCGCGCGCGCAATCGTAGCACGTAACTCATCAAATGTGGAGATATTTCCGAATTGGAACATAGCAGAATGTCCCCCATCGTAATCACGTCCATATTGATTTCGTATTATTGTACCTCCCCAGCGAACAACCGCAAAAGATGTAGACGACATTCTGCTAAATAAATAAATTATAAATTATTTCGTAAAAGCTGTACATTCTGCTTTTCGAGTTATTTTTCCAAAAATTTATCAGATATGATTTCAAAAGAAAAATCGCCGGATCACAACACGTAATTACTTTTCTCGTTCCTATAACAATACATATTTTTATAGAATACCTAAATTCATAAATATTAGAACTATCGTCACATTAACAGAAAAATTATAACATATTATTAATTATCTATAAATTAGAACTAAATAAATAAATTTATACTAACGAAAAATTATAACATATTATTAACTGTCTATAAATTAGAACTAAATAAATAAATTTATACTAACGAAAAATTACAACATATTATTAACTGTCTATAAATAACAACTGAATAAATAAATTTATACTAACGAAAATGCAAAAAACAACTTCAATGAAATTTACCTCGAACGACTAAAGGAGAGTACGCAACGAATGAGGAGCTCAAACTGTCAAGAGAAAGACCTGCTTTTATAGAATACCTAAATTCATAAATATTAGAACTATCATCACATTAACAAAAAAATTATAACATATTATTAACTATCTATAAATTTATACTAAATAAATAAATTTATACTAACAAAAAATTATAAAATATTACTAACTGTCTAACTGTCTATAAATTTATACTAAATAAATAAATTAAAACTAACGAAAAATTATAACATATTATTAACTGTCTATAAATTTATAGTAAAGAACTAAATAAATAAATTTATACTAATGAAAATGCAAAAAACAACTACAATGAAATTTACCTTAAACGATTGAAGGAGAGTACGCAACTAATGAGGAGCTCAAACCGTTAAGAGAAATACCCGCTTTGTTTTTTTCTCAAATTCTGTCAGATAAGAAATTTATAAATTATTTTAAACACTACAAAAATATTAACAAAAAATTATACCCGACCGTCTGAGAGAATTTAATACCGGGAGCGTCTGAGGGAGGAACCACGAGCAAGGTAGAGCGAAGGCAAGCGAAAATGAATGCGATTATCTGAGAGAGGGAAAAGAATGAGCAAGCGAGCGCGATTGAAATGGAAAAAGTATTTGAGAGAATAACTTACCGATGTCGAAAGAACGAGAGAGAGCGAAGTGCCTATGAGAGAATGAGGAGCGAAACAGAATGAAGAAGACATTCTGCTTCGACTTTGCTTTAAGCAAAGTGAAGCATCCTGCAGGCGCAAACGCTCGCCCGTGAAGGCCTAGAGGCAGGCCTGCAGGAGCCATCCCATCCCATCCCTCGGCAAAAAATCACGACGAAGACGAGGGAAAAGGGAGGGGCCATGCAGCGAAATATGAGGGGATGCTGCCGCATGGTCGCCTGAGGAGAGAAACGAGGAAAAAATATGGAGGGAGAGGGGGTTTGCCGTGTGTCGGCGTGGGCAGGGGGGGAAGGGGGGGCCCCTCTCCCTCGGCAATTGAATTGCCGCGGGGACCGGGGGGGGGGGTGCAGGGAGCGGGGGCAGGAGGGGGCCCGCCGGTGGGCCCCCTCTCCCCTCCCTCGGCGGGCCCCATCTCCCTCTCCCTCGGCATACGAATGTCGAGGGAGACCTAAAATTGTAATTTTTTTTAAAATATTAAAATTGTAAATATTATTATTTAAAAAAAAAGCTCCAAGTTTGAAGACTGGAACGTAAATCGAATTAGAATTATTAAAGATTCAAAATCGTCGAGACTCCTCAAGCCCAGGCCCAAGAACAGGCCCATTTATTTTCATCTCAAGTTCAACGCCTACTTTTCCTCCTGCATTAATTCGGACAACCTCCCTGCAACAAATACCGCGTCATCTCCGTTCAGTCAACTCTCTCCCTCTCTGCCTCGTTGACCAACATTTGACTCTCTCTCTCTCTCTCTCTCTCTCCACCAATGGGTAACTGCAACGGCCTCCCCTCCGCCTACGCCCGTCACCGCCGTCCGGGCTCCACCGACCCCCACGGCGGCTCTTCCGCTCCCGCCACCAACGGCCTCAACATCCGCCCTCCCTCTCCCAGGCCCTCTCGCCCCCCTCATCCACCGTCCGCCGCTCCCGCCGTCGGCCGCGTCCTCGGCCGGCCGATGGAGGACGTCCGCGCCACCTACGTCTTCGGCCGGGAGCTCGGCCGTGGCCAATTCGGCGTAACGTACCTGGTCACGCACAAGGAGACGAAGCAGAAGTTCGCCTGCAAATCCATCGCCACTCGCAAGCTCATCAACAAGGATGACATGGAGGACGTTCGTCGCGAGGTCCAGATCATGCACCATTTGACCGGCCACAGGTATATCTTCTCTTGAAATCAATCGAACCGTGTCCCTGATTCAAATCGAGTTAGATTCATTCTGTGACTGACAATGTATCGGTGTTGAATTCATAGGAGGTCGGTCTATTCTAGCTCTAGCTAGGAGTAGGTCTTCGGCTGACTGAACTTTAACTTTGCTTCTGTATCTTGTGATTGGTGTTTATTTCCTGTCTTCTTGCATTGAGTAGGAATATAGTGGAATTGAAAGGTGCTTACGAAGATAGGCATTCAGTGAATTTGGTGATGGAGTTGTGTGCGGGTGGTGAATTGTTCGACCGGATCATAGCGAAAGGCCATTACACGGAGCGAGCTGCGGCGAACCTGTGTAGGCAGATTGTGGCGGTGGTGCATAATTGTCACACTATGGGAGTTATTCATAGAGATTTGAAACCTGAGAATTTCCTTTTTCTGAGTACCGATGAGAATTCACCATTGAAAGCTACTGATTTTGGCCTCTCTGTTTTCTTTAAACAAGGTACCTCTGGTTCTCCTGTTATTATCCATTATATGGTGTGCGTGCGCGCGCGCGCGTGTTCCTTTTGTTGCTGTAGTGATTACCATATAAGGCATTGCGATGTATGATTCTGATGCCAAGAGAAGAAACAAGCTGTATTTAACGATGCTTGAGTATGTGGTACCTATTATTGCCTACATATTTGTTATATGCTGCTCAGTTCTTCAGTTTAAGCTAGAATTTCACCCTGCAACACTATGATTATGGTAATGTGGGAACACTGCTTCTGCTGACGCATATAAAAGAAGTTTCTTCCTCCAATTTTTGCAAAACGTATATGGAACGTCTGAGTGTAAATTTAGCATTGATGAAAAGTGTAGATCATCATGTCTTGTGCTTTGGTCCTTTTCTTGCTGTGATATGATGGTATTTATGCAATATGTTCATTTGTGTACTACTTAGGGTCATATTCCTTTTTCTTTAAGCTTTTGTTTGCCTAGTGTATTTACACTGTTGCTTCTTTATTTGTCTCCAAAAGCGTAAGATGTTTCCAGGGCATTTGCGCACTATCACTGGGGGTCATCATAAGTAGGCCTTAAAAGCATGGACGGGAACAGTTTCAATCTTTGCCAAAGGATTTTTTTTTATTATTCTATGTTCATTCCTAACAAATGATAGATGTTACTTGTTGATGAGCTTGGTTTATAATTGCTTATGCTCCATGTTAGGTGATGTATTTAGAGACCTTGTTGGAAGTGCATATTATGTGGCCCCTGAAGTACTGCGCCGTAACTATGGTGCTGAGGTGGATATATGGAGTGCCGGTGTGATCCTTTATATCCTGCTTAGCGGTGTCCCTCCTTTCTGGGGAGGTATGCTTCTGTGCCTCGCTAATGACCAACTTATTGCAAAGTTATTTACTTTTTTTGGCGAATTCTCTTGAGAATTTCAATATTTCTAGTTTCGACATTTGATTTGTTTAGGGATGGATGACGAAAATGTTAGTGGAATAAAAACAGAGCCAGGACATAAGAATTATTCATTATTCAAAATTGGTCGTTTATTTTTACGGATCCCTTGGCTAACTGATCAATTTATGTTCCTTCTCGCAATCAGCATGGAGATAGTGCTTGGCATGGATAATGGATTCGATTACCATCAGGATCAAATTTTGTCACTGTTAATAGGAGACGGAAGATATTGATAGTACTTCTTCCACCTTGGCAGTCATCCTCTTTTCCTTCGTTTTATGCAGAAAATGAGCAGGCCATATTCGATTCCATTCTACGAGGGCATATTGATTTTGTATCAGATCCCTGGCCGTCCATATCTAGTAGTGCTAAAGATCTGGTAAAAAAAATGCTCCGCGCTGATCCAAAGGAGCGGCTTTCTGCAGTTGAGGTGCTAAGTAAGTAAAAACTGACTGTCAATCATGAGCTTATTATTCGTTGATGGGATATGCTGCACTTTCAAAGTCAAAACAATTTTGATAATTATGCCAACAAAATTTTGAAGCTATCCCTCTGTATAGAAGATCGAACTAAGATTTCTTGTGTGCGCCTTGGAATAGGATACTATTCAATTTTCTTTATCAGCTTATGGATTAAGGAACTGGGAGAAAACGATTGTCCTACGAACAATGAAGCAGGGACCCAGGGCATACGTGTTGATGTCACCAACAGGGTCAGAAAAGGAAAAATACAGGCCTTTTGGTAGAAGTAGAAGCATAAATTTGAAATTTTCTAATAATGAGATATAATTTTTTAGCTTTTAGTATATTTTATAACTATTAGAAAAATCATATTTATGTGCTTCTGCTTTACCAAAAGGCATGTGTTGTACTTTACATGTTTTTTACTAAGTATAATGTGTTGTTACTCAGAGAAAGTGATTCTTTAATTGAACGTTGTAGATCATCCTTGGATGAGAGAAGATGGAGATGCTTCCGATAAGCCTTTGGATATTGCTGTCTTAACTAGAATGAAACAATTCAGGGCAATGAACAAGCTAAAGAAAGTGGCCTTAAAGGTGAGAACATCTGTGCTGTTAGATATGTTTCTGTCAGCTTCTTTATGTACGTGAGTTGTCTTCCTTTTTATTTAGCTAGAATCGTTGACTGTGTTCTCTTGTTGTGGGGTTATGGAAACAGAGTAGTATCAGGAAGCTAACTCCACATCATTCAAGGTTTGTTAGTTGACGGCCAAAAAGCCGAAAATAGGAAAAATAAACAAGTTTGTTGGTTTCAGTGTGACATGGTTTTGAGTGCAGCAATTTGGCAAAGCTATTTAGCTAGAATTTTCTTGTTATTTCTTCTTCCTTCATTTCTCCTAGTATAGATGTTATTTGCACCTATTAGCCTTGCATTTGGATAGCTAATGGGACTGAAAGCTTTGTCTTCTCCACTTAAAGGCTAGTGCTTTTTCTGGAAAAGTTCTAAGAACCACTACTTTTGGCAACACAATTTTGTTGGTGTAGTATGTCTAAGGGTACAGTGAGGCATCGACAATCGACTATTTAGTTTGCTGTTGTCAACTAGAGACGATGGATTTTATCTTTGTGGTTGGTGGAAGTTTAGTTATGTTGGAAATAGAGCATTCATTGGCCAGCTATAATGAGTAAGCAGAAGCTCAACAGCTGTAAAGCTCACTGTTAGCTAGAACTTGGAAAGTTTTTATGCCTATTGTTTGGTGAAGGCAGGTATTGAATACGGTTGATTCATAGTTCTCTATAGTAGTACACATTCCGAGAACCTTTTGCATTTGCCATATTATCCTGAGGATTTTGTTGGAAATGCTGCATAAAGATCCTCCTCTACCATATTATATCTTGGTGAATACCTGTATATAGTGAAATTAACTCAGGTGCCACTTCCACAAAATACGCGTTTATGGTTTCTTCGCCTATAGCACTCTTCTTTTGAATTTCTTGCCAAAAATGGAAAAAGAAGTTAAAGAACTATCATAAGCTTGGGCATCTGGATTAAGGGCAATATGAAAATTGTTGCTGGAGCTGTTGTGATTCACTGGTATAAATTACATGTTATTTCTTCGTCCTTCTAGGTAATTGCTGAAAATCTTTCTGAAGAAGAAATTATGGGGTTGAAAGCAATGTTTAAAACCATGGACACGGACAATAGCGGAACAATTACTTATGAAGAGTTGAAAGCTGGTCTTCCGAAATTGGGTACCAAGCTTTCAGAGAGTGAAGTTAAGCAGCTGATGGAAGCGGTAGTCTTCTCAACTTCATTTCCAGTTCCTTTCCTGTTTAAAAAGAAAAGAAAAGGAAGTGCATGGTTGCTCCTGCATAATAAAATATTTGGTTTTTCAGGCTGATGTTGATGGCAATGGGACAATTGATTACATCGAGTTTATAACAGCCACTATGCATTTGAATAGAATGGAAAGGGAGGATCATTTATATAAGGCATTTGAATATTTTGACAAGGACAAGAGTGGGTAATTTCCTTTCTCACATATGAGCATGATTTTTACATTGCCGTTTCAGCTGGCGAAGGTAATTATCAATCAACGATTAAATTCTAGAAAAAGTATGATGCTCACTTGCATTTATCTGCTGCCCTTTGAAGGTATATCACAATGGAGGAGTTGGAGCATGCACTTAAGAAGTACAATATGGGTGATGAGAAAACAATTAAGGAAATCATTGCTGAAGTCGACAGTGATCGTGTGAGTTATTTTCTTCTCTCATGTGCATTCATGATCAACTATAGCGCACTAAATCTGCATAAGATATTGCCCACCTATGGTCATCTCCTAGTACGTAATTTATGAACAGCTCAAATATGTGGCTGTGAAAGCGTAATTCATGTAATTATTTAACTTAGCGAAGTTGCTTTAACAAGTATAGTGATGCAATGACAGTAGAGAAATGACGGAAGATGGTTTGGCCATTGGCCTAGGTCCACTAGTTAAAGAGAACCAACAATTGACGTTTCAGAATTCGAAGTACAATGAAAGAGAAAGAACTCTCAAAACCCATAACCCGCATATATACCCATTATCTCTCACACACTGAAATATCACTAAAAGAATATATTTACTATAACACCAATAAAATATCATGCATATCCAAACTGGTCTGTACCGCGAGGGCCCTCCATTTTCAGCACATACCTCATGAAAAATGATCAACCAGGTCGGCATGAAATTTGTCGAATTGAATCGCAAATTGGTCTGACACACAAATTGTTCAAGTCACAATTAACATCCATCAAGGAATACCCTTGCATTTTTTGCTTCCCTTAGAAAAAAGAATCTTAGATCATTACTGTTGCAAAAACACTAATCAGATATTTCTAGCTTGGTTGAAGGAATGCTTGTGTTCTGGGCTAACTTTTTGTTGGTAGGTTTTATGTTTTAAAAGTGCTACTTGTACAACGATTTACGGTTGAAAATGTACAATTTGCAAAATATATTGCGGTATTATTTCATGGAGTGCAAATGAACACATAAGTAAATAGTAGTGTAGGGCATGAAATTAATTAGCGCTCCATTTGTGTAAGTTGGAAATATCTATTGAACTTCCACGATAAGATCTTCTAAGTTACCATCTTAACACTGTTGTTCCATAAAGATCAGCAGACATCGTTACTTTGTAGCAAACCTTGTGGCTGTTGTTGATTTTAATCTTCTTGTGACGTATACGAGCGTTCCTGAATTTATCAGGATGGCAGAATCAACTATGATGAGTTTGTTGCCATGATGCGAAAAGGTAATCCTGATTTGGCCCCCAATAGACGTCGGAAATAGTTGGATGGCATATGAAGATTTCGGTTGGCCCAAAACAATGGCGCCAAGCAGACTGTAGATTGTGTGACCGTAATTATCACCGTCGAGAATCAAGATAACAAGCTTTTACATGCTTTTAGCTACGGAGTCCGTATCCTTGCTTTCTGATGTGATTTGCATGCAATTCATCCGTGTCTCTGGTTACTGCTCCTTATCAGTGCGGAAATACAGGTGATTACTGGAAATTTTGTTGTGACTCAACTTGTAGTTTTGAGGTTGGACATGTCTTGGTTGGCTTGAGTGAGAGTGTTGCTTTATTGCAAAAGCTTCTTAGAGGTTGTATTTTCAACCTGTCAGTTCAATTTGTTCAGGTAGATGCTGAGGAACATCTTGATAAAGTGCGGATCCTCTCTTAACATATTTCCATTTTCCTTTGACATGTACATCAGTAGGTAACTGTCCTCTCCCCAAGGCAAATTAGAATCACGTCCCTTGCACTTTTTGAAGCATTCGCAAACGGCTATTCAATCGATTTGGAGGTGGAAATCAGTCGGATCAGTCTTGTAAAGTGTTTTTTTGTATTTGTTTCTCATTCTTCATCCTGCGCATAAAAGTGGGATTAAGGCACAAAGCGAAAGTTTAGTAGGTAACGGTCCCACTGCTCATTGTACTGCACCATGATTTATCTATGGTCTAGGGGCAATGACTCCATCGCTAACGGAGTTGATGACACTAATCATAGCATGTGGAGCCCAAACCACTGATTAATTCGTTTATCGATGTGATGGGGTCTGGTGGGTCGGATCCGGTGAACTGTTCTCTAGTACTCAAACAGTAAACTTCAGGGAAGAAGATGAAGATCACTGCAATGGGAGTGCTAGTTATAGGAGCTCAAGGAGGCCGCAGGATTCTTGGGCCAAATCGCACCAGCAACTTGGGCATCAAGAAATCTCACAACCTAGGAATGTGGATAGCCTCCCTCCGTCCAGGGGTATCCTTTAAACTCGAACTCAACTTTGCTCTCTTGGAAATCCCAGTCGAGCGCGTGCGGGTCAACCTACCCTGAGTAATGATGGTCAAAGGGGTCACAGGATTTTCCTATAAATGTACCGCTAACTTCGTCTATGTTGGCGAAATCTCTGAGTCGCCGTTAAATTTGGGAGTGAATTTTAACTTTGACACGGTGGTCACGATAAAGACGTTCAAAAGTAATCGAGTTCCAAGCACTTCATCACATGACAACGTTCCCGATGAACAGACAGCTTGGACACTATAGCCAAGAGCGAACGAGAACAGGGTCGGGATTTAAAATGTGCTCAGTTCAACCGTCCCTTCATTGCCACTTCCCGGGCCAATGTATGAAGCAGTCTTTGTAAAGCTAAAAGACATGACGCTAACACTGACCAGTGAAGTTTAGGAAGCTCCCATCGGATCTTTAGTCGTAATGATTTAACCAAATGAAGTCTCTCTGGTTTGGGCCCCAAATAAGGAGGCATGAAAATCCCTCACTGATAGATAACTAGCAGCAGCAGCAGAACTCCAAATAATATCATCAAGACAATAGACGCCTGGGACAAATGCTAATGCAAGAAAACAGATGATTTTACAAGGCCCACATCCCCTTCGTCCATTTGCACATCGATAATGCTGCCATTATCACCCTATAGCTTTCCCCCACAAATCTCGACAGAGCTCGCAGAGCAGCGACATGTTATGTATACCTATCTCACGGTTGAACGACACAAAGGGTATTGATATGATGATGGAAGCTAATTGAGTCCGAGATCTTAAAGCATGTTCGTCAGATCTTAAACTCTCCAAACCTAAAGTGACGAACTTTCAGCAACATGATGAAGGCAAAATTATAATATCAATCCACTTTGGAGGCAACACTCCTCATTGGGAGAGCTTTCCATATATTGCGGTTGCCCTGAAAGGGGCTACCTAAGAGCAAAACTACAACTATTTCACCTATCCCACTCCAACCAAGTTGGTGTGAGCGGAAGGCGCTCCTATCAGTGTCAAACTGAAGTGAGAATAAATCACTCTGATATGACAAAAAACATGATCTAAGTTCACTGCAATCAGTATCAAAGAGAACCTCCATTCACTCTGGACGGATCAATTCTCTTTGCAATTTTTGTGGCCATAATTGGCATCTGCCGGGGTTGTCAAGGTAGATCCATCTATCGATACGAGCCTGTAGCAACAGACCTTTGAAGCTACCTGTAATTTCAATCTGCCCTTCCAGTATCAAGTGACTCAAACACGAATAAACAATTGCCATCATTCCAATCACCTGCAAAAGGACCCAGCACCATCTTTTGCATTGCAATGACCATATTTCGAAAAAAAATAACCTTAATCCTAGGGTCTCTTGGGATGGATGCTACAAGCTCTATCTATTATTATCCTCATCCCATGGAGCTGATTCCATATATCTCAAGATAGAATCACATCTCTCACTGATATCGCAAGTAAAAGTTGAAGATTCAACACAAATCACAGCACACTATCAACCAGCATAAAACACTACGTCAACAAACCAATACTAGCTAGGACAAAGATCCATGCAATTCCGAGCATGTCTGAAGAAAATGAAGGGACAAAAATCCAGATTCATCCACATCTGAACCCAACACCAGAAAAAACATGATGAAAACAGGGTTCATGCCAAGCATGGATAATTTTGGTTACTTAAACCAAAAAAATTGAAAAACTACCACATCACTGCAAAGGACCTGGTATGAGACAAGATTAAATAATTTAAACCTTCTTCTTGTCCTTCAAAGGCCCCATTGGGATCTTGCTCAAAACTTTCTCATCGAATACTGCATACTGCTTCTTGATCTCAATAGTTGCCTTCTCGGCAAACGGGTCTACCTTGTCCTCATACTTCTCATAGAGCACAGGCACAGTGTGCAGTAATACAAACACTGTTTAAGAAACAAAACTCTATCCATAAGAGTTGATGGGGAGATGTACACAATTAAACTCAACAAATATAGAAGCACTTCCTTACCCAAGTAGAATAACGTCAAGAAATTGCAGCAGCTGCCCACGATAGACAGAACCCAAAAAACAGCAATCACCTAATTTGGCCACATTCAGATCTTCCATTAGGACGTGAACAGAAATTGCAAAGCCATGCGTACAGATACAACCGTAACAAATGATTGGGAAGAGCACCACACATGCTGACAGTAAAGCATACAAGCAAACAGCCCTAAGCACAATTATGAGCATACCAAGAGAAACTTCTTAAGATCTCTTCCGGAAGCAATCTCCCTCAGTGTAGCAATTGCACGATTTATTTCAGAGCTAAGTACAGAGGCAAACTCCTGGACAGGTTTCTCTGGTATCGATACTTCAGGAATGTGAGGTGGTGTCCTAAGAAAGAACAATTAAGGCAAGATAATCCCATCAAAGCAAATAGGAGGACATCGAATTTAACATTATCTACAGTCGTATAGATCTAGTACACCATTAAAAACTTACTTGTGGATGAATGTAGTAGCATTGGACCACAAGAACAAGATTGCAAGGCCAAGGATTAAGCCATGACAAACTAAAGCGAGAAAGTGGTACTCAATCAATTCAAAAAGAACCCATATTGCCGTTGCAACACCAAGAGCACCTGCTGATATCTTCTTGTTTCTCCATAGGAGTACATCAGCAGCTGTTCCACCACAAATAAATTTGAACAGCTTAATAACGAACTACTGCCATCAGAGATATGTATAGCAGGGTGAAGAAGATACAAGACACCGGCAGAAGCAAACAATCACTAGAGTGTTGAACTCGAAATTCGTCAAATATGCAGCACCAATTTGCATAATATGTCACGTCACATCGTGTCATCGTTACTGCATCATCTTAAAATGTAAACAGGAAAGTTTCAAAGTGACCTGGAAAAGAGGACAGTTTCACAGCTTTGAAAAAACAGTCTTTAACACCGCTCGAAGCAAATCTCATCACAACCAAAGAAACCGACTTTAACTGGACAAGCCAAAGCTTCGCACAGGCATCTACAGATGCTACGTCAGTCAGCGTGAAAAATTACCCCAGAATGGCAATAGTTATCAGTAGTTCGCCACACCATCTCCAGAAAATCCATTGAAGGAATCTTTATTAAGTGCCAACGAGAAAATAACAAGAGCCAGATCCAGATCACACGCATGATCATCCGAGCGGCACGAAATGCGCCCTGGAATGAAAAACCTCGATGGATTTCATAACGTGCTAAACAATCAAAAATGTGAAAGTTAAACATAAAATGAATCGGATCAGCAGATCGAAGAAACAGATTCCGACTCCGTCTCCGGAACCAATTCAAGCAAAACAAAACCACAGCTTTCTGCAAATCAACAAGCAACCAAAACGCCGGAGCTAGATCTCGTTATCAAATCAGAACCCCTTCACCCCTTCAAACACGCCGGCAAGAAAGAACAAAGATATCAAGATCGCGAAAAACAGCAACAGATCGACCGAGAGAGAGAGAATGGACGTACGCTTTCCACCACCGAGCACCTTATGAACAGGCTGTTCCCGTCCGAACAGGCGGTAAATCTTAGCCTTCATCTCCGACGGCGCCGGCTTATCGTCATCGAAATCGTCGGACGACGAGGAGTCGTGAGGGTGGATGTTATCCATGATGGACTCGCCCTTGGGTTCCTCGTGATCCGCCATGCGACGCCCAAAATGCTCCGACCAACCTTTCCTTGACCCAAAAACCCTAGACACCCGAAGCGATGCGCGTGGTTTAAGAGAGAATCTCAAAATGCAAACTTTTCTTCCGCTCCGGTCTGGCTGCGATTTTAGATCCTGCGTAACAGACGCTGTGCCGCACAATCCTTTCGCTTTTAAAACGGGGGAGGCCTGCTTCTCGATTGGGGGAGGCGAACGGTTGATCTCGGACGTCGGATCGTTTTCTCGCTTTCGATCCGAGACGTCCGTTCGGTTCGGCGCCGAACCTGGAGATTCAGATGAGAAAATGCGGGCCACGAACTGCGGGTGACGGGAGGTAGGCAAAAGTCTCAGTGCACCGCCACGCACGTTTTAGAAAAACCCTTCTTTATTACAGAACCACAGTTAGAACTAGAACACCTAAAAAAAAAAAAAAAAAAAAATAGAACACCTCCTCCCCATCTGAATAGCCACATCTGTCTTTGTCAAGATGGGGACGTGGGAAATTCTGCGAACGACGAATAATTTGGCAAATAGATTTTTTATCGTTCACGAAATTTATGTACGCATAAATTATTATCGAGGTAAAAGAATTCGTTATTTGAAAATCGTCGCCAAAAATCCTAAAATATATCCATCACCCACTATGAAAAATCCTAAACTTATATCTATGTGACATATTTTCCTCAAGTCACACGGTAAAAGCTTGAGATTTTTTTTTTATAAACTTGGAGTAAATGTGTCACACTGATACAAGTTTGAGGTTTTTTGTGTCACAAAAAAGAAGTTTTCAGTAAATGTGTCAAAATTGGCATGATTTAAGATTTTTGATAATTTTTTTTTAAAAAAAATTATTTCAAGCGATACGAGCGATTAGTTTCCAAAAAAAAAATTATTTGCGAAACAACAAATGTGATGTTTGAAAAAAGTGGATAGACATTTTCATGAGGTGTCGTGGCTATGGTGTGCCCCACATGCAATGTTTCGTTCACGTTCACATCATGCTTTCTTGTGGGGGCATGGGATTCCTTCCTTTTTTGCGCTAACCTCAACCTATCTTGGCCGCAAAAAGGGAAATGGGAAAAAAAAAATACAATCTTGACCTTAGATTCAAGATTGTGAATTGGAGGTGCTTGCAACTCTCGAATAATCTTTGGGAAAATCTAGATTTAAAAAAAAAAAGGCGGTATAGTGGTCCGAACGATGTGCCTCGTCCTAGCCAAAAAGAAAAAAATCTTATCCAGACATAAATTAGATCGAAACGAATCAATAAAAGGCCGCTACGGCGATGAATTTATGGACCGTAAGGACTCGGTATGATGCATGGGTTAAAAGGATACTTCTCTAACTCTCAGCAAACTAAAGCAAGTCGAAAAGCAAAGGAGCAGCATTTTCAGGAGACCATATGCATATTCTCGAAGCCGGTTTTGCGTTTTTCGCGAGCCATTTCATCCCGACGCACATGCACCGTCGTATCATGTGGGGTCGCACGTGGACCCCACTTCATCCAACGGTTCATGCGAATTCGGCTCACATTGGACGAGATCGCACCGGAATTTTTCCCCCCATTTCGTGCGAAAAAGGGAACAAACGCATGAGGACAGCTACTTTTAGAAGGCGGGGGGACGGTGGAGAAGTGGATCAAAAAGCAGAAAAGTAGCGAGAGGAGTTTTAAATGGAGTGGGGGACAAAAGGAAAAAGACAGCTAATGTCAAGTCATGGAAATTGGCTGTCGCTAATTCCACCTTTCGGTTTAATGATGTCATTATCCAGCTAAGCTAAACCATGACTTACATCAAAGTGTTTTCGTCGGATCCGGATCCCTTACCTTACAATTTTGTAAGGTAAAGTGATCCCCAGCGGGTCATCCATGCGAATTTTCGTGAAATCGCTGCTAATTATTCTAAAAAAATTTAAGTCGCTAGATGAAGACTTAGCTTAATATGTAGATGTTCTTACGGTCAGACCGAAAATCGATTTCACGATCGAGTCTATTTTAAACCAATATGTAATTGATTCTAGATGAAATACGGGATCGAGCTAATCTAGCTAATTGAAACGGACTAGTTCCTTCGAATGGATTTCGATTCGACCCCTTTTTCAATTAGAGGGTATAACAAGTTGCTCGAGTAAAGCACATAGACCTAGGGCCTCTCGGGATGTGAAAGAATTCAAAGTTTGAGTGTACAACCTTTGAAGTCAAGACGAGCTGAAATAGATCATGAGTATTTAATGCTACTAGAAAATAGGCACAGATATTACGCTGGCATACAAGGGTATTCTAATCGTATGAAAAGTGAATATCAAATTTGAAAATTGTGTTTATATGACGGATAAACGCGATCGATTATTGTACGCATTTATGCATGAAATAATTAAGTAATTGATGATATTCCGGGAATTAAAAAAAAAAAAAAAAGATTGAAGACTCTTAACAATAGGAGGTCCACTTTATTTTTCATAGTAGTATTGGTAAATGCTTCTAAGCCATTTCATATAGGGACCATTCACATAATTTAAAGATGGGCCTTGGATGATAAAAAAATCTTGGTCCACATTCTATTGCCCATTAATACTAAATTTTAGGTAAGTAGTTGGATTGATTTGAAGTTCGCAACTTTGATTTAATGGGTCCATAGATCACTACACATTCACTATTTCAGCAAATATTTGTTATTGATCTGAAACTTTAGTCAGTGCAATCATAGTTGAATTAAAGTTGGGCGCTAAGTTAATCGTGGGTCATGAAACTTTTGTCATAAGACTGTTTTTTGGGCCGGTGGGACTGTAGTACATTAGACTGCTCCCTAAAATTAATCAAATTCAAGGGAGATTCATAGAGTTCCAACATATTTTTTTGGGCAAAAGGACAGCATAAGTGCCAATATTTGTGTACGGCGCTAACTTTAGTGCCAATTTTTTTCGCCGGCTCACTTAAGTGTCAATATTTATGTTTGACGATCACTTTAGTGCCAATTCCGACAAAAAATGATTAGTTAAGTGCCAATTCCGGCCAAACAATACACATGGCATTTTTTATTAATTTCTTTGTCCAGATGGCGTCCACGTGGCAATTTTCATTTTCAAATTCAGTCCACATAAAAGCCACCTGCATTTTTCAACTAACAATTAAGTTAATTTTTTAAAAAAATTAAAAAAAACCAGAAAATAACTTAATTTTTTTTAAAAAAAATTACACTGCCCTTGCCGCCGCCGCTCACCATCGCCGGCAGTGGCCGGCGATGGGTGGGGTAGTATTCGCGGGACCGGCGACCCCTCGCCGGGGGTTGGCGAGGCCCGGCCGTGGCTGGCCGAGGCCTCGCGACCCCCACGGCGAGGTTGACCTCACCTAGATCTGGGCGAGGTCAAGCCTCGCGACCCCACGGCGAGGCCGACCTCGCCCAGATCTGGGCGAGGTTGAGCCTCGCCGTGGTTAGGCGGGCCCGGAATCGCCCAGCCACCGAAGGTCTTTGGTAGGGTTTGGCGACTTTCGGCTTCTCTTTCGCAGAAGCCGTAACGAAGCTTTCTGCTACCGATGCCATTGCTGCCGCACCGTCCCTTTACCTCTCACTTCGAACACCCAACTGGAGAGATAGAGAAAGAGAGAGAGAGGGAGAGATTGTTCGGTCGAGAATTTACAAGTTCAGCTACAGGGAGCTCTGTAATTTTGGTGATTCCGCAATGGCAGTGTCCGAGCCCTAGCACAAGGATCTGCTCGCTCCATTAGCGCCGTACGGGTCTTCTCCGTCTTCGTCGTTGTTCAGAGGAGGGTCGAGTTCCATTTGGAACTTGAAGGGAAATGCCAATGCGAGACTTGGGTTTCTGTTTGTTGTCCTCTGCTCCTTCACACTGTGAGCATTCGAAGCAACTTCTTCAATTCCAAATCTGCTCCTCCACTCCTTATTGTTTGTTGCCTAGATCTGCTCTTTCGCTCCCAAAACCAAAACCAGAAGAAGCAGATCCACTAAACCACTCCTCACTGCTTGCCCTTCGCCGAGCCGTCGCTGTGGGTCTGCGAGCCCGGCCATTGCAGGCGATGGTGGGGGCGGCGGCGGCAAGGGTTCACACTCCCTCGCCGTTACAAACGCCATTGTTTTTTTTTTTTTGCTATTTATTACTTTTTTAGTTTTTAGATTATTAGGTAGATTTTTTTTTACTTTTTTTATTTGCTGACTATGATGATCTGACGAGCCACGTATGCGCCACGTATGATTTTCGGCAAGCCATGTTGGACTTGGCACTGAAATGATCGTTTTTTATAAATATTGGCACTTAAGTGAGCCAACGAAAAAAATTGGTACTAAAGTGAGCGCCGTACACAAATTTAGCACTTCTCCTGTCCTTCTGCCTATTTTTTTGTTAGCGTTGATTCTCTTGATCTATCCTTAAAAATTGTTCGTGTATAGTATCTTTTGTCCTAGATGTAAACTACATGCAATGTTTCTATTGTTCAATGGGTCCATGTGCTACCGATAATGTGTTTGATATAGCTATGGTTATTGATAGACTAAGCTATACCGAGCTAGTGATTAGTTGGTTATATTATGTTAGCTCGATACGTGGTACGACAGTTGCATGTAAAATTTACCCCCTAAAGAGTTGACATCACACCCAATTTAATAATGGAATTGTCTAATTTATTCTTCCTCTCTTTGTTCCTTTTTTCTTTTCTTATCTACTTTTGCACTTCTCTCTCTCAGGGTTAAGTTCCATTATGACAAGGATATATTTTGGTAGAGATAACTTCTACCAGATAAAGTTAACCCTGATTTTGTAGGATCATAATCCTATTGAAAAAAATATAAAATCTCGTGGAGTTCTCATATATATTACTGTAAACTTTTACCGGCACCCGACCCGTTCCGGCCCATCAATTTGGACACAATTTATCCGGATGTCGGGTAGTTTTGGGCCTTTTTCATCAGGCCATGGGTTGGAACCGCAAGAAACCGTACATGAACATGCTAGGTAAAGAACTTATTGGTAACTTGTGCTATGATATCAGTGTTAGTAATGTTGACACCTAAATTTTAATTCTAATTTTTAGAAAAATCATTTAAGCACAAAACAAGATTTAATTATAATTCTCACCAAAAATAAATTCCTCATGCATTGCATATTTATTTTTTGTCAGTTGTGTCACTGCATTTAGGTGAGTCGATTAAGCTCAATTTCACATACGACTGATCCTTGACTAGAGCAATAGGGTGTGCCGAATTTTATATGGGCCAGTTGGATTAATTCTCATGTTAACTAGGGCTTCCGATTATATGTCCATAAATTCAAAAAACCTTAATCGGAGCCCGATCTCAAGCCCACAATCAAGGCCAAATTCGGGTATTATCACCATTGTTCTCTCTTGGCCGAATTTTTAAGTGAATATGAATGGAAAATTCGAATTTTTGCTTGAGGAGGAAGAAACGATCAGCAATATTCTTTCAATATTCGTTCCGGAACATATTTACCAAATATTTAGATGATATCGGAATAATATTGTATCTATCAAATATTCAGACGATATTACGTTCTTGTTCATCAAGTCAGACGATACATTTATAAATACAAGACTCAAGCAAAGGCTTAGGGGTTGGCGATTATTGAAATTTTCGGAGCTAGAAATTCAGAGGATACTTGAGGTGTTTCAAAGAGTTTGATTGTCTCCTCAACCGATCGACAATCCTCCTTGATCATGAAATCACACCCGGCCGAACTACACACCAAAAGACCCCCTCGGACCAACTTTGCTTTTCACCGATCGACCAAGCTTGTTGCTGATCCCTACCGGAGCCGACGAACATCAAGATTGTGCTGCTGTCCAGATTTTTTGGCGCTTCTATCCAGCCTTGCTTCAAGGCTAATTCATCTCCGTTTTGGTCAATTCTTAGGCTCTAACGAAGGGTCGCTTGGTGCCAAGAAGTAATTGATTCTTGATCAAATACGAGATCGAGCTAGTCTAGCTAATTGAAACGGACTAGTTCCTTCGAATGGATTTCAATTCGACCCTTTTTCAATTATAGGGTATAACAAGTTGCACGAGTAAAGCACTTAGACCTAGGGACTCTTGGGATGTGAAAGAATTCAAAGTTGAGTGTACAACCTTTGAAGTCAAGACGAGCTGAAATAGATCATGAGTATTTAATACTACTAGCAAATAGGCACATGCATTACGCTGGCATACAAGGGTATTCTAATCGTATGAAAAGTGAATATCAAATTTGAAAATTGTGTTTATATGACGGATAAACGCGATCGATTATTGTACGCATTTATGCATGAAATAATTAAGTAATTGATGATATTCCGGGAATTAAAAAAAAAAGATTGAAGACTCTTAACAATAGGAGGTCCACTTTATTTTTCATAGTAGTATTGGTAAATGCTTCTAAGCCATTTCATATAGGGACCATTCACATAATTTAAAGATGGGCCTTGGATGATAAAAAAATCTTGGTCCACATTCTATTGTCCATTAATACTAAATTTTAGGTAAGTAGTTGGATTCATTTGATGTTCGCAACTTTGATTTAATGGGTCTATAGATCACTACACATTAACTATTTCAACAAATATTTGTTATTGATCTGAAACTTTAGACAGTGCAATCATAGTCGAATTAAAGTTGGGCGCTAAGTTAATCGTGGGTCATGAAACTTTTGTCATGAGCCTTTTTTTTTGGGCCGGTGGGGCTTTAGTACATTAGACTGCTCCCTAAAGTTAATCAAATTCAAGGGAGATTCATAGTGTTCCAACATATTTTTTTGTTAGCGTTGATTCTCTTGATCTATCCTTAAAAATTGCTCTTATATAGTATCTTTGGTCGTAGATGTAAACTACATGCAATGTTTCTATTGTTCGATGGGTCGAGGTGATACCGATAATGTGTTTGATATAGCTATGGTTATTGATAGACTAGGCTATACCAAGCTAGTGATTAGTTGGTTGTGGTACGACAATTGCATGTAAAATTTACACCCTAAAGAGTTGACATCGCACCTAATTTAAGAATGGAATTGTCTAATTTTTTCTTGCTCTCTTTGTTCCTTTTTTCTTTTCATATCTATTTTTGCACTTCTCTCTCCTTGGAGTAAGTTCCATTATAACGAGGATATATTTTGGTAGAGATGACTTCTACCAGATAAAGTTAACCCTAATTTCATAGGATCATAATCCTATTGAAAAAATATAAAATCTCATAGAGTTCTCATATATATTACTGCAAACTTTTACCGACACCCGACCCGTCCGGCCCATCAATTTGGACACAATTTATCCGGATGTCGAGTAGTTTTGGGCCTTTTTCATCAGGCCATGGATTGGAACCGCAACAAACCGTACATGAACATGCTAGGTAAAGAACTTATTGGTAACTTGTGCTCTGATATCAATGTTTTATTCCACAATCGATGTGAGATAATCCCAATACCGACAAATCTAGTCGAGTTTACTTAACGGCAAAGAACATTGTTTATATATCTATCTTCCTTCCTTCCTTCCTTCCTTTCTATCTTTGACGGACCAAAACACGTTTGTTTATAGCATCACCCTTTTGGGCTATGGTTGTCGATGCTCCTACACATCCTCCCTTTTCCCTCAGCCCGGTTGACAACTTAAATAACAACTTATTAAACACCACACCCCCCCCCCCCCCCCCCCCCCCCCACCACCACCTTTTAATTGCGCTTAATCATTCCTTCACGACTTCTCCCTGAAAAACCGGGCTTGACGTGTGAAAATTAAAACAAATTAAAGCCCAGCTCGCAGCATTGAATAAGGTTTAATTCAATTCGTAATGACTCCTGTTTGGGCCAATTGGATCCTCGTAGCTTCGTCTCTGTCTCTGTGTCTCTCTCTTCTTGCCGCCTCTAGCGCATTGAACATGTCGTATCGGTAACGTCTCCCCCAAAAGACATTCTATTACCGTCAAAAATGCTCAAGCGCTCCAAACCAGAAGAAACATAGGAATCGCAAGAAATCTCCAAAAACTAACTAAACTTCATATGAATGTAAATAACAAAAACGTTTTTTAAGCTACTTATTATAGTTGTATTTATGAGCGCACATACACATAGAATGTGCCAAATTTTTCTTTTTTTAACTATATGCAGATTACACGAGCCAAAAAAGCAAAATTTTGTGCACGTATTTCTTGCCCTTTTCATGGTCATTTACGAACTATTTAGACGTATTTTCGTTAAAAAGAAAAAAAGAAAAAAAGGGAAAGGGCAAGCCAATTTTTTTTTTTTTTGGAAGAACGATCAAGTTCCTATCTGCATTTCAAATCCTGGACTCTGCGGTTTGACAAATCGAGGCTCATGGTGCAATTCAACCCCGACGTCAACCTCCTCTTCACGATCTTGATCAGATGAACCCTACCCCTCAGCTTCGCGTAGCTCGTCAGCTCCAGCACCTTGTCGCCCATGTCGCTGCTCAAGTTCTTCAGGTCCCTTATCCTGCTCGACCCGACCGCGACCGTGACGTCCACGTGCCTCGTCCCCCTCGACCGGACCGTCCCGTCGCTCAGCGCCTTCTCCCCGACCACGGTCCCATTGTAGCTCACGGTCAAGTTGCTGCTCTCGAACTCGAACCGGCCGAAGTTGGGGTTCTTGAGGGTCGCTCGCACGGCGAGCGTCGCGTTCAGCCAGGGCGCTTGGTCATCGCTCGTGTAGTTGAGGAACTTGACCGACACGTCGCGCAGGGTGAACTCGGGATCGGCGTGGCGCAGCATGATCAGGGAAAAGACCAGGGCGATCGCGGCGAAGGCGACCACCACGGCGAGGAGGTATACGGGGCACTTGCTGCTGCGTCCGCGGGAGGAGGAGGGCGTCCTCGGCTTGAACGCCGGCGCGAGCTCCTGGTCGCTCCGGTGGTGGATCTTTGAAGGCGCCGGTGGACGTGTTTGGTGATTTTCCGCAGACATGGTCGCTAGCAGAAGGCGTTACGTGGAGCAACTGATGATTGATGGGTATCTTCGAGAATTTGTGGATACCCCGTGTGTGTGGGTGTGTGTATATGGAAGTGGGAATTTGATTATGAAGGTGTATGAAATTTTTCTTTTTGTTTTTATGGTGCGTGGAGAGGAAATAAGAAGCCACGTGTGGGACCGACTCGAGAGTCGAGGAAGCGGCGGGATTTATAACTTAACTTCTTTTTTTTTTTTGGTCGGAGATTTTTAACTTAACTTAGTCGGCCTCTCCTCGGAGAATCCAAACGCCGTCCTTGGAATCTTTCGGAATTCTTGAGGTAATTTTCCTCTGTGGAGTTCGGATTAATAATTGCGATCCTCTCCGAGTTCGGACTGGAGTGGAGATTTGATATGTCCTCCGACTATGCAATCCGAAATTTTGAGTCCTAACTCTCATCGAGTTTTAGGTCATCTTGTCGAGATTGACCCCCGAAAATTTCTAACATGTCTCAATTTTAAACCTTTTAATTTGATTAAAAAAATTAATCAATTTAATTTTAATCCTTTTGACGATTTGTCAATATAGTCTTTCCAGTCAATTTTGATCAGAAATCGATGACGTGGAAGCGATCGGCGAAAGAAGAAAAATCAATGAAAAAAATTGAAAGGAAACTTTTTAAATTTTTCTAAAAGAAATTAAAAAATACAAAAAAAAAATTACGTTAGCTTTAGCCATGCCATGTAAGACGACATTCAGGCCTCCAATTCAGTGATTTTCGACCAAAATTGACCGAAAGAACTATCTAGATAAATCGTCGATAGGCTTGATGGGTTATATCCTAAACCGAATCAGAAAAAATCACATAAAAAGTAGAAAAAGATGACACACGAGTTTTATCCAGGTTTATTCCAGAATAAGACTACGTCCTGCAAAGAGATTCCACTATATTTAGGTTTACAATCACAACAACTTATTACAATGATCCCTCATACGAATACAATATATAGGACTTCAAATAGACCCAAAGCCCAAGCCTATCCGAATCCATTTGATTCCACAACAAATGGGCCAACTTAAAACGCAAGCCCAATACCCAATGTTGTTTCGGGAGCGCTGTCCCCGACCGTCTTCTCACCGGGGAGCGGAATCCCTGCCCGCTGTTCGGGCATTGGGGACCCCGACATTCTGTGTTGCAGGGGTCACATATCATTGGTTCATACTTCGGTATGAGAAACAAGGGTCACCCGTGTTGGGTAGTCCCACATCGGTTGTGGAAGGGGCTGGTGGTCGATTTATAAGTGTGAGGGAAAGCCTCAACCTTTGAGCTAGCTTTTGGGTTGAGAGAGGCCCAAGACCACCCAACACTGGTATCAGAGCCCAGGTTACCAACAAGTCTGTGTGACACCCCAAAAGTCACACGGGAGAGCGGGTTGTCGCGGCTTCCGACCCATGGCCCGATGTGTGAGTGGGAGATTGTTGGGTAGTCCCACATCGGTTGTGGAAGGGGCTGGTGGTCGGTTTATAAGTGTGAGGGAAAGCCTCAACCTTTGAGCTAGCTTTTGGGTTGAGAGAGGCCCAAGACCACCCAACAACCCGAAGTATTCACCAACTCCAACAAGGCTTAAGACTAAATTCGCTAAATTAAAAAGTTAGAACTGAATTGGAACAAGTGAACAATATTTAAATTAGCAGTTTAGGCTCCGCCAGATGATTCTTCGAGAACGGGTTGTCCGAATTCGAGAGAACTTGCGAGCTCGGGCTACTCAATTAATCTTGTCGAGTTGAACGTGAATAGCTCTGCGGCTATTATTGATAATTGGTGCAAAAAGGAGTATGCCTTTTTACCGGGAAAAAAAAATGGAAAGAAAGAAAGAAAGAAAGAAACGAACAAACGCTACTCCGTTTCTTTTCTAATGGGGACACTACTCCGAAAGTAGTTAATAAATCTTACATTATATATAGTAAAATCAAGCTAAATCAATCTTACGTTGGACCCACTGTCTATAATCGTTCGGATTCGCACTCGTATAATAATCTATCCTTTTCCCTTCCTTCTTTCTTTCCCACTCCCTTTGGTCTTTTGCTCGTGTAAAGTTCCTCCCGTCGCCATCGAGAATCCGTTCCTGCGAAGGTCTGCTTCTCGTACTGAAATGAACATGTCGAAAGCTCCTCTCGAACCGGTTCGATTGAGTCGCGCGATTATGAATTCGTTCTCTTCTTGTTGATATTTCCCCCCCTTTCTCTTGCTGGATTACCCCGAAATTCAACCCCTCGTGGGGTCGAACACATCGACATCAACCAATGTGAAACGATCAAGGCTCTGCGTAATGATCACATCTGCGATCGAACCTCAGGAGCTTCTGGACTCGAAGCACGGTGGAGTTTTTCCCTCCTCGTTCGGACCGCGTTTCAATCATGGTTACGCTGCGACTTGCATGCGAAGTAACAGGAACGTGCATGGGTCCAGCCGCTCGACATGGATCTGTTCTGACGATAGCTTTTCTTCGTGGGGAAGATTAGCCCCACACGTAAAGCTTGACTTTTTTTTTTTTTTTAGTTCGTGTGCGTTTGCTTTTAGTTGGAAAGAATGGAAGCAATTCGCGGAACGAAAGGACCGTCGGTTTAAAGACGTCGATGTCGCTGCCTTGGACTGGACATTTCTTACGTACTAGTATTCGTGTGTGTAGGCACAAGATGAATTCGTTTCTGTACAAATCATGGTAGCTGAATGAAAACTGTATTTGATGCCGTTAAACATCGGTTCACCATATCGAGATCGAGAGACATGGACAACCGAGAATAGAACTAGGCAATGATCGATTCAGGATCTCTCAGAATTTGTTCCCGCGCCGCACTAGGGTTTCCTATTGTTGATTTCATGCGGTTCGGCATACTAAGTCATCAATGAATGAGTCTAAGCCCTAAACCGACGTTATTAAAATTCGAAACGGTGGAAATCTTGTGGATCAATATGACAGAACTTTTTCATTCACGATCTGCAAAATTTGGCAATGCTCCTCACTTGCTATGATAGTGATAGTGACAATGGGTCATCTTCAAACTCAAATTACAGAATTTTGGCACAAGGGGATTGCCTGCCAAGAATTAGAGTGGGAAAAATGTCAACCCGGGTTGGATTTTGGTCTTCAGATAATTTTCTAGGGTAATCTGCAAAGCCCACCAGAGATACTTTCAGCCCATGACGAGAGGTCCCGGACTAATTGTGAAGGTCCCACGTCGCTGGAAGCCCATAAAAACGATGGCTTGCTATCATCCAATGAACAGTTGTCTAGGAGACATCCAAAAAATTCGGAATAATTGCCAAAACTTATTACAATTGTACTAATTCAATGCTAATTTTTTTTTATACGAATTCAATCCTAAACCTTTTGCATTTGTGTCAATTCAGTTCTTCTGGCTAGAAATTGATGATGAGCCCTGACGTGGTACTTTTAATAATTTTAAATTTTTAATAAAATTATTTATTTTTCTTTTCTTTCTCTTTTTTTTTTCATTTCTTCTTCCTCGGCCACACCAGTGACCGGCATCTTCTCTTTTTCCTCAGCCATACTAGTGACTGGACCTCGTCGGCCATTGCCGACGGCGAGGTTAGACTCGCCAAGGGCAGTGAGGCGGGGCCTCGCCTAACCCTGGCGAGGTCGACCACCATCGAAGTTGATTGGCCTCATTGGCTTGATTGAGAGTGTCGGGGTTTAGCTCTATGACGCAACCGGGGGGGGGGGGTGTTCGGGGTTTGAATTCGGTCTAGGTAGAAGTCGAGAGCTAGCGTGAGGTAAGCCTATTTTGGGTGAAGGTGAGGTAGATGGATTCGAGGGTGGCTTCGTGGAAGGTGAACTGAGAATTGTTCTTGGGAGTTGTGAGGATGGAGAGGGAGAGGAGAAGGAGTGAGAGTGAGAGGGCGAGCCTCACCCAAGCGACGGTAAGGCCGACCTCTCCATCGCCAGTGGCTGGCGAGGTCCGATCACTAGTGTGGCTAAGGAAGAAGAGAAAACGAAAAAAGAGAAAAAAAGAAAAAGAAATATTTTTAATAAAAAAATTATTAAAAATTGTCATGTCAATGCTTGGCCGTGCCATGTCATCAATTTTCGGCTAAAATTAGCCGGAAGAATTAAATTAGCACAAATGCAAAATGTTTATGATTGAATTGACAAAAAATAGGTATATGATTGAATTGACACAGTTACAATATGTTTAGGATTTTTTTTTTGACAATTATCCCCAATAAAATGGGATTAATACAAAGAAGGTTAGCATGACTCCTTTGCAAGGATGACATGCTGAGAAATGGTCCATTTTTTTTTTTTTGGCCCTTTCTCACTTGTCGGTCTTTAGCCCTTACACCTGTTTATTGTTGTTCTTATTAACACAACTCCCCCAGGAATGATATTGAATACTTCAGGGACATGCCGGTTCTGCAATTCCGAATCGCTGATCCTGCTTGCACATGCGGGACTAAAAATCCAACACGAGTCCTTGGCATCGCCCCACCGCGAACTCCAAGTCATTGCTCAATCCCTCGTCCTCGGTGAGGGCTAGCATGGCCGTGATTGCCGGAGGGAGCGGCGAAGGCAATCCCACTGGAGGCTTTACCTTCAGGGGCACGGTGCAGTATCTCAATTATGTGCAGTCGACGGTTCCTTTCACGAGCCATTGCTGGAGGAGGGACTCTGTCTCTTCTTGATCTGGTTCCTCACGAAGCAGAAATGATTGGTGAGCTTTGCTCATTGCCTCGTGCATGAACGAGCTTGTGGCAAGAGGACACAAGCCGGAAAGCTCAACTTAAGCCGTCCAAAGTGGACTTCCTCTGTTTTCCCAGGGTTTGACCCAAACACAGAGAATACACAGGACATAACTGGAACTGATGCTCTGTTTTTGTTATGCAACCGCGAATTGTAGACAAGCAAAGTCCGTGAACAATCGATGGGACTGCCGTTCGAATCATTATAACCTAAATCAACACCCAGTCGGTCCATTCATTTCTTTAATAACAACTGTGCAAAATATCTCTTAATGATTGCAAAGAGACAATTTAGCATAGCACAGCACCTATTCCGGTATAGAGCGGAACATATACTTGGGGAAAAAAAAAAGAGAAAATACACGAGTATTTTGTATTCTTGTTTCCGTCGCCATCGATTCCTCACTCGCATCCCCAGCTCAGGATCTGCCTCGTCGACACGAGGATCGTCATGCTGCAATCCATCACCGACGTCTTCTTCTTCTTGAACATGAACATCACCGTCACCTTCCCCCTGAGCTCGCCCTGGCTCTTCAACGTGATGACCCCGGAGCTCAGGTCGGTCCCGAGGTTGGGGTTGTTGCCGGGCGAGTTCGCGGAGTTCAAGCTCAGGTTCACGCCCACGTCGATCTTCTTGGTGGACTTGAAGTTGGCCTTGCCGTTGGGGAGGTAGGCCTGCCCAACCACGACGCCCTGGTAGGTGAAGTAGACGGCGGTGGCGTCGTACTTGAAGGGGCCCCAGTTGGTGTTCTTGATCCGGATCGGGGCGATGAAGCTCATGTCGAAGGAGGGCGAGGCCGAGGTGCCGACGGTGAGGCTCAGGATCATGTCCGGCGGGGCGACCCTGAACTTGGGGGACTTGAATTTCATGATGACGAGGACGAAGAAGAGGGCCTGGACGACCTGGAAGACGACGAAGGCGATGATGCCGATGGTCCACTTCCGCCGCTTCTTGAGCCTCGCCTCCTCCTCGTCGTCCATGGCGTGGAGAGCCTCGTGGTCCTTGTCCGACATTGGAGGATCTGGGGTGCTTTGTCTGAGAATTTGGGATGGAATTGAGAAGGAGATGATAGATGAGAGATGAGAGGCTGCTAAGGTTTGTCTCCTTTTTATGTACAGAGGAGAGAACGAGTGGGTCAAAGAGCAACAGCTGATGAGATTTGACGACTGAGAGCAGTCCAAATCAGTGCCGAGAGCGTCGTCCCACGCTCGGCCTTGGACTCCAATTTGAGCCATCACTTCTAGATGGAAAGCGACTTTTGGTGGTCATCTTTTCTGCTTGGTTTTAAGTAATCATAGTTTGTGAATATCTCGGGAATTCTTTTTTTTTTCTTTCATACTAAGCATGCTCACGTGAGTTTAAGAAGACTGAAATATAATTCGATGATATGTGAATGTGTGGGTTCGGGAGCAGTGCCCCCAAAACGGGAGTTTCGCTGATCGGTCAGAGGGCGGGGGTTCCGTTCAAGGTGAGCGGATAGCTGTCATGTGTTAGGATTATCTCACATCGGTTGTAGAATGGGCTGGTGGTCGGTTTATAAGTGTGAGGGAAAGTCTCAACATTTGAGCTAGCTTTTGGGTTGAGAGAGACTCAAGACCACCCAACACTAGTATTAGTATGGGTTATGGCTTGATGTGTGAGGGGAAGATTGTTGAGATTGTCCCACATCGGTTGTAGAATGGGCTGATGGTCGGAGATTGTTGAGATTGTTCCACATCGGTTGTGGAATGAGCTGGTGGTCGGTTTATAAGTGTGAGGGAAAACCTCAACTTTGGAGCTAATTTTTAGGTTGAGATAGGGGGTAGCGTCCCCAAAATAACAACGGGTTGAGAGATGGGGTAGCGTCCAGAAATAACAATGGGTCTGAGCTTGCGTATAAGTTGGCTCCTTTGTTGGGGGATCAAATAGATTATGATATGTTTAGGTTTTGGACTCATTTTTGGTCATATATGTCGCATAAGTGATCATTGTAACAAGTTATGCGGCTGTAAATCTAAATCATAGGGATCAAAGGAATTATGATATGTTTAGGTTTTGGACTCATTTTAGGTCATATATATATCGTATAAGTGATCATTGTAACGAGTTGTGCGGCTGTAAACCTAAATCATAGTGAAATATCTTTGCAGGACGTAGCCGGTGAATATAAGTAAATTCGTACGCCATCTATTTTTCTTCTATTTTCTATGAGATCGTCTGATTCGGTTTGCGATATATCCCTTCAGAAGAGGCATAGCCAAAGACAAGCCGCCACTCCTACACTTCACTGGCCGGAGGAGCATCGCGACCGCGCGCCGAGACATTACTCGGCAAATCTAATTTATGTACCAAAGTGGATCTGAACCTTCAGGTTGGGGAGAGTCTACTAGGGACGTAGGCCCCGTAAAACTCAATTGTTTCCGGCGGGTCTGATTTAAGTCGGTGCGCACGATATACTCGTGCTCCAGATTCTCCACGATGCGATTGAATTAAGATTCTTCGCCGCCCAACTAGATTGAGTAATTAACCACGGCAACGTTAAACAAAGGAACAAAGCCGTAAATGAGGATGGTCGAACATCGTACGAACTAAAAGGAGACACATAGATGCCAATGAGGTGTGTGGCACTGGCACTAGTTTTAGTTATCCTTTTTTTTTTCAATGTCGTAAGAAAGTGATTAAAAAAATGTCACCTTTTTTTTTTCCTGTAATCAAATCGAATGGAGTTATGGAAGTTTCAGAATATGATTACACCGTTCGAAAGTTTTAACGCTATGATCGATCGCACTTTCGCGACAAATTCGAGAACTTTGGACGCCCATTACCCACAAAATTTAGATCAGCACACCCTGAGCCTCCAAACACGATTGACTAGTTTCTGTTCCACACGATATCAACTTGGCACGAAGCTCTGACCATTTAAGAAAAGAAAACACTTGGAATCGCCAAGTATGATGTAATCCGGAACTATAGTCGACCCGATTGGTCATTTGTTATAGAGGGTCTTGGCCCTACCACTCCGCTCTGACTTAGACACTCCACCAAACGAAATAAAGGTCTTCAATTCAATTTCAGGCCATCTTCGGAGTCCCCGACGCCTTCGTCTCACGAAAAGATTTACATCGCTCCGAATAATTAACCAACTGAGCATTTTATCTTTTGTGAGCGACGCAGGTGACCGTTTTCGATACGGCGCTTTTTTGAATTATTCATTTTTCGCGAAACGAATTGTTCAGCGAGATAAGGATGTCGAGAGACCTTTGTCTGGTCCGTGATCGGTAGCATACTTTTCCTCGTAGATAATCCCCGCGAGAGAAATTTTTTTAAGGTGGATTGTGATATTTGATGGGTGGTTTTTGGTCAGAGACTCAGAGCTAACCTGAATTGAAAGGCTGACGGCCTACCTCTTTACGATCTTCTCCGAGACTCTCTCGGCCGCCCGCCAAAGTGGACTTTGAGGAGCAGTCGCCTTCGAATCACGTTTCGGAGAGAGAGACTAGGTTCTTCCCGGGGTAAAAATCATGGTAAAAAAAGGTTTATTTTTTAAGGGAGATGGCGGCGTGATGGGATGGGAACGGTGGAACTTTCTTCTGACTCAGTGAACAAAGGTTTATGGATATTTTTAAGCCTCGTTTTTTTTTTTCTTCTTCTTACTTTTGACTCGGTAAAAGAAGCGAATGCGTTTCGACTTCGGAGCGATCTGCCTAACGAGAGGTATATACAGATTAGAGGAGAAAATGACAGCAGAACTAACATCTCACCTAATGCCAATGACGGTACTCAGTCGGTTTATTCTAATCGAATCGCCTTTCCAATCAGACATAAGTTATCATAAGTTATGATGGAGCTGGCAATATGGGTCATAGACCCATATTTCACTCATATTAATATAAAATGGATTATATATGGGTAGACGTGGCCGGTTCGGCGGAACCGCCAGTTTCGGTTCAGGAACCAGCGGTTCCGGGCCTGGTTCAAGGAACCACCGGTTCAATTGTCCATACTTTTTTTTTTATAATTTATTTGCAATATAAACAATCAAATTGAAGGTAGTTGAGTGGTTTAGGGCACTTACTTCAACCAAAAGATCAAGAGTTCGAATCCCATTTTAAGTAATTATCATTTTCTCTATTTTTTTCTTTTATTTTATTTTTTAAAATGGCGGTTCGGAACAGGCTCGGATTCGGGCCCACGGGCCCAAATGGCCATGTCTATATATGGGTCATTAATTTTTAAATGACTCGCAAAAAATGGATTTAAAAGGTTGAAATAAAATTGAATGGGTCAATAATGGGTCACACACTTAAATCCATTTTCGACCCATATTGGACCAATTTTCGACCCATATTGGACCAATTTTCGACCTATGAGGACAGCTTCCTTTCACAAACTGCAAATGTTCTCAGCGTCGGTCAAAGGCCCAGCCGAGGCCGGCGACCGGGGATGGAGATCAGGAAAGGGGTCGGGGCCGGTGATCGAGACCGGGGCAGGGGCCGAGGACGGGGGCAGGTTGGGGACCGGGGTCGGGCCGGGGAAAGGGGATTGGGGATCTAGGCTGGGCCGGGGACAGGGTACCGAGGCCGACGACAGGGGCCGGGGTTGGGGCCGGAGACCAGGATAGTGGCCGGGGCCGGAGACCAGGGCCGGGGCTTGGTCCGGGGCTAGGTTCGGGGCCGGCGACCGGGGCCGGGACTACGGCTAGGAACGACAGGGGTCGAACGCGGGGCCGAGGCCGAGATCGGTGACCAGGGTAGGGGCCGGGGAGGAGCGCGGGGTCGAGATCGGTGACCGGGGTCGGGACCGGGGATTGGGTGTTGGGGCCTGGCCGAGGACCGAGGACCGTGGCCGGGGGCCGGGGACCTAGGACCGTGATCGAGCCTGGGATTGTGACCGAGACTGGGGCCAGGGCCGGCGACCAGGGATGGGGGCTGGGATCGGGGACTAGGGTCGGGGCTGGCGACCAGGGATGTGGGCCAGGGACGGGGACCATGGCTGAGGCTGGGGATCGGGTGCCGGGGCCGGGACTGACGATTGGGGCCTGGACCGGTGACCGGGGCCGGGAACAGGGTAGGGACAGGCGACCGGGGCCTGGACCAGCGACCGAGGCCAGGAACGGCGATCGGGGTAGGGACAGTCGATCGGATGTCGGGATTGGGGTCGGGATTGGTGATCGGGGACAAGGCCGGGGCTGGGAGTCTAGGACAGGGACCGGGAACAATGCCTGGATCGGCGACCAAGGCCGAAATCGGAAACCGGGGCCGGGGATCGGGTCCGGGGCCGGCCTCGTTCCTAGCGCCAGTCGCCGATCCCTGCCCCAGCTCCGGTCGCGGGCCCCGGCCTCGGTCTTGGTCCCGATCGCCTCTACCGGTCTTGGTCGCTTAAAAAATTTCACTAGTTTTTTTTATTGTTTGGAAGTATTTTAGTAATATTATTTTCTTAAAATATTATTATGTTTTGATAATATGGGTCAAAACGGGTCGGGTCGAGTATGGATCATTAAATATGGGTTTGATAAGTCAATATGGATTGGACCATATTCGACCCAATCCAAACCCGATCCGTTCGACCCATTCACTTGCGCACTCTACCACACACGCCATCATTTTACAAAAAGCACCTCAAAACACGAAACAAACGGGAGACACCTAACGAGGGCTAGCTAATTATCACCCACTTCCCAAAAAAGAAAAAATTATCACCCACTTTTAGACTCCCGTTTGTTTGACGAAGGAGTCATTTGGAAATTATTTTCAAGACCGAAAATCGCCTATTAAGGGCTGGTTTCGAAAAATTGAGACTGAAAATCACCGGTTTGATTTTATGGATCTACCTGAGAATCGGATTGCCGATCCGGTCCAGTTCCGGGGTGGGTCCATGGAGCCGGTCCCACCAAGCAATAGAGATGACCAAGACCCAAAGAGGGAGGCGATGAACGGTTGGAGGTGTGGCCGCGAGTGGATGAGAGTTGAGAGTTGAGGCCGTGATCGATGGGAGTTGAGATCGTGAGTCGAGAGACGCAGACAAAGGGATGGATGTGAGAGTGAGAGATTGACAGCCTGAGATGAAAGAGAGTAGAGATCGAGATGAGACTGAGAGTTTGAGACGAAATGAGCGAGTTTCAAATTAGAAATTTAAGATTTTTTTAAAAATTATAAATTAAATAATATGTATTATATATTACCGGTCCGGTTTGGGTGGGTGGCTCCACACTTTCAATTGCAAAATCGAATTGATACCCATCGATTTTGGGCAGATTTGGTTTGGTTCCGGGAGGTCCGAGTGGTTCCCGACTCGCTTTCATACCCCTACGCTTCACCACGTACTGCGGTCGACATCTCCTTGCATCTAGTGCCATCACCGGTCGTCATCTTGCCTCACCGTCGTGTCCTTGAGCCGTTGCCCACCACCGCCCAATTGTCCTCCACATGCACTCGTTTTTGTCCTTCTCTACCCTCTCCAGCCATGCCAATCGGGACCTCGGGACCTCAGGACCACCAGGAATGGTGTCACTGGCCTTGGGCAACACAAAATAAGTGGGCCGCCCAAGGACAATTACGCCGGATTTGGCCTCGGCGACTTAGCATGTGACGTCCTCAGCCAAGATCAAATACAATTGTAATCGTTCATACGCTCGAGTGTTTTCAATGCCTAAATTACACTTAAATTCACGGTATTTAACCTTATAACTTTTCGACAAAAAAAAAAATTGCAACTTGAAACGCTTGACTCGTCACAAAGAAAAAGTATCGACTGGGTGTACTATCTTTGTGCACAAATCACCGGTTTGCAGCATCCTTTACGAGTGGCTCATAAAAGACTTCGAAATTATGAGTCGGCGGTGCGGCAATTATGACCGGACAATTACATCTGACCTTGAAATCCCCACCCTCCATGTGAGTGGGGCTTCCCACATGGAGGGTGGGGATCTCAATGATCCTCTACCATTAAGGTAGAGGATCCTCCTTTTGTACATACTCAAGGTTCAACTTATTTTTTCCGTGAAAAATAAATTATTAATTTTTTTTTCTGAAACTATTCAAATATATCGCATGTTATAACTAGTCAGTGAAGAACATTTTTGTAACATCCCCACCCCCCTTGTCCCACATTGCTTAGGGAGTGGGGTCTTGGGGGCTTTATAAGCTTGGGCCCTCCCTTACACTTGCGAGACGCGTTTTGCCAGGCGTTGTGGCGGCGCCCGGAAAAGCAAAATCGTGTGTCAAAAGAGGACAATATCTTGCAAGTAGTGGCGCAGTGGTGCGTGGTGGGCCCATGCTGTTACAGTTGGTATCAGAGCCAACTCCCGACATCGTGTGGGGGCCAAACCCTGAGGGTGGGTAGTCGTGACCGAGATGGCAGGAGAGGCTGCGCCGGCGGGCAACTGTGACCCAAAAGCGGGTGAGATTTGGGCACAACGAAGACGTTGTGTCCGAATGGGGGGAGATTGTAACATCCCCACCCCTCCTTGTCCCACATTGCTTAGGGAGTGGGGTCTTGGGGGCTATATAAGCTTGGGCCACCCTTTGAACTTGTGAGACGCGTTTTGCCGGGCGTTGTGTGGCGGCGCCCGGAAAAGCAAAATCGTGAGGATCGTGTGTCCAAAGCGGACAATATCTTGCAAGTAGTGGCGCAGCGGTGCGTGGTGGGCCAAGGCTGTTACAATTTTCATTATCAACAACAATTTATATTTGATCATTTTCGTGAACGATGAAAATAATTTGCATTCATTCGTTTATATAAGTAATACAAGCGATCATATTTAAGAAAATATTTTTCACATCATTCAAGTTTCGCAAAACAAACGCACCCTTCATCAAAAACAAGAAAAACGTGAGATTTCTTTCCTCGCATCTGACCAACAAGGATTTCTCCGGTTAATCGTTCTTACATTAAGGATTTGGATAGAATTTGTATGAGTTTAAACCTGAAATATAATTCTGCACGGCCAATGCACTTAGAGTGGGTTTGGTTCAGCTTTCCATAAGCCCCTCGAATAAAATGTGAGGCGTTTGGTAACCACTTTCAAGGGATTTTGGGATAAAAATTAGCCTTTAGAAAGCTGAATCCGGTTAATGTTGGTAGGAACCACCATTGAGTATTGGCCAAATCTTAGGATAGTTTTTTTTTTCAAAATTACCCTCACTTATTCTTTTAAATTTCAATTTTACCCCTCATTTTTTTTTTGTTATTTTAATTTTTTTTATTAAAATTTTAAAAAGGAAATCAAAACCTAGGGCTACGACCACTGGCGAGCTAGATTTGGCGTCAGCGGCCGTCACCTGAAGCCTCCTAGGCTGCGCGAGCCCAGGCGAGGGTCGCGCGACCACTGGTTGCCTCGACCCATGACTGCTAGCGCTAGATCTGGCACGTACGCGACCGTAAATCTAGGGTTTGGATTATATATATATATATATATATATATATATATATATATATATATATATATATTTAAGAATAAATATGGTAGAAAGTCCCTTTGCACATTTATTTTGGCAACCACAAGTTAGTCCAAAGCTATTTTTTAAAGCGTTTTTTTACCAAACACCATTTATATTTTTCGAAAGCTTCTTAAGCTAAAGGTATTTGCATTCTTCGAAGGCCCATTTCAAAAGTTGAACCAAATATCTAGATTAGACAAATTCACAAGACTGTGTAGTATCATGACTAAACAAAAAAAAATAGTTTTTATTGAGCTTTTGGATCTCGTACTTTTTTTTGTTCTTGACGATATCTCATTTATACAATTATGTCTGGCTATTAAACCTTTCTCCGCCTGTCGGATGCGAACTCCTCCGTCGGGCGCTAAAGTTATAAACTTCAGTTTGCATTAATACGGTTATAAAAAAATTGAGACAACATAGTACTCTGGACAAATATTTATCCCAAATCCCTCCATGCAAAAATATTTATGAAAGTACAATCAGGTCACGTAAAATAGCGGCAGAAAAACCAACCATAATTTTTTTTACAGAATTCTACGTAATCCATGGATCACCAAAAAAATTAAAGAAAAATAAAACCTAACAACTGGAAATCAAGCGGTAAGCACACAAGCCACCTAATTTAGGAACCACACACTTGCATCTGTCATTAACACGACAAGGACCGGACGGCCTTTGTCGTTGTATCGATAGCCATGGTGCAATTCATCTGGGATGTCTTCTTCTTCTTGAACATGAACATGACCGTTATCTTCCCTTTGATCTCGCCTTGGCTGTTCAAGGTTATGACCCCCGAGCTCAATTCGCTCCCGAGGTTTGAGCTGTTGGACAAAGCATTGGAGCTCAAGGTCACGGGCACATCGATCTTCTTGGTGGACTTGAAATTGGCCTTGCTCTTGGGGATGGTCGCTTGTCCCACTTGGACACCTCCATAGGTGAAGTCAACGGTAGAAGCTCCGTACTTGAAGGGACCCCAGTTGGTGTTCTTGATCCGGATTGGGGCGACGAAGCTCATGTCGAACGAGGGCGAGGCCTGAGTCCCAACGGTCAAGGTCTGGACGTTGAACTCGGCGACCCTGAACTTGGGGGACTTGAACTTCATGATAACGAGGACGAAGAAGAGGGCTTGGACAACCTGGAAGATGACGAAGGCGATGATGCCGATCGTCCACTTCATCTTCTTCTTGCGGCCGATCGTCCACTTCATCTTCTTCTTGCGCCTCGCCTCCTCGTCCATGTAGTGCAGAGACTCGTTGTCCTTCTCCATTGCCGGTTAGTTTTCTGTTTCTTCCCTGATGTGTGATATAAAATTGGGTGTCTTTGGCTAACGAATTTTGGAAATTTGGATAAGATGTGAGGATCGTATGGCGGAGGGAGGGTGTTTATATAGATTCTGGTGCGCACCCAAGGGCCAGGACGACTTGTTCTGACCACAGGCTCGTTCCTGGAACACCTTATTCGACTCCGCACGCCAAAAGCAATCCAATGTTGAAATTCAAACTTTCTAGACGAACGCCAGTTTCCACGTGGATTTTTTTTTCTTTTTCTCCAGTATGAACTGGAATACATAAATTGTCGGAAATGAGAAGCTTCGACGATCGTGCGGTCTCAACCTCAACCACAACGCTGAGACAAAAAAGCAGGTGGAGCCTGGAGATAGCATGAGTTTATTGACTTTTCAAACGCGCAGGATGTTTGAACTTTGAAGTCTCCTAAGGACCTAAGGTTTCGTCAGCGTAGCAAATGGAACAGTTAGCGACGTATTTTCATTGATTATTAAAAGACATTCTTCGTTGATCTAGGGTTAAACAATACTTAGTTGAGTTCCACCAATACTGGCCATGTCCGCGTGACGGTTGTTGTTTTGAATTTGCAGTATTTAATTGGCTAATATAGTGGTTAACCCTTTGTATTAACCCTAACAAGACAAAGGTTCGGATTCTTCCGTTTCACCGACTAAATTCTAACTTCTTGCACCAACTGATCGGTACGCAAAACAAAGGTCTTCCTCTATTGCAAGGCTAGGTTTTTAGCTGGTCAAAGGGCACGTTGATTGTCTATAGGTATGCGGCCCTGCTGGTAAATAGATCGACGGGTGGGGCTGGAGAGTGACACGTTCGGAGGTCCGATTCTTGTGAGCATTGCGCGCGAGCACATGTACATGATCCCGATCTCTTCATCACGCTTCAATGAAATCAAGCTACTTATGACGTGGGTAGAGGATGAGTGAGGGTTTGTTAGCCAATTCAATATTGCCGAGGAGTCGAATATCCTTGACCTAACACTAGGTAATTTGATGAATCATTTCGAAAATGGCCCGCAGATGAAAAAAGGAAAAAAAACAATGATTTTGACGTAGGACAGGAAAGTAGTTACGTAGTCTCAAAATCAGCTAAACATGAATTACGTCATTTCAAAATTTTAATTTGGGAGAGACAAAGGGAAGAAAATACCGGGTAGGTTTGGTTTTCGGGTGGGGATCACCCGCCTTAAAAGCAGGTGACTTACCCACCCCCACCCTTGATATGAGATGGGCCCCTTATATCAATATTGGGATCCCCTGCCGTGAAAAAAATAAAGCAGGGGATCTTGGTTTTCCATTTCAGCTTGGCCATTGCACCCACTGGTTAGTCAACACGTGTTCAAATGGGGGCCACTATTGACCTGTAGTGTATTTTCTTTGTTGCTCTCTCGTCGCCGATACTCCCCTCTCTCACCCATTTTCAGTTTTCACCATATAAACACGAGAAAATATTAAGTGGTTTGCGAGCATCCCGTCAACAGCTGACGTGGCGCCCTCTTATCTGCTCCTGAACAATTACAAAGTGACACGTGGAATTAGATAAATAATTTTTTTTTAAAAAAAAATCCCCCAATCCACTCGGATTTCTCCTTTTCTCCCTTTCCATCTGCAGGCACGAGCCCAACCTTCGCGCCTCCTTTTGCCATTGCTACCGGCGGAGTCGGAGTTGCCGGGGCGGCATATCTCCACCTTGCCCGTCTCCTCTGACCGATGCTTCACTTCTAGATCCGGCGGTGAGGGGGTCAAGAGAAGCCACGGCCGAAACTGATTTCTCTCATTCCACCTCAAAAAAGAAACCAGGGACTTGAAGTGCGTGTATGCCACATCTGGTGGCGGGCATATGCGGAGGTCGACGAACTTCCAGATTGAAAATGTCGTCGTTCACGGGCATGGCTCTAGATCTCTGAAGGATTGGCCGCAAGCCTAGCGCTCTGCCTGTCCATATCTACCACCACTTTTAGCCACTAGGACCACGGAGAGGATAAACGTCGCTCACAGCCAAGCCATGGCTCCAGATCTAGAGTCTTGGCCACGACCCCGCTACTCTGTATCTCCATATCTGCCGACGGAGAGGGCGGACGCAGAGGTCGGTCATCATTCATGGCTTAGGCTCCGATTTAGAGTCTTGGCTGTGAGCCCACCGCTCTGCGTCTCCAAACCTGTTGCTCAGCCGCTAGGATGACGAAGAGAGTAGACGCAAAGGTCGGCCTAGATGATTGTTGACCGTTGCTCAATAGCGAAATCTGGCCGTCCATGGCTGCTGGCGACGAGCTCAAGAGCTTTGCCACTGGTTGTGGCAGCCACGGTGGGGGTTAGGGGTGTCAATGGGCCGGGCCGGGCCGGGCCTCGAGCAGTACCATGCTCGGGCAGACCCGCACCGGGCCGGGTCGGGCCGGGCCGGATTTAGGCCGAATTTTTTTTTCTTTCCTTTTTTTAAAATTTTTTTGAATTAAAATTAATTAACAAACCATCAAATGAAAAAATATAAAAAGAAAATATAAAAATAAATTAAATTTAAAAGAAAAAAATAGGTATTTACAAAAGTTTGGCGTCGGGCCGGCCCGGCCCAAGTACTAGACCCGGCCCGAAAAGGCCCGAAAAGGTAGAAAAATTTCGGGCCGGGCCGGCTCGTCCGGCGCGGGCCAAATTGACAGCCCTAGTGGGGGTGGTGGCTCAAAAATTGAGATTGTGTCGGCTTAGGCTATGGAGATAGCCAAGTCCGGACATAGTGTGTTGTAATATTAAGGCAGAAACGTAACAACATGTTACAAACAAGTTAATGTGAAATTACCAGAGAAATAAATGAAGAACGATAAACGACACCAAAGATTTATGTGGCTTGATCAAAGAAAGAGATTCAAGTTGAGAAAAGATGATGCGGAATGATTCTTGAATTAAGGAGAGCAAATCTAACGTTGGAGTTCACACATGAGGAGGGTACTGTTAAGATGCACATGTGAATTGTGTTACAGAAGTTTCACATCGAAAAATTGATGTGGTGTGGAGTATTTAATATATTCAAGTTAGCCTATGATTCATTGGTTTAAGTCCAATGCATTTTCCTGGAGAGATCATCAAGATGGACCTAAGTTCGAACTCGTCAACATATCCAGTTGGACATACATCCACTCAATGTGTTTGGTGAATATATCTAGAAAAAATCTGGTGACCAACATGATTTCTAGGTAGATGGGTTTTGTGGTGTAGCAATCTAGGCAAAAGTATCGAGTTTCTACTATGCAATCCTAACAAATGGTATCAAAGTCATTGGTTGTTTTGTGGTCCACTCCCAATATGTATTGGTGTCTGGTGAATATCTTCTGGCAATCAACATGGTTTCTGGGCAGGTGAGCGTTGTGGTCCAGTGAAAAAGATAAGTTGGGTTTCCAGGCATGTGAGCGTTGTGGTTTAGCGAAAAAGATAAGTTGATGCAAAAATATGCGTGAATTAAGGATGAACAAATCTAACACTTGAATTCACATACGAGGAGGAGATTGTTAAGATGCACTCTAAAGAAGTCATATATCGAAGAATCGATATGGTATGTAGCAATTAATATATTCAGGTTTGCCCATAACTTTTTAGCTTAAACTTTTGAGTTAAGATGGGTCCAACTGGATATGTTGATGGGCTCGGACTTGGGCTTTCGCTTGCCAATCTCCCTAGGCAAAAGTAGCTGCACATTCTTAATAGATTGGAGGAAAAGAGAGAAAAATTAACTTTTTTATCTATGTCAAGATGTAATTGAATATCAGCAAATAAGTGTACGCCACGTTAACTGTTGATATGGCGCTCGCAAATCACTGAATATTTTCGACATGCATGCGGACATCACCACCATAATCAAACCACAATGCAGGGAAGTGGATCCCCTGCCTTAGTGGGTTTTAAGGCAGGGGATCCGGGCCGTCCATTGCAAAAAATGGACGGCCCATGTCTTTTTTTTATATAAAAAAATCCCAAAAAATTCCCCCTATATACGGGATCTCGGCCGTCCATTTCAAAATGGACGGCCGAGATCTATTAAGGCACCCATACCTTTAAGGGAGGGGAGCATGATCCACAATGCAAAAGCGGAGCTTCATTTTTCTTTTTCCTTTTTGGCCATAATCTCTGCAATGTGCTTGATCTCCAAGCATCTGTGACCAGATGTTTGTGCACAGGAAGAACTAATGTTGCTAAATCCAGAGAGACCTAACAACAATAATTCTCGATGCTGCAATACTTAGAATTTTAGCTTTGATTGCTATAACTCTTCCTCATTTTCTCTCTAATTAAAGGCACACAAAGCAAAAAAAAAAGGGCAATCTTTTCTCATCATCACCACCGACATGAAGAGAGAGAGAGAGAGAGAGAGAGAGAGAGAGAGAGAGAGAGAGTAACAGAGAGGCGGACAACAAATCAGAAAGGCGACGGCGGAGGTGGAGGCAGCGGCGTGGTTGGGAGCGAAGAGAGAGACCTTCGGATGCCTTGACCTTCGTTTATCTTTTCTCTGTGACATAAACCCAATTGGTAGTTATTTGACAAGTGGGACCCAGCTTGCCACGTGTCGATCAGTGAATGGAGTGGCATGCCTCTAACGTGGAAATCGGGCCTACCCAATATTTTTCATATAAGAAAAGGAGCCACGAGTTCCGTAAGCGAAGAAGAAATAGAAAATCAGCGGCGCAAATTATCGTATCAACAATAGGAATGAGGAATTACAAGAGACGTACCCCGGTAGCAAATGAAAGAAGAAGGTAAAATTACAAATCTTATCTAATCAACTAAAGATTTTGTGACAAAGCACGAGCCGTCTAATGTAGAATCACACACTCTTGCATCCTCATTTACATGTCAAGGACTGGACTGCCTTGGTTGCTGTATTGATGGCCATGGTGCAATTCATTTGGGAGGTCTTCTTCTTCTTGAACATGAACATGACCGTCACCTTCCCTTTGAGCTCGCCTTGGCTGTTCAACGTGATGACCCCCGAGCTCAACTCGCTCCCGAGAGTCGAGTCGCTCGGCAAGTTCGCAGAGTTCAAGGTCACGCTGGCGTCGATCTTCTTGGTGGACTTGAAATTGGCCTTGCTCTTCGGAATAGCCACCTGTCCCACTTGGACACCTCCGTAGGTAAATTCAACGGTAGAAGCACCGTACTTGAAGGGACCCCAGTTGGTGTTCTTGATCCGGATCGGGGCAACGAAGGTCACGTCGAAGGAGGGGGAGGCCTGAGTCCCCACGGTTAGGGACTGGACGTCGAACTCGGCGACCCTGAACTTGGGGGACTTGAACTTCATGATGACAAGGACAAAGAAGAGGGCTTGGACAACCTGAAAGATAACAAACGCGATGATGCCAATCGTCCACTTCATCTTCTTCTTGCGCTGGGCCTCCTCGTCCATGTGTCGCAGCGATTCGTGGTCAGTCTTCGTCATTGCTGATATTTCTTCTCTCGTTCGAGGAGATGGAATGGAAAAAGGGGGCTCTCCTCTCTCTCTTTCTCTGGTTTTGTGCTGGGAATGGGGTTTGGTTATCTTGATGACTTTGAAGATCGGAGAAGCTGTGAGGACCGAAATGAGCAGGAAGTTTTTATATAGGGTTTGGTCCCAAGCGGGCGAGAATTAGGAAATGACGTTGTTCCCATCGCCAAGCGCGTCGGTTGGAAGCCTCACTTCTAGACTAAAGGGAATCCATTTTTTCTATTATTAGCCAGAGACGAAGTGCGGTTTGAACAACCACAACGCCAACACACACGCGCACCCCCATGATTAGAGAAGAATTTGCAGACGCGTTCTGCGATCAACAATGCGGCCGACGGTGTATTCTGCAAGTCTGCAACCGCCGTCTCATTTAATAGTTCCGCATGCTCGGGGTACATGCAGACAAAAAAAGCAAGAGGAGCTGGAGTTCTTTGACCGGTCACGAGCCGACCCATTCGCAGTTTCATTTTCTTTTCCGATCGGTAGGAGAGAAGAAGCTTTCCCAACGTCGTTGAAGCGATACACACGAGAGGTTTGACTCACTGACCATTGCCATGCCCACATCGGCCAAACATTTTTAGTGATAAAATGATATTAGGAGTATCAATATTTATGTACGGCTTTTTTAAATCACTTAAGTATTAATTTTTTTGAAAAACGATTATTTCAGTGTCAAATCTGATGAGTTTCGCCGGAAATCTGACATAGCATCCACATGGCTCGCTGGAGCTTCCAAATCAGCAATAAAAAAGGCCAAAAATTAAAATAAAAAATAAAAAATAAAAAATAAGCACAATTTTTTTTTAATTTTTTTAAAAACCTGTCTTGCAATGGCGAGGGTGGGACCGGCGGCCCCTGCCGACCATCCCCTACTCTCGCTGAGCATTGTTGGCGATGGCAAGCAGGGGCGGCAGTGAGGGCTTGGAAGCCCTCGCCACTGCAACAGATCAACTTCCTCTTCTCTCTCTCTTTTAGTTATGTACCTAAATTTTAAATTTAATTTAATTTTTTAAAAAAATATATTAGCTTATTTTGTAGAAAGATATCACACGTGGCGTCGGACTAATTTTTACTTTTTTTTAAAAAAAAATTCCACATAATATTAAAAATTAATAAAAAAATATCATGTATACTGTTTGGCCAGAATAGACACTAAAGTGATTATTTTTCGTCGAAATTATCATTTAAGTAATCGTTTTTCTCCGATTTGGCACTTAAGTGATAAAAAAAATATTGGCACTAAAATGAGCAACGTACACAAATATTGACACTCATGATATCATTTTCCCCTTTTTTTTTAGTAATTTGTTGAAATCATTGATATGGACATCGATCATCCTACGTGGTGACCAATGCTTACATGGAATTTTTTTTTTCTTTGACTTTGTTTTTTCCTTCCATTTTGGCGGGCTAGGGTCGCCGCCGAACTTTGTCGGTCGCTTGGCGAGGGCTAGCAAGCCCTCGCTAACCGTTCCTGAGGATTACAGCCCTTGCTAGTGTTAGAGATATGCCCTAAAGCAATTATGTAATAGTTACATATTGGGTATATCCGTTGCACTTCTGATTTATTATCAATGGCAAAGACGTATTTATTCATTTGTCCAAATATAAATGAATAAAATCCATAAGATCAGTTGCAACCGAACCTATTCTTAAGACGTTGAGAATATGTGTGACAGGTTTACGGTTAGACTGAATCTTTAAAACAGTTCCCGATCAATGGATTATTGAATGGATATCAATGATCCTGTTGAGGTCGGTATGTTCTTAACTTCATAATTAAGTATCAGATACTTAAGGGAATGACGAGTCACAAGTCATTGGGTATTGCGATATCCGAGTTAGAACATAGGTGCTTGTATCGGACAAGTTCACTGAACGTGACACGTATTGAATGATTAGCGACATGGAAGCTTTTTGCGTGGTCAATGTCTAATCGTTCATGCTTTGGTCTTGTGTAAATAATCCTTAGACCCGAGGTACAGTGTTGACTTGTGTGATAAATGGCTATGGTTCACAAGTGCGCATATTGGCGGGTCGTTGATTCGTCTCTGTACTTGATGGTCGTAGTTCAGGCACATACGAAGTCACATGTGTACGCAATATGGAATCTGTCTCCTTATTAATAAAGGTATGATGTCCTATGTGATCTAATTGTAACAATGCATTGAAATCCTCGGCCGGGGTCATGATTGAGAATGAAATGTTCATGTCTCATATAAATGCATGTCAAGTTAGATTTGTACATATGATCGAATTGGTGGCTTGACAAATATTCCATGGCCTTTGTTCGATCGGGACATAGTTAGACAGAAGGATTGAATTACACTGTAGCCAAAGCTGGCAGGTTCATAATGTTCTTAAAAGAATTCATACTGTCTGGGTAGCCATGACATATTGCTAGATGTCACTCATGGCTTGTAGGACCTAGAGGATGATCGGGACAATCAATTCTCTTGGAAGTACTAATGTGTTAGTGCATGTCTTACTGCCAGCTCGGTGATGAACCTAGGAATGTCACACACCATAACCAATACATGACAACGCAGTATGGAAAGACGACATTACAAATTTGTTTGCAATTATACCAATTAGTTGGGTTGAAATTAAATTAAATGAGATTTAATTTTATTTCTTTTTTTGGTCACTTGCACGTGTATATACGATGTACACGTATGCTCTACGTATTTGTACGTTATACGTATTTGTACGTTATACGTAATTTACTGTTTGGTAACCTCTTTAACTCATGTAATAATAATAATGGTTATTATTATTTTTAACACCTTTGTTAGTGCTATTTTTTAAATAGCATTTTTGTATTGTAAAATGTTAGTGCTAATTATAAATTGTGAGTGCTATTGTTAGATAGCATTTATAATTGTTAGTGCTAAATTTAAATGGCATTTATTTATGATAAATTGTGAGTGCTATTGTTAGATAGCATTTATATTTGTTAGTGCTAATTTTAAATGACATTTATTTATGATAAATTGTGAGTGCTATTTTTAGATAGCATTTATAATTGTTAGTGCTATTTTTAAATAGCATTTTTGTATCATAAGATGTGAGTGCTATTTATAAATTGTGAGTGCTATTGTTAGTGCTATTTTTATATGGCATTTATTTATCATAAATTGTGAGTGCTATTTTTAGAAAGCATTTATTATATGTTAGTGCTATTTTATAATACAATTTATTGGAAGATGTTTTTGGCTATAAAAGGATGGCAAGAGTTTTGAGGTTGGGGTTAGCACATTTGTAGAGTGAGCAGATTTTTGAGAGCTTTGAGAGAAGAACACAAACACTCTCTATATTCTCATAATTTTGAGTGACCAAAATATACCAAGTTCGGAATATTGATTCCGTAAATTGGTTTAGAATATTGATTCCGCATATTGCTAGCACAATTGTTGTGGAATTATTAGTCGTCTTCCGTTCGTCAATTGGTGGTGTGTCTGACTAGAGGCCCGACACTTGTGGGGCTGAGATCGAAGAACATCGAACCGACACCTCCGTTTCAAGCACGCTACAAGAGGTAGTGAATTTACTCCCTTTGGTGCTTTGTGATTTTTCGATTGAAATGCACGAAGTACGCCTCTGGAGATACATGTATGGGTTGTTATTTATTTCCGCTGCGTTTACTAATTTTTATTTGCCTGTACGTGTTACGTGAATCCCAACAGCTAGATCTAGGCGAGGGCCTTCATAGCCTCGCTCGCCGTCGATGAGGTCATGAAGGCCTTGGGAGAGGCCATCGTTGCCTCGTCGGCCTTGCCCACAACATGTGCCACCTTGACGGCCGTACCAAGGTCATGCATCCTCACTAGTCGTAGGCGAGGTCGTGACCCTTGTCAGAGCTGGAGAGGGCTTGTTGGCCCTCATCAGCCAAAATGAAAGGCCAAAAAGAAAGAAAGAAAGAAAGAAAGAAAGAAAGAAAGAATAAAACTTTTTGATAAAAAATTATAATAGTATTCAATCAGCGCTGGTTACATCACGTAGGACGGCTAAAATCCTCGTCAGCAATTTTTAGCTTAAATTACCCGGATGAGCTCTATTGGTATTAATGCAAAAGATTTATGACTTTTTTGGTACTTTTCCTCATCTAGTTGAGTTGATGAGCATAAGCTTTGCCTTTTCTTACTACTAACAACAATAGTTTGATATATTGATACTTATTTTTCTTCATGTAAGTTCAGAATTGTGATGAAAAAAAGTGTAATATTCTATACATTCTAAAGTGACGATTGCGTTAGGCTTTACATGAGACTATCTGAAGTAACAAAGTAAGTACAATCAATTAGGATCAATCAAGAGACGAGGGAACTATACATAATGATAGAATATCCTAAGTATATCTAACATCCTCCCTCAAATTGAAGATGTTTTGAAAGATATCAACTTGAGTTTAGAGTATAGATCCAGAAAATGCTCACGTGGATGTGTCTAAGTATAGATATCAACAATATGTTTAATGTCTGAAGTAGAGACAAGTTGAACGGTGCTATGACGGACATGATATCATGATAAAACGACAGTCTATTTCAACTTGATTAGTGCGATCATGAAAAACATCATTAAGTGTAATTTGGATAGTACTTCGGTTGTTGTATTGAATAACTAATCGGCTTTGATGACGCACTCCAATGTCTTCTAGTAGCCATCGCAACCATAGTAACTCCGATGTTACATCAGCAAGAGCTCGGTATTCTATTTCTATACTAGGACAAGTGATATGGTCTGTTTATTGCTTTTCCATGAGATAAGTGAGTCACCAAAAAATAAACAGCCTTTAGAGGAGCAACTATATTGAGGGTCACCAGCTCAATCAATATCAAAGTAAGCTATCAACTCCAAGGTAGAAAGTGAATGCCATGAAATGACGTACCCTTGACATAGTGAAGAATTCGAAGGAATGCAACAAAATGAGTTCGAAGGAATGCAACAAAATGAGTCGTACGAGACGTAGTCATATACTAACTAACAATGTGAATGACATAGGTGATGTTAGGACTCATAATAGTGAGATATATAAGATTGTCAACCAATTGCTGATAAAGTGTAAGATTTGGAAGAAGAGTTCTGGCTTTGTTATTGAAATTGGCATTCGACTCAATGGGAGTGGAAGCAATCTTGTTATTAGTGAGGTCATTAAGGGAAATAAGATCAGTGTCATATTTTGCTTTAGAGATATAATATCCAGAAGCATTAGAAGCAACCTCCAAGCCTAGAAAGTAGCCAAGTCGCACAAGATCTTTCATTTCAAACTGTTTACTGAGATATTGCAGAAGTTTGGTGATGCGATCTGATCATCACTGATAATTGTCGCGACCCTCTCGAGCGCTGCCGGCCTCTCGAGGGCTAATGGGCCGCCCGATCGTCGCCTGATCGGACGCGGGCCTCTCCCAAGGTCCATTATCCAAATCGCAACGGCTGGATATACGTGGTCGACCTTTGGTGCGGTCTGGTGACATGTGATATGTGTACATGCCAAGGAGTCGCCACCAATCGCTTCGTGGAGGGTACGATCGGAAACCCTATCGAATAGTTGGGAGCGATCTATTTGATTTTGCGAAAACCAGAGAAGTGAGATCGGAGACTTTGTTACGCCAACTGTCAGAGTTGACGCCCTTTCGGCACCTAAGTTGAATGATTTATCTAATCCTAAGATTTCATACAAATGAGTGGGGGTACGAACCTAAATCTAGGAGTTCATGCAGATAGGAGTGGCTACCCTATCACTCACAACTGGTAGAAATAAATGCGCAAATCAAGGATCCAAAACATGCGGATAAATCACATGAAAGCAGCATAGCATCTCTAATAAGGTCTTATTAGCCTAGAGAAGTATCAATCAAGGTTTTGGAGTGATTTTGACATGATTTGCCCATGATGGGCAAAATCATAATTTTGAGAAATTTGGGGACAATTTACCCCGTAAGGGAAAAATCGTCATTTCAGATGAAGCATGTAGTCAAAAGACGGTGGAAATAGGATTGGCGATCAAACCAATCAATTTCCTATTTTTCGGTAATTTTTAGAATTTTTCTGGAATTTAAAAGTGATTTTACCTTTGGAGGGGTAAAATCGTCATTTTTAGGCGAAGATGAGAATTGAAAATCTCAAATATTAGGGTTAGTCACTCACCTGACCCAAACACTAATTTTAAGCAATTTTCAGGACTCAATTGGAATAAGAAAGACGATTTACCCATTGAGGGTAAAACCGTCATTTTGGGAAAAATGAACGAGATTCGAAAATCCAAGCCCAAGAATTGGTCGCCTGACCTACCCCAATTCTTACCTTGGCATTATCGACTTTATTTCGCATACACAACAGATGCGACTTACTCCTAAAGGGTAATATCATCAATTCTTGGGAGAACGGATAAGAAACCTCAAAAATAGGATTGACCAGTTGTCTGTGGTCAATCCTCAATTTTTGAGGATTTCTGGAATATCTAGGATTTTCCCATAATTTTCCTACATTTTTTCTTGATTTTCTAGGATTTTCTAGGATTTTTTAGGATTTTCTAGAATTTTTTTTGATTTTTTTTATTTTTTAAAATCATTTTTTTGATTTTTTATTTAAAAAATGTGATTCGGACCGGGTTGATCCGACCCAGACCCAGATCCAGACCCGCGCGGACCCATCCCCCGAAACGACGTCGTCCCGCGTTTTTTTTTTTGTTTTCTGATTATTTGGAGTTGATCCGACGGTTCCTATTGAACCACGTGGCTACTCTACGGCCATCGGATCAGCTTACTAAAGCCTACGGCCTAGATTAAACGGAGACTCGACCAGGGCCGTCTGATTGACCTACCAAAATCTACGGTCAGGATTAGAAAGGTAGACTCGATCTGGGCCGTCTATCCTCACTAACATAAACTACGCCTCTCGACCACTAACCTAAATAGCACCGTTTCGATTCAATTTGATTTTTCGATTTGAAAACATTTTCGGATATTCCTGATTACTAATCGAACGGTCGCTAAAAATTGGCCCCGATTTATCTGAGCCATCCGATTCATTTATTTGAATAACAGACCCTAACGGCCATGCTGACTAGACAACCACGTGGACCAATGACAGACTGCCACCTAGGAACGCTGACTCGTTGACTCGCCACGTCAGCTTCGTCTTCAACCTTGCGACCGCCTCTGAACGGACGGCCACGACTCTCCGGCGATGATCCAACGGTGAAACTTTGAAAGAATCGAGCAGGGCCGGCGGCAATCGACTCGTCTCGATTTCGCACGCAACATATCGCAGGATTACACGGTTTCACCCACAGAATTGAGCGCGGACAGGTTCGAACCAATATGTATACATGTACTCTAATCATGCGATTCACGGCATTTTAGGCTAATTCATCAACACAGAAGCATCATTCAATGTTCAGAAGACTTACTTCGAGCTCCGATTGAGATCGTACGACCTAGATTTAGTTAGGCAAGAATGAACAGTGACCGGCAATGGAGGTTAAGTTTGGAGACTCAATTCGAGGTATTCAAGTGAAGTCAATGAAAAATGAAGATACGATGATGGTCAGGAATGCTTAAAGAGTAAAATGCCTACCCTAACTCGAAGAATCAAGATCGGAATCGAGTTCCGCCATTAAAGCACAGTCCGAAAGCTTAAAGACTGAACTTACCTATTCTCGTGGTTTCAAGCGGCGCGGTCGGCGGCGATTGACTCCTGGAAGCTTGGACGACCTCCTCACGACCTCGTCGAGCTTTGATTTAGCCTCAAAAGGCCCAACCGATGCTCTGCAAATCCGAGCTCTACCCTCGACAATGGCGATGGAGGGGAGCTCTCTCTCTCTTCTTCTCTATCTCTGTTTGATTCAGTTCTTCCTGCTATAATTGAATCAACTAACCTCCTCTTCTAGAAAGCCCTCGCAGGCTATATACCATTTCGATTTTTTGGCGTCGAACTGAGGGAGCTAACGAACTCCAAATGGCACGTGGTCGCGCGTGCCATTTGGTCCAGACGGCGACGGTGACGATGGGTAACTCCGTCCAACTCAAATGGTCTTCCGGCGTGCGCAAATGGACGGCTAATTTAGTCGTTATATGTGTGTTGACTTTCATGGCCGGTGAAACATTGACCAATCGATTTCACCTCCCTCCAGCGGCCATTGGTCATGATTCTGGTCCTAATCGACGGGGAATGGTCTAAAGAACTAAACGCCCACTAATGCATCTTCAATTGTAGTCGATTGGTTGATCAATTTCCTCATCAAAATTCAACCCTATACTGTTCATCTACATGAGAGTCTGAGGAAGAAGATGGTACTGTAGCGAACCGGTTCGACCGATCTGATCGGTCTGAACCGGTTCCGACTTGCAATTTTTCAAATTAAACCCAAATCGATGGGGAATTTTTGTAATTGGACCTCAGAATCGAACTTAGTTTCACCCAAAAGTTCATGTCAATTTCAACAAAAACCCCAAATTTTCATTTAATTGGAATTAGGCAAATCGTGAAATTGAAGGCTCAAATGATCAAATTGGACCAAATTACCTATGCCAATCGATCCAAAATGATGAAAATCGTTGGGCAGTGACTTTAATTTGTAATGGTAGTCCTTCAATTGAAAGTAATTTCAATTATGCCCAAATTCAAGGACTAAAATGCAATTAAGTATACAATTTTGCCCAATTCATGCAATTAAGCAATTTGCGCAAACAATTGGGCTAAATTGCAATAAGGGACAATTAGATTGAATGTCAAGATCCTAAAAAATGCCAAAATTGTAAATTAAAAGGCTCAATTAACATTTTTTTACCAAATTCAATCATATGTGTAACAAGGAACACGTAAAATTGAATTTGATTTTGGACTTTTTGTGGGGTCAAAAATACAAAGGATTTAAAATAAAAATATTGACTATTTTTTCATATTTTTGTGACCTCAAATGCTATTTTTCCTGAATTTTCAAGTATTTTCCTAATTTCCAAAAATACTAAAAAATGCGAAAAATATGAAAAATTATTATTATTTTGTCAAAAATGGTTCCTTAGGCTTGGCCAAGGCCACCAAAGTTAATTTTATAATTTTTTGACTTTTTATGAATTTTTTATGTATTTTCTAATAATAAGCTAGAAAAAAGGCTGATCCGAAATTAGGTGTCAACAATAATCACCATATCATCCATTTATAATAGCAACATAATACACCCATGATGTGTGTGCCGAACAAAGAAAGCATAGTCATAATGATTGGATTTATAACCAAGTGATTCCATGGTTAAGCTAAACTTGGAATATCACGCATAGGGAGCCCGCTTGAATCCATACTCGAAGTAGTCGGCACACTTTAGATGAATGAGTAGAAGGTACCATATAAACTCCCTCAGTAAGATAGCCATTGAGAAATGCCTTTTTAAAGTCCATTTAAAATTAAGGCCAACGCCAAATAGCGGCAACAACAAGAAGATTGTGAACAGAAGTAAGACGTGCATCATGGGCAAAGATCTCATCATAATCAATGTCGGACTCCTAATTAAAGCCTTTTGCTATTAGCCGAGCTTTATAGCTATTCATAGCAGCATCTACCTTGGTTTCAATCTTTATAACCATTTATATGATATTCTATACATTTTGAAGGGAAGATTACATGAGCCTATTTGTAGGTGTTACGTGAGACTATCAAAAGTAACAAATCAAGTACAATCAATCAGGATCAATCGAGGGGCACGAGAAATATACAGAATCACAAAATACCCTAAATATATCTAACAATATAATGTAAGTTCCTAACCACGCTGAGGAGTTAGTGTACGTCAATAAATTGACAAGTCCCTCTTCTTGGAGGAAAGTTCTTTTCAACGTATTAATACATAGTAACTTTTTATATGAAATAGGTAATTAAGGATTAACGCATCCCGTCATTGACTGGAAAAAGGTAAATAGGACTAGTATCAGAAGCAGGAAAGAACTCGCGAACAAGGAAGAAGAGAGGGAAGAACGATTCCCGAACCTTATCCCCCAGGTCAACTTTCTCGTTGGCTTCGTGAGAGATTAATTAGTTCGATGTTTACTTCTTTTGACTCGAGTAATTACTTAACATGTCAAGCGCTGGATGTCATAATGGAGGTGGCTCAGTAGGTCCTCTTCCTCATTACTTAGAAAAAGAAAGCTACGAGTTCAGTAAGCGAAGAAGAAATAGAAAACCAAAGGCTCAAATCCTCATATCAACAATAGGAATGTGAAACTACAAGAGAAGTACGGCGACAACAAATGAAAAAAGAAGAAACGCAAAAGATTTTGTGACAAAGCACAAGCCGTCTAATGGAGATTCACAGAGTCTTGCATCCTCATTTACATGTCAAGGACTGGACTGCCTTGGTTGCTGTATTGATGGCCATAGTGCAGTTCATTTGCGAGGTCTTCTTCTTCTTGAACATGAACATGACAGTCACCTTCCCTTTAAGCTCGCCTTGGCTGTTCAACGTTATGACCCCCGAGCTCAACTCGCTCCCGAGAGTCGAATCGCTCGGCAAGTTTGCAGAGTTCAAGGTCACGTCAGCGTCGATCTTCTTGGTGGACTTGAAGTTGGCCTTGCTCTTTGGAATAATTGCTTGTCCCACTTGGACACCTCCATAGGTGAAGTTAACAGTAGAAGCACCGTACTTGAAAGGACCCCAGTTGGTGTTCTTGATCCGGATCGGGGCGATGAAGGTCATGTCGAACGAAGGCGAGGCCTGAGTCCCTACAGTCAGGGAGTGGATGTCGAGCTCGCCGACCCTGAACTTGGGGGACTTGAACTTCATGATGACAAGGATGAAGAAGAGGGCTTGGACAACTTGAAAGATAACGAAGGCGATGATGCCGATCGTCCACTTCATCTTCTTCTTGCGTTGGGCCTCCTCGTCCATGGGTCGCAGCGATTCGTGGTCGGTGTTCGTCATTGCTAATGTTTCTCCGAGGAGATGGAAGGCGAAAAAATGGGGTTTGGTTGTCTTAATGACTTTGGAGATTGGAGAAGATGTGAGGACCGGAATGAGCAGGTGGTGTTTATATAGGCTTTGGTACCAAATGGGTGAGAATTATGAGGGAGGGCTCTTTCCTCGGAAATGATGGTTGTTCCCGTCGCCAAACGCGTCAGTTGAAAGTCTCGCTTCTAGAGAGATTTCTGTGGGGCTGATTCTCCGGGGGAAAAAAAAAAAACACCAATTTCAGGTCTAATCACGATTCTGATCCGATTTTTTTTTTTTAAAGTATCAACTTTAGGTTGAAAATGGATTCTGGCCCATTTTTTTTTTATCCCATGAAAAAACATCAACTTTAACTCGAGTCCTAAAACTGATCCCCATAATTTGAAATAATTAGTTGTCTAACGTGGTAACTTCACGTCATCAATAAATCTACAAGGCTTACTGACGTGGATTTAAAGAACTATTCATCATCTTCTTAGCATGAAATTTGAAGTTATTCATCTTCTTCATCTTTGGCACAACTTGAAGGACGACGGTTAACCTATTCATCGTCGACTTCACATCATCCACAAGCATCAACTGTCTAACTATTACCACCCATGAAGAGACGACATGAATGAGATCCGCCAAGCTCACGACTAGAGCCTTTTTTTTTAACAAGCCCAGCCCTACCCTCTCTCCAAAGCGGATGAATAACTTCATATTCCGTGCCAAGAAGACGATGAATAGTATCTTAAATCAATGTCAACAAGCCATATTAATTTATTGATGACGTGAAATTGCCATGTTGGACAACTAATGATTCCAAATTAAGAAGGTTGGATTTGAGACTCGACTTAAAGTTTTTGCCTTTTCATGGGAAAAAAAAAATTAGGTCCCTTACCAAAAAAAAAAAAAAAATCTAGGTCAAAATCGTCATTAGACCTAATGTTGGTGCTTTTTTATGAGACAAAATAAGTTCGGGCCAGAATCGTTATTAGACCTAACGTTGATGTTTTTTTAAGGAATTAACCCGATTTCTGTAAGCCACAATAATATGTTCATGACGAAAGCTTCGAGATCGGATTGTGTAGTTTCAACCATGACGCTAACATGCATGCACACCATGATTGGAGAAAAATTAAAAAACACGTTCGCTTTGCTGCAGCAACTAATCACAAGGCTTTTAATCATTTTACTTTCTTACTAGCCATCAAACCAATGATTAGATTCTTCAAACGGGTGGATCGAGCCGGGTTTGGATCGAGTTATAAATAATCATACCCAAGTAAACTCGTTTAACCTGTTTATGACCTATTTATTGTAATGCAAACCTAGCGATACATACCAGAGCATACTTAATCCGATCGATATTTTTTTTAAAACACTTTAATATTTAATCTAATGTAAGAAAACTCATGCCCAGACTGATATGAGAGTGCAGAGCAAGTGAGCACAAGATAGAGTAAGGGGAGAGAAAATAAAGAGAGAGGCATGGAGATGAGTTGAGTCTCAGTAAGTTGTAAACTCAGTTCACGATCCATTCAACTCTCATATTATATCTAAATTCATTTATTGAGTATGATTAATTCATTTAATAATTCAATCTTTATATGTGGGATTAAGAATGTCTTTATGACCTATTTTGACAGGGGGAGTCCTTTTACTGTCTTACGTAATAATTCCGCCGGCTCGTGGTACAACAAACAGACAAAAAGAAAGAGGAGCCGGAGTTCTTTGACTTATCACGAGCCGACCCACTTGCAGTTTCATTTTCTTTTCTGATTGTTAGGAGAGAAGAATCTTTCCCAATTTCATTCAAACGATACACGCGAGGTTTGACATACTGACCATGTCCATGTCCCGCTCGGCGGACCGAGAGACCAGAGAGGGCGACGACAAGTAGCGAATGGGTTTTGTTTAGCCACCTCTAATTTGTCGTACAGCCTACACCTAAAAACAACTGGTGAAATTTATTAGAATGCATGTATAAATTGTGTTAGAGAAGTCCCGCATTGGAGAATTAATGTGGTATTGAGCAGTTAATATATCCAAGTTGACTCACAATTCATTGGTTTAAGTTTTTGAGTAAAAGGTGTATCCAACTGGATATATTGACGTGCTCGGACTTGGGCTCTCTCTTAACGATCTCCTCGGCAAAATGTATCATACTTCTGCTGTGTGCAGCGAACAAAATTGATGCATCTTCTTGCAAAATTGCCTCATATCGAGATGGGTAAGTCCAATTTGAAAATTTGAGTTGGGGGGCAGAGGTGATTGAGTTCCAAGCTTGTGGATCGCAAGATATTCGATTAAACACGAGTGCGTACCATGGATAATTCGTTAAGATGCATGTAAGTATTGTGCTAGAAAAGTCCTGCATTGGAGAACTAGTACGGTGTGGAGTAATTACTATATTGTACATGCCTCATGACGGATTAACTTTAAACTTTTGAATGTGTGTGAGTTCGATTTGATATGTTCATGGGTTCGTACTTGATCTCCCAATGCGTGTTGTGTTGAAATGCGTACACATCTAAGGCTATGTTCTATGCTATTGATAGTTGGTTCGTCGTCGCAACATATGGAAAGCATCACTATGCTGTCAATCAATCGCGAGCTATTAATGTACATAAATTGGTTCAACTAGTTAGATAAATAGTCCGATAGCCAATGTTTTGAACCGACATATTAGAGTAGTACTATCGGTTGCTGCATCGAGGTTTGCAAATGATTCTATAGTATCAAAGATTGTTGAGAATATATCTCGAGCAACATCTATGCAACAAAGTTCTCATATTTAACATTTTGCATACCCTTTCTCCTTTGAAAATTGGGAAAATTTTCAAACTTGGTAGGCTTTACTCATCTGCCAAACGCTCTCGTCCCTTTGCTTTCCTGGTCCCACCCTCTTGAATGAATAATGCCTTGACTCAATTTTGACCTGAGAGACATTACCTTTGATTCTTTGAACAATGCTGACTGATGAGTTGATCACAGCCAACCGAAAGTTAGCTAGTCTGAACTAGCAGCACTACAACTATGACTCTTCTGACTCCCAAGTTCCACCCACATCTTGAAATTTTCCTCCAATCAAGGTTGGAGAAATAACAAAAATCAACCCATAACGATAGGACCCGTAATTTTTTTAGCTGGTTGATAATTTTTAGCAACTGAGATTTTCTAATTTATCTCTGGTTATGGAGAGTTATGTATAAAAGGCTAATCAAGTGTAAAGAGTTAATTAGTAAATTATGATCTTATTGTGATACGTCGATACTCATAGTTTAGGTCTTACCTTGAAGATCTACGTCGATCTATAATCGATATAGAGTGAACCTAAACAAATTAATGAACCCATGTGCATCGGCTAAAACATGTCGTGGAATGATGACATGATGTTACTGGATAATGTTTTAATAATTATGTACAGCTATGAGGCTAAAAATGTATTGGTATGAAAGGATACAATTGTGAAGGTGCAATTTACGTGCTTTGATGGAAGACACCTCTTGAAGAGGCACCTGTTGATACTTGATAGATATAAAAGAGCCTGGTCCTCTCTCCACCCATCGACGATGTTCATAAGATCGTAAAGTTGCATCTCCCTCCATCAGAGAAAAACAACGTAAAGAAAAGAGGGTTAAGAGAGAGAAATCAAAGTTCTCGTCTTCCCATACTTTTGCAATAATCGTGATTAAAATTAGAAGACAAAAATTTAATAAATACCAGCAATGATTGAAATACCCTATTCTTTATTGATCCCAAATCAAATCAATTTTAGAAGTTACAAATCAAATGGCCACACGATCTCTCAATTAATGAGTGGTTTATGTAAAACAAGCGGTGATGGTGTGTGACTCTATGTTTGAGATTATATCGGGCCACACGATCACTTTGTTATAATTTTTTCTTCTAATTTTAGCTTACAATAAAAATATATAAAAGTAAAAAAAAAAATGAAAGGTCAAAATGGCGAAACCGGAACAGCAAGTGATCGATTTCACCAAAAGCTTTTGTGGACAGAATTTGACCGTCCCACCGTCAGAAATGGTGACAAGGTCATGCAAGCTTTTTCCTAAAATTATTGCTATGGATGAGGTATTTCTTCATCTTTCTTATCGTGAAAACCATGAAAATCAAGATCTGCTATTGTTAAACTTCCGCGTTGAAGGCTTTATGTTAAATTTCTAACATATTAATCTTTTTTTTTGGTACAAGACAATCCCAATGTTTAGTAACAGTTTTTCTGGCTTCCGTAATAATCAAAAGGCTCATATAACCAGGATTCAATAATATGTGACAAAAAAATTACAATCGTGGAAAGCTAATATGCAGAACGAAATCTCACCTAGTCCACAAAAAAAAGGGAAAAAAAGAAAGAAAGAAGAAGCTAGCAAGCAGTCTAATGGAGTCCTCATTTGCACGACAAGGACTGGACAGCCTTGGTTGCTGTTTTGATGGCCATGGTGCAATTCATTTGGGAGGTCTTCTTCTTCTTGAACATGAACATGACCGTCACCTTCCCTTTGAGCTCGCCTTGGCTGTTCAACGTTATGACCCCCGAGCTCAGCTCGCTCCCGAGAGTCGAATCGCTCGGCAAGTTCGCAGAGTTCAGGGTCACGTTGGCATCGATCTTCTTGGTGGACTTGAAGTTGGCCTTGCTCTTGGGAATGATCGCTTGTCCCACTTGGACACCTCCATAGGTGAAGTTAACAGTAGAAGCACCGTACTTGAATGGACCCCAGTTGGTGTTCTTGATCCGGATCGGGGCGACGAAGTTCATGTCGAAGGAGGGCGAGGCCTGAGTCCCTACGGTGAGGGACTGGATGTCGAACTCGCCGACCCTGAACTTGGGGGACTTGAACTTCATGATGACGAGGACAAAGAAGAGGGCTTGGACAACCTGAAAGATAACGAAGGCGATGATGCCGATCGTCCACTTCATCCTCTTCTTGCGCTGGGCCTCCTCGTCCATGGTATGGAGCGACTCGTGATCGGATTTCGACATTCACAATTCTCCTTTCTTAGGAAGAGATGGAAGAATAGAAAACTGAAAGACTATCTCTCTCTCTCTCTCTGTTCTGCTTTCTGTGATTTCGACTCGGTTTTATGAATGAGTTTGGAGATTGCAGAAGCTGTGAAGAATGGAACGAGGAACTGGTAGGGTATATATAGGGTTTGAGTCCATTATATGATCAAGTGGAGGCACGCTCCTTCCTAGAACAAGTTGTTTTGATTCAGAGTCGCCAAACGCGTCCTTGGATTCTTCACCTTCTAGACGAAACGGCGAGCAGGAATTTGTCAGCCACAAGACACGCTTGTTAAGTTGCTGTTGCGCGTCAAATTCCCTCGACTGGGCCGGTTGACTTCTCAAGGTACGGCCCAAAAAAGAAAAAAAAACAAGAGGTTTGATAACGCGAGAAATCTTTTATCGAACGTTAGTAGTTCGTTAAGTAAGAAGGGTTCCGGGCAAGTTTTGGACAGAGAATATCAAATGCAGGATATGTATTGATATAAATGCGTCTTTCGACAGTTTTGTACAAACTTTCGACAAACCTCCTAGTGACACTTTGATGAAACTTGTCGAACTGTTTCAACACAAATGTGTCAAAAATACAATACCGGAATTGAATCGACGATGCTGAGCTTTACTGAAGGATACGATGCGGAAATTTAATCTACGACATCGGACAGGTGAAAATGTAGGACACAATATCGAAATTTAATCGACGGTACTAGACGGACGGATATATGAACCAATACAATGCCGAAATTTAATCAATGGCACTGGACTGAGCGAGTAGACGCCGGAATCTAATCGACGATACCTAACTCTGAATATGAGACTTGTCGGAATTGAATCGATGACGAGAATCTGAAAGTTACAGCTAGGTTATGGGCTCATTTGAAAGATAAAAACTGGTTTAGTTGTGTTGTGTGTGTGTTGTGTGCTGGAAGACCCTTGGTATTTATAGGCTTACTCCTGGTAATCGTCGAATGGTTACTGCCATGGGCTTCAAGCACGTTCCCTTTATGGATAACTCCTTTGGCGTTTCCTTGGCCCTTTGCGCCTTTTTCCTATCGTCTTTTGGGATTGCCACCAATCTCTGCAACAGCCTCGATCGTGGCTCCTTCTGCGCTCCATTTTCTCTTATTTTCAGGGAGAATACCGCCAAAACCCACTTTGCCACGTGGCGTCCTCAAAGCCAACCTTCATATGGTCTTAGCATAACTGCCCGTAGGTGATCACAACCCTCGCTCGTGTTCGCCACGTGGTTCTCTAGGGGTAACTTTTGAGGGGGCCTTGAGTCGGCCCAGTATAATGAAAAGAACGAAAGAGATAGATCAATACTAAGTTTATGGAGATTGATTTGGAAACTTTGATTTATTAGATTGACCATTTATATAGGCGGATCGTTTTCAAGACCCATCAATAGTACCGATCGGGTGGTTCATCGAGTGATCTAAAACTCGACCAGCAAGCCGAAGGCCGAAGGCCATAGCTCAGGTTCCCTACGCCCATCCTCGGCACCGGGTTATCTTGGTCAGTCTGCAAAGACGGTTTAAGTTTAGATGCCTCGCTAGTTCCGGATCCTTTGCACTCGCACCCTGGTGTGGCTATAGTCAGATGGTGCTTCGTTGATGCCTTAGACCGAGGATTCCGTCTTCTAAGAGCTTTCCCAGCTCAACTCATTCTTTTTTTCCCCCTTTGATTGAAATGAAAGACAATGCACGGACGAGGATCAACGATCAAGGTACGCAAAAACCGTGATTAAATCTATAATTAGATTTTTTTTTAATGGAAATTATGGGCATGAGAGAATAGATGTTGACTTAAGGTGATGAGTTTGACTGAAAGCTTACGAGAAAGCTGTATGGCCAGAGACTCGGGCCGAGCGGCGTCATGACTCTTTCGCCTACCTTGGCTGACTTCTTGAGATGCCTTTGCTTTCAATCTACTTCTTAACACGTCAGAACAAAGAAAAGTCGTTAAGTGATAATTTAATCTAATGACTGCAGTTTACTCTTTTTTTTTTTTTCTCTCTTTCAAAAAAATTTTACTTCACGAATTACTCGAGATAACTATTTGAAAGATGCCGAGGAGCTTAACGCAATTCCGGAATACTACGTCGTTCGAAGACAAAGCATTACAGGTTTGGTTATTTTTCACCGAAAAGGAACATATTCCTGACGCATGGTGCATTATAATTAGATGGGCGGATCGACGATATGATGCTTCTAAGATCCTACAAAAGTTTCCTAATCTCGATGTCGAAACCATGGTGATGTAATCCATGTGCTTTTGCTAATTCAGTCATAAACTTTTTAATTGTGCCAATTGAGTCCTAAAGTTATTTATTTATTTATTTATTTATTTATTGATTTCATCTAGTCAATTTTAGCTAGAAATTGTCGGCGTAGATGCCAACCATCCTACATGGCATGGCCAGCAATGACGTTGATAATTTTTAATGATATTTTAATATTATTTTCGGATTCACTTTTTTCTTTGGCTTTTTACAACTGTTTTCGGCGAGGTTGCCGGATGACGAAGGTGAATTTAATAACGAGTTAAAGGCCACGACAACGGGGGGACATGTCATATCGGAAGGCAATTTCCAATAGCAAAATCAGCGGAACGACTGAAATCTACTATTCTAAATAAGTATAATTAGGACTAACAATTGAATATTTTGTCCAAAAGTTGGGAATGTGCCTCGAAATGGACAAATTACAAATGTATCATGCCGGCGACAATGCCGCCGTAGATGAGTAAGTCCCGACAACGGCTACAAGTCAAAGGTACGAAAAGTCAAAATTCTGGGCATCAACGTGTCGTGTGAACTATATTTATCTTATAAATCATATATCTTTTGACAAAAAAGCTATATTTGTCTTATTTCTGCTCCAGAAAGTGCATTGTGGGCTAGACCAAACATTCCCCACAACGCCCATAAGATAGAAGGGCACGAGTACAAGAAATGCAGGTTACCAAGTAACCAGATCAAAGCTACACCAAATTACATGACTTATACCGTACACCGACGTATATAGGACTTACCGATCATCTCTGCATGTGAAGCGAACCGACGCATGAACAATGATCGTCACGATAAACAGTAGTAATTTTTCGTTGGGAGAGACACATAATTAAGAACACCAAGCTAAAGCTTCAATCTGAGGGCAGTACGTGTGATGTGAAAAAAAAGGTAAAGCAAATTCTAACAAGATAGAACACCGAGCTCGATGCGATCCGCGAAAAATGCATCGACAACAAATGAAACCGAGCGATACAAAGCCATAATATGATGCGTGACCTCCTTTCCCGGGCATGCTCATTTACATGAAAAGGACTGTATCGCCTTTGTCGAGGTTCTGATTGCCATGGTGCAATTCATCTGCGAGGTCTTCTTCTTCTTGAACATGAACATTACCGTTATCTTCCCACTAAGCTCGCCATGACTGTTTAGGGTTATGACGCCAGAGCTCAAATCTCTCCCGAGGTTCGAATCGTTAGGCAAATTAGCGGAGCTTAGAGCCACGTTCACATTGATCTTCTTCGTGGACTTGAAGTTGGCCTTGCTCTTCGGGATGATCGCTTGTCCCACCTCGACATCCCCATAGGTGAAGGTCACGCTGGAGGCGCCGTACTTGAAGGGACCCCAGTTGGTGTTCTTGACTCGGATCGGAGCCATGAAGCTCATGTTGAACGAGGGCGAGGACTGATCGAACTCCAAAGTTTGGATGTCGAACTCGGCGACTCTGAACTTGGGGGACTTGAACTTCATAATGACCAGCACGAAGAAGAGAGCCTGCACTACCTGAAAGATGACGAAGGCGATGATGCCGATCGTCCACTTCATCCTCTTCTTGCGCTTCGCCTCCTCCATCGTCAGCAATGTCTCTTCGTCGATCCTGCGGTTGTGGTTGGATTCCGCCATCGCTGGTGTCTCGGAAAAACTCGTAACCACGATTCAAGGTTCTCGTAAACCTTGGCTTAAGGATCTGTGAGAAGTGTGTGAGGATTGGAAGAAGTGGGGGTTCAGTATGAGGATTTATATGTGAAGTTTGTCGAGATCAGACAAGAGTATGTGTGTGTCGAACAAGGAAGAGCGAGTGTGAGACCACCTTCGCGGAAAATGGAAATGGAATGATACTAGGTTAAAACGCGTCTATCGTTATGTTGGAATTCTCACTTCTAGACGGACGCGAGTTTACGGAGGAAAGATTTCACCACCAACTTCAAGAAAGAGATGCCTTGTTTTTTTAAAGGTAAGAATTCTTCGTTCTCCCATTTTTTGTCTTGGCTTGTTGTCGTAAAATGGAAGGTTCGATTACGCGAGTCGTCTCCAAGATCTTTGCCGTACGTTTGAGCCACGTCGCCACTGAAGGACGACCGATTGAACGAAGAAGATCGAAAAGTACTCGAAGGTTTTGAAATTTCAAAGCGTGTGTCTCGGGCCCGATGTTCCCTTGTTCTGCTTGACCCTGCGTGAGTATTGGTTTTTTTAATCTTCTTTATGACTAGCCTCGCCTCTACGATTGTCTGTCTCGGAAGAAGTAGCGAAAATCCCATACCTTTCGCTGGGAACGTTATCAAGAGAAAACCCATCAACATATCCGATTAAATCCATCTTTAATCAAAAGTTTATGTCACTGAATCATGGACTAACTCGAAAATATTAACAGCTTGAATGTTTTGACTTGTCCAAATTTGGTGGACCATGTTGAAGTGGAACGATATCTACCTTTTAAATTCTACCTCGATCGCCTTGGCCCAACCAATTTTTCTCGAGGAAAAAAAGGAACACTATTTGCCACCTCAATTAGGGAGTCACGTTCAAAGGTGCAGATGATAACTAATTAAATATCGATCCACATATGCTCGGGTCGGCTCATAAAAACCATCGATTTATGCTCAGTTTGATTTGCGGAAAGTGTGGCATTTCTGGAAAATATTTTTTAGGAAGTCATGTTTAGGAAAATAACAATATATTTTGGTATTTGGCTGAAATCTCAAAATGAACTAGAAAATATCTTTGGGCATCTGGTATGCAAAATCTGTTTGATTTTCTTTCGTGCACTCCTTTTATCAATTTTTTTGTCTTTCTTTTAAAAAATTGAAATTGAAATAATTAATGATTATTAATTTTTTTCTTTTCCTCCCTTTTCTTTTCCCTTCTTCTTCGGCTGGCTGCGCACCACGGCCACCAACCTTGGTCAAGGCTAGAGCTCGCTAAATTTCGTAGAGCCGAGCCTCGTCGGCCTCGGGTGAGGTCACCTAGCTTGGGGCCGATCAACAAGAAAAATAAAATTAATAAAAAATTTAAAATAAAAAATAAAAGCAAAAGAAAGTGTTGATTTTTTGAAATAAAAGAGAGCATGCTTGGTTTGATGAAAGAAAGAGGATGGAAAATGAATTCCTCTTTTCAAAAAGGGGCAACAATTTTCCCCACTTTTGAACTTATTGTTTATTGAAAAATCATCCACGAAAAATCCTATACATATATGTTGGCAAAAGTACACTTTTAGTGTCAAAAATTATGTACGGATATCACTTTGGCACTAAAAGTTTCAATCAGATCACTTTAGTGCTAATTCGGAGAAAAAAATGATCACTTTGGCGCCTCCGGCAAAACTTTTCCATCCAAAATTGCCACGTGGCATTTTTAATTAATTTTTTAATTTTAATTGGTTTTTTTTTAAGAAAATGAAGTCCACGTTGGTTCCGCGTGGACTTCAATTCAGAAAAAATTAAAAAAAACTAACATAAAATTTTTAAAATAAAAACTTCATTTAAAATATATATTTTTTTAAAAAAGGGCAGGCGGCGAGGGTTTCTGCAACCCTCGTTGTCGCCGCCCCACTATTGTCGACAAGCCAGGCGGGCCGGCACGAAAATTCGCTTGATTTTCTGAGGATGATCATGCTTGATTCTGGGATATATTGCGTGCGATGTTGAGACGAATTGAATCATGCCAGTTTTGCTCGATTGTGTTAAGGTTTCACCGTTAGATCTCGCCGAAGGCCCTCGGCAGTCCATTGTAGGGGAAGATTACTCAAGGAAGAAGATGATGACATGGCAGTCAATCGGTCAAAAATGCCAATGTGGCACTGACGTGGCATGCCACGTCAGTAGAGTCGTTATAGTCTGGTATGAGTTTGTTAGATGATCCAACGGTCTAGGTTTGGCCACGTGTTGGCTTGGTGACCGTCCGATCAGTTTTGGATTTTCTGACTAATAAAATTCAAATTTTTTGAAATAAAAAATAAATCAGCGGATCGAACGGTCGAGGATTAGCCGAGTCGTTCGATCTTGGCCGCAGATTTAGGTAATTAGATCTGACGGCTAAGGGGTAGTCAGCTTTTAATTTGAGCCGTAGGCTTTAGTTAACCGATCCAGTGGCCGTGCAATAGCCACGTGGTTTAATAGAAACTGTCGGATTAAACCCGAATAAAATAAAAATAAAAAGGAAGAATGGTGTCGTTTTGGGCAATGGTTCGCGCGGGTCTGGGTCTGGGTCTGGGCTGGGTACCGATTCGCGTGGATCGGGTCGACCCGGTCTGAATAATTTTTTAATAAAAAATTCAAAAAATGATTTTTGAAAATAAAAAAATCAAAAAAATTCTAGAAAATTCTAAAAAAGTTAGAAAATCCTAGAAAATCCGTAAAAATGTAGGAAAATTTATAAAAAATTCCCAGCAACTCTAGAAATTCCCAAAAATTGAGGAACGACCACATACAACTGGTCGTTCCTATTTTTGAAATTTCTTATAAGTCATATCCTGATTTGACGATTATACCCTTTAAGGGTTAATTGTCCCTGGTTATATCTGAGATCGTCCGAAAACGCCTAGATTAGGATAGGACTAGTTAGGTAGCGAATCCTTGTGTTTGGGTTTTCGAATCTCATCATTTCTTCCTAAAATGACGATTTTACCCCTCAAAGAATAAATTATTTCCAAAATTCTACAAAATTTTGAAAATTGCCGAAAAATAGGAAATGGATTAATTAGATGATCAATCCTATTTTCAACTTCTTTTGACTCCAAATTTCTTCTGAAATGACAATTTTTCCCTTTTGGGGTAAATTGTCCCAAATTTCTTCAAATTATGATTCCCTCCTCATGGGCAAATCTTTTCTAGATCACTCTTGAGCCGTAATTGACACTTCTCTAGGCTAATAGGGCCTTACTAGGGATGCCGTGCTGTATTCATGTGAATTATCCACATGTCTTGGATCCTTGATTTACGCACTTATTTTATTGATTGTGGATGTTAGGATAGCCACTCCTATTTGTATGAACTCCTAGATTTAGGGTTCGTATCCCATTCATCTGCATGAAATCTTAGAATTAGATAATTCAATCAACCTAGGTACCGAAATGGCATCAACTTTGATAGTTGGCGTAACTAAGTCCCCGATCCCATTTCTCTGGTTCTCGCAGAATCGAATAGAAGCACCCAACTATTCGATAGGGTTTCCAATCGTACCCTCCATGAAACGATTAGTGGCGATTCATTGACATATACACGTATCACATATCACTAGACCATACTGAAGGTCGACCACGTACACCTTCGTTGCGACTTGGGTAATGGGTCATGGGAGAGGCCCACGTCCAATCAGATAGGATGGCCCATTAACCCTCGAGATATGCAAGAAAATCGAAAAGGGTCGCGACATCGGTGCTAGCCCTCCTAGGCCCATACCAAATCGCGACAAAAATTTGATTTTTGAGGAGTTTTCGACGATAAGAGTCGATCGACTTTTGACCTTGGTGTGGTCGTAGTGGCATGTGCAATGTGTGCATGCATTTGGAGTCGCCACCGGTCTTTCTTGGAAGGTGGACCGGAAACCTCATTAATCGATTGGGAGAGATCGATCAGTTCTGCGGAACCAGAGATTTTGGGTTCGGGGACTTAGTTACGTTGGTATCATTACCAACACCCTTTTGGTACCAAACATGAGTGATTTTCCTAACTAAGATTTCATGCAGGTGTGAATTTGGTTGATGTAAGTCTGATTTAGGGTTTCATACAGATCAGAAGACTAATCCTATCAATCACATTCAATAAATCCAATCAGGTGCATTAATGAATCAATCAATGCACATCAATTCAAGTCAAGGACCTCCTAGTATAACCTTAAGGGCTTAGAGAAGGTGCGATTAAAGGTCATGGGTAGAATGAGAATATTTGGGGATGATTCGCCCAAAGGAAAAAATCATCATTTTTAGAAGGTTCGGGTGTCGAATTACCCAATATAGTCCATAGCCAGTTGATCGTGGTCATTTTCTATTTTTGAGAATTTTTTGGGGTTTTTTTGATTTTCGTCAATTTTTTGAAGACGATTCGTCAAAAGGTGAAATTGTCATTTTTTAGAAGGACCAAGGATCAAAACACTCGGAATAGGTCTTGGCCAGTTGGTTGTGGCCATTTCCTATTTTTTGGGATTTTTTTGAAATTTTTGGGAAACGATTTGCTGAAAGGGCAAAATCGTTATTTTTGGAAAGATTGAGGATCAAAAGACCCAAAATAGGTCATGGCCAGTTGATTGTTTCCATTTCCTATTTTCTGAATTTTTTTGAATTTTTCCAATTTTTTGAATTTTTCAATGATTTTTTTATTTATTACTGAATTTTCAAAATTTTATGATTTTTTTTTATAAATTTTTTAATTCTTAAAAATATTTTACTGGCCGGGTTCTACCCGGCCCGCACCTCTCAGGCGTCCGGACCGACTGTACGGGTCGAACGCCTGTCTAAAACGACATAGTTTTGGATTTTTCAAAAGTTTTTCTATTTTTTTACTCATTTTTTTGAATTATCCGAATTTATGGTAACTAAACCACCATCTTACGATCACCAGTTCGTCGCGTGGCACCATTATGGCCGCCAGATCAAATTTAATTTTTTAATTCTTAAAAATCATTTATTATCTTTATTTTTCGAAAATCACCGGATCGCGACACTTGGCCCAACCACGACCGTTTAATCTGGGTTTTTATTCCCACGAGCCGGCCCCACTTCGCTAGCATGGCTGCCTACGTGGCAAGCCACGTCATCTCTGACTTGCTGAACAGAGCCCCCCTCGCCGGAGAAGATGATCGGCGCCTCGCCGGAACAGTTATTATTCCGGTGAGGTCGCCTGAATTTTCGCCTGAAAAATGAGATCGAGCCCAAATCTTCATATTTTCGCCCATTTTTATGCCATTCGACTCCTTAGACATCTCACATTAACATATATGCACTTTATGGCCGCAACTCGTTAGAAAACCAGTAAACCAGTCGTCCACAGCCCCGAGTCCGGCGACCCTTTTTTAGGAAATTTTTTTTATCGATTGTAATTCGATTCTAATCATTCAAACAGCATCCAAGAGGGGTTTAGAGACTTACCTGAGCTTTGTTGGAGCTCGACGTCTGCTCGAACGGCCCCGACATGTTCTCGGCTCGGACCGAGACCGACAAAGGACGAACCACCATTTTCGACGAGATTCGAAGCAAAATAAAGGTGAATGGAGGCTTAGTGGTAGTTGTAATGAAGGTTCAGGGCAAGAAACGTGCACAAGGACGTCGAAATGGCATGACCGAGAACTAAAGACCTCAGAATGACTAGGTTGACATTTTGTCAAACATGTAACGTGCATTCGAGAAATCAATGTTTAGGTTCAGGCAAAGGGACCAGCAAGCAATACAAAAGTAAACAAGCATTCATACATGGTGATTTGGACATGAGCAAACGTCGGCATACAATCGGTTTGGCTTCGTTTGGTCGAAAACCAAACGGAGCCAGACTTGCAGTGGAGATAAACAGCATTGGAGGTAGGGGAAAACAGGGGATGCCGAGACCGGAAGGATAATAACCTTTTTCGGCTGAGTCGACGACAACTGGGGCTTCAGAAGCTCTGTATCGAATGTTCAATAGCTCGAGAATGCTCGGTCGAGCGTTTGGTTTTTCTCTTAACTCCCTCCCTCGCGATTCACTCTCTTGGGCGATGGTGCCCTGATTTTGCGGGGGTGACTGGAGCTCCGGCCGACTCCCTCTCTTGTCCTCTCGCTCACTCTCTGTGTATCTCTTTGTCGATGGCGTAAGAGTGACTTCCTTTTTTGGGAGAATGACCGGCTCCCCCTTGTACTCTCTCGACTCACCTCTTCGTTGACTCTCTCTCTCCTACTGTCCTCTCTCCCAACATTCCCCCAACGATCGTCCTTTCTTCGCCAGCTCACTCACCTCGCATCATCTCGTGCAATAGGCGACAAACGTGGAGAGTCGGGCAACGTCTTTGGAGAGGAAGGACAAAAACGTGCACGAGGAAACGCAAGTTGATGTCTGTGTTGCAGACCCGGATTCGTAGGGTAGGGTCGGACTCGATCCAACATATCCAATTTCACAAATTCGACCAAATTGAGTCCCAATTCGATGATTTTTCACAAAATTGAAATCAAAATTGGATTCGCCAACATGCTTTTCATATAAAATGAGGGTCCACATGAATTTTCAGCTCTGAATTTATTGGAAACCCCAAATCGTGCCTAGGATCCGAAATTGATTTTTTGCTAATTTGAGGCCCAAATGATCGAATCAGTTCAGACCAAGGCTACCATTGGATTCGGCATGATGAAAGTTATAGGGTATAGGTGTTTAATTTTCATGGGAGTGCCCATATAAAATTTAATTTCAAGATTTGTGAAATCGGGGACTAAATTGAAAGGAAGTTGTGCAATTAAGTCCTTTCGATTAAAATTGATCAAATTGGAGGGAAAATGAACCCAATTGCATTTCTAGGCTCTAGCTACCAATGTCATAGCTTATTAAAAGTGGGAATTGAAAATTAAAAGACTCAAAAAGGAATTTTTATGCTCGATTCGGGTTTATGTTTGTGAAGAAACATAGTGACCCAAGCCGAATTTTCAGGGTTTAAAGTGAAAAACTTGTAGAGGGAATTAAAATAAAATTATTGACTATTTTGGTGTATTTTTCTGACCACGAATGGTATTTTTCTGATTTTTTTGGATATTTTTATAATCAAATAAATTTGAAAAGAACGTTAAAATTTTGAAAAATATTTGTTGCTCAAAATTGGTTCCCAAGGCTAGGCCAAGGCCTCCAGAGTTGATTTTGAAATTTTATGACTTTTTTTTTGGCTATTTTTAATTAATTTAAAAAGATAAAATTGAAATAAAAATGATTAAAAATCAGGTGTCAACATATTGGTCCTGGTTCTTCTCTTCCATTTGGTTATATTTTGCCAGACGTGGGATGAATTCAAGTATTGCTTCTGTGAAGGAATTGGATACGTGCGAATGCAGTGAGGACGATGAAGAGAGGTGTGTGGGTCGGGTTTATAGAGTGTTCGGAGAAAGAATATCTCCAAAGTAGCATTGAGTGGACAAACGCGTCGTCGAAACATTCACTTCTAGAAGGAACTCGCATTGAGTTTAGAGGGGATATTTCATCAACACTAGTGAAAGGAGACTCTCTTCTCCTTGTCCTGACAGCCTGCCAAAGTTTGCCAAGGTGGGCGGAAGACTTGATCCTGTTAATATTCTCGAGGCATTATTTGGGGGGTTTACAAAGAGGAGAGCATGCCACACATGTATCAGAGGCCCATAGGGCCAAGACAAAATCTGCCCATCATGCTTATACAACATGGAATACAAATATGTCAATATATATCTTATTAAATGTGTTATCCTTTCTTCATAAGCAAGAAAAGAAAGAAAGAAAGATACTTAATGTGATATCCTCTATCTTATCACGTCAGTATGTTAGCTAATGCAAGTATAGAATAAGACATTTTGTCGAGAAATGCAAAGTAACCATTTTACTAATGATGGCAAATGTATCATCACGTGCAAAATATGATTTATTCAGAGGGTATATTCACCCCCTCGGAGAATGACACATGGAAATAATCAAAAAAATCCTAAATCTATTATAATTATTCCAATTCAATCCTATTTTTTCAATCAATTGATACATAAACATTTTGTATTTGTGCTAACTATGATTGGTTAGGGTTGACGTGGCAATTTTTAATAGTATTTTAATATTTTTTTCAAGTTATTTATTTATTTATTTCCTTCTTTTCTTTATGTTTTTTTTTGTCTTTCTCCTTCTTCCTCCAGTTGGTCATCAAATCGGCGACTAGCCAGAGGCGAGGGCTGTAAGGCCGTGCTTGCCTAGCGACGGCCAGGTCGACCTCACCTAGATCTGGCGAGGCTCGACCTTGCTGTTGCTGGACGATGTGAGATCTCGAAATTTTCGAGAAAACTTCTAAAATAAGTTAAGTAATAGCTTCCTCGAGAAGCTTCAGAATAGCTTTCTCGAGAAGTTCTGGATGACTTTCTCAAGAAGTTACGAGATAGCTTCCTTTAGAAGTTTCTTAAAAAACAAGTCAAGAGAAATTCTTTATTATGTGGAAAATTTTGGAATGTCACAGATGAGCTGGGCCTCGACTAGCCATGGTGAGTTTGAGCCTCATGTAGACTAGCTGGAGGAAGAATGAGAAGAAAAGAAAAGAAAAAAGGGTAAAAAAAATAAAAAATATTTAAAAATTATAAAAAAATTGTCACGTTAGTACTGATCGCGTCATGTTAGTGATTTTTAGCCAAAATTGACTGGCCGAATGAATTGAATTGGAGCGAATGTAAAATTTTTAAGACTCAATTGACAAAAAAAAAGTTTAGAGCTGAATGGACACATTTGCAATAGGTTTAGGATTTTTTTGGTAATTTTTCCATATCGATTCTAAGGATCCATTTGTTTTGCGAAAAATGTGACATTTATGAAAAACGACAATAGCTTTTTGGTGTTTGGCTTAGATTTGAAAATGAAGTGAAAAATATTTTTCATCATTTGATAAGGAAAAATAGTTTCCTAAATAGACATATACTACTCAGGCGCTAGTGGCTTGCGCATGAGTAGCCAAGAAACTTGGACGGGCACTGGGATCTCAAGCCTGGATCCCAACTTTCTGACACAAGCATGTGCACTGGTCTAGGATCCATTGAAACCAAGCCTGAGAACTCAGTGCCCGTGCTTGGCTACTTGGCACCCCAACCTTGATCCATAGATGTCGGGCCTTGATATGACTCAGGCCTGGGATCCCAGCTCTAGAGACTGAGACACTAGCACCCTAGGTCAATCGAGGTCGAATTCTGGTACTGGTGCTCGCGTCCGATTCCATCGAGGTCGGTTCGCAAACCCTACGTCAGAGACTTGATCCCATGCGCTCAGACCCTGGTCCATCGAGGTCGGGCTCGTGACGTTTGCACCCATGTTTGACTCCATCAAAGCCATGACCTCGTCCCTGGCACTGGGCTTACCCAACGTCGATGGACCAGGGTAAAGATGGAGGTATCCCAAGCACTAGAGACCTAGATGCAGCCCCAGGTGGGGTTCTTGTGCTCAAGCATAGAGTTTTTGGTCCAAGCGTTAATACTTAATCATATTTTAGAAACTAATTTTCGATTTTTTTTTTAAGTTTTGGTAGGAAATCTTTTTCCTAGTGATTAGGAAAATATTTTTCGTTGACTCATTTTTCTAAGCAATCCAAACGCCAAAAAAATGAGAAAAATATTTTTTGCAAAACAAACGGACTATGAAATTCTAAGTTCTTAAATAGATAAAGGAACATGGATAAAGGCCCGGATAAATCAAGAGAAAGCGTCGCTATGAGACAACTGTGCCTTATGATATTTCAAAAATCAAAACAATCAAGCTCTAAAGATCTCACGGAAAGGCCACACTAAAAGAGAAAAAAAACTTAAACCATAGCATTTTGCTTACTTTTTAACTTTTACTTAACACAAGAGATTATAACGCAAGTGGATGTGAGACTCGGCTTCCATAAATAACACTATTTTTGCGCAATAATATTGCGAGGTGATTGTGCTATTATGATTTAAGCTTGATCAAGCATTAATGAGTAATCCTAATGTGGGTGGATTTGGTCAAGGGGATGCAAAAATAGTACTTTAAGATCCATTCCGTGTCCAAGGGCCTTTTGTTCTTCTTGGCATATGTCATTTTGGCACAAATATCTTTAGTCTTAAGAAGAAACAGGTTGAGAAAGTCGAATTGCGCGAAATGAATTTCTAAATCCAAAGCACATAGTGTCAGGCACATTATGTGACATGTATACAGAACAAACAAAGAACTTATAAACGAATGAACCAACCAATAGCACGATAGAAATACATAAATTTCTCTTTTCAATCGATTGGATAAATAGTGGAAAGAAAATATAAAAGTGAGCTAGCGAGATATTGATCACCCAGAATCACATTCAGCAATTTCATTTACACGACAGGGATTGGACCATCTTTGTTGCGGTGTTGATTGCCATGGTGCAATTCATTTGCGAGGTCTTCTTCTTCTTGAACATGAACATGACTGTAATCTTTCCTCTAAGCTCCCCTTGACTAGTCAACGTTATGACCCCAGAGCTCAGTTCGCTTCCGAGATTTGAATTGATATCGCTGGGCAAATTGCCAGAGCTCAAAGTTACATCCACATCGATCTTCTTGGTGGACTTGAAGTTGGCCTTGCTCTTCGGAATGATCGCTTGTCCCACCTGGACACCTCCATAGGTGAAGTCAACAGTGGAGGCATCGTACTTGAAGGGACCCCAGTTGGTGTTCTTGACTCGAATTGGGGCGACGAAGCTCATGTCGAACGAAGGGGAGGCCCGAGTCCCGACGGTCAGAGTCTGGACAGTGAAGTCGCCGACCCTGAACTTGGGGGATTTGAACTTCATGATGACCAGGATGAAGAAGAGTGCTTGGACTACCTGAAAGATGATGAAGGCGATGATGCCGATCGTCCTCTTTATCCTCTTCTTCCGCTTGGCCTGCTCATCCTCCATGGTGTGAAGCGATTCTTGATCATTCCGGTGGTAGCCGTTGGATTCGGTTGGGTGGTACTGGTTCTGGTTCTTCTCTGCCATTGCTAGATGGTCTTGTGGGGAGGTGGTTTGTGAATTTCAGAGTTTTTGCTTCGCTGAAGGAATTGGAGATGGGAGAACTGAGAAGGCTGAGAATGTTGAGAAGTCCTGGATATGCCAAGGTATATATACGATGTTTGGGACACGACACGAGTGGATATGAGACTCAATTTCCGGGAAGCTGCTATTGAGTTGAGACGCCAACGCGTCCGAACGTTGGTATCATCATGTTCTAATAGAGGAATGCTACTTATTACTATGAGTTTGACTTCCGGACATTGCTTCTTCAATAAAGAAGGGCACCTTTTTTTTTTTTTAAATGATTGGACAACATTATTCTATCAATAGAAGCTTCGATGGCATCCCTGAGTGCTTTCCCATATTCTTTTCGTCCAAGTGGGCACTAAAGTAGAGGTTAAGGCACAATGGGGACAGAAGCAAACCCAGTCATGACTCGAGCATGTGTCTTTTGACTTCTAAAATATCATTATCGCCACGATGATGACCCCAATTGTTTAATCATTCATAGGTACTTGATGTCATAATTAAATGGAAATTCATGTGGTACATATGGAAAATATGGCTAAAAAAATGGACATGGATTATTTGGAGACCGTTGATTCTCGGATAGCATGAATAAAATGAAAGTTGTAAACGAATAAGAGACGGCTTAACTGGTCAAAGAGTAAAGCAATTCGACCCACCTACATTGGTCTTCAAGTCCATTTGGCCCGAGCTCGACTATAGTCTATCAGAGGCAAAATTGTTGAAAAAAATCCTAAATTTATTGCATTTTGGCCAATTCAGTCCCAAACCTTTTTATTTTGTCAATTGAGTCCTAAACCCTTTCGCGATTTGTCAATTGAGTCCATCCGACCAATTTTAACTGGAAGTCGCCAATTTGGACACCGATTCTCTTATGTGGCACAACCAATACTGACACGGAAACTTTTTATAATTTTTAAATTTCTGATTTTCTGTATAGTTATTATTATTATTTTGTTCTTTTTTCTTTTATTTATTTATTTTTCTATTTTTTTCTTCTAGGCCCATCGAAGGTCGCTCGCCAACCCTTGCTCGTGATCGGAGAGGGATTCATGGCCCTCACCCAGTGGCCGACAAGGGTCACCAGCCCTTTCTTGTGGTCAGAAAGGGTCAAACGGCAGCCCTTGTTGGACTTGGTAGAAAGAAAAACAAAAATAAAAAGAAAAGAAAAAAATATCTAATATAAAAAACTCAATTATTGTATAAATAATTATAAATAATTGCTCACGTCAGCGTCGACCATCCTACGTGGCATTAGCAACATCTACCTCAGTGATTCCGGCTAAAATTGATCGGATGGGCTGAATTGGCAAAACATGAAAATATTTAGGACTCAATTGGTAAAATTGAAAGATTTAGGATTGAATTAGTTAAAGTGCAATAGGTTTATGAATTTTTACAACTTTCCCGCCTACCACGCTCCTGAAATGTAAACAAACAGATCGACATTTTGAGATTTGAGGCACAAATACTTATATATTAGGACTTAGCGTGATGTGTCAAGGTTAACTCAAGGTACATCATGGAGTATTCGATGGTGTTACCTACCTTTTATCCATGTTGCTTTATAGCCTCAACAACCAAATCTTTTGCAATGGATACTTTTAAATCTTAACGTGACCCCAGAGTCAAGTTATGGTGCTTTGTACATTAATATGAAATGTTTTCTTCTCACGTATATATTTCTTACTATTTATGTTAGTTAAATGCCCGAGCGCAGCTAATGGCCTAGAGGTGTAAAAAAGGAATCATATACCTGAATCGAACTGAAGGAGCCGAAATTTTCGGGTCTTTTCGATTTGGGTTATGGATCACTATACGATTATAAAAGGGTTATTATAATTATTTTGATTTGATTTTAGGATTATACGATATTCGAACCGCATCAAAACATGCGGAAATAAAATTGCAATGCTCACATTATTCTAGGAAAGAGAAAAACCACTTGCATATCAAGGGGAGGGACCAGCATAAATCACATCTACTACTGCGCATCGCCGTCACCGCCGTGCCAATAGCCATTGTGACCTTCGCACTACTCACCGCAGCTTGCCTTCGCTGGCAAGACCCCAATCCCTTTGGTCCTTGTCATCTCTCTCTGTACTCAATTTGAGGTCGTCGGGGCCTTGCGGCCCTCATGCAATGCTTAGCCCTTGGCTAGTGGCTGGCGATCTTGATATAGAATAATTGGTATGCGATTATCTTGATAAATTGGATCTCCAGAAGCCGGTTCGACTTTATCGGTAATTCGAATCTTGGGTCAAATGATCCCGGATTGCGCTCAAAATTGGTCGGTTGAAGCAAAACGGCCGTCTGATTCAAAATCATCGCTTTGCTGAGTACAATGGATTTTAGCGTTTCAGAGTCGTTTAAATTACTTTTCAGGCAGTTTTATGATTTAGGAAATTTTGAATTTTTTGATTATTTGTAATATTTGATTCGAATTCTCTTAGATTAGCTTAGATATGATTTTGATAGTATTATCTTTAGCGATTCTATTCCCTAAAGGAGTCCTATCTCTATATAAGACGTCTGCCTTGGTAATCGGCACGTTATCATTAATCAAATTTGAGTATTCCTTTGAAATTATTTTCCAAGTTCGCTTCTTTCTGCGTCATTTGGTATTAGAGCAGGTTTCTCCTGTGACAATGGTGAATAACATGAATGTTAATCTCCCCGTAGCTGAGGGCCGTGAAAACGAGCCTATTACAAGGGCTGAGTTCAATCAATTCGTGGGTCAAACCGATCGGAGGTTTCAAGAGATCCTTGATGCCATCCAACGTTTGTCCACAAATCACGCACCTCGTATTCTTCCAGCCGAGCGAATTCCAGTCGCTCGTGATCCCGAAGTTGCTATGGAGAGTGGAGGAAATCCCCAGCATAGGCGACAAGACTATGTCGAGGATACAGAAGACGAAGATGAAGAGGATTTCCAGGATATGCCTATTTATGGGGGTCGTCCACACAGAGGATTCTAGGATGAGCACGTTCGTGGGGGTCGTTGACATAGAGGTTATCGACGAGATCGAGCAGTATCAATTTAAGGTAGATCTTCCTACTTTCAATGGTAATTTAGACATTGAAGATTTTATGGATTGGCTTTGGGAAGTCGAAAAATTCTTCAACACTATGGAGATAGAAGAGGATTGCCAAGTGAAACTTGTGGCACACAAGTTAAAGGTTGGCGCTTCGGCTTGGTGGGAACAGACTCAATTGACCCGACGCCGACAAGGACTGGCTCCTATCCAGACATGGAGTCGAATGAAACAGAAGTTGAAGACTAGGTTCCTCCCATCGAATTATGAGCAGTTGTTATTTCAGCAATTCCAGAATTGCAGGCAGTTGAATCGGTCAGTCTAAGCTTATACAGAAGAGTTTCTTCGACTCTCCGCCCGCAATAACCTTGATGAATCAGATGTCCAACAGACTGCTCGGTACATCAATGTGTTGTGACTCAATATTTAGGATTGAGTGTCCTTGCATTGATTGTTTACTGTTGATGATGCCCAAGAGATGGCGAGAAAGGTTGAGATGCAGCTGGAGAGAACTAGCCCTAATACTAGGGGTAACAACTATTCGGGTCGTGAATTGTTCGGGAAAGGAAAGCAAATTGAAGTTTCGGGTTCTTTGGCACAACAACATAGTGATACAAATCGAAAGTCGGGGATTACCGCAGGAGTGTCCAAGGAACCGGTGGCATCAAACAATCGTGCCTCTAATCCGAATGCACATAATCCTTATGCCATGCCCCAACCAATCAAGTGCTACATGTTGGGTTTCCTAGTTGTTAAAAACGTAGCGGAATATCGAAACCCTATATAGGATCCATGCGTATATTGAAATCAATAGGAGTTCAAGACGTACCTTTTGCAAATTGAAAATCTATCGACAATTGGTTGTGTTTGTATTAGCGCCCAAGTGTTGCGCCTCTACTGGTATCCATACACACGAACTGAAATCTCCAACGATCCAAGTGCTAGCTTATAGATATTGGAGTTCCTCTTTCTTGATTACCTTTAATCTTTGAGACTCTCGAAGACCGACGAACAGAGAACGATTTTCTATGTTTTCTCCTTCAGAATAAGACTCTATATAAGTCTGAGGCGTCTCCAGGGTTTTACTTGTAACCCCACATTTCACGGTTTGGGCCCACGACGTTCGCTAAACCGTCCACCTCCAATCGTGCGTTTAGTTGTTATCTCATAACGCGCACAATCGCGTAGATATTAGGAACAAGAGAATAAAATAAATTTACTTCTTAAGTAAATTAAGGCGTAGAGAAAAAAATATGAATTCAGTTCGCTATTATGTACAACCCTGTAGGTTCACTAAACATTAGAAGTGTGCTCAAAACTCTTTTGGCCCACAAGTCATAAGTGGTCTCTAGCAAGACATTATGACTACCTAAATATAGTGAAGATCGATCTTCGACACAACCTAAACCACAACTCATGTTTAAAGTATCGACCTTGATTGGTTCCAAGGGCAGACCACTAACACTACAAGTGTAACGAATTGGGCCATCGTTCCAGCGATTGTCCATAGCGGAGGGTGGCTAATATTGTTGAGCATGATGATGAAGTCTATGAAGAAGAGTAGGTGGATGATGAAGAAGTAGATGATGAAGTGGGTGAGCAAGTTAACTGTGTCGTCCGACGACTATTACTTGCCCCGCGGATAGAAGATACACAACGGAATCAACTCTTTCGCGATTAATGTATTGTCAACAGCAAGGTATGTGATGTCATCATTGACAACGGTAGTTGCAAAAATATAGTATCAAAGGCCTTGGTGGATCACTTGCAGTTGAAGATAGAGCCGCATCTCACACCTTATACAATCGGGTGGATTCGTAAAGGAGAAGAACTTAAGATAACTCAGTTATGTCGTCTACCTATTTCGATTGGGAAATCATATCAGGATATTATCATTTGTGACGTTGTGGAGATGAATGCATGCCATGATTTATTATGGCGACCTTGGCAGTATGATGTTGATATTAGTCATCGAGCTAGGGAGAATACTTATTCTTTTGCGTGGAAAAATATTAAAATTACTTTGAAACCAAAGAGTAGTCCTCCCCAGATTCCAAAGAAGCAAGGCGCCGACGTTATGTTAAATGTCCGTAACATGAAGGAATGTATATGATTGTGGAGAAAGGCGGTCAACAAATTGTTGTTCGTGTTCCTAATATTCTTAAGCCCTTGTTGAAGGCATTCGGTGATGTTATGCATGCAGACTTACCAGACGGATTACCTCATTTGAGGGAAATCCAACATGAGATTGATTTTCTTCCAGGTGCCAGTCTTCCTAATTTGCCGCATTATCACAGGAATCCGAAGGAGAACAAGATTTTACAAGATCAAGTGGGAGAGCTCCTTTGAAAGGGTTTCGTGCGCGAGAGCAAAAGCCCTCGTGCTGTTCCTGTGCTTCTCACACCGAAGAAAGACGGAAGTATGCAGATGTGTGTTGATAGCCTTGCCATCAACTGGATTACCATCCAGTACATATTTTTGATTCCCCAACTTGACGATATGCTTGACAGACTTGCTGGATCAAGGGTCTTTACAAAGATCGATCTACGTAGCGGATACCACCAAGTTCGCATCCGTCCTGGTGATGAGTGGAAGACGGCTTTTAAGACAAGTACAGGTTTGTATAAATGGCTTGTTATGCCATTTGGACTCACTAATGCGCCCGGCACTTTCATGCGTTTGATGACTCAGGTTCTCAAACCTTTTATTGGCAAGTTTGTGGTGGTTTTCTTGATGATATTTTGATATATAGTCCAGATGATCGGCAATACATGGAGCACCTGAGAGATGTCTTACTGACCTTGCAATCGAACCAATTGTTTATTAATATGAAAAAAGTGTAGTTTCATGACAGAATGACTTCTTTTCCTGGGTTTTGTTGTTGGAGCAGATGGCCTTCACGTAGATGCAGAAAAGGTGGCGGCAATCCGCAGTTGGCCAGTACCTCAGAATGTTGGTGAGGCTCGTAGTTTCCATGGCCTTGGGACATTCTACCAGCGCTTCATCAGGAATTTTAGCACCATTATGGCCCCAATCATTGATTGTTTGAAGAAATGGAAGTTTCATTGGGCTGATGAAGCTGAAACCAGTTTTAATCTCATCAAAGAAAAGCTCTTTATTGCTCCAGTATTGATGCTCCCTGATTTTGAAAAAGTGTTCGAGCTGGATTGCAATGCTTTTGGAATATGAATTTGTGCTGTTCTTTCCTAAGAAGGTAAGCCTATTGCCTATTTTAGCAAAAAACTTAATGATGTTCGTAGCTGATGGTCTACGTATGAGCAAGAGTATTATGCTGTAGTGCGATCTATTAAGCATTGGCAGCCCTATCTTTATCAGCATGGGTTTGTTCTGAATACAGATCATCAGGCTCTTAAGTATATAAAGAGCCAAAAACATCTAAACAGGATGCATGTGCGATGGGTCTCCTTTTTTGGAGCAATTTAATTTTGTGCTTCGTCATAAGGCGGGACATTTGAATAAAGTCGCCAATACCCTTCGTCGCCGTGTTGAGACATTAGTGACCATGCGCAATGATATCGTTGGTTTTGATCATCTTTGTTCTCTTTATGCTAATGATGATAATTTTGGAGATATATGGAAGAAGTGTTCTCAAACAGGTTGTAATGTGAATATGATCATTCAAGACAAGTTCTTGTTCTTTGGGAACAGATTATGCATTCATTGTGGCTCTTTGCGAGAACAACTTATTCGAGAACTTCATGGCAGTACCTTAGGTGGACACTTGGGTCGCGACAAAACTGTGGCATTGGTTGAGGAAAGGTACAATTAGCCCCAACTGAAGAGGGATGTGGGGCGATTCGTTAATAAGTGTTCTACTTGCCAGACTGCTAAGGGTCATTCTCAGAACACTGGATTATATATTCCTTTACCTATTCCTACTGGTCCTTGGATAGATATTTCAATTGATTTTGTATTGAGACTTCCTCGCATACAACGCAGTTTCGACTCTGTTTTTGTGGTGGTTGACAGGTTTTCGAAGATGTCACATTTCATTCCATGTAAGAAGACTTCAGATGCTTGGCGAGTTTATTCTTTCGTGAAGTAGTCCGCTTGCATCGTGTGCCCAAGACGATCGTGACACCAAGTTCCTAAGCTAGTTTTGGCGGACTTTATGGCGTTTATTTGGAACTGATTTACAGTACAATAGTTCTTTCCATCCACAGACTGATGGTCAGACGGAAGTCGTCAATCGTACCATGGCTAATATTATTCGATGTCTCTGTAGCGACATGCCCAAGCAATGGGATCGTTATATTGCTCATGCTGAGTTCACCTTCAACAACACGGTCAATCGTTCAACTAGTAAATCTCCTTTTGAAGTTATCTACAGGCGGACTCCATAGCATACTCTTGATTTGGTTCCTCTGCCAAAGATCCCCGGTTATAATGTTGCAGCTGAAAATCTCGCGATGAAAATTCTGGAAGTTAAAGCTGATGTGTCGTGCCAACTTGCTGCTTCTAATTCGAAGTATAAGGATGATGCTGACAAACAACGTCGTTTCAAGGTTTTTGAAGAAGGTGATGAGGTGATGGTTTTCCTTCGCAAGGAGCGATTTCCTATTGGCACCTATAACAAGCTGAAGCATAAGAAGGTTGGTCCTTGCCACATTATGAAGAATATCAATGACAGTGCCTATGTTGTTGATCTTCTTACTGATTTGAACATATCTTCAACTGTCAATGTGGCAGACCCGTTCAAGTATCATCCTCCTTATATTCCGCTTTATGCAAATGATAACTCGAGGGCGAGTTCTTCTGAAGAAGGGGAGAGTGATGTAGAATAATTGGCATACGATTATCTTGAAAAATTGGATCACCAGAAGCCAGCACGACTTTACTGGTAATTCGAATCTTAGATCAAATGATCTCGAATCGCGCTCAAAATTGGTCGGTTGAAGCGAAACGGCTGTCTGATTCAAAGTCACCGCTTTACTGTGAGTATGATGGATTTTAGCGTTTCGGAGTCGTTTAGACTACTTTTCAGGCAGTTTTCTGATTTAGGCAATTTTGAATATTTCGATTATTTGTAATATTTGATTCTAATTCTCTTAGATTAGCTTAGATATGATTTTGATAATGTTATCTTTAGCGATTCTATCCCCTAAAGGAGTCCTATATCTATATATAGGACGTCCACCTTTGTAATCGGCACGTTATCATTAATCAAATTCGAGTATTCTTTTGGAATTATTTTTCAAGTTCGCTTCTCTCTGCATCAGGCCTCTTGTCGGCCCTCACAAAAAAAAGGAAAAAAATAAAAATATTAATAATTATAATGAATATATGTAAAAAAAATAAAATAATCTTAAAAATTATCCATGTCAGCACTAATTTGTTAAATGGGCTGAATTGACACGACTACAAAAGATTTAGAACCCAATTGTAAAAAAAAGTTTAGAATTAATAAATTGACACAATTGTAATAAGTTTAGAACTTTTTTGATAATTTTTTCCTCACAGTATTTATTTATGGCAAACAGGTCACACTTTGGCCAAGCGTCCTTCTGTGTTAAATAAAAACAACTAATAATTACAAATTGATAGGACAAATTTTCAAGTTTCATATGTATCTGTATACGTACAACTGCAAGGGGAAGAAAAATTTCAAGCTTATCAAGCTCGAAAAGAACCATGGCCAAAGCCCATCATCAAGGATCGTCAATTTTGTTCTTAAGGAGTCCGAAGTACACAACACACTGCCCATCCCCTAGGGTTTCTCTGAAGCCGCCGCCTGTCCTTCTTCATTGAAGCAGACGTCCTCGAGGGAGATCTCTCTCCCCCTCCCTCTCCTTCTTTCCCCGACCTTTAATGCTTTCTAGTTTCTAGACCTTGTAAAGCATTTCTAGTTGCTAGGACTTTCAACAATTTTCTAGTTTCCATGTCATTGCTGGTTGAGTAGTTCTTCAGACTTTATTGTTTAGTCTATTCCTTATGTGTTCATACATCTATATAAGGAGGCTAATTTTGAAATGTAAGAAAGACGATTTTGATTCATGGAAATATGTGAGGTTTGCCCCCATGTGAGCAAATATCTCTATTCATGGCATATGTATCCTTGAAAGTTGAATTTTTCCTCGGTGGTGAGCCAAAGAAGCAATGTATCCTCGGCTAGTGATATGTTGTAGGCCTTGGTGGTGAGCTTCTCCTATCTGGAGTCTTGTCTCCTCGGTTGGTGATATTTTGTAGGCCTTGGTGGCAAACTTCATCAATCTCGATCGTGATCCATGGTTGGTGATATTCTATATGCCTTGAGTTTGATCGTATTCTACCCAATATTTCAATCTATCCATCAACAATCACTCAAAACATCTCTTGCCATCTCGCACGTGCATCATTGCTGGAACGGTAACCAACTAGAGGTGAAGGCCGGCAAGGTCGCACTCGTCCAGCAACGGCGAGGCTCAACCTTGCTGTTGCTGGACTAGCTTGACCTTGACCAGCCATGGCAAGGTCAAACCTCGCCACATCTGGGTGAGGTCGACCAGCAGGAGGAAGGTGGAGAAGAAAAGAAAAAGAAACAAAATAAAAAAAAGGGAAAAAGGAAATAAAAATATATTAAAATAATAAAAAATTACCACGTCAACACCATTGCGCCATTTTAGCTATTTCCAACTAAAATTGACCAAATGGACTAAATTGGAGCAAATGCAAAAATTTCAGGACTTAATTTGCAAAAAAAGGCTTGGGACTGAATTAATACAATTGCAATAGATTTAAGACTTTTTTGGTAATTATCCAGTGTCAATTCGAAGGCTACATTTGGTTCGCAAAAAATATGACTTTTTTGAAAAATGAAAATATTGTTATGGTGTTTGGTTGAGATTTGGAAATGAAGTAGAAAATATTTCCTGTTGTTTGGTAAGGAAAAATAGTTTCCTAAATAGACGTTTGGTATTCGGGCGACAGTGGCCTGCGCATGAGCAGCCAAGAAACTTCGAAAGTTTATGTCATTAAATCATGGACTAACTAAAAAATATTCTGCATTACCTTGGAACACATCCACACATGCTCGGATCGGCTCATGAAACCATCAATTTATTGATTCTATCTCCACCGATATATTTGTAAGTTTGTAAATTTACCACACATCTTTTTGTCTACAAAATGAATCACAATGAATAATCAGGTCAAAGGATCAAACTACATCACAACAATGATTTGCGAAAAACCAACATAAAATATTCTCGTACAATACGCAGTCTTTACAGAAAGAATGAAAGAAATTGCAAAAAAATCACAAGGTAGAAACACGTAATTTCACATTATCCATGGAAAGCTTGTGGAGCAATCTAATGGAGAATCACCGTCCTAATTCTCATTTGCACGACAAGGATTGGACTGCCTTTGTGGCTGTATCGATAGCCATGGTGCAATTCATCTGGGATGTCTTCGTCTTCTTGAACATGAACATGACCGTTATCTTCCCTTTGATCACGCCTTGGCTGTTCAAGGTTATGATCCCCGAGCTCAATTCGCTCCCGAGGTTCGAACTGCTGGGCAAAGCAGTGGAGCTCAAGGTCACGGGCACATCGATCTTCTTGGTGGACTTGAAGTTGGCCTTGCTCTTGGGAATGATCGCTTGTCCCACTTGGACACCTCCATAGGTGAAGTCAATGGTAGAAGCGCCGTACTTGAAGGGACCCCAGTTGGTGTTCTTGATCCGGATCGGGGCGACGAAGCTCATGTCGAACGAGGGCGAGGCCTGAGTCCCGACGGTCAAGGTCTGGACATTGAACTCGGCGACCCTGAACTTGGGGGACTTGAATTTCATGATGACGAGGACGAAGAAGAGGGCCTGGACGACCTGAAAGATGACGAAGGCGATGATGCCAATCGTCCACTTCATCCTCTTCTTGCGCTTTGCCTCCTCGTCCTCCATGGTATGAAGCGATTCTTGATCGCTCCGGCGATAGGCATTCGACTCGGGTAGTTGGTATTGGTTCTGGTTCTTCGCTTCCATTTGGTTATACTCAACCAAACGAGGGATGAATTCAAGTATTGCTTCTGTGAAGGAATTGGATACGTTCGAATATAGTGAGGATGATGAAGAGAGGTGTGTGGGTCGGGTTTATATAGAGTTCTCGGAGAAAGAGTATGTTCAAAGTAGCATCGAGTGGACAAAGAGAGCCACTTTCCCAGAAATCATTGTCAAACGCGTCGTCGAAACATTCACTTCTAGAAGGAACGCGCGTTGAGTTTAGTGGGCATATTTCATCAACACGAGTCAGAGGAGACTCTCTTTTCTTTGTCCTGACAGCCTGCCAAAGTCAGCCAAGGTGGGCGGAAGACTCGATCCTGTTAATATTCTCGAGGCATTATTTTGGGGGGTGGGGATCACCTCATTAAAGGCAGGTGACTTACCCTACTCCCCACCCTTGATATGGAGTGGGCCCCCTATATTAAGGGTGGAGATCACCCTACTTTAAAAAAATTAAGGTAGGGGATTCTGATCCTTATTTTGGGGGTTTACAAAGAGGAGAGTATGCCACACATGTATAAGAGGGCCAAGACAAAATATGTACCATTATGCTTATACAATAAGTAATACAAATATGTCAATATATATCTTATTAAATGTGTTATCCTTGCTTCATATGCAAAAAGAAAGAAAGAAATAAAGATACTCAATTTGTTATCCTATATCTTACCACATTAGTATGTTAGATAATACAAGTATAGAATAAGATATTCTCTCGAGAAATGCAAAGTACGATTTATTCGGGGGGTATATTTACCCCCCTCGGAGAATGACGCATGAAAATAACCAAAAAAGTTATAAATCTATTATAATTATGTGAATTAAGTTTTAATTTTTTTTAATCAATAGAGCCATAAACCTTTTGTATTAATGTCAAGTCAATCTATCTGACTAACTTTGATTGGTCAGGGTTGACGTGACAATTTTTAATAGCATTTTAATATTTTTTTCAAGTTATTTATTTATTTATTTTCTTCTTTTCTTTACTTTTTTTGTCGTTCTCCTTCTTCCTCTAGTTGGTCATTGGATCAGTGACTAGCCAGAGGCGATGGCCGCAAGGCCGTGCTTGCCGAGCGATGGCCAAGTCGACCTTGCCTAGATCTAGGGATCTAGCGAGGCTCGACCTTGCCCAGATCTGGCGAGGCTCGACCTTGTTGCTGGTAGATGTGACATCTCAAAATTTTCTACAAAAATTCTTAAATAAGTTAAGTAATACCTTCCCCGAGAAGCTTTAGAATAGCTTCCTTGAGAATTTACTAGATGGCTTCTCGAGAAGCTACGTGATAGCTTCCTCTAGAAATTTCTTAAAGAACAAGTCAAGAGAAATTCTTTTATTTTCTAATTATTTGTAATGTAAAAAGTTTTGGAATGTCACAACGAGCTCGGCCTCAACCAGCCATGGCAAGGTTGAGCCTCGCCTAGACTGGCTGGAAGAAAAATGAGAAGAAAAGAAAATAAAAGAAAAGAAAAGAAAAAACAAATAAAATTTAATGAAAAATTATCAAAAATTGTCACGTTAGAACCGACCGCACCATGTTAGTAACTTTCAGCCAAAATTGGCTAGCTGGATGAACTGAATTGGAGCAAACAATTTTTTTTTTTAGACTTAATTGACAAAAAAAGGTTTAGGACTGAATTGGCACAATTCAATAGGTTCGGGACTTTTGTGGTAATTTTTTATATTAATTATAAGGCTCCATTTGTTTCGCAAAAAATGTGACATTTATGAAAAATGTCAATGTTTTTTTGTGTTTGGCACAGATCTCAAAATAAAGTGAAAAATATTTTTCATCTTTTGGTAATGAAAAATAGTTTCCTACATAGACATATATACTACTCAGGCGCTAGTGGCTTGGGCATGAGTAGCCAAGAAACTTGGATGGCCACCGAGATGTCAAGCCTGGATCCCAACTTCCGGACACAAGCATGTGCACTGGTCTTGGAACTAAGCTTGAGAACACAATACTCGTACCTGGCTCCTTGGCGCCCCGATCTTGATCCATAGATGTCGGGCCTTGATATGACCGAGGCCTAGGGTCCCAGCTCCAGAGACTGAGATGCTAGTATCACGGTCCGTTTGATTTTGATGAAAATTTGACCGCAATGCATCCCCGGGATCGATCGACCCGTGGATCATGAGGAAATGTGCCCAGGGGTGGCCAAACGGATGGGTGATCGATTGACCCTTGAATCGGAACATGATCCAAGGCAGCCAGCGGATCGACTCATGACCGAGGATGCACGACCGGGCGATCGTGCCGGACGGCCGGGCGGCCGATCCATGAACGACCCTGCACGAGCGGATGGGCGACTCGCGGATCATGCAGGGCGATCGGGTGAACGAGCGGGGATTGATGTTGCACAACCAGGTGATCGACCTGCGGTTCGTGCAGAGCGGCCGAGCGGTGAACGACCATGCACGATCGGGCGATCGACCCTCGGATCGTGCAAGGCAAGCAAGCGGACGATCGAGGGATCGATCCGTGGATCGATCCAAGGGCCATATCACACGGCCAGCTGATCGATCCTCGGATCGTGGCGCTCGACCAAGCGAGCGACCAAGTGAACGAGAGGCATGGACGAGCGGGCGGACAACGAACGATGCAGGCTGGCCGAGCGATCGATCCTCGCATCATGCAGGATCGACCAGCGAGCAACTCACGCTCGGCCAGTGCACGCCCAGCGCCCGACCAGCGCATGAGCGGTGATCGACCCGAGCATGCCCAACGCTCGATCAGGCGGGCGAGCGGGGATCAGCGGGCGACGAGCGGGTGATGCGACGGGCTACCAACCTGGGGCCCACTGACACACGCCAGTTTGACTAGTTGGTGTGAGCTGGTGAAGGACTTGATGGGCTGGTGGCTGACTTGGATGATGACAGGGAAAAGACTGCTGACATGGTGGGTGAGCTGCCATGAACAGTGACGATGAACAGTGATCCGCATGGAGCTGTTGCTGGAATTTTGGGTTGACTAAATGACCCGTGGGGGCCACCTTGTGGCTGGCCATTTGTGTATAAATAGGGAGGGCGAAGCCCTTGTATTGATGTTGACACCTAAATTTTGATCAACTTTTTTATTTATTTATTTATTTTTATTTTTATTTTATTTTATTTTTTTTTGAAAATTCATAGAAAATCCATAAAAAGTTGAAAAATTGAAAAATCAATTTTGGTGACCTTATCCAAGCTAAATGAACCATTTTGACCAAAAAAATAATTTTCGTAATTTTCATTTTTTTTAATATATTTTCGAAAAAAAGAAAAAAAAAGAAAATCAAGAAAATCAAGAAAAATAATATTGGAGGTCACAAAAGTATATAAAAATAGTCGATATTTTTATTTTTATTTTATCCATTTTCTGACCTCATAAATAGTAAAATTCAGGTTTGATTTTAGGTGTTCTTTGATCATCATAAAATTGAATTTGGCAAAAATATTAGTAATGATTAAAAGGAAAAGGAGTGAAAACATCATCATTTAAAAGGAAAAGGGACTAATCATTTTGTCTTCACTTTTTATTATTTTATTATTATTTTTACTTTTTAATATTTTATTATATTATTATTATATTACTATTTTATTATTTTATTTTATTTTTATTACTATTTATACTCCCCCCCTCATCATCCGTAGCCTCCTCTCCTCCTCCTCTTCCTCCTCCTTCTTCTTCTTCTTCTTCTTCCTCTCCCACGCTCATTCCATATATTCTCTCTTCCATTTTTTTTGTCATCACACTACCACCCTCCACATTTCTTGCGTTTCCGGCCGATTGGACCGTTGGATCGAGCTGAATTTTTGTGTACAAGGTCTTCTTGATCCCTTCTTCATATCCACCGTTAGGATCTTTAAACAAACCTCTCAAAGTGGTCGCACAACAGCCAAATCAGAAGCTGTTCCAGGCGTGGGAATTGTATACCCGCCGACATTTCTTGAGTTTCCGGCCGATTGAGCCGTTGGATCGAGCTGATTTTTTGTGTGCAGGGTCTTCTTAACCCCTTCTTCATATCCACCGTTCGGATCTTTAAAAAGATCTCTCCAAGTGGTCGTACAGCAGCCAAATCAGAAGTTGTTCCTGGCGCGGGAACTGTTCATCCGCCGGTATTTCTTCAGTTTTCGATCAATTCGACCATCGGATCGAGGTAAACTTTTGTGTATAATCTCATCTCAATTCTTTCTTCATCTTCACCATTCGGATTTGTGAAAATTGTTCAACGTCCTCCTCATCCGAGCTCGGATTATTGTTTATTTTGTATTTTTTTCGTATTTACTGTGTATTTACTTTATGTCATAGCATTTCTATATTTCGCATAAAAGACCCAGAATCGGAAGGCCGAGCCTCCTGTTGGTGTCTAAATATTTACTGTGTATTTACTTTATGTCATAGCATTTCTATATTTCGCATAAAAGACCCAGAATCGGAAGGCCGAGCCTCCTGTTGGTGTCTAAATATTTGCTGTGTATTTACTTTATGTCATAACATTTCTATATTTCGCATAAAAGACCCAGAATCGGAAGGCTAAGCCTCCTATTGGTGTCCAAGGTGTTTTATTTATTTATTTTCTGTAAATTATATTGTGCTACCCCAGAATCGGAAGGCTGAGCCTCCTGCTGGTGGTTTATACCCCCACACATTGTTGCACGAGCACCGACGGACTCCGACGTCGTAAAATTCACCGGATCCCATCTCCTTTGCTTATGTTTATGTTGTATAATGACTTAATATCTTCTTTATTTTTTGCATTGTGTTGCGTCCTATAAAAATAAAAACAAAAACAAAAAATGCTAGATTGGATGGCTGCAGATGAGCCACGTGTCGTGATCCAATGATTTTCAGAATAAAAAATATTTTTAACATTAAAAGAAATCAATTTCGAATTTTACAAAAATTAAAATGATTCGATTGTCACCGAGACGCCACGTGGCGAGTTAGGGATCGTCAGTTGGGACTTATTTTCAGGAAATTTATAAAAAAAAAATCAAATAAAAAAATTTCAAAAAAATGAATTATTAAGGAAAAATTCAAAAAAAAAATTTAAGAAAAATTGCAGAAAATTCAATCAACTTAGGTACCGAAAGGGCGTCAACTCTGACAGTTGACGTAACTAAGTCCCCGAACCCATTTCTCTGGTTATCGTAGAATTGAATAGAAACTCCCGACTATTCAATAGGGTGGTCCAATCATACCCTCCAAAAAATGATTGGTGGCGACTCCATGGCATGCACACTTAGCACATGTCACTAGATCACACTGAAGGTCGACTACGCATACCTCCGTTGCGATTTGGGTAACGGGCCTTGGGAGAGGCCTGCGTCCGACCAGACTGGACGGCCCATTAGCCCTCGAGAACCTCACGCCGAACCTCAAGAGGGTCGCGACAGACTGGCGACTCCACTGGGGACTGGTTATTAACCATTTAGTGGACTTGAGCCGATTAAAAAGTTGGTTGGTTTTTCTGACATGTTTTATGCAGACGCTCTTCAAATTGAAGTATGTACTTTAACCCTTGAGGTGTTAAACGTTTTTGCAGATTGGAGAAATAAGGGGTGTAGTCCGTGATTAACATTGTCTTATGCAGGTTGGCGTAGGAATGTATGTTGTGTGGGTGATTTGAAGTGCTGATTGATAAACTGTTATGCATGACTTGCATTGTGATGATCACGACACCTGAACACACACAACCGCGCCTAAAACCCCGGGCGCCCCTATAAGCAAACAATAAAAGGAATTGAAAATGGAACCTCCGTGAGGAAAAACACGGGGTAATCCATTTTTAATTTCGCTCACTTCGAACTATGGATTGGGTCCCAATGCAACGATAGTTGTGCAATGGAACCTACCCTTTCTAGAACTCGAGGTGGGAGCCTTTAAGCCTCAGGAACCCTACCATTTAGGTGTCAAAACTTCACAAGTTTACATGCGCATGATCGATGTGTTTGACATGTCTTACCCCCTTCAAAAGGTCTGTAAGTATCATTCCTTTCACCCTTTGAACTCAGTATAACTTTTTTCCATATGCTAACACGTCTTTTTACCTACCACAGGGCAGGTAGCTCTAATCACGGAACCAAGAATAACTCGTATTATAACTCGTCTCCGAGCCAGAATGGATCAAGAGGAGTTGGGATCTCGCGTGAATAGTTTGGAAGGTCAGATGGCGTCAATGGCCACCATGCTAGCAGAAATGAAAGCCATGATGGTGGCTGCACAAGAAAGAAATCATGACCCCAGCCAGGATGCTCCGCCCGCACCCTCCAATGCTTCGAATGTGGCGCGAACTCGGGAAGAGAATGTGGCCGAGAATGTTAATCGAGTGTTAGCAGCTGATGCACTACCGAAGGCCGCATCTGTAGCCATCGACCTAGAAAAAGACAAAAAGGAGAAACCCCCGGGCAAAATCGAAGAAGGCGCAAAGAGGCTAGCGAAGATAGAGGAATGCCTAAGCAGCCAAGGGTATGAGTTGGCTCGATTTGACAAGATATCACCATTTGCAAAAATTGAAGCGCCGTCAGACTATAAAGAACCCGATTTCGTCAGAAAATACAACGGGACGAGCTGCCCCCGAGCCCACTTAAAATATTACCTACGCAAAATGGCACTTTTTTCTGACTACGTTCCCTTGCTGATGAACACATTTCAAGAGAGTCTGGCGGGTGCTGCTCTGGCTTGGTTCATCGAATTAGATTTGGAGGACTATGATGGATGGGAAGACCTGGCGGAGGATTTTCTACATCAATATAAGTTCAATACTGCTACAGCCCTTTCCAGAGAAGAATTGCTGAGGACCACAAAAGGGAAGAATGAGGCAATCCGCGCCTACGCTCAAAGATGGCGGGCCTTAGCAACACAAGTCAAACCGTCCATTCCAGAGGACGAGCTGGTCGACCTTTTCTTAAGAGCGTTGCCTTACGAGTATTTCGATAGGCTGAACACATCTGGTTGTCAAACATTTGTACACCTCATAAAAATCGCAGAAAGGCTGGAATGGGCAATGAGGGAAAGGAAAGCACCAGAAATCACAACAAGACGCCAATATCCAGCCCGAAGGGAGAAGGAGGCTGAAGTTGATGTGGCCTTCGTACCAAACCCACCCAACCCTAAGCAGTTCTCTAATTCAAGTACGGTGCAAGGAAACTCGTCGATGTCGGTACAGAAACCATATGAACTAAGGAGGAAGTTGCCTCCCAAGCAGTTCACCCCCCTACCAAGGCCGTTATCGAAATTACTTCCTATGTTACTAGAGGAGCACTTAGTGGCTAAAGAGCCTCCAAGGCCGAATCCGGTGAAGTTTAACGGGTACGATGAAAACCAGTCATGTGCCTATCACATGGGAGAGAAGGGCCATAACGTAGACAATTGCATTGTTTTGAAGCACAAGGTGCAAGCCCTTATCGATAATTGCATCCTTGAATTCGACAAAACAGAGCCGAACGTGCAAAATAATCCACTTCCTGATCACCAAACCGTGGGGGTGATCTTCGACAACAAGTTCGACCGGTTCTTCTCCAAGGATTCCAAATGGTCGAAGGACGAGGGGATAAAAACGACATCGGAGGAACTTGATTTGACCAGCTTGTCTTTGGGAGATTTTGTCAAATCACTCGACGGCGACGCTCCTACCATGGAGTAAAGAGATATCTGTCTCTCTTCGACGCATCTAAATCCACATTAGGCGCCTCAGGCTTTTTCTTACGTGTTGTATTGTAAAAAAAAAAACCAAAAAAAATCATCAAAAATCAAAAATAAAAAACGGGGACGTGTGGGAGCCACAAATCGGTCAATGACGAAAAAAAAAATTGAGACCTGATTTCCCACATGTCTCATGGTTTGCAAAGTTTTGGGATGCGAGGATGCCCAATGATATGAGGGCTAGCTCCCATCCTACCATTTCAATTTTTTCTTAAGACGTATCCCAAGGAAGTTTATCATTACATGAACTTTCTCTATTTTATAACCGTCTTTGTGACACTTCAAGCATGTCATTCCAAGCATACATAGCAGTTGTTAAATAACTCAGGTTCCCGAGGAGGAGCTTCCCTCCTAAATGGGGAATAAAACGATGCGGAGCCATCCATTCCAGCGACGATCAAAAGCAGGGGAATCAGATGGCAGTGCTTCCAAATGACGAAGCAAGGAGTACCCCTTTTCATAACATAATTCTGACTGAGTGTTTTTAAGAGCGTTCTAATGGCTCAATTTGTGAACAAAATCTTTGAGAAAACCTGAAAAAGTTTCTCATCACCTGGAAATCTCTGTGAAAAGAATGCTTGAAAAGAAAATCTCAAGTTTTATCAATTGGCACCTCTGATAAAAATACCTTCTTTGAATAGAATGAAAAGCACGAATTCATAGATGACCAGGATTGGCAAAACTCGTGTGAGCAAGTCTCTCCCTTTTCTCCGAGAAGCCCAGCCAGGGGCAAACTCTCATGATCCCCCCCCTAAAAGTGCAACAGACCAGGGTCATCAAATCCAAAGAGGACAAACAGCAAAACCGGCCTCACCGGGGCAAATTGCTCGAAAAGTGCGTGGACTCCTTCAGATTGGATTAGAAATCTCCAACAAAAGTGGAAAGCGTTAAGGCATGACTGGGGCATACGAATCAATTTTGCCCTGGGCAAAGAAGGACGTTTCTTCTCTGGCAAAATCCGTAGACGCAATGACAGAGTTATCCGCATCAGAAATAAACCCCAGGATACAAACCTAGAGGCGGTAACTTTGTATCGTTCCAATTTGATCTCCATAAATCCCATGCTTAACATGAGTTTTCCTCATTTAACAGGAAGTCGTTGGCGCCAAAAGCCACAAAAGAAAAGAACTCGCCAACGAGGAGGCGAATAAAATTATTAACCTTGGGAGTCAGCACTCCAAGGAAAGGTCTTTGATTATAAGATCAGGTGGAGGAACTATGAAGAGTGACGCTGGAATGCGCCCAAAAACACAAATGGATCTCCTATGGGGCAAATCCTCGAGAATGATTCATCGCCAACCAAACGGAGGGATCAAGACCGCAAGATAGAGGGCCAAATCCTGCAAGCCGCAAGTTTGTGTTCAAATGGAAACACGAAGCAAGAACAAGGCTGTATCGTTCCAATTTGTCTTGAATTTTGGAACGCAAACTGACAACTAATTCCCGTCTTTGACAGGGGATCGCCATCAAGGTGAAACAGGTTTTCACACCCCATGAATTACCCGTTGGAATATACGACCAAGGGTAAGATGTATCGTTCTAGTTTTTTGGAAAAAATTCGTGAACGTACAATAACATGTTTCTTTCGCATTTTCAGGGATCTCCAGCCGCGGAGGACAGGTAAGTATTCCTTTCCTCAACCCATTGCAGATGTTGAATAAAAAATAGAGAAGAAAAGAAAAGTTTTCATAATCTAATGTCTAGAAAAGACATAGAATTCAAATTTCATTGGCATTCATGTTTTGAAACAGGAGGTTGTCTGAACATGAATAAAGAACGTGCATGGTACATCATAAAATCCCATTGATGGGTAAAATTTTTGGAAAAAAAGAAAGAGATTTTTCCAATCAAAAGTTGTTCAAAACTTTCAAAAGGACGTTTTCTCAAAAGACGAGAGGCAAAGCCTAGTCCAAACACGTCCTATACACACTTAAGAGAGAAGTGGAGCGGATAAGACAGCAAAATCTGGACCTACGGAAGTAGGGACCATTCGCAGCGATTACATGGGTTGGGACGACGGAGGCATCCGTTTCATATTCCCCAAACACTACAGGTGACCGTTGACAACCCCTTTGAACGGCGATTTTCATTCTTAACCTTGTCAAGAACCACCCCACATCGGGGCAAAATGGAGATGAGTCCAGCAGCATCAGGAGAAAATGGTTAGAAATTTTCTTGCTCGGACTAACATTAATCTTTGTGTGCTGTTTATATGGTAATCCAAATGCCATAGGATGACGAGAAGCATTCATTTCTCTATCCCACACACCTTTACCCTTTGCACAGCCAAGTTGAGCCTGCAAAATCATTTCATAAACTCGTTGGTGATCATTGCACATTCCAAGACGAATACAGCATCACTTCAGAAACAAATGAGTTCAAGACTTAGGGTTTGCAAAAAAATTCCTAAGTTAATGTTTAACCTTGTTAGACCTTTGATCGTAGGTCTAACACGATCCCATGAAGATAAAAAAAAAATGGGATTTCAAAAGTGAATGAGAAAAATCCACGGCATCGAGAAAAAGCAAAGTGCCTGGTAAAAGCAAGGCCGATGCTCGTGTAAGTTGTTTGATTGATCCGAAATGAAGCCGGATGGGAAAAGAAGAAATCCCTGAAGGAGTCAAATCCAAAAGGGTTGCTCCCCAAATGGTGCCGAGCGCAGAACAAAGACATAGAGAGAGTTATCGTTCTCTGAATGCAACAAGAGAGGCTCTCTAAAGAATTGGTGCACACCTCAAAATCGATTGCACACCTCAAAGACTAAAGATGCATAAAGGAAATGACAGGAGGCAAATCAGCAATGATCACCAATGTCAAACCCGTCACGAATTCTGGGCCAAAAACAAGCTTTTTTCGGTCCCCAATCCTACCAATGTTACAACCCTGAAACAGTCTTCTCTGACTAAGACACTTGGATTAACATATAACTTAGCTCGAAGAAGTACGAGCAAGACTATTTCTTTCTCATTTTGCAGGGTTCTTGACTTGTAGACCCGGAGCAGATGGTGAAAACTTTCGTTCAATGGCCTCGACTCCAAAGCGGGTCCCCCTTGGAAACCAATATCCAAGCCCAACATTACGGTCCCGTGGAAGACCTCCCGACCGGTCAAAATGTATGCGCTGCGAATGAGCCTAAAACCTAGGCACAGGTTAGTAGGGAATTGAGTGCGTCCCCTATAAAAACCACTATCTCAAAACAGGTGAGAAGACCCCCTTGTCGAGAAATATTCCAGTTGATGTTTTGAACAAACTCTTTTTGGAATTTTCAAACTGTTGATCCAAATTTTCCATGCAAGGAATTTGTGATCACATTTACATGTTGTAAGAATGCTTTGGATAACCTCCAGCATCAAAATGCACATTTCATGACCAAAACTTAAGTCATAAAATTTTGTCAATTGGACAATTATTGTCTTCCCGAAGATTATTAATATTTTCTTGGTGAAGAAAAATCTTTCAGGCTCAAACTTCTGCAGGATACCTGGAGAACCCAGCTCCCAGAATGTCGCCACAACAGACCCAAGTGAAGCTTTGTCAAGATAAAATCTTTCACTGTTTCAAAACTGAATTCCCGACAAATTTCGGGATCTTTCAAAAGAAGGGATGATGATAGAACCATTTTTCAAAAGAAGTCGGCAAATTGTCCTAGCAGACGTGGAGAACCCCCGTCCCGGGACCCTTTTTCAAAATCAAGCTGTCCTAGCTTGACGAGGAGAACCCTCGTCCTAGGACCCCTTCTCAAAAAATCAAGCGGCCCTATCAGACGTGGAGAACCCTCGTCCCAGGACCCATTTACCAAAAATCAAGCAGTCCTAGTTTGACGTGGAGAACCCTCGTCCTAGGATCCCTTTGCAAAAATCAGGCAGTCTCATCGGACGTGGAGAACCCTCGTCATGAGACCCCTTTTCAAAAACCAGGCAGTCTCATTGGACGTGGAGAATCCTCGTCATGAGACCCCTTTCAAAGCAAACAAAGGTAGATACCGCCTGAAGGGTCAAAACAAAGGTAGATACCGCCTGAAGGGTCAAATTCAAGGTAGATACCGCCCGAAGGGTCAAAACAAAGGTAGATACCGCCTGAAGGGTCAAAACAAAGGTAGATACCGCCTGAAGGGTCAAAACAAGGTAGATACCGCCTGAAGGGTCAATCAAAGGTAGAAACCGCCTGAAGGGTCAATCCAATAGTGAAAATCACTTAAATGGTCAACTCAATGGTCTGATCCACCATACGGATCAAAATCCTTAGCAAATCCCAAATGGGACGCGTCTTCCTTAGATTCCTATCAGTTAGGAATCCCATTATGGTTTGACCTACCATACGGGTCAGAGCTTAACCTCTCTAGGATACTCTAGTAACGAGTTCCTAGAAATTCTCTTGAATCCATCAAACACCGCGAAAATCGCACAAACATCGAACAGGTAAGTGGCAGGTATGTCTCTCTATTATCTCACTCTCTCATGTCAAATGAATGTTTCCCCCTTCAAGAAAGAGCATACATGGACAAGCATGAAGATTGGATGTCATGACTCCTTTTCCTTTAGTTTCCCGAGTCGAGTCGATCAGGACTCAGGTGTCACCTGATCTTTGAGAGAAACCTCTAACGAGATTCCTCTCAAAGAGGGGCAGCTGTTGACACCTAAATTTTGATCAACTTTTTTATTTATTTATTTATTTTTATTTTTATTTTATTTTATTTTTTTTGAAAATTCATAGAAAATCCATAAAAAGTTGAAAAATTGAAAAATCAATTTTGGTGACCTTAGCCAAGTTAAATGAACCATTTTGACCAAAAAAATAATTTTCGTAATTTTCATTTTTTTAATATATTTTCGAAAAAAAGAAAAAAAAAGAAAATCAAGAAAATCAAGAAAAATAATATTGGAGGTCACAAAAATATATAAAAATAGTCGGTATTTTTATTTTTATTTTATCCATTTTCTGACCTCATAAATAGTAAAATTCAGGTTTGATTTTAGGTGTTCTTTGATCATCATAAAATTGAATTTGGCAAAAATATTAGTAATGATTAAAAGGAAAAGGAGTGAAAACATCATCATTTAAAAGGAAAAGGGACTAATCATTTTGTCTTCACTTTTTATTATTTTATTATTATTTTTACTTTTTAATATTTTATTATATTATTATTATATTACTATTTTATTATTTTATTTTATTTTTATTACTATTTATACTCCCCCCCTCATCATCCGTAGCCTCCTCTCCTCCTCCTCTTCCTCCTTCTTCTTCTTCTTCTTCTTCTTCCTCTCCCACGCTCGTTCCATATATTCTCTCTTCCATTTTTTTTGTCATCACACTACCACCCTCCACATTTCTTGCGTTTCCGGCCGATTGGACCGTTGGATCGAGCTGAATTTTTGTGTACAAGGTCTTCTTGATCCCTTCTTCATATCCACCGTTCGGATCTTTAAACAAATCTCTCAAAGTGGTCGCACAACAGCCAAATCAGAAGCTGTTCCAGGCGTGGGAATTGTATACCCGCCGACATTTCTTGAGTTTCCGGCCGATTGAGCCGTTGGATCGAGCTGATTTTTTGTGTGCATGGTCTTCTTAACCCCTTCTTCATCACCACCGTTCGGATCTTTAAAAAGATCTCTCCAAGTGGTCGTACAGCAGCCAAATCAGAAGTTGTTCCTGGCGCGGGAACTGTTCATCCGCCGGTATTTCTTCAGTTTTCGATCAATTCGACCATCGGATCGAGGTAAACTTTTGTGTATAATCTCATCTCAATTCTTTCTTCATCTTCACCATTCGGATTTGTGAAAATTGTTCAACGTCCTCCTCATCCGAGCTCGGATTATTGTTTATTTTGTATTTTTTTCGTATTTACTGTGTATTTACTTTATGTCATAGCATTTCTATATTTCGCATAAAAGACCCAGAATCGGAAGGCCGAGCCTCCTGTTGGTGTCTAAATATTTACTGTGTATTTACTTTATGTCATAGCATTTCTATATTTCGCATAAAAGACCCAGAATCGGAAGGCCGAGCCTCCTGTTGGTGTCTAAATATTTGCTGTGTATTTACTTTATGTCATAACATTTCTATATTTCGCATAAAAGACCCAGAATCGGAAGGCTAAGCCTCCTATTGGTGTCCAAGGTGTTTTATTTATTTATTTTCTGTAAATTATATTGTGCTACCCCAGAATCGGAAGGCTGAGCCTCCTGCTGGTGGTTTATACCCCCACACATTGTTGCACGAGCACCGACGGACTCCGACGTCGTAAAATTCACCGGATCCCATCTCCTTTGCTTATGTTTATGTTGTATAATGACTTAATATCTTCTTTATTTTTTGCATTGTGTTGCGTCCTATAAAAATAAAAACAAAAACAAAAAATGCTAGATTGGATGGCTGCAGATGAGCCACGTGTCGTGATCCAATGATTTTCAGAATAAAAAATATTTTTAACATTAAAAGAAATCAATTTCGAATTTTACAAAAATTAAAATGATTCGATTGTCACCGAGACGCCACGTGGCGAGTTAGGGATCGTCAGTTGGGACTTATTTTCAGGAAATTTATAAAAAAAAAATCAAATAAAAAAATTTCAAAAAAATGAATTATTAAGGAAAAATTCAAAAAAAAAATTTAAGAAAAATTGCAGAAAATTCAATCAACTTAGGTACCGAAAGGGCGTCAACTCTGACAGTTGACTTAACTAAGTCCCCGAACCCATTTCTCTGGTTATCGTAGAATTGAATAGAAACTCCCGACTATTCAATAGGGTGGTCCAATCATACCCTCCAAAAAATGATTGGTGGCGACTCCATGGCATGCACACTTAGCACATGTCACTAGATCACACTGAAGGTCGACTACGCATACCTCCGTTGCGATTTGGGTAACGGGCCTTGGGAGAGGCCTGCGTCCGACCAGACTGGACGGCCCATTAGCCCTCGAGAACCTCACGCCGAACCTCAAGAGGGTCGCGACAATTGACACCCGAAAATTAAATGAGAAAGAAAGCTTCTCCTCACTCCCTCTTGTTTTGATCGTGAGTTGTGCTTGAGCCGAGTATGTGCGAGAGCTGTTCAGGTGAGAGGCTGACTTGAGTGTGAATCTTGAGTGCCGCACGGTGCTGTGGGAACGTTAGTAAAGCGGCCTGTGACAGTTGGTATCAGAGCCATTCGATTCTTCGTGGAATGGTGAGGAGTCAAGGTGGTGCCGATCCGACGGCGCACGGGTCTGAGCAATCGGTGGATGATCGTGCCGGATGGACCCTTGAGCCGACCTCGGCGCGGGCGAGGCATGAACGTGGTGTGTCCAGGGGAGTGACGCGGGATATGGAGGCCCGCATGAATAAGCTCGAGCAAATCTTGGAGGAGCTGCGTGCGGAGAAGGGTAGCGAGGAGGAATCGAGCAACGAGGAGGAGGCCACTGACCGAAGGGGGCTGCGAGACGAGGTGATCGAGCTCAAAGATGTGGTGGCCGAGCTTCGTGGTGATTTGCTCAGTACTCTCACTACCCGGACGGACGAGCACCGAGATGCCTTGGAAGCCATGGTCGCGGCCTTGCGCGCGGAGATGGCCGAGTTGAAGACCAAGGTGTTGGTCTTGGAGGTGGCGTGTGCTCATAGTGCGGCGACCATGCACGCTGACCTTCGGGTTGATGTGCCTAAACCCAAGGAGTTCCATGGCTTGAGAGTAGCCAAGGAAGTTGATAACTTCCTCTATGCCGTGAACCAGTACTTTGATGTTCGTGGTGAGACGGATGATCTTAGGCGGGTGAAGACGGCGGCCATGTACCTCAATGGCAATGTGTTGCTGTGGTGGCGCAATCAGAAGGCTGATCGGGAACAACCTCCCGTTGAGATGTGGGAGGTCTTTGAAGCTGAGTTCCGGAAGCAATTTTACCTCGCCTATGAGGAGGAGGAAGCTCGTGAGGAGCTGCGACGCCTTGAACAAAAGGCTGGGATTCGGGAGTATGTAAGGAAGTTTTTTGAGTTGAAACTTCAAATCCCGTCCATGGCCGAAACCGAGGCATACTACCAATTCGTTGGTGGCCTTAAGCCGTGGGTGAAGATGAAGCTCAAGCGGCAAAATACGACGACGCTTGTAGCGGCCATGACGGCGGCCGAAGGTATCCTTGAGTACAAGTCCAGCCCGGCGGATCGGGTGGATCCAAAGCCTAAAGGCGGCAAGGCTATTACTGCGGGAGATCGAGCCAAGCCGCAACGGCCCATGGCGGCCAAGCCACGACCGGCTTACTCCAAGGAACGATCGGAGTACCGGGCGGAGTCAAGCCAAGCGAGCCAGACGAAGGGGAAGAAGCTTGAATGCTACAAATGTTCTGGCCCTCACTTTGCCTGGGACTGTCCTAACCAAGGCAAGGTCACGGCCATGAAGGTGACGGACAAGGGGAAGGCAACGGACGGGTCGAGCGAGGAAGGGCGACCAAGGGAGGAAGCCCGGCTAGGATCATTCAAGATCCTGAACAACATTGACATGCGAAATGTTGACCCATCCACAAGGCTCATGTTTGTTGAAGTGATGATCGGTGGAACCAAGGTGAACGCCCTTGTGGATACCGGCGCCTCCGACCTGTTTATGTCGGAAGAGGCGGCCAAGAAACTAAACTTACGGGTTGAGAAAGGAGCCAGTTGGCTCAAGACGGTGAACTCGGAGGAGATCCCAACGAGCAGATTGGCCCGCGACGTGGAGATGCAACTCGGGCCATTCCGGTGCCAAGAATCAATCGAGATAATCTCTATGGATGACTATGATCTTGTCCTTGGTATGGGATTCTTTGATAGGATGAAGGCCTTTCCGATCCCATCCTTCGGTTGTATAGTGATATTGGACCAGCGTGGCCAATGCATTGTCCCGGCTCGGCGTGAGTCCGGGCGGAACCAGAAGAACCTCTCGTCCATGCAAGTGTCGAAGGGTGTTCGAAGAGGCGAGACAACGTTCTTGGAAACTCTGGTGGCTGGTGATGCTGAGTGTGCCCTGGAGCAAGTGCGGGGGGAAATGGATGAGGTGCTGACCTTGTTCCATGATGTAATGCCCCTGGAGCTGCCCAAGAAGTTGTCGCCCAAGAGGGAAGTCGATCACAGAATCGAGCTGGCCCTTGAGGCACGACCTCCAGCTATGGTGCCCTACCGTATGGCTCCCTCGGAACTTGAGGAAATGAGGAGACAACTCAAGGAGTTGCTCGAAGCCGGCTATGTTCGACCGTCCAATTGGTGCCCCGGTTCTGTTTCAAAAGAAGCAAGACGGTTCACTCCGGATGTGCATTGATTACCGGGCATTGAACAAATTGACAATCAAGAACAAGTATCCCATTCCGCTCATCGCGGACTTGTTCGACCAACTAGGTGGTGCACGGTGGTTTACAAAGTTGGACTTGCGGTCGGGATATTATCAAGTGAGGATTGCCGAGGGGGATGAGCAGACGACGGCGTGTGTGACTCGTTACGGCTCGTATGAATTCCTTGTCATGCCATTCGGCTTGACCAATGCCCCGGCCACATTCTGCACTTTGATGAACAAGGTACTACGACCCTTCCTTGATCAATTTGTGGTCGTTTACCTTGATGATATTGTAATTTATAGCCGGACACTTGAGGATCATGTTGAACACCTCAGGCGTGTGTTCCAAGTTCTAAGGGAAAATGAGCTGTATGTAAAGAGGGAAAGTGCGTGTTTGCACAGCAACAAGTCCCGTTCCTTGGGCATATTGTAGGGGAGGGACGTGTGCGGATGGACTTGGCCAAGATCCGGGCCATTGTCGAGTGGGAGCCTCTCATGAAGGTGCCGGAGCTGAGATCCTTTCTCGGATTGGCGAACTATTATCGTTGGTTCGTTCGGGGTTACTCGGAGATAACCGTGCCACTCACGGACATGCTGAAGAAGAATCGGTCGTGGGAGTGGACGGTGAAGCGCCAAGCGGCATTCGAGCGGCTGAAGCGAGCGATGGTCGAGGAACCAGTGTTGGTATTGCCTGACTACTCCAAGCCGTATGAAGTTGAAACTGATGCTTCGGACTTTGCTATTTGTGGTGTCTCGATGCAGGATGGCCACCCCGTGGCGTTCGAGTCCCGAAAGCTGGACGAGATCGAGCGGCGATACACGGTCCAAGAAAAGGAGATGACGGCCATTGTGCATTGCCTTCGCAACTGGCGTCATTACCTCCTAGGATCACGGTTTGTGGTCCGGAAGGATAATGTAGCCACGAGCTACTTCCAAACACAAAAGAAGCTGAGCCCTAAACAAGCTCAATGGCAGGACTTCTTGGCGGGATTCGACTATGTGCTCGAGTACAAGCCAGGGAAGGCCAATTCGGTTGCTGATGCCTTGAGTCGAAAGGCGGAATTGGCGGCTGTAGGGAGCCGGCCAGATTGCCCATGGAACGAGAGGATCAAAGAGGGGTTACAACATGACCCAACGGCAAGGGCCCTTCTCGATTACACTCGATCGGGCAGGACAAGGCGATTTTGGTGTGAAGATGATCTTCTATACACCAAGGGGCGGCGACTATATGTGCCACTCCATGGGAACCTAAGGCGGGAAATACTGAAGGAGTGCCATGACACGACGTGGGCAGGTCATCCGGGAATGCACCGCACGTTGACGCTTGTGGAGGATCGGTATTTCTGGCCCCAACTCAGAGATGATGTTGAAGCCTATGTGCGGACTTGCCTGGTGTGTCAGCAGGACAAGTTGGAGCAAATGGCGCCGGCCAAGTTGTTGGAGCCACTGCCTATTCCAGAACGTCCTTGGGAGAGCATCTCCATGGACTTCATTGTGGGGCTGCCTAAGTCTGATGGCTGCCAAACGATCATGGTGATCGTTGATCTTTTCTCCAAGTACGCGACTTTTGTGCCGACCACGAAGGAGTGCCCTGCTGCAGAACCTGCCAAGCTGTTTATATAGCACATAGTCAAGTATTGGGGTATTCCTCGATCGATCGTGAGCGATCGAGACCCCCGGTTCACAGGGAAATTTTGGTCCGAACTATTCAAGCTGATGGGGACGGTCCTCAGATTCTCAACCAGTTTACATCCGCAAACCGACGGCCAAACGGAGCGGGTGAAGTTGATGGATGTTGCCTAATTCTCCCACAACTTGCAGCAGAGCGAGTCCACTGGCAAGAGTCCCTTCGAGATCGTAATGGTGCAGCGACCTCTCACTCCGAGCACGGTTGCAACGGGCTATAAAGGGAGTAGTCCGTCGGCTTACAAAAGCGCGCAAGAATGGCTAGAACGTGCCTACATAGCACGGGCTTGTTTGCAAAGGGCGGCTGAACGAATGAAGAAATGGGCGGACAAGAAGAAGCGGCATGTCGAGTACCAAGTTGGTGATCGCGTGCTGGTCAAGATGCACTAGGTTCTGAGGTATAAGAACGTGCACAAGGCGCTGATCAGTCGCTATGAAGGGCCGTTCCTAGTGATCAAGCGTGTTGGACCCATGGCGTACAAGCTGGAGATGCCAGCTAAGCTGAAGGTACACGCGGTGTTCCACGTGAGCATGCTTAAGCTATACAATGAGGATGAGGCTGAACTTGATCGTGGGGATTCACAACGTGCGCCCATGGGAGCGAAGACATCCTACGATCGGGAGATTGAGAAGATCCTGACTGATTGGATGGTTGAGAAGAGGCATCGAAAGCCAAAGACGGAGTACTTGACCCACTGGCGTGGTCTCACTAAGGAGGAAGCTACTTGGGAGCCGGAGGAAGCCCTTTGGCAATTTCGTGAGGAAATCAAGCTATTCCAAGAGGTTCAAGGCAACGAGGGCGTTACCCGAATTGCTGTGGGAGAGTATCACGGTCCGTTTGATTTTGATGAAAATTTGACCGCGATGCATCCCCGGGATTGATCAACCAATCGACCCGTAGATCATGAGGAAATGTGCCCAGGGGTGGCCAAGCGGATGGGTGATCGATCGACCCTTGAATCGGAACATGATCCAAGGCGGCCAGTGGATCGACTCATGACCGAGGATGCATGACAGGGCGATCGTGAGGGACGGCCAGGCGGCCGATCCATGAACGACCCTGCACGAGTGGATGGGCGACTCGCGGATTGTGCAGGGCGATCGGGTGAACGAGCGGGGATTGATGCTGCACGACCAGGTGATCGACCCGCGGTTCGTGCAGAGCGGCCGAGTGGTGAACGACCATGCACGATCGGGGGATCGACCCGCGGATCGTGCAAGGCAAGTGAGCGGACGATCGAGGGATCGATCCAAGGGCCATATCACACGGCCAGCTGATCGATCCTCGGATCGTGGCGCTCGACCAAGCGAGCGACCAAGTGAATGAGCGGCATGGACGAGCGGGCGGACAACGAACGATGCAGGCTGGCCGAGCGATCGATCCTCGCATCATGCAGGATCGACCAGCGAGCAACTCACGCTCGGCCAGTGCACGCCCAGCGCCCGACCAGCGCATGAGCGGTGATCGACCGAGCATGCCCAACGCTCGATCAGGCAGGCGAGCGGGGATCAGCGGGCGACGAGCGGATGATACGACGGGCTACCAACCTGGGGCCCACTGACACACTCCAGTTTGACTAGTTGGTGTGAGCTGGTGAAGGACTTGATGGGCTGGTGGCTAACTTGGATGATGACAGGGAAAGGACTGCTGACATGGTGGGTGAGCTGCAATGAACAGTGACGATGAACAGTGATCCGCAGGGAGCTGTTGCTAGGATTTTGGGTTGACTAATTGACCCGTGGGGGCCACCTTGTGGTCGGCCATTTGTGTATAAATAGGGGGCGAAGCCCTTGTATTGACACCCGAAAATTAAATGAGAAAGAAAGCTTCTCCTCACTCCCTCTTGCTTTGATCGTGAGTTGTGCTTGAGCCGAGTGTGTGCGAGAGCTGTTCGGGTGAGAGGCTAACTTGAGTGTGAATCTTGAGTGCCGCACGGTGCTGTGGGAACGTTAGTAAAGTGGCCCGTGACAATGCTAGCATCCTAGGTTAATCGAGGCCGGACTTGAGATTATGGTATCGTTGTTCACGTCATATTACATCAAGGACAGTTCGCAAACCTCGCGTTAGAGACTCGGTGCCATGCGCTTAGACCCTGATCCATCGAGGTCGAGCACTCGCCCCTGGCACTAGGGGTGAGCAAAAAAGACCACCCGTACCGGACTGGGACCGATGGACCATTTCCCGATTTTAGAGAGATCCGGTCTGGTTCTCGGTTCTTAAAATTGGATCCGGTGACCGGGCGGTCCAGTTCCCGGTTCTAGGCTCAGGATGGGACCGGACTGCCCAGAACGGACCAGTCTTATATATATATACTTTTTAAAAGTAAACCTAATGTTTACTTGTTTAGGCTTAAGGTTTGCTTCACAGATCGCTTTTCTTACCTCTTTTCTCCGAAGACCTCTTTTCTTGACTTTCTCGATCCTACTTCGTTCTCGAGCATTCTTTAACCAAGAGAGAGCTTCTCGCATGCCTAGGGTTTTTGCAATAAGTGGGAAAGCGGCGTGAATCAACTTCGCAAAGCCATCCACGATAATACCTTCATTATTTCTGAGAATCCCCGCCGATGCTCCAGTCATGGAATCACTGAGCCACGAGGAGTCTAACATTCAATTTCATTGAGTTTGCCGAAGGGGAACCCACTAAACAGGTAAAGCTTTTCCTTGTCTTTTTTTTTCCTTCATAATTTCCTTTCTTGGAGCCCATTTCTCATAGAGGCTGACCATTATTTGTGCATCTTCTATGACAGAGTAGCAATTCGGTTTTCGATCTTGTACCTTCAAGTTTCTTGTTTTCAAGATCTGCCATAAGACTCCCGCAAATAAAGCTCTGGATGATGCATCTGCGCAGGAAGTAAGGGTTTCATAAACCTACTTTTCAGTTCTTGTGATGGACGTAGGTAGACATGCACGGTTCGACGGAATCGCCGGTTCCGGTTCAGGAACCGGCGGTTCCGGTTCCTAAAAAAGCTGGAATCGGAACCGGCCCTTAAAGAGGCGGTTCCGGTTCCGGTTCGGAACCGGCGGTTCCGTGCCCGGTTCAAGGAACCGCCGGTTCCCGTCGGTTCAATTTGTCCATATATATTTTTATAATTTATTTGCAATATGAACAATCAAATTGAAGGTAGTTGAGTGGTTTAGGGTGCTTATTTCAACTAAAAGATCAAAGGTTCAAATCCCACTCCAAGCAATTATCATTTTCTCTATTTTTTTATTTTATTTTTTATTAAAAATTACGGGTCGGAACCGCGGACCCGGTCAACGGGCCGGTTCCGGGCCGGTCAACGGGCCGGTTCCGGGCCGGTTCCGGGTCCGGGTCCAATTTGGCCATGTCTAGACGTAGGTGATAAATTTGGGATTGGAACTTGACTGGACCAATGACTGGACCAAAACTAAACCTTTGCAATTTTTTTTTTGTGAACACAGGTTCTTTGGAACCTCCCGGGAATCGGATTGGACCATTGTTCAGAACCGGACCGGACCGAAAATCGTTCACCCCTACCTGGCACTATGCTTACCCAATGTCGATAGACTAGTGTAGGGATGCAGGTATCTCAAGCACTGGAGTCCCAGACATCGGCCCAGGCGGTGTTCCTGTGCTCATGTATAGAGTCTCTGGTCCAAGCATTAATACTTAATCATATTTTGGAAAATAATTTTCCATATTTTTTTAAAAAAATCATTTTCCAAAATTTTAGTTTTGGTAGAACATCTTTTTCCAAGCGACTAGGAAAATATTTTTTGTTGACTCATTTTTCTAAGCAATCCAAACGCCAGAAAATGAGAAAAATATTTTTTGTGAAACAAACGGACTATAAAATCTTAATTTCTTAAATAGATAAAGCAACATGGATGAAGGCTGCGACAAATCAAGAGAAACCCTCGCTATGAGACAACTGTGCCTTTTCAAAAGTCAAAACAATCAAGCTCTAAAGAGCTCACGGAAAGGCCACTAAAAGAGAAAAAAGCTGAAACCATAGCATTTTCCTTATTTTTCTACTTTTACTTAACACAGAGTGCTCGTGAGAACAAATAATATAAACATGTATATACACACACACTTAAGGATATGTGGTTTCCATGGACAACACAATATTTTTGCGCAAGAATATTGGGAGGTGATTGTGCTGTTATGATTTACGCTTGATCAACCATCAACGAATAATCCTAATGTGGGTGCATTTGATCAAGGAGATGCAGAAATAGTACTTCAAGATTCATTATGTGTCCAATGGCCTTTTGTTCTTCTTGGCGTATGTTATTTTGGCACAAATATCTTTGGTCTTAAGAAGAAATAGGTTGAGAAGGTTGAATTGCCCGAAATGAATTTCCAAATCCACAGCACATAGTGTCAGGCACATTATGTGGCATGTATACAGAACAAACAAAGAACTTATAAACGAATGAGCCAACCAGTAGCACGATAGAAATACATAAATTTCTGTTTTCAATCGATAGGATAAATCGGGGAAAGAAAATATAAAAGTGAGCTCGCGAGATATCGATCGCCCAGAATCACATTCAGCAATTTCATTTACACGACAAGGATTGGACCATCTTTGTTGTGGTGTTGATTGCCATGGTGCAATTCATTTGCGAGGTCTTCTTCTTCTTGAACATGAACATGACTGTAATCTTTCCTTTAAGCTCCCCTTGACTAGTCAACGTTATGACCCCAGAGCTCAGTTCGCTTCCGAGATTTGAATTGATATCGCTGGGCAAATTGCCAGAGCTCAAAGTTACACCCACATCGATCTTCTTGGTGGACTTGAAGTTGGCCTTGCTCTTCGGAATGATCGCTTGTCCCACCTGGACACCTCCATAGGTGAAGTCAACAGTGGAGGCATCGTACTTGAAGGGACCCCAGTTGGTGTTCTTCACTCGAATTGGGGCGACGAAGCTCATGTCGAACGAAGGGGAGGCCTGAGTCCCGACGGTCAGAGTCTGGACAGTGAAGTCGCCGACCCTGAACTTGGGGGATTTGAACTTCATGATGACCAGGATGAAGAAGAGTGCTTGGACTACCTGAAAGATGATGAAGGCGATGATGCCGATCGTCCTCTTCATCCTCTTCTTCCGCTTGGCCTCCTCATCCTCCATGGTGTGAAGCGATTCTTGATCATTCCGGTGGTAGCCGTTGGATTCGGGTGGGTGGTATTGGTTCTGGTTCTTCTCTGCCATTGCTAGATGGTCTTGTGGGGAGCTGGTTTGTGATTTTCAGAGTTTTTGCTTCGCTGAAGGAATTGGAGATGGGAGAACTGAGAAGGCTGAGAATGTTGAGAAGTCCTGGATATGCCAAGGTATATATACGATGTTTGGGACACGACACAAGTGGATATGAGACTCAATTTCCAGGAAGCTGCTATTGATTTGAGACGCCAACGCGTCCGAACGTTGGTATCATCATGTTCTAATAGAGGAATGCTACTTATTACTATGAGTTTGACTTCCGGACATTGCTTCTTCAATAAAGAAGGACACCTTTTTTTTTAAATGATTGGACAACATTATTCTATCAATAGAAGCTTCGATCACATGAACTGATTGGCATCCCTGAGTGCTTTCCCATATTCTTTTCGTCCTAGTGGGTACTAAAGTAGAGGTTAAGGCACAATGGGGACAGAAACAAACCCAGTCATGACTCAAGAGCATGTGTCTTTTGACTTCTAAAATAGCATTATCGCCACGATGATGACCCCAATTGTTTAATCATTCATAGGTACTTGATGTCATAATTAAATGGCAATTCATGTGGTACATATGGAAAATATGGCTAAAAAAATGGACATGGATTATTTGGAGACCGTTGATTCTCGGATAGCATGAATAAAATGAAAGTTGTAAACGAATAAGAGACGGCTTAACTGGTCAAAGAGTAAAGCAATTCGACCCACCTACATTGGTCTTCAAGTCCATTTGGCCCGAGCTCGACTATAGTCTATCAGAGGCAAAATTGTTGAAAAAAATCCTAAATTTATTGCATTTTGGCCAATTCAGTCATAAACCTTTTCATTTTGCCAATTGACTCCTAAGTCCTTTTGCGATTTGTCAATTGAGTCCATTCAACCAATTTTAGCTGGAAGTTGCCAATTTGGACACCGATTCTCTTACGTGGCACAACCAATACTGACGTGGAAACTTTTTATAATTTTTAAATTTCTGATTTTTTGTATAGTTATTATTATTATTTTGTTCTTTTTTCTTTTCTTTATTTATTTTTCTATTTTTTTCTTCCAGGCCCATCGAAGGTCGCTCGCCAACCCTCGCTCGTGATCGGAGAGGGATTCATGGCCCTCACCCATTGGCCGACAAGGGTCACCGGCCTTTCTTGTGGTCAGAAAGGGTCAAATGGCAGCCCTTGTTGGACTTGGTAGAAAGAAAAACAAAAATAAAAAGAAAAGAAAAAATATCTAATATAAAAAACTCAATTATTGTATAAATAATTATAAATAATTGCTCACGTCAGCGTCGACCATCCTACGTGGCATTAGCAACATCTACCTCAGTGATTCCGGCTAAAATTGATCGGATGGGCTGAATTGACAAAACATGAAAATATTTAGGACTCAATTGGTAAAATTGAAAGATTTAGGATTGAATTAGTTAAAGTGCAATACGTTTATGAATTTTTACAACTTTCCCATCTACCACGCTCATGAAATGTAAACAAACAGATCGACATTTTGAGATTTGAGGCACAAATACTTATATATTAGGACTTAGCGTGATGTGTCAAGGTTAACTCAAGGTACATCATGGAGTATTCGATGGTGTTACCTACCTTTTATCCATGTTGCTTTATAGCCACAACAACCAAATCTTTTGCAATGGATACTTTTAAATCTTAACGTGACCCCAGAGTCAAGTTAGTTAAATGCCCGAGCGCAGCTAATGGCCTAGAGGTGTAAAAAAGGAATCATATACCTGGATCGAACTGAAGGAGCCGAAATTTTCGAGTCTTTTCGATTTGGGTTATGGATCCCTATACGATTATAAAAGGGTTATTATAATTATTTTGATTTGATTTTAGGATTATACGATATTCGAACCGCATCAAAACATGCAGAAATAAAATTGCAATGCTCACATTATTCTAGGAAAGAGAAAAACCACTTGAATATCAAGGGGAGGGACCAGCATAAATCACATCTACTACTGCGCATCGCCGTCACCGCCGTGCCAATAGCCATTGTGACCTTCGCACTACTCACCGCAGCTTGCCTTCGCTGGCAAGACCCCAATCCCTTTGGTCCTTGTCATCTCTCTCTGTACTCAATTTGAGGTCGTCGGGGCCTTGCGGCCCTCATGCAATGCTTAGCCCTTGGCTAGTGGCTAGCGATCTTGATGTAGAATAATTGGCATGCGATTATCTTGATAAATTGGATCGCCAGAAGCCGGTTCGACTTTACCGGTAATTTGAATCTTGGGTCAAACGATCTCGGATAGCACTCAAAATTGGTCGGTTGAAGCAAAACGGCCGTCTGATTCAAAATCATTGCTTTGCTATGAGTACAATGGATTTTAGCGTTTCAGAGTCGTTTAGATTACTTTTCAGGCAGTTTTATGATTTAGGCAATTTTGAATTTTTTGATTATTTATAATATTTGATTCGAATTCTCTTAGATTAGCTTAGATATGATTTTGATAGTATTATCTTTGACGATTTTATTCCCTAAATGAGTCCTATCTCTATATAAGACATCCGCCTTTGTAATCGACACGTTATTATTAATCAAATTTGAGTATTCCTTTGAAATTGTTTTCCAAGTTCGCTTATTTCTGCGTCATTTGGTGTTAGAGCAGGTTTCTCCTGTGATGATGGTGAATAACGTGAATGTTAATCTCCCCGTAACTGAGGGCCGTGAAAACGAGCTTATTACAAGGGCTGAGTTCAATCAATTCGTGGGTCAAACCGATCGGAGGTTTCAAGAGATCCTTGATGCCATCCAACGTTTGTCTACAAATCACGCACCTGGTATTCTTCCAGCCGAGCGAATTTCGGTCGCTCGTGATCCCGAAGTTGCTATGGAGAGTGGAGAAAATCCCCAGAACATGCGACAAGACTATGTCGAGAATACAGAAGACGAAGATGAAGAGGATTTCCAGGACATGCCTATTTATGGGGGTCGTCCACACAGAGGATTCTAGTTATGGAGATCGAAGAGGATTGCCAAGTGAAACTTGTGGCACACAAGTTAAAGGTTGGCACTTCGGCTTGGTGGGAACAGACTCAATTGACCCGACGCCGACAAGGACTAGCTCCTATCCAGACATGGAGTCGAATGAAACAGAAGTTGAAGACTGGGTTCCTCCCATCGAATTATGAGATGTTGTTATTTCAGCAATTCCAGAATTGCAGGCAGTTGAATCGGTCAGTCTAAACTTATACAGAAGAGTTTCTTCGACTCTCCGCCCGCATTAACCTTGATGAATCAGATGCCCAACAGACTGCTCGGTACATCAATGTGTTGCGACTCAATATTCAGGATTGAGTGTCCTTGCATTGATTGTTTACTGTTGGTGATGCCCAGGAGATGGCGAGAAAGGTTGAGATGCAGCTAGAGAGAACTAGCCCTAATACTAGGGGTAACAACTATTCGGGCCGTGAATTGTTCGGGAAAGGAAAGCACATTGAAGTTTCGGGTTCTTTGGCACAACAACATAGTGATACAAACCGAAATTCGGGGATTACCGCAGGAGTGTCCAAGGAACCGGTGGCATCAAACAATCGCGCCTCTAATCCGAATGCACATAATCCTTATACCAAGCCCCAACCAATCAAGTGCTACATGTTGGGTTTCCTAGTTGTTAAAAACGTAGCGGAATATCGAAACCCTATATAGGATCCATGCGTATATTGAAATCGATAGGAGTTCAAGACGTACCTTTTGCAAATCGAAAATCTGTCGACAATTGGTTGTGTTTGGATTAGCGCCCAAGTGTTGCGCCTCTACTGGTATCCATACACACGAACTGAAATCTCCAACGATCCAAGTGCTAGCTTATAGATCTTGGAGTTCCTCTTTCTTGATTGCCTTTAATCTTCGAGACTCTCGAGGACCGACGAACAGAGAACGATTTTCTATGTTTTCTCCTTCAGAATAAGACTCTATATAAGTCTGAGGCGTCTCCAGGGTTTTACTCGTAACCCCACGTTTCACGGTTTGGGCCCACGACGTTCGCTAAACCGTCCACCTCCAATCGTGCGTTTAGTTGTTATCTTATAACGCGCACGATCGCGTAGATATTAGGAACAAGAGAATAAAATAAATTTACTTCTTAAGTAAATTAAGGCGTTGAGAAAAAAATATGAATTCAATTCTGTTGACACCTAAATTTTGATCAACTTTTTTATTTTTATTTTTATTTTTTTTGAAAATTCATAGAAAATCCATAAAAAGTTGAAAAATTGAAAAATCAATTTTGGTGACCTTAGCCAAGCTAAATGAACCATTTTGACCAAAAAAATAATTTTCATAATTTTCATTTTTTTAATATATTTTCGAAAAATACAAAAAAAGAAAAAAAAGAAAAAGAAAATCAAGAAAATCAAGAAAAATAATATTTGAGGTCACAAAAATATATAAAAATATTCGGTATTTTTATTTTTATTTTATCCATTTTCTGACCTCATAAATAGTAAAATTCAAGTTTGATTTTAGGTGTTCTTTGATCATCATAAAATTGAATTTGGCAAAAATATTAGTAATGATTAAAAGGAAAAGGAGTGAAAACATCATCATTTAAAAGAAAAGGGGACTAATCATTTTGTCTTCGCTTTTGATTATTTTATTATTTTTACTTTTTAGTATTTTATTTTATTATTATTTTATTATTTTATTTTTAGTATTTTAGGCACCTCCCCCCATCATCCGTGGCTTCTTCTCCTTCTCCTCCTCCTCCTCCTTCTCCTTCTTCTTCTTCTTCTTCTTCTTCCTCTCCCGCGGATTTTTTTTTCCCCATATTCTCTCTTCCATTTTTTTGTCATCACACTACCACCCTCCACATTTCTTGCGTTTTCGGCCGATTGGACCGTTGGATCGAGCTGAATGTTTGTGTACAAGGTCTTCTTGATCCCTTCTTCATATTCACCGTTCGGATCTTTAAACAAATCTCTCAAAGTGGTCGCACAGCAGCCAAATCAGAGGCTGTTCCAGGCGTGGGAACTGTATACCCGCCGACATTGCTTGAGTTTCCGGCCGATTGAACCGTTGGATCGAGCTGATTTTTTGTGTGCAGGGTCTTCTTAACCTCTTCTTCATATCCACCGTTCGGATCTTTAAAAAGATCTCTCCAAGTGGTCGCACAGCAGCCAAATCAGAAGTTTTTTCCTGGCGCGGGAACTGTTCATCCGCCGGTATTTCTTCAGTTTTCGATCAATTCGACCATCGGATCGAGGTAAAATTTTGTGTATAATCTCATCTCAATTATTTCTTCATCTTCACCGTTCGGATTTGTGAAAATAGTTCAACGTCCTCCTCATCCGAGCTCGGATTATTGTTTATTTTGTATTTTTTCGTATTTATTGTGTATTTACTTTATGTCATAGCATTTCTATATTTCGCATAAAAGACCCAGAATCGGAAGGCCGAGCCTCCTGTTGGTGTCTAAATATTTGCTGTGTATTTACTTTATGTCATAGCATTTCTATATTTCGCATAAAAGACCCAGAATCGGAAGGCTAAGCCTCCTATTGGTGTCCAAGGTGTTTTATTTATTTATTTTCTGTAAATTATATTGTGCTACCCCAGAATCGGAAGGCCGAGCCTCCTGCTGGTGGTTTATACCCCCACACATTGTTGCACGAGCACCGACGGACTCCGACGTCGTAAAATTCACCGGATCCCATCTCCTTTGCTTATGTTTATGTTGTATAATGACTTAATATCTTCTTTATTTTTTGCATTGTGTTGCGTCCTATAAAAACAAAAACAAAAACAAAAAATGCTAGATTGGATGGCTGTAGATGAGCCACGTGTCGTGATCCGATGATTTTCAGAATAAAAAATATTTTTAACATTAAAAGAAATGAATTTCGAATTTTACAAAAATTAAAATGATTCGATTGTCACCAAGACGCCACGTGGCGAGTTAGGGACCGTCAGTTGGGACTTATTTTCAGGAAATTTATAAAAAAAAATCAAATAAAAAAAAATTCAAAAAAATGAATTATTAAGGAAAAATTCAAAAAAAATTTGAGAAAAATTGCAGAAAATTCAATCAACTTAGGTACCGAAAGGGCGTTGGTAATGACACCAGCGTAACCAAGTCCCCGAACCCAAAATCTCTGGTTCTGCAGAACTGATCGATCTCTCCCAATCGATCAGTAAGGTTTCTGGTCTACCCTCCAAGAAAGACCGGTGGCGACTCCAAATGCATGCACAAGTTGCACATGCCACCACGACCACACTAAGGTCGAAAGCGATCGACTCTTATCGTCGAATTCTTCTGAAAAATACTCTCGCCGCGATTTGGTATGGGCCTGGGAGGGCCCGCGCCGATCCAAGACCCGCGATCGGTAATCCATTAGCCGCGTCCGCCTTCGGACGGGTCGCGACAGCTGGCGACTCCGCTGGGGACTGGTTCTTAACCATTTAGTGGACTTGAGCCGATTAAAAAGTTGATTGGTTTTTCTGACATGTTTTATGTAGACGCTCTTCAAATTGTAGTATGTACTTTAACCCTTGAGGTGTTAAACGTTTTTGCAGATTGGAGAAATAAGGGATGTAGTCCGTGATTAACATTGTTTTATGCAGGTTGGCGTAGGAATGTATGTTGTGTGGGTGATTTGAAGCGCTGATTGATAAACTGTTATGCATGACTTGCATTGTGATGATCACGACACCTGAACACACACAACCGCGCCTAAAACCCCGGGCGCCCCTATAAGCAAACAATAGAAGGAATTGAAAATGGAACCTCCGTGAGGAAAAACACGGGGTAATCCATTTTTAATTTCTCTTACTTCGAACTATGGATCGAGCCCTAATGCAACGATAGTTGTGCAATGGAATCTGCTCTGTCTAGAACTCGAGGTGGGAACCTTGACCTTAGGTGCCAAATCCTTTGATTTTTAGAAGTTTTATCCTCACCTGTCTCATGTGCATGTCTTTAGATGGTTGGTATATCTAAAACCACCTAAAAAAAAATCGGTGATCCTGGAGTCACATCTCGAAGACTGGAACTGGGGCATCTCCAAGTGTTCGGACCACATTCCTTTGATTGATTTGACATTCTTAGTTCTCTTGTATAAGATTAATTTTTGCTGAGATCCTCTCTATCTCGTCCCTTAGATTGATTGTATTAGGGATCTATTTGTATTGTATACATCTTGATAAGGCTCAGGCTCATTTCTATCGAAAATGGGGGCAAACTCTCATGATCCCCCATGAAAGCGCATCAGACCAGGGTCATCGAATCCAGAGATGACAAACAGCAAAACCATGCCTAACTGGGGCAAGTGAATCATTTGTACGCCGGACGTTTCTCCTCTGGCAAAGTCAATGGACGCAATAACGGAGTCGTCCGCATCAGAATCAAACCCCAAGATACGAATTCGGGTGAACGGTAACCTTGTATCGTTCCAATTTGGTCTTCGAAGACCACATGCCTAACATGAGTTTTTACTCATTTTGCAGGAAGTCGTTGGCGCTGAAAGCCTCAAATGAAAAGAGCGCGATAACAGGGAGGCGAATAGAATCATTGGCCTTAGAAGTCAGGATTTCAGGAGATGGTCTTTGATTATAAGACCTAGTGGATGAAATGGTACCCTGGAAAATGGCGTAGAGTACGTCCAAAAGCATGAATTGATCCAGTGCAAATTCTTGAGAAGGATTCGTCGCCCAACTAGATGGGAGATCAAGGACACAAGATAGAGGGCCAAATCCTGCAAGCCGCGAGTTTGTGTTCAAATGGAAACACAAAGCAAGAACAAGGCTGTATCGTTCCAATTTCCCTTGAATTTTGAAACGCAAACTAACAACTAATTCTCGTCTTTGACAGGGGATCGCCATCAAGGTGAAACAGGTTTTCACACCCCTACACGACCAAGGGTAAGATGTATCGTTCTAATTTTTTGAAAAATTCGTGAACGTACAATAACATGTTTCTTCTGCATTTTCAGGGATCTCCAGCCGCGGGGGACAGGTAAGTATCACTTTCCCCAATCCATTGAAGATGTTGAATAAAAAACAGAGAAGAAAAGAAAAGCTTTCAGAATCTGATGTCTAGAAAAGACATAGAATTCTAACTTCATTGGCATTCATGTTTTGAAACAGGAGGTTGTCTGAACATGAATAAGAACATGCATGGTGCATCCTAAAATCCCCTTAACGGGTAGAATTTTTGGAGAAAATGAAAAAGATTTTTCCAATCAAAAGTTGTTCAAAACTTTCAAAAGGACGTTTCCTCGAAAGACGAGAGGCAAAGCCTAAATCCAAACACGTCCTATACACACTTGAGAGAGGAGTGGAGCGGATCAGATAGCAAAATCTGGACCTACGGAAGTAGGGATTATTCGCAGCAATTACTTGGATTGGGACGACGGAGGCATTCGTTTCATATCCCCAAATACTACAGGTGACCATTGACAACCCATTTGAACGGCGGTTTTCATTCTTAACCCTGTCAAGAACGACCCCACATCGGGGCAAAATGGAGGTGAGTCCAGCAGCATCAGGAGAAAATGGTTAGAAATTTTCTTGCTCGGACTAACATTAATCTTTGTGTGTTGTTTATATGGTAATCCAAGTGCCATAGGATGATGAGAAGCATTCATTTCTCTATCCCACACACTGAATCCTTTGCATAGCCAAGTTGAGCCTGCAAAATCATTTCATAAACCCGTTGGTGATCATCGCACATTCCAAGACGGATGCAGCATCACTTCAGAAACGAAGGAATTCAAGACTTAGGGTTTGCAAAAAAAATTCCTAAGTTAATGCTTAACCTTGTTAGACCTTTGATCGTAGGTCTAACACGATCCCATGAAGATGAGAAAAAGTGGGATTTCGAAAATGAATTAGAAAAATCCACAGCATCGAGAAAAAGCAAAGTGCCTGGTAAAAGCAAGGCCGATGCTCATGTAAGTTGTTTGATTGATCCGCAATGAAGCCGGATGGGAAAAGAGGAAATCCCTAAAGGAGTCAGATCAAAAAAACTACTCCCCAAATGGTGTCAAGCGTGGAGCAGAGACGCAGACAGAGTCATCAGTCTCTTAATGCGACGAAACGCTCTCTGAAGAGCTAGTGCACACCTCAAAATCGGTTGCGCATCCCAAAAACTGAAGGTGCAGAGAGGAAAATGGCAGGTGGTAAATTTGCAATGATCACCAATGTCAAACCCTTCGTAATTTCTGGGCCAAAAATAAGCCTTTTTCGGTCCCCAATCCTACCAATGTTACAACCCTGAAACAGTCTTCTCTGACTAAGACACTTGGGTTAACATATTGCTTAGCTCGAAGAAGTACGAGCAAGACTATTTCTTTCTCATTTTGCAGGGTTCTTGACTTGTAAATCCGGAGCAGATGGTGAAGACTTTCATACAATGGCCTCGACTCCAAAGCGGGTCCCCCTTGAAAACCAATATCCAAGCCCAACATTACGGTCCCGTGGAAGACCTCCCGACCGATCAAAATGTATGCGCTGCGAATGAGCCTAAAACCTAGGCACAGGTTAGTAGGGAATTGAGTGCATCCCCTATAAAAAACCACTATCGCAAAACAGGTGAGAAGACCTCATTGTCGAAAAATATTCCAATTGATGTTTTGAACAAACTCTTTTTGGAATTTTCAAACTGTTGATCCAGATTTTCCGTGCAAGGGATTTGTGATCACATTTGCATGTTGCAAGAATGCTTTGGATAACCTCCAGCATCAAAATGCTCATCTCATGATTAAAACTTAAATCATACGGTTTTGTCAAAATGGACAGCCGTGGTCTTCCCATAGATTACTAACGTTTTCTTGGTGAAGAAAAATATTTTAGGCTCAAACTTCTGCAGGATACCTGGAGAACCCAGCTCCCAGAATGTCGCCTCAACAGACTCGAGTGAAGCTTTGTCAAAATAAAATCTTTCACTGCTTCAAAAATTGAATTCCCGACAAACTTCGGGATCTCTAAAAAAAGAGGGGAAGAAAAACCATTTTAAAAGAAAAAGTCCTATCAGACGTGGAGAACCCTCGTCCCAGGACCCATTTTTAAAATATCAAACAGTCCCAGCAGACGTGGACAACCCTCGTCCCAGGACCCATTTTCAAAATATCAAACAGTCTCATCGGACGTGGAGAACCCTCGTCATGAGACCCCTTTTCAAAAATCAAACAGTCTCATCGGACGTGGAGAACCCTCGTCATGAGACCCCTTTTCAAAAATCAAACAGTCTCATCGGACGTGGAGAACCCTCGTCATGAGACCCCTTTTCAAAAAAATCAAGCAGTCCTAGCTTGACGTGGAGAACCCTCGTCCTAGGATCCCCTTTCAAAAATATCAAACAGTCTCATCGGACGTGGAGAACCCTCGTCATGAGACCCCTTTTCAAAGCAAAAACCAAAGGTAGAAACCGCCTGAAGGGTCAAACAAAGGTAGAAACCGCCTGAAGGGTCAACAAAGGTAGAAACCGCCTGAAGGGTCAATCAAAGGTAGAAACCGCCTGAAGGGTCAACTCATGGTAGAAACCGCCTGAAGGGTCAAATCAATGGTAGATACCGCCTGAAGGGTCAAATGAATGGTAGATACCGCCTGAAGGGTCAAAATGATGGTAGAAACCGCCTGAAGGGTCAAAATGATGGTAGAAACCGCCTGAAGGGTCAATCCAATAGTGAAAATCACTTAAATGGTCAACTCAATGGTCTGATCCACCATACGGATCAAAATCCTTAGCAAATTCCAAATGGGACGCGTCTTCCTTAGATTCCTATCAGTTAGGAATCCCATTATGGTTTGACCTACCATACGAGTCAGAGCTTAACCTTTCTAGGATACTCTAGTAACGAGTTCCTAGAAATTCTCTTGAATCCATCAAACACCGCGAAAATCGCACAAACATCGAACAGGTAAGTGGCAGGTATGCCTTTCTATTATCTCACTCTCTCATGTCACATGAACATTTCCCCCCTTCAAGAAAGAGCATACGTGGACAAGCATGAAGATTGGATGTCATGACTCATTTTCCTTTAGTTTCCCGAGTCGAGTCGATCAGGACTCAGGTGTCACCTTATCTTTGAGAGAAACCTCTAACGAGATTCCTCTCAAAGAGGGGCAGCTGTTGACACCTAAATTTTGATCAACTTTTTTTTTTTTTATTTTTTTTTTTTTGAAAATTCATAGAAAATCCACAAAAAGTTGAAAAATTGAAAAATCAATTTTGGTGACCTTAGCCAAGCTAAATGAACCATTTTGACCAAAAAAATAATTTTCATAATTTTCATTTTTTTAATATATTTTCGAAAAATACAAAAAAAAAGAAAAAAAAGAAAAAGAAAATCAAGAAAATCAAGAAAAATAATATTTGAGGTCACAAAAATATATAAAAATATTCGGTATTTTTATTTTTATTTTATCCATTTTCTGACCTCATAAATAGTAAAATTCAGGTTTGATTTTAGGTGTTCTTTGATCATCATAAAATTGAATTTGGCAAAAATATTAGTAATGATTAAAAGGAAAAGGAGTGAAAACATCATCATTTAAAAGAAAAGGGGACTAATCATTTTGTCTTCGCTTTTGATTATTTTATTATTTTTACTTTTTAGTATTTTATTTTATTATTATTTTATTATTTTATTTTTAGTATTTTAGGCACCTCCCCCCATCATCCGTGGCTTCTTCTCCTTCTCCTCCTCCTCCTCCTTCTCCTTCTTCTTCTTCTTCTTCTTCTTCCTCTCCCGCGGATTTTTTTTCCCCATATTCTCTCTTCCATTTTTTTGTCATCACACTACCACCCTCCACATTTCTTGCGTTTCCGGCCGATTGGACCGTTGGATCGAGCTGAATTTTTTGTGTACAAGGTCTTCTTGATCCCTTCTTCATATTCACCGTTCGGATCTTTAAACAAATCTCTCAAAGTGGTCGCACAGCAGCCAAATCAGAGGCTGTTCCAGGCGTGGGAACTGTATACCCGCCGACATTGCTTGAGTTTCCGGCCGATTGAACCGTTGGATCGAGCTGATTTTGTGTGTGCAGGGTCTTCTTAACCTCTTCTTCATATCCACCGTTCGGATCTTTAAAAAGATCTCTCCAAGTGGTCGCACAGCAGCCAAATCAGAAGTTTTTTCCTGGCGCGGGAACTGTTCATCCGCCGGTATTTCTTCAGTTTTCGATCAATTCGACCATCGGATCGAGGTAAAATTTTGTGTATAATCTCATCTCAATTATTTCTTCATCTTCACCGTTCGGATTTGTGAAAATAGTTCAACGTCCTCCTCATCCGAGCTCGGATTATTATTTATTTTGTATTTTTTCGTATTTATTGTGTATTTACTTTATGTCATAGCATTTCTATATTTCGCATAAAAGACCCAGAATCGGAAGGCCGAGCCTCCTGTTGGTGTCTAAATATTTGCTGTGTATTTACTTTATGTCATAGCATTTCTATATTTCGCATAAAAGACCCAGAATCGGAAGGCTAAGCCTCCTATTGGTGTCCAAGGTGTTTTATTTATTTATTTTCTGTAAATTATATTGTGCTACCCCAGAATCGGAAGGCCGAGCCTCCTGCTGGTGGTTTATACCCCCACACATTGTTGCACGAGCACCGACGGACTCCGACGTCGTAAAATTCACCGGATCCCATCTCCTTTGCTTATGTTTATGTTGTATAATGACTTAATATCTTCTTTATTTTTTGCATTGTGTTGCGTCCTATAAAAACAAAAACAAAAACAAAAAATGCTAGATTGGATGGCTGCAGATGAGCCACGTGTCGTGATCCGATGATTTTCAGAATAAAAAATATTTTTAACATTAAAAGAAATGAATTTCGAATTTTACAAAAATTAAAATGATTCGATTGTCACCAAGACGCCACGTGGCGAGTTAGGGACCGTCAGTTGGGACTTATTTTCAGGAAATTTATAAAAAAAATCAAATAAAAAAAATTTCAAAAAAAATGAATTATTAATGAAAAATTCAAAAAAAATTTGAGAAAAATTGCAGAAAATTCAATCAACTTAGGTACCGAAAGGGCGTTGGTAATGACACCAGCGTAACCAAGTCCCCGAACCCAAAATCTCTGGTTCTGCAGAACTGATCGATCTCTCCCAATCGATCAGTAAGGTTTCCGGTCTACCCTCCAAGAAAGACCGGTGGCGACTCCAAATGCATGCACAAGTTGCACATGCCACCACGACCACACTAAGGTCGAAAGCGATCGACTCTTATCGTCGAATTCTTCTGAAAAATACTCCCGCCGCGATTTGGTATGGGCCTGGGAGGGCCCGCGCCGATCCAAGACCCGCGATCGGTAATCCATTAGCCGCGTCCGCCTTCGGACGGGTCGCGACAAATTCGCTATTATGTACGACCCTGTAGGTTCACTAAACATTATAAGTGTGCTCAAAACTCTTTTGGCGCACAAGTCATAAGCGGTCTCTAGCAATACATTATGACTACCTAAGTATAGTGAAGATCGATCTTCGACACAACCTAAACCACAACTCATGTTTAAAGTATCGACCTTCATTGGTTCCTAGGGCAGACCACTAACACTACAAGTGTAACGAATTGGGCCATCGTTCCAGGGATTGTCCATAGCGGAGGGTGGCTAATATTGTTGAGCATGATGATGAAGTCTATGAAGAAGAGTAGGTGGATGAGGAAGAAGTAGATGATGAAGTGGGTGAGCAAGTTAACTGTGTCGTCCGACGACTATTACTTGCCCCGCGGATAGAAGATACCCAACGGAATCAACTCTTTCGCGATTGATGTATTGTCAACGGCAAGGTATGTGATGTCATCATTGACAACGGTAGTTGCGAAAATATAGTATCAAAGGCCTTGGTGGATCATTTCAGTTGAAGATAGAGCCGCATCTCACACCTTATACAATCGGGTGGATTCGTAAAGGAGAAGAACTTAAGATAACTCAGTTATGTCGTCTACCTATTTCGATTGGGAGATCATATCAGGATATTATCATTTGTAACGTTGTGGAGATGGATGCATGCCATGATTTATTATGGCGACCTTGGCAGTATGATGTTGATATTACTCATTGAGCTAGGGAGAATACTTATTCTTTTGTGTAAAAAAATATTAAAATTACTTTGAAACCAAATAGTAGTCCTCCCCATATTCCAAAGAAGCAAGGCGCCGACGTTATGTTAAATGTCCGTAAAAATGAAGGAATGTATATGATTGTGGAGAAAGGCGGTCAACAAATTGTTGTTCGTATTCCTAATATTCTTAAGCCCTTGTTGAAGGCATTCGGTGATGTTATGCCTGCAGACTTACCAGACGGATTACCTCCTTTGAGGGAAATCCAACATGAGATTGATTTTCTTCCATGTGCCAATCTTCCTAATTTGCCGCATTATCGCAGGAATCTGAAGGAGAACAAGATTTTATAAGATCAAGTGGGAGAGCTCCTTTGAAGGGGTTTCGTGCGCGAGAGCAAAAAACCTCGTGCTGTTCCTGCGCTTCTCACACCGAAGAAAGACGGAAGTATGCATATGTGTGTTGATAGCCTTGCCATCAACTGGATTACCATCAAGTACATATTTTTGATTCCCCAACTTGACGATATGCTTGACAGACTTGCTGGATCAAGGGTCTTTACAAAGATCGATCTACGTAGCGGATACCACCAAGTTCTTATCCGTCCTGGTGATGAGTGGAAAACGGCTTTTAAGACAAGTACAGATTTGTATGAATGGCTTATTATGCCATTTGGACTCACTAATGCGCCCGGCACTTTCATGCGTTTGATGACTCAGGTTCTCAAACCTTTTATTGGCAAGTTTGTGGTGGTTTTCTTTGATGATATTTTGATATATAGTCCAGATGATCGGCAGTACATGGAGCACCTGAGAGATGTCTTACTGGCCTTGCAATCGAACCAATTGTTTATTAATATGAAAAAGTGTAGTTTCATGACAGAATGACTTCTTTTCCTGGGTTTTGTTGTTGGAGCAGATGGCCTTCACGTAGATGTAGAAAAGGTGGCGGCAATCCGCAGTTGGCCAGTACCTCAGAATCTTGGTGAGGCTCGTAGTTTCCATGGCCTTGGGACATTCTACCAGTGCTTCATCAGGAATTTTAGCACCATTATTGCCCCAATAATTGATTGTTTGAAGAAAGGGAAGTTTCATTGGGCTGATGAAGCTAAAACCAGTTTTAATCTCATCAAAGAAAAGCTCTTTACTGCTCTGTTGACACCTGATTTTTGACCAAGTCTTTTTCAGTTTTATTTTCGAAAAATCATAAAAAATTCATAAAAAGTCAAAAAATTACAAAATCAACTTTGGTGGCCTTGGCCAAACCCAAGGAACCATTCTTGACCAAAAAATAATTTTTCGTATTTTTCACATTTTTTAATATTTTTTAGAAAATAGAAAAATACTTAAAAAAAATCAAGAAAAATAGCATTTGAGGTCACAAAAATATGGAAAAATATCCAATATTTTTCTTTTTAATCCCTTGTATTTTAGACCTCACAAAAAATCCAAAATCAGATTCAATTTTAGGTGTTCCTTTGTAACCCGTAGTATTGAATTTGAAGAAAAAATAACAATTGAGTCCTTTAATTTGCAATTTTGGCATTTTTTAAAATCTTGACATTCAATCTAACTATCCCCTATTTCAATTTAGCCCAATTGTTTGCGCAGTTTGCTCAATTGCACGAATTTGACAAAATTATATACTAAAATTGCATTTTAGTCCTTGAAATCAAGCATAATTGAAATTACTTTCAATTCAAGGGCTATCATTGCAAATTAAACATGCTACCCAATAGATTTCACCATTTTAAATCGATTGGAATAGGTGGTTTGACTCAATTTGATCATTTGCACTCTCAATTACACGATCCCCAATTTCCAATTTAATGACAATTTGGGGGTTTTGTGGAAATTGATGAAAACTTTTGGGTAAAACCACATTTCTAGATAGAATTCATGCTCTAGATTCGATTTTAAGGTTCAATTGCAAAATTTTTCCATTAATTTGGGATTAATTTGAAAAATCCTGTTCGAAAACGGTTCAGACCGGTCAGACCGCCGGTCCGACCGGTCGAACCGGTCCAGAACAGTGTCGTCTTCCTCAAAACGATCGTGCAAATGAACAGTGACAGGTCGAATTTCCAAGACCAAATTGAAGGACAATTCGCGACTAATTGAAGGAGGAATGGTGGGCGTTTTGTTCCTCTGACCTTCCCCCGTCGATTGACACCAACGGCACCATCCGACGTCGCCGGAGGAAGGAGTAATCGGCCGGTCAAGGACGCGAGACCTGTAAAAGTCAAACAACGATAAGAACAGCTCAAATCCATGCCAAATTCATGCGAAATGAGACTCGTCGAGGGACCTAATGAAGCCGAACGGAATACCCAGCTTCTCCGTCGCCGTTAGCATGTCATTTGGCACGTGATGACACGTGAGTTGAAGAGGGCAGAGGATTCCCCGTTCGGCGCCAAAACTCGAAGGGCTATATAAGCCTGTGGGAGGGCTTTCAGTTGGAGGACGGTTGGTTCAGTTCGAAGGAAGGGAACAGAATCGCGCGAGAGAGAGGGAACACAATAGAGAGATCGTTCTCCGACCCCTGTCGTCGAGAACTTGAGCTCGACTGCAAGGCGTCGGTTGGGCCATCTCCAGCCAAACCAAAGCCAGGGAAGACCATCTAAAGTCCGCCCAGAGCGTCAGGAAGCGATCGCCACCGGCCACGCCTCGCGAAATCGCAAGAACAGGTAAATCATAGCTTCGAGTTCTTCATTGAGCATCAATGGCAGACCTTGCATTCCTTGCTCAATCATGCAATTAATGTGTGCGTTTCATTCCCCGAACATCACTGACCACGCTCGCATCTCCATTTTGCATCGACTTTGCTCGCATACCCTGAATCGAGTCCTCCGATTTAGCCTCCATAGTCGATCCTTGCCCAGCCAAATCTGGGCCGAGCGAGCTCAATCGGAGCTCGAGGTAAGTCTTCTGAACCTCCATTTATGCTATTCTGTGACTGAATTTCTTTGATTTTGAGTGAATCGCATGATTGAGCTTCCATGGCCGTACTCGGCGATTTGCACGATGTTCTTGATTCTGCGAATGAGATGCTACGATCCTTAGATATGTTAAGCTAGAGACGATCGCGAGTCGATTAGAGTTAGTCTCGCACGATTTCATTAAGATTCCACCGTAGGATCGTCGCCGGAGATCTTCAGCCGTCCATTCCGCCGGGGTCGAGAGGTTGAAGACGAAGCTGACGTGGCGCGGTCAACCGGTCAAAGTCCTAGGTGTCAGTCTGTTATTGGTCCACGTGTCGGTCTAGTCAGCAGGCCGTTAGCAGTTTGTTATTCGAATTAATAGATCGGACGGTCGAGAATAATCGAGGCTAATAAATGGTGACCGTCCGATTAGCAAGTAAAAATATCCGAAAATCATTTTTGAATCGGAAATCCGAGTTGATCAGAAACGGTGTCGTTCGGCTAAATGGGAGGGCGACGTCGTTTAGGTTAGTGGGATCGGACGGTCCGGATCAAGTCCCATGTTATAATCACAGCCGTAGGTTTTAGTAATTTGATCAGACGGCCCTGATCGAGTCTTCGTCTAATCTGAACCGTAGATTCCAGTCAGACAATCCAATGGCCGTGGATTAGCCACGCGGTTCAGTAGCGACCGTCGGATCAAGGCTAGTAATCCGAAAATAAATAATGCGTGATACGGCGTCGTTTCGACCGGGGGCTTTGCGGGTCCGGATCTGGGCCGGGTTCCGACCCGGTCCGAATAATATTTTTAAATAAAAAATCAAAAAATGATTTAAAAAAATAATAATAATAATAAAAAATCAGAAAAATCTTAGAAAATCCAAAAAATGCTAGAAAATTCCAGAAAATTCCAAAAAAATGTGGAAAAATTGTGGAAAAATCCTAGATATTCCAGAAACCCCCAAAAATCGAGGGTTGATCACAGACAACTGGTCAACCCTATTTTTGGGGTTTCTTACCCAATTTTCCGAGACTTGACGACATTACCCTTTAGGGGTAAGTCGCCTCTGCTGTGCATGCAAGATAAGGCCGATAACGCCAAGGTGAGAATTAGGGTCGATTAGACGACCAATTCTTAGGTTTGGGTTTTCGAGTCTCACCTCTTTTCTCAAAATGACGATTTTGCCCTTTAATGGGAAAATCGTCTTTCTTGTCTCAATCGAGTTCTGAAAATTGTTTAAAGTTAGGGTTTGGGTCAGGAGGATGACCAACCCTAATATTTGAGGTTTTCAGTTCTCATCTTTACCCAAATGACGACTTTACCCCTCCAAGGGTAAAATCACTTGAAAATTCCAGAAAAATCCTGAAAATTCCCGAAAAATAGGAAATGGATTGGATTGATGGCCAATCCTATTTCCACTGTCTTTTGACTTCCCAATTCGTCTAAAATGACAGATTTACCCTTTTAGGGGTAAATTTCCCCCGAATTATTCAAAATTAGGATTCTCCCCCTCATGGGCGAATCATGTCCAAATCACTCCTAAGCCTTGATTGATATTTCTCTAGGCTAATAGGGCCTCATTAGGGATATCATGCTGATTTCATGTGCTTTATCCGCATGTACTGGATCCTCGATTTGCGCACTTATTTTTAATGATTGTGAGTGATAGGGTAGCATTTCCCATCTGCATGAACTCCTAGATTTAAGATCTGTCCCCCACTCGTCTGTATGAAATCCTAGGATCAGATAAACCATTCAGCTTAGGTACCGAAAGGGCGTCAACTCTGACAGTTGGCGTAACTAAGTCCCCGAACCCACTTCTCTGGTTTCCGCAGAATCGAATAGACCACTCCCAACTATTCGATAGGGTTTCCGATCATACCCTCCACGAAACGATCGGTGGCGACTCCTTGGCATGAACACTCGTCACATGTCACTAGACCACACTGAAGGTCGACCACGTATATCCAGCAGTTGCGATTTGGGTAATGGACCTTGGGAGAGGCCCGCGTCCGATCCAGCCAGCGATCGGGCGGCCCATTAGCCCGCTCCCGCCTTTCGCGAGCTCGGGAGAGGGTCGCGACAGACTGGCGACTCCGCTGGGGAATTATTATAAACCAGAATCTCTGGTTACGAATTTCAGGGGACTTGAGCCGATTAAAAAGTTGTTTGGTTTATCTGACCTTGTTTTCTGCAGATGCTCTCGAAGGTGAGGTACGTACACTAACCATTGTGTTAGATGTTTTTGCAGATTGGAGAAATAAGGGGTGGAGTGATTGTTGACATCTTTCCTGCAGGTTGGAGTTGGGAATGTATGTTTATCTTACGCACATACTGAAGCGATGTTTTGATACAAACTACTGTGCATGACTTTGCATTGTGATGATCACGACACATTGCACACACTGGCGGTCAAACCCCGACTGCAAACCACCTCTAGGTTACCTTAGATAGGGAAAGGGTGCGAAAAGGATCTTATGTTTGATGGCACTTGAGACTTTCGTATTCATTCCCGCCTACCATCTGCATTGGCGATATCTAGCCCTCTTGGGTAGGTACCCTTGGGGAGGAATTTGCCTCGTGTGGATCGTGGGAGCCTGAGCCGTAGGTTCCTCACCTGACTTTCGGTTTTCCTTTTTAGAGTATACCCACTTGTCGCATGCGCATGTCCATGGATGGTTGGTATACCTAAAACCACCCATTGATACAGGGATCATTCCACATCCCCCAAAGTGTGGTTGGTAAGACATTTATCTCTAAACGTACTTTATTTCCTGCTCCATGATATGACTCATACATTGCATACATCCATGTGCATTCGCATCATGAAGATTACTCGGGTGACTAATGAGAACAACAATGATTATGGGGTAGGATGTCGCTGTTCCCTAAGAGCTCGACGGAGTTGGTGACCTTCGAGTACTTGAGAAAAGTTACTCGCCCCGGACCAAACACGAGGCTACACTTTATTAGATTCGTATATGGTCGGGAACTGACTGGACGTAAGCTGGGGTATGCTGAAGACTGTCAAACCCGCTACTACGCTGATAATCTCAGATTCAAGCGACAATCAGACGAAATGATGAAGGATTATCTGGAGATGAAGAGACAACGTCGCAACCAGCTAGCTAGGGAAGCGTACGCCCGCAGGAAGGCTGAATTGCTGGCCAAAGAGAACATACCCATGATTACTTCTTGGGGTAGGAAGAGACGCCCTGCAATCAAGACCAAGCCAAGGCGCATCACACTCAAAAAAGTGGAACCCGAGAAGGCTCCCGAAGTCATCGTACCCTGGACTAGAAAGTGGCCGGAGGAACTACAACCTCTCGACCAAACCACTGAAGATAACTCCCCTACCCTAGATTAAAGGAGAATTCCTGACCGACTGTCATTTGGGTAGACTTCTGAAGAAAGAGTGATCTAGACCCTCACGTTCCATTGTCTTTTATGGCTTTCTTGTAAAAAAAAAAAACCTTTCTGTACCGTTCTTCTATTAGATATCTTGACTGAAGTAAAAGTACATCCCCACTTTGTTCCTTTGATGTGTTGACCAATGGAATGTGACATTGCTGTTGTTGACACCTAAATTTTGATCAACTTTTTTTTATTTATTTTTATTTTTATTTTTATTTTGAAAATTCATAGAAAATCCATAAAAAGTTGAAAAAATTGAAAAATCAATTTTGGTGACCTTAGCCAAGCTAAATGAACCATTTTGACCAAAAAAATAATTTTCATAATTTTCATTTTTTTATATATATTTTCGAAAAATACAAAAAAAAGAAAAAAAAAAGAAAAAGAAAATCAAGAAAATCAAGAAAAATAATATTTGAGGTCACAAAGATATATAAAAATAGTCGGTATTTTTATTTTTATTTTATCTATTTTCTAATCTCATAAATAGTAAAATTCAGGTTTGATTTCAGGTGTTCTCTGATCACCATAAAATTGAATTTGACAAAAATATTAGTAATGATTAAAAGGAAAAGGAGGGAAACATCATCATTTAAAAGGAAAAGGGGACTAATGATTTTGTCTTCTCTTTTTGTTATTTTATTTTATTTTTACTTTTTTTATTTTTTTATTTTATTATTATTATATTTTTTTTTTCTTTCTCTCTCTCTCTCTCTCTCCCCACTCCCTCTCTCCTTCCTGCTGCCTATTTATCTCCTCCCCCTCATCATCTCCCGACTCTTCTTCTCCCTCAACTCTCTCTCTTTCATTTTCGTTTTTTCCTCTCGCTCAGCTCGCCGCCCAGATAAAAAACCGTCCGGATTTTCGGCCATAACTATTTCGTTAGACATCGTATGCGCACGAGCCATATACCATTGGAAAGCTTATTCTCTTGCCGTTCTAATGACATATAGTGAGCCCAATTTGGACCAGCCGTTTGTCCCGTAGAGCTGTTTGAAGGAGCAAAGGTCAGACTGATCAGACTTGAGTCCGCGGGTGCCAAATTGGATTTTCGGGTTTGTTTTGGGTTCAATCTTGGTAAGACCACCTCTCACTCCTTGTTAAGACATATATTATTGTGTTTTATGGTTTGAAGATGGATTATATTTGGATTTAAGGGCTGATCCCTTATTGTTTTGTTCGAAAAATCTGAACCGGTTCTGTCAAGGTGGTGCCGTGAACATTGTGAGTGATTCAAGGGCTTGCCTTGCTTCCAATATTCGATAAGATGTCTCTAGCACCTAAATTAGGAATCTAGCAAGCTGAGATTGTAGTCTAGTTGAGTTTTGGATGGGTTTTAATGGTTGAATTGAAGGAGTTTTCTGGGACAGATTCTGGTCATTGGGCGATTGAAAACCGTCCGGTTTTTCGGCCATAACTCTTTCGTTATAAACCGTATGGGAACGATCCATATACTGTTAGAAAGCTTATTCTCTTGCCGTTCTAATGACATATCGTGAGTCCAATTTGACCGAGCCATTTGTCCCGTAGAGCTGTTTGAAGGAGCAAAGGTCAGACTGATCAGACTTGAGTCCGCGAGGGCCAAATTGGATTTCCGAGCTTGTTTTGGGTTCAATCTTGGTAAGACCACCTCTCACTCCTTACATTTTACCTATTAGACCCAGAATCGGAAGGCCGAGCCTCCTGTTGGTGTCTAAATATTTGCTGTGTATTTACTTTATGTCATAACATTTCTATATTTCGCATAAAAGACCCAGAATCGGAAGGCCGAGCCTCCTGTTGGTGTCTAAATATTTGCTGTGTATTTACTTTATGTCATAGCATTTCTATATTTTGCATAAAAGACCCAGAATCGGAAGGCCGAGCCTCATGTTGGTGTCTAGATATTTGCTGTGTATTTACTTTATGTCATAGCATTTCTATATTTCGCATAAAAGACCCAGAATCGGAAGGCCGAGCCTCCTGTTGGTGTCTAAATATTTGTTGTGTATTTACTCTATGTCATAGCATTTCTATATTTCGCATAAAAGACCCAGAATCGGAAGGCTAAGCCTCCTATTGGCGTCCAAGGTGTTTTATTTATTTATTTTCTGTAAATTATATTGTGCTACCCCAGAATCGGAAGGCCGAGCCTCCTGCTGGTGGTTTATACCCCCCGCACATTGTTGCACGAGCACCGACGGACTCCGACGTCGTAAAATTCACCGGATCCCATCTCCTTTGCTTATGTTTATGTTGTATAATGACTTAATATCTTCTTTATTTTTTGCATTGTGTTGCGTCCTATAAAAACGAAAACAAAAAAATGCTAGATCGGACGTCTGCAGATGAGCCACGTGTCGTGATTAGGTGATTTTCAGAATAAAAAAAAATTTCCAAAAAAATGAATTATTAAGGAAAAATTCAAAAAAAAAATTGAGAAAAATTGCAGAAAATTCCTAAAAAAAATTCTAAAAATTTTTGAAGGCTGAAAATGACAAAAAAAATTGATTTGTTTCCATTTTTTGGATTTTCTCTCATTTAATCCAAAATGGCGATTTTACCCCTCAAAGGGTAAATCGTCTTTGATATTCCGATGAATTGTGGAAATTGCTTAGAATTTGGTGATGGGCCAGATAGGTGGCTAAACCTTATGTCTAAGATTTCCACATTTCATTCCCATTTTTAGAAAATGACGATTTTACCCCTTCGAATGGTAAATCGGTTTCTAAAATTCCAGAAAATCATGAAAATTGCAAAAAAAAAAATATAGGAAATGGGTCAATTGAGTGACCAAACCTATTTTTGACATTGTTTTACTCCGGATTCATTCCGAAATGACGATTTTTCCCTTTTTAGGCAAATCGTCCCTTTTGTCTCAAAATTACGACTTTACCCATGATGGGTAAAATCATGTCTAAATCATTCCTAAGCTTGATTGATACTTATTTAGGCTAATAGAGCCTTATTAGGAGTGTCATGTTGATTTGATGTGATTATTTTACATGTTTGGATTCATTGATTTGCGCATTTTATTATTGATTGTGATTGCTAGGATAGTCATTCCTATTTGCATGAATTCCTAGATTTAGGATTCGTACTCCACTCATCTGCATGAAATCTTAGGTAAGAAAATTCAGTCAACTTAGGTACCGAAAGGGCGTCAACTCTGACAGTTGACGTAACTAAGTCCCCGAACCCATTTCTCTGGTTATCGCAGAATTGAATAGAAACTCCCGACTATTCAATAGGGTGGTCCAATCATACCCTCCAAAAAATGATTGGTGGCGACTCCATGGCATGCACACTTAGCACATGTCACCAGACCACACTGAAGGTCGACTACGCATACCTCCGTTGCGATTTGGGTAACGGGCCTTGGGAGAGGCCCGCGTCCGACCAGACTGGACGGCCCATTAGCCCTCGAGAGCCCACATGCAACCTCGAGAGGGTCGCGACAGACTGGCGACTCCGCTGGGGACTTAGAGAACTTGAGCCGATTAAAAAGTTGATTGATTTTTCTGACATGTTTTATGCAGATGCTCTTCAAGTTGAGGTACGTACTTTAACCCTTGAGGTGTTAAATGTTTTTGCAGATTGGAGAAATAAGGGGTGAAGTGTTCATTAACTCTGCCTTATGCAGGTAGGAGTTTAGGATGTATGATTGTGTGGATGTTTATATTGAAGCGGTGTTTGCTAAATGAAATGCATGTTTATTGCTTTAGCACGACACAATGAACACACACAGCCGCGCCTAAAACCTCGGGCGCCCTCTTTAGGAAAATAATAGAAGGAATTGAAAATGGAATCTCCGTGAGGAAAAACACGGGGTAATCCATTTTTAATTCTGCTCATTTCGAACTATGGATTGGGTCCCAATGCAACGATAGTTGTGCAATGGAATCTACCCTTTCTAGAACTCGAAGTGGGAGCCTTGGCCTTAGGTTCCAAACCCTATTTTGATTCTTAGAAGTCAAACCTCACTGGTCTCATGCGCATGTATGTGAATGATTGGTACACCTCGAAACCAAAAGGTCATTCAGCGCCGCTTATGAATCAAAATCCAAAGACTTGTGTGAAGAATCAGTCGCGAGTTTAAACGAACCAGGATGGCATGGAAAAGCGCTGGACCACCCTGGAGAGTCAACTGATGAGGGCAAATGCCTTTTGACCGGGGCAGCCGGGTCAAGTGTAAAGACGTGTCGTTCCTAATTGATTTTCAATCAGATACCGGCATAATATTTCCTATCTTTTCCTCTCAGGTGAAAAACAGGTACAGAAGGAAAATCCATTTGTGGATAGACACGAGGGACATGTTTTACATGGCATACATTTGTCAAAAATGTCCTCATCCGATCACATGCAAGATGATCATGGAACGATGGTGAAACTGTAATCGTTCCAATAAGCCCTTCGAATATTATACCTGACGGGGACCTTTATGTCTTTTGTCTACAGGATAGGATGGCCAAAGACAAACGAAGGAAAATTTATTTTCCCTATAAGACGAAAAGAAATGTGCCTTCAGCAGATGTCACCCATTGTGATTGCAATGACAAATTGAATCAAATTATGAAGAGGGAGCAACCTAATTAGGATTGGCTCTCCCTAAATCGAAAAAGTTGTATCCGTTCCAAATCGGATTGACTGGTTCACGAGTTGAAATGGTTCCTCATTCTTGCAGGTGATGACGAGAATGAACGGGCCCATTGAAAAATTTCCAGCATCTTGGATGCCAGAAGTGACCAGAGCGGGGATAGTAAATCCGTAATCGTTTCAATTAAAGCTCCTTACGCGGTGATTGACTCTTTCACTCCTTTCATCGCGCAGGTTGTTGAAGTACTCAATCACGAGTAAACCCATTTTTGCGGATGTCAAATAGCCTGAATGCGTCAATGCAACAAAATGCAAAAGGGAGTTAGCTGGGGCAAGCGTCACCTAGCTACGACAAATCACGCCCAACTGGGGCAAGCGAATCATTTGTGCGCCGGACAAAGAATAACGTTTCTTCTCTGGCAAAATCAATGGACGCAACTGTAGAGTCGTCCGCATCAGAATTAAACCCAAGATACGAATATGGGTGAACGGTAACCTTGTATCGTTCCATTTTGGTCTTCGAAGACTACATGCCTAACATGAGTTTTTACTCATTTAACAGGGAGTCGTTGGCACCGAAAGCCTCAAAAGAAAAGAACTCGCCAACGAGGAGGCGAATAAAGCTATTGACCTTGGGAGTCAGCACTCCAAGAAATGGTCTTTGATTATAAGACCTAGTGGAGGGTAAAAAGTATCGCTCCTACGTCCCATGCTTTGACATGCATTTTGATAAAAATTTTCTTTTTTCCTTGAATAAAAGGAACCTTGAAGAATGGCGCTGGAATGCGCCCAAAAACACAAATGGATCTCCTCTGGGGCAAATCCTTGAGAATGATTCATCGCCAACCAAACAGAGGGATCAAGACCACAAGATAGAGGGCCAAATCCTGCAAGCCGCGAGTTTGTGTTCAAATGGAAATACAAAGCAAGAACAAGGCTGTATCGTTCCAATTTGCCTTGAATTTTGGAACGCAAACTGACAACTAATTCCTGTCTTTGACAGGGGATCGCCATCAAGGTGAAACAGGTTTTCACACTCCATGAATTACCCGTTGGAATACACGACCGAGGGTAGGATTGTCGCGACCCGTCCGGAAGCGGACGCGGCTAATGGATTACCGATCACGGGTCTTGGATCGGCGTGAGCCCTCCCAGGCCCATACCAAATCGCGGCGGGAGTATTCTTCGACGATAAGAGTCGATCGCTTTCGACCTTCAGTGTGGTCGTGGTGGCATGTGCAAATTGTGCATGCATTTGGAGTCGCCACCGGTCTTTCTTGGAGGGTAGACCGGAAACCTTACTGACCAATTGGGAGAGATCGATCAGTTCTGCGGAACCAGAGATTTGGGTTCGGGGACTTGGTTACGCTGGTGTCATTACCAACGCCCTTTCGGTACCTAACGCGAGTGATTTTCCTAGCTAAGAGTTCATGCAGGCGTAATTTTAGGTGAGGTAGGTTTGATTCAAGGTTTCATGCAGATTGGAAGACTATTCCTATCAATCACAATCAACTTTAATGAAAGCGCAATCAAGTGCATAAATAAATCACATCAATGCACATCAATTCAAATCAACGGCTTCCTAATATAGCCATAAGGGCTTTAGGGAGGCGTGATTTGGGACCATGGGTAAAATGGGAAGATTTTGGAGGCGATTTAGCCCGAAGGGCAAAATCGTCAATTTTTGGAAGGTTTGGATACCGAATTACCCAAAATATTCCATGGCCAGTAGTTTGTGGCCATTTCCCAATTTTGAGAATTTTTTGGAATTTCTAGATTTTTCTTCAATTTTCTGGAGGACAATTCGCCCAAAGGGCGAAATCGTCATTTTAGAGGGATCGGGGTTCAAAACACCCGGGATGAGCCTTGGCCAGTTGATTGTGGCCATTTCCTATTTTTGGGGATTTTCTTGGATTTTTTAGAATTTGTTTTGGAAGACGGTTTGCCGGAAGGGCAAAACCGTCATTTCTGGAAAGATCGGGGGTCCAATGACCCGAAACAGGTCGTGGCCAGTTGAATGTGGCCATTTCCTATTTTCTGGAATTTTTTAGAATTTTTCTGAATTTTTAGAATTTTTTTTGAATTTTTTTATGATTTTCCATTTTTTATTGATTTTTGAATTTTTTTTATTATTATTTTATTATTTTCTGAAATTTTTTTTAATAATTGAAATTATTATCAGGGCCGGGTTGGACCCGGCCCACGACCCGGACCCGCGCCCAGGCCCCGGCCCGCCTCTCTCACGCTCAAAACGGCGCCGTTTCGCATATTGAGAACGAACGCCTTAGATTGAGCCACGTGAAGTATTTTAGGCCGTTAGATTATTTTTTATTATTTTGATTTTCTGTTAACACTGCGCGCTGAAGTGGCCGCCACGTGGCTGCCACGTCAGCGCCACGTGGCGTTGACCAGGTCAACAAGCGTTGACTGGTCAAAGTCTCACCGGGGAAGACGACCGACGCCGGCGTTCCCTCGCCGGCGCCTCGTCGGAGGGCGATATCTCAGCCCTCCGACGTCCAAATTGCGTGAAACCAACGGCATTAGACTCGTAAAGACTTCATCTACAACATACCAGAAGCTCGAGGCAGCAGCTCAACCTTTCGTACGCCTGCAACTCTGGCCGACGCTAATCTCCGGCGAGGACATCGTCCTATCCATTCTACACGTAATATATTCAATCTAAACTATCAGGGAGCTTCCTGGGAGTCTCAAAGAACTTACCTGATCATCGTGGCGCTTCTTCCTGGTCTGAGATGAACCACGGAGCCCGTGACCAGTGAGAGAGAGGTGAAGGTCGACTCGCCGGTTCCGGCCATGCCACGGCGCGAGAGCAACACGAAATAAAGCAGCAGGATGTATGAAGGGAATTGCAGGTCATAAATCTCAAAACCACCGACTCTAGCCTAATCTACCATGGGAGGCCGAATGCGAGCTCGATGATGAGTCTTGCGTTTTTAGGCGATCCCAAGTGAGTCTGAGAGGTAAATGAGCTCCCTCGTGACGTCGTCGAGCTCGATGGATGGTTCGCCGGCTTCGCTTCTCCTCCGAACGTGACGACGAGGGCTTGGAATCATCCGCCGAACGCCATGGCTTTTCCCTGCCGCTGCGTCATGGAATGCCAAAAAAAAAGAAAAAGGCCTCTGATCCCTTCCCCTTTCCCGCTTAAAAAAATCGCCACCTCCTCCTTTTTGGGCAGTGGTTGCACGAAGGCCCAAGGAGGAGGAGAGATTCCTGGTCAAAAGAAGGGCTGGCCCAAAAAAACGAGTGCAAAAGCGTGGGGGCTGCGTGAGTGAAAGGAAGCGTGCAGGAGCCGGGGGGGAGCGGGAGAGGAAAACATAAAATAATAATACTTATAAAATAAAATAAAATAAAATAAAATAAAATATATATATATATACATATATATATATATATATACAAAAATTATGAAAATTATTATTATTATTGTTTTGTCAAAATGGTTCATTTAGCTTGGCCAAGGTCACCACAATTGATTTTTGTGATTTTATGATCTTTTTTTTTGATATTTTTAATTAATTTTAAAGAATAAAAATCACAATAATAGATGGTCAGAAATCAGGTGTCAACAGCTGCCCCTCTTTGAGAGGGATCTCGTTAGAGGTTTCTCTCAAAGATAAGATGGCACCTGATTCCTAACCGACTCAACTGGGAAAATGAGAGAAGAAATGCTATGACATCGAATCCTTGAGGCTCTTTGATGAAAGCTCAAATTAATCCTCAGTTTACTCTAACAATTTGAATATGGGCCGGAGTGAGAGAGGCTTATCTGAAGCTCACCTGTCGGATGCTGCTGGCTGCGACGACTTTCAAGAAGATACCTAGGACTCGTCATTCATGATATCCTAGGGAGATTTAGCTCTGACCTGTATGGTAGGTCATACCATTATGGGATTCCTAACGGCTAGGAATCTAAGGAAGGCGCATCCCACGCCCTGGGATTTGCCAAGGATTTTGATCCGTATGGTGGATCGGACCTTTGTGTCGATGCTTATGGCGGTACTTACCAATGAGTTGACCCTTATGGCGGTTTCTACCATATTTGACCCTTCAGGCGGTTTCTACCTTGAGTTGACCCTTCAGGCGGTATCTACCTTTGAGTTGACCCTTCAGGCGGTATCTACCTTTGTTTGATTTTGAAAAGGGGTCTCATGACGAGGGTTCTCCACGTCCGATGAGACTGCTTGATTTTGTTTAAAAGGGGTCCCGAGACGAGGGTTCTCCACGTCCGATGAGACTGCTTGATTTTGTTTAAAAGGGGTCCCGAGACGAGGGTTCTCCACGTCCGATAGGGTTGTTTGATATTTTTGAAAAGGATTTTTTTTTAAGGGTTTCTCTTCCCCAAGAAAATATTGGTAATCTTTGAGAAGACAGCAATTGTCCAATTGACAAAATTTTATGACTTAAGCTTTAGTCATGAGATGTGCATTTTGATGCTGGAGGTTATCCAAAACGTTCTTGCAACATGCAAATGTGATCACAAATCCCTTGCATGGAAAATCTGGATCAACAGTTTGAAAATTTCCAAAAAGAGTTTGTTCAAAACATCAATTGGAATATTTCTCGACAAGGAGGCCATCTCACCTGTTTTGAGGTGATGATTTTTAGGGGATGCACTCAATTCCCTACTGACCTGTGCCTAGGTTTTAGGCTCATTCGCAGCGCATACATTTGATCGGTCGGGGGGTCTTCCACGGGACCGTAATGTTGGGCTTGGATATTGGTTTTCAAGGGGGACCCGCTTTGGAGTCGAGGCCATCGAATGAAAATCTTCACCATCTGCTCCGGGTTTACAAGTCAAGAACCCTGCAAAATGAGAAAGAAAGAGTCTTGCTCGTACTTCTTCGAGCTAAGCTATATGTTAACCCAAGTGTCTTAGTCAGAGAAGACTGTTTCAGGGTTGTAACATTGGTAGGATTGGGGACCGAAAAAAAAGCTTGTTTTTGGCCCAGAAATTACGAAGGATTTGACATTGGTGATCATTGCCAATTTGTCACATGTCTTTTCCATTCTGCATCTTCCATTTTTGAGGTGTGCAACCGCTTTTGAGGTGTGCACAAGTCCTTTAGAGAACGTCTCTTGTGGTATCAAGAGGTTGACAATTCTGTCCGTGTTTTTGCACCACGGCTGACATCATTTGGAGAGTAGTCATCTTGATCTGACTCCTTTGCAGGGTCTTTTCATTGTATATCTAGACTTTACTGGGGATATTTTGAATAGACATCAGCCTTGCTTTTCACCATGCACTTTGCTTTTTCTTGATGTCTAGGGGTTTTTCTTTTCTTTTGGAGCTACGATGTTCAGAAAATTGTGCTAGATATACAACTTGAATCATAGCACATTTAAACGCCGATATGAGATTTTTCTATAAATCACATCTCTTGATTTCTTCCGTTCTTGGAGTGATGCAGTTTCCATCTTGAAACATCCCATGATCACCAACAGGGGTTTATGAAATGAATTTGCAGGCTCAACTTGGCTGTGCAAAGGATATGGTGTGTGGGATAGAGAAATGAATGCTTCTCGTCATCCTATGGCACTTGGATTACCATATAAACAACACACAAAGATATGTTAGTCCGAGCAAGAAAATTTCTAACCATTTTTCTCCTGATACCGCTGGACTCACCTCCATTTTGCCCCGATGTGGGGTGGTTCTTGACAGGGTTAAGAATGAAAACCGTCGTTCAAAGGGTTTATCAACGGTCACCTGTAGTGTTTGAGGGATATGAAACGAATGCCTCCGTCATCCCAACCCATGTAATCGTTGCGAATAATCCCTACTTCCGTAGGTCCAGATTTTTCTATCTGATCCGCTTCACTTCTCTCCAGTGTGTGTAGGACGTGTTTGGACTAGGCTTTGCCTCTTTTCTTTTGAGAAAACGTCCTTTTAAACGTTTTGAACTTTTGATTGGAAAAAATCTCTTTCATTTTCTCCAAAAATTTTACCCGTCAAGGGGATTTTATGATGCACCATGCATGTTCTTATTCATGTTCAGATAACCTCCTGTTTTAAGACATGAATGCCAATGAAGTTTGAATTCTATGTCTTTTCTAGACATTAGATTCTGAAAGCTTTTCTTTTTCACTCTGTTTTTTATTTAACATCTTCAATGGATTGGGGAAAGGGATACTTACCTGTCCCCCGCGGCTGGAGATCCTGAAAATGCGGAAGAAACATGTTATTGTACGTTCACGAATTTTTCAAAAAATTAGAACGATACAATTTACCCTTGGTCATGTATTCTAACGGGTAATACATGGGATGTGAAAACCTGTTCGTCTGTAAGGTGATTCCCCTGTCAAGGATAAATAACGAGTATCAATTCATATTCTCAAATTCAAGGCAAATTGGAACGATACAACTTTACTCTTGGTTCTCATCCCGTTCTGATATTGCGTATTGATATGAACAACATCTATCAAATCCGTCTATCCATTCTTGGAGTGTTTGCAACATCAATGGTTCATCTGCCCCCAGTTAGGCAACGTCTGTTCTGTTATTCGAACAAATGGCTCCTTGAGTGATTTATCCACGTTTATCACCAAATAGGTGGCTTCGCGGCCAAACGTATTTCGTATTGAAGGGGTAGATCCCATTATGTTCCGCAGGCGATTGTCATTGTTCGGAGAACTTGCTCCACGGATTAAGCGACTAATCCTCAGCCCTCAGCTTGAAGATGCTCAAAGGGTGATGTTGACACTCACGCGCAATTAGTTCTAGATATTAATGAAAGACGTTCCCGTGGGAACCTTACAGTGCGATCAACAACATATGCAATAGGAGTATTCAACCCCTTTTCTCGAAGCATTTTTCATCGAGTAGCCATGCCTTGCATCAGACGTTTGGTCACCTGCCTTGCGTCACCACTGCGATGGCCCTCCGGCTCCAAATTGATCGAGCCAAAGATTGAACTCATCGCCAAGGAAATTGCTCGGGTCTTCGAGCCATTGATGTTCAAGTTGGGTATCAACAATTGTTGGGGGCAGATTTCCTTCATCGCCTTCATTGTGAGGAACTGGAGTCTTTGAGCTGGAACCTTCATCATTGCCCTGTTAGGGTCGAGACATACATTCCTGAAGAGTATTGATCCAAGTGTCCAGCTCCTCCTCACGGAAATCACATGTTCTTTCTAGCCCTTGGTGCCCAGATTGGGTGTCGTCGACTGCAGGCGAAGGATTCCTCTCTTTGCTCTTGCCGTGAGCAATTTGACCCCTCGAATTGGAACTTCCTCCAATGACCGGCAGGTTCATATGTGCACTCTCTACCAATGCCAGATCCGCTTCAGGGACAGCATTAATGACTGATTCGCGCTCAAACTGAGGAATCTCTATGTGCTGGAATTGTGGCATATACTCTTGAGGAGTATTGTGATAGCTCGGCGGAGCATTCTGATTTGGGTCAGAGGAGTCGCTGACACGGCTGCCGGTCCCGTCATTGCTGAAACACGGTTGGGTGCTCTTGGCTCTCCAATCATCATGGTTGTAACTCTGCCCAGCACTTGAGCTCCAACTGGCTTTATGATGGTTTAACGCTATCCTTCCATCTCTTAGCAATCTCCTATAGTACTTGAGGTGAGACTCAACGTTAATTCTAGAGAGCCCTGGCACATTCATAATCTCGAGTAAGCGTAGTGGGCTAGCCGAATCAACTCCCAGCTCTCGAATTGCATCAACAAATTTGGTGTGAAGTTCATAGGTCCAGTAAAACCTTGTTCTCTTATCACCCAAAATATCGTCAATACTTCGGTAGCTATTCTCTACGGGATCTAGTCGTTTCAAAAGTTGTCCAGGGAGGGACTCACCGACTTTGGATTGGCTGGCTGCGATAACGAGTTCGTCATTGAGAGAACTCCCCCTGTGATGATTCATATCCCATTTCTCAGAGGATGTTGGTGTTGATCCTATGGTGTTGACTTGCTCATGCAGATCTCCGGCGGTATCTGGCTGTGTCGGAAAATGCTGTGGAGAATACGGTAACAGCTGAGCGTTATTCGTCAACAGGGATGGTTCATCGAGGAACACCTCGCCGAGGACAACAGGATTTCCACAATTAAGGCAGGTGGCCTTGGTCAGAGCTTCCTTATATCTCGCGCTTTCAGCTTGAAGCTTCTCATTCTCCTCCTTCAGGACCAGTAACTCCTGGTCTGCGTATTGCTGTTTCACCCGGGTTCGTTTGTTGGCGAACCAAAACTTGACCTTCGAAAGCTGCAATCCTATCTTTCGGCTCAGCTCCATTTTCTATTGTTTGCTTGGAGTGGGGCATTCATTGAAGAAAGCTTCGAGCTCTCGGATTTGGCCTGGAGTGTGGCGTTGTAGTTGCTTCCTTTTCCGACTCCGGTCATCATTGTATACTCCTTCTTCGTAGCTGAAACCTAGAATTTCATCGCTAGAGGAGTCAGTCTCCATGGCTTTCGGGCAGTATTCAGCTCCAGGATCTTCAAAGTCTCCTAGCAGTTCGTGCTCAGAAATGTCCAGGTCGGGCGTTTCTAGCAGATGGGAATAGCTTTTAAACATGATGGATCGGAGTATCTCGGGCTGATCTAGTTCACTCAGCTTTCTCTATTCGCTCTTACGTGTTTGCTCACTCTAGAAATTTTCTCAAGTGATTGTGCGTGTCCTAGAACCATCCTTCAGGCTGCATATGAAGGCCAGCAAGCAAGTGCTCCTCCCGAGACCCTGTAATTACTCATCGTCTGTATTCCCCTTTCTTTTTCCTAGTGATAGGATCACAAACTCTTTTGCATTGATTCGGTTTCATCGAGTATTGCGCTCGTCCCCTAGTTCAGTCTTCAAAGTGGTGGGTCTACAATCTTTCGGCGCCTTTTATGATTTGCTAGGCCCGAGAACGTGGGGAGCAGCGGTGGACCCGCAATTAATGACTCCGTTTAATTCATTTAGCTCCATTAACGCTATGATCTTCCCTCAACCCCTTTTCATCGTTCAAACGAAAGTGGCATTTTCCCTGTGCATGCTGTTACTCTTCATTTCAGCATCCCGGGCGCTTGGTGAGGAATGAGTTCGTGGCCACTCAAAATTTTAAAGACCGTCTATGGTTTCAGACTTAATCTAACAAGGGATCATCACAACTGAGCGTGACGATGTTCGTCGATAGCGTTGGTTTTAATATAGAATTAACTATAGTCATTAAAGAAAAATGTTCCCGTAGGAACTTTACAACAGATAAAATGAGTGATCTACTCGTGAACATGTTCTTCTTTCTATGGGTGTTCGTGGTGACCGACCCATCGTGCCCCGAGTCAAGTGCTAGATCATGGCTGTCCAAGCATGCCAGCTTCCCACTGATTGAACAAGGCATCGAGCCCCTCATCAAAGAAATCGTCTGTCGTGGGTTGACCAGCGGCAGGCAGAGCACCAGCCGACGGCTGCTCGAATGGAGGAGTGCGCACTCGCTGTACTTGTGGCACGCGCTCTTGAGAAGTATTGAAATGGCCTGGGAGGACATTCTGATCAGCTTTCAGTTTGCCGGTGGTCGGGTTGCTAGCTTGATTGATGCTTAGATTTGGCCGGGTATCTCTTGATGCCTGAGCATTACAATGGCGGTCGCCCCTAGCTTTTGAGCTCGAGACGGATTCCTCCCGGTTTAGCTCCGCTCGACGTTGTCTTAATAGCTTTCTGTAGGCAGCAAGGTGATTCCTGACCAGCTCCTTACTAAGCCCCGGTACATTCATGGCCTTAAATATCCGCGTCGGAGTTGCTGAGTCGATCCCCATTTGGTGAACCACATCTAGGAATCTGGAATGCAGTTCAGGGGGCCAAGCGAACCTCCTCTTATCGTGGCCCAAAATTGCATCGATGGCTTGACGACTGATTAACTCATCTCCAGCAGGACCCGACCCTATCGAAAATTGTTGTGCATGAGGCTGATATGCTTTGAGCTGGTCGGCGGTAACATCCAGCTCCTTGAAACTGTAACTCCAGTCAAAGCGATGCAAATCCCATCCCCCAGGAGGCATTTGTATCATCTTCGTAGGATCATCCTGCTCATGCGTGACTCCGGCAAAATCTGGTTGAGCAGGAGATGCCCCGAGGGAGTAGGGTGGTAAATGAACGTCTTCAATCATCGCGTGAGGCTTATCGGGGAATATCTCACCGAGGGCGACGAGGTTATCGCAATGAGGGCAAACGGTGATATTGAGAGCTTTTTCATACCTCATGTTTTCTGTTCGCAGCTTTTGATTTTCTTCCTTTAAAATCTCGACCACCTGACGTTTGCGTTGAGCCCTCGATTTGGATCTCCTATTTTGAAACCAAAACTGGATCCTCGACTGATTAATTCCCAACTCCCGGCTCAATTCAATTCTCCACTTCTTTTTCATGTAATGACTTTTACTGAAAAGGGTTTCCAGCATTTGGGTTTCCTCTTGAGAGTATTGGTGAGGACGTCTTCTTTTCCCGAGTTGAGCATTGTGGATGTCGTTGTCGTCGTCGCCGTGATCTTGATTTCCGTTGCCAGAAGTGTTGGGCTCCATGGTTTTGGCGTTAGACTTGATCTTGGAATCTTCGAGATCCCTCTGTGGTTCAATTTCTGAGATTTTTGAGTCAGTCGCCTCTAGCAGCTGATAGTAACCTCTTAAATATGTTGGATTGAGAAATGTTTGATTGGTTCTTGCCCACTCAGAGTTCTCCACTCTCTCCTGTATGCTCACTCCCTATAAAGTTTTCTTCGAGTGACTTTGCATGTTCAGGAGACGCTCTTCAAGCATCATTAGGCAAACGTTCCCCCTCAAGACCTTGAATTTCTCGCTTAGCTTTTCAACGTGATGGGACTGCCAAACCCTGTTAGGGCTCTCTTCGATAGTTGCGCTTTCCTCCCACCTAACTCTAATAATGGTGATCCCGACAAATCTTTTACATCTTTTAATTGATGAGCCGGAAATCGCGGACCGAAACGAATCCAATGGTTCTCGTGAGGGGACCTCCTGCTTTACCCCCTAACTGGGCTCCACCAGCATTATTACTGAGACCCTTCATCATCCTCGAGTTGCTATAAAATGAGGAATTAATGCATGGAAGGTTAACGTTCTCGCATAATCAGCTTCTTCCTTCTAATCTCTCTGTTAAACTCGTCTTATTCTCAAGCCAACCCAACGCAAATGGCCTCCTCTCCCGTACGCACTTTTTCAACTGATGTCTTGGCCCAGTGGGAAAAGCTTTATAACCTATTGGGTCGTGGTTACGCGCACATAACCGATCATTCTGCAACCGCGGATGAAATCCGTGTCCTGCTCGAGGACTTAGATACCACTTCCCTCGAAGGTACTACGCTGGGGAGGGAATATAGAACTTTCCCGACCCTCTTTGCACACTCCTTAGAGGCCTACCGTGTTGCTGATCGGGAGGTTCTCGTGGCTCGCGTCTTGCGGGCTCGTTACAAGGATCGGTCTGATCATTTGGTGCTGACCAACTATCTGGCCGATAGTCACAAAAAGGCCGTCGAGTTTGCCAATGAGAGGGTCGCGACGTTGCTTCGCGAGAGGAGAAAACTGGTGGATCAATTGGCCCTATCCCTGACCGCTGGAGAGCACGACCGCCACAATGTCCTATTGAGGCTGCAAAGCGACTGGCAGGAAGAACGGCTCGACAAAATAACCGCAGACATAGCTCACGGGAATGGATTAGTTCGGGACTTGGAAATAATCACCGAAGAACACGAGGTCAAGGTCACTGAGGTTAAGGGGGAATGCAGAAACCTTTTCCTCAAGCTCGCGGACCAGGACATGCGAAGTCGTGAGTACGGGCAGAGCATTAACAACATGGAGGGTCAGTTGGGCTCCTTTGTGTCGTTAATTAGGGCTCACTTTGGCTTTACTTTTCCACCCCGAATTGTATGACCTGCTTCTGAAAACCCTCCGCTGAGCAAAATAAATGAAAGTTCTCGTGTGTGTTTTAACTTCTGCATGGTTCCTTTCTTCGAGCGTTCGAACATCTTCAACTTAGGTGAGCCGAACCATAATATCAATAAGTCGAGCAAATATGGATTTTATAACTCGCTCATGATCAGATGAAAGAATAGCCTCAGACTTATCCAGGAAAAGATTTCTCCCTGTTACCTATTTTTTACCTGCAAATGAAAAGACAGAATCAGAAGGAATAATTTGAAAAAGAAAGCAAAAAACCCCTTTCAATCTTATGCTTACCCATGATTAATAAGGACAAGAACTTTTACAAGGGTTTTAATCTTGCGCGAAAAGTTTTTTATCAATATTCTTCGAAAGAAAGCATACTATTGAAAGGGATGTAATTCACAATAATTGCTTTTGATCAATTTCGAGAGGAACGAATTACTCAAAAGTACGAGGCATAATAACGTGTTTTAAATTTAATTGAACATACGACATCCAAATCAAGGCCGTTTTGTTAAGAACGAGAGTAATTTGGACATCTATGTCGTCATTAAATTCAAAACACTGCCGATATTCTCGGTCAATTATCGTGGATTACCAGCGGCGCACAATCATGCATGAACCAATTCGAGTGTATAATTCCTTCTAGCGAAATTGGGGTTGGATTACCCTATATGACCAAAAAGGTCATGCAAGATTTCCAATTTTAATTTCCTCTAAAGGAATTATAAACTTGACTTGGGAGTATTCGGATGATTAGAGAAAATGCCACTATCACATTCCCATCACCTGTCAAAAGAAACACAACCAAGTTCCATCTAAATGTATACACCAATAGATCCCTAACACAATCACTCTAAGGGGTGAGATAGAGAAAGCCTCGATAAAAATAAACCCTATACAAGAGGACTAGTAATGGAAAATGAAACAAAGGAATGTGATCCTAACGTTTAAGGATGCCCCAAGTTCGATCTGTGACTTCCGGATCACTTGCCCCAACTCGTCATCTTCATTGGACGATATCTCAATAATGTCCATAGTAGGCTCCTTTGTTGCTCACTCGGTGCTTGTCATGGGATATCATCCTCTTCGTCTTCTATCAAGGACGTTTGGGAAAAACACACACCTCTATCCTTGAAATGGCATTTAATCTAATCACCAGAATGCAATGAATGAAATGCCTATATTTATATGAACTGTAATAGATTTGAGGGATAGAGAGTCTTACCAACCAAACTCGTCGACTTATGTGCGGTTTTAGGTGTACCAACCACCCAAAGACATGCGCATGAGACAAGTGATGGTGAACTTCTAAAAATCAGAGGGTTTGGCACATAAGGTTAAGGTTCCCACTTCGAGTTCTAGAAAGAGCCGATTCCATTGCACAGCTATCGTTGCATTGGGACTCGATCCATAGTTCGAAGTGAGCGGAATTGAAAAGTGGATTACCCCGTGTTTTTCCTCACGGAGATTCCATTTTCAATTCCTTCTATTGTGTTCCTAAAGGCGGCGCCCGGGGTTTTAGGCGCGGTTGTGTGTGTCCATGTGTCGTGATCATCGCGATGCAAGTCATGCACAACAGTTTATCAATCAGCGCTTCAAATCATCCACACAACATACATTCCTACGCCAACCTGCATAAGACAATGTTAATCACGGACTACACCCCTTATCACTCCAATCTGCAAAAACATATAACACCTATCATAAGCGGACTTACCTCACCTTCAAGAGCGCCTGCAGGGTTAGAAATATCACTCAGCATTTTAATTACGGCCTAAATCCACTTGATGTCTAGAACCATTGGTTCTAGAACAAATTCCCCAGCGGAGTCGCCAGCTGTCGCGACCCGTCCGGAAGCGGACGCGGCTAATGGATTACCGATCACGGGTCTTGGATCGGCGCGAGCCCTCCCAGGCCCATACCAAATCGCGGCGGGAGTATTCTTCGACGATAAGAGTCGATCGCTTTCGACCTTCAGTGTGGTCGTGGTGGCATGTGCAAATTGTGCATGCATTTGGAGTCGCCACCGGTCTTTCTTGGAGGGTAGACCGGAAACCTTACTGACCGATTGGGAGAGATCGATCAGTTCTGCGGAACTAGAGATTTTGGGTTCGGGGACTTGGTTACGCTGGTGTCATTACCAACGCCCTTTCGGTACCTAACGCGAGTGATTTTCCTAGCTAAGAGTTCATGCAGGCGTAATTTTAGGTGAGGTATGTTTGATTCAAGGTTTCATGCAGATTGGAAGACTATTCCTATCAATCACAATCAACTTTAATGAAAGCGCAATCAAGTGCATAAATAAATCACATCAATGCACATCAATTCAAATCAACGGCTTCCTAATATAGCCATAAGGGCTTTATGGAGGCGTGATTTGGGACCAGGGGTAAAATGGGAAGATTTTGGAGGCGATTTAGCCCGAAGGGCAAAATCGTCAATTTTTGGAAGTTTTGGATACCGAATTACCCAAAATATTCCATGGCCAGTAGTTTGTGGCCATTTCCCAATTTTGAGAATTTTTTGGAATTTCTAGATTTTTCTTCAATTTTCTGGAGGACAATTCGCCCAAAGGGCGAAATCGTCATTTTAGAGGGATCGGGGTTCAAAACACCCGGGATGAGCCTTGGCCAGTTGATTGTGGCCATTTCCTATTTTTGGGGATTTTCTTGGATTTTTTAGAATTTTTTTTGGAAGACGGTTTGCCGGAAGGGCAAAACCGTCATTTCTGGAAAGATCGGGGGTCCAATGACCCGAAACAGGTCGTGGCCAGTTGAATGTGGCCATTTCCTATTTTCTGGAATTTTTTAGAATTTTTCTGAATTTTTAGAATTTTTTTTGAATTTTTTTATGATTTTCCATTTTTTATTGATTTTTGAATTTTTTTTATTATTATTTTATTATTTTCTGAAATTTTTTTTAATAATTGAAATTATTATCAGGGCCGGGTTGGACCCGGCCCACGAACCGGACCCGCGCCCAGGCCCCGGCCCGCCTCTCTCACGCTCAAAACGGCGCCGTTTCGCATATTGAGAACGAACGCCTTAGATTGAGCCACGTGGCGTATTTTAGGCCGTTAGATTATTTTTTATTATTTTGATTTTCTGTTAACACTGCGCGCTGACGTGGCCGCCACGTGGCTGCCACGTCAGCGCCACGTGGCGTTGACCAGGTCAACAAGCGTTGACTGGTCAAAGTCTCACCGGGGAAGACGACCGGCGCCGGCGTTCCCTCGCCGGCGCCTCGTCGGAGGGCGATATCTCAGCCCTCCGACGTCCAAATTGCGTGAAACCAACGGCATTAGACTCGTAAAGACTTCATCTACAACATACCAGAAGCTCGAGGCAGCAGCTCAACCTTTCGTACGCCTGCAACTCTGGCCGACGCTAATCTCCGGCGAGGACATCGTCCTATCCATTCTACACATAATATATTCAATCTAAACTATCAGGGAGCTTCCTGGGAGTCTCAAAGAACTTACCTGATCATCGTGGCGCTTCTTCCTGGTCTGAGATGAACCACAGAGCCCGTGACCAGTGAGAGAGAGGTGAAGGTCGACTCGCCGGTTCCGGCCATGCCACGGCGCGAGAGCAACACGAAATAAAGCAGCAGGATGTATGAAGGGAATTGCAGGTCATAAATCTCAAAACCACCGACTCTAGCCTAATCTACCATGGGAGGCCGAATGCGAGCTCGATGATGAGTCTTGCGTTTTTAGGCGATCCCAAGTGAGTCTGAGAGGTAAATGAGCTCCCTCGTGACGTCGTCGAGCTCGATGGATGGTTCGCCGGCTTCGCTTCTCCTCCGAACGTGACGACGAGGGCTTGGAATCATCCGCCGAACGCCATGGCTTTTCCCTGCCGCTGCGTCATGGAATGCCAAAAAAAAAGAAAAAGGCCTCTGATCCCTTCCCCTTTCCCGCTTAAAAAAATCGCCACCTCCTCCTTTTTGGGCAGTGGTTGCACGAAGGCCCAAGGAGGAGGAGAGATTCCTGGTCAAAAGAAGGGCTGGCCCAAAAAAAAGAGTGCAAAAGCGTGGGGGCTGCGTGAGTGAAAGGAAGCGTGCAGGAGCCGGGGGGGAGCGGGAGAGGAAAACATAAAATAATAATACTTATAAAATAAAATAAAATAAAATAAAATAAAAAAAATAAAATAAAAAAATATATATATATACATATATATATATATATATATATACAAAAATTATGAAAATTATTATTATTATTTTTTTGTCAAAATGGTTCATTTAGCTTGGCCAAGGTCACCACAATTGATTTTTGTGATTTTATGATCTTTTTTTTTTGATATTTTTAATTAATTTTAAAGAATAAAAATCACAATAATAGATGGTCAGAAATCAGGTGTCAACAAGGATGTATCGTTCTAAATTTTTGAAAAATTCGTGAACGTACAATAACATGTTTTCTCTGCATTTTCAGGAATCTCCAGCCGCGGGAGACAGGTAAGTATCCCTTTCCCCAATCCATTGAAGATGTTAAATAAAAAAGAAGAGCTTTCAGAATCTAATGTCTAGAAAAGACATAGAATTCAAACCTCATTGGCATTCATGTTTTAAGACAGGAGGTTGTCTGAACATGGATAAGAACATGCATGGTGCATCGTAAAATCCCCTTGACGGGTAAAATTTTTGGAGAAAATGAAAGAGATTTTTTCCAATCAAAAGTTCAAAACTTTCAAAAGGACGTTTTCTCAAAAGACGAGAGGCAAAGCCTAATCCAAACACGTCCTATACACACTTGAGAGAGAAATGGAGCGGATCAGATAGTAAAATCTGGACCTACGGAAGTAGGGATTATTCGCAGCAATTACATAGATTGGGATGACGGAGGCATTCGTTTCATATCCCCAAACACTACAGGTGACCATTGCCAACCCATTCGAACGGCGGTTTTCATTCTCAACCCTGGCAAGAACCACCCCACGTCGGGGCAAAATGGAGGTGAGTCCAGCAGCATCAGGAGAAAATGGTTAGAAATTTTCTTGCTCGGACTAACATTAATCTTTGTGTGTTGTTTATATGGTAATCCAAGTGCCATAGGATGACGAGAAGCATTCATTTCTCTATCCCACACACCATATCCTTTGCACAGCCAAGTTGAGCCTGCAAATTCATTTCATAAACCCATGTTGGTGATCATGGCATGTTTCAAGATGGAAACTGCATCACTCCAAGAACGGAAGAATCCAAGAGATGGGATTTATAGAAAGATTTCATATCGGCGTTCAAGTATGCTATGATTCAAGGTGTATATCTAGCACAATTTTCTGAACATCGTAGTTCCAAAGGAAAAGAAAAGGCGGGATTTCGACAAAAGATAAAAATCCCCGGCATCAAGAAAAAGCAAAGTGCCTGGTAAAAGCAGGGCCGATGCTCGTGTAAGTTGTTTGATTGATCCACAATGAAGCCGGATGGGAAAAGAAGAAATCCCTGAATGAGCCAAATCCAAAAGGGCTGCTCCCCAAATGGTGCCAAGCGCAGAACAAAGACATAGAGAGAGTCGCTCTCTGAACGCAACAAGAGACGCTCTCTAAAGAGTTTGTGCACACCTCAAAAGCGGTTGCACGCCTCAAAAATTGAAGATGCAGAATGGAAAAGACAGGTGATAAATTTGCAATGATCACCAATGTCAAACCCTTCGTAATTTCTGGGCCAAAAACAAGCCTTTTTCGGTCCCCAATCCTACCAATGTCACAACCCTGAAACAGTCTTCTCTGACTAAGACACTTGGGTTAACATATTGCTTAGCTCGAAGAAGTACGAGCAAGACTATTTCTTTCTCATTTTGCAGGGTTCTTGACTTGTAAACCCGAAGCAGATGGTGAAGACTTTCATTCAATGGCCCCGACTCAAAAGTGAGTCCCCCCTTTGAAAACCAATATCCAAGCTCAACATTACGGTCCCGTGGAAGACCTCCCGACCGATCAAAATGTATGCGCTGCGAATGAGCCTAAAACCTAGGCACAGGTCAGTAGGGAATTGAGTACATCCCCTATAAAAATCATTACCTCAAAACAGATGAGATGGCCTCCTTGTCGAGAAATATTCCAATTGATGTTTTGAACAAACTCTTTTTGGAATTTTCAAACTGTTGATCCGAATTTTCCATGCAAGGAATTTGTGATCACATTTGCATGTTGTAAGAATGCTTTGGATAACCTCCAGCATCAAAATGCACATTTCATGACTAAAACTTAAGTCATAAAATTTTGTCAATTGGACAATTATTGTCTTCCCAAAGATTATTAACATTTTCTTGGTGAAGAAAAATCTTTCAGGTTTGAACTATCTGCAGGATACCTGGAGAACCCAGCTCTCAGAATGTCGGCTCAGCAAACTCAAGTGAAGCTTTGTCAAAATAAAATCTTTCACTGCTTCAAAACTGAATTCCCGACAAACTTCGGGATCTCTAAAAAAAAAGGGGAAGAAAAACCCTTTTAAAAGAAACAGTCTCATTGGACGTGGAGAACCCTCGTCATGAGACCCCTTTTCAAAGCAAAACCAAGGTAGATACCGCCTGAAGGGTCAACACAAGGTAGAAACCGCCTGAAGGGTCGATTCAAGGTAGATACCGCCTGAAGGGTCAACTAAAGGTAAAAACCGCCTGAAGGGTCAACTTAAGGTAGATACCGCCTGAAGGGTCAAATCAAAGGTAGATACCGCCTAAAGGGTCAAAACAAAGGTAGAAACCGCCTAAAGGGTCAAACAATGGTAGAAACCGCCTGAAGGGTCAATTCAAGGTAGATACCGCCTGAAGGGTCAAACAAAGGTAGAAACCGCCTGAAGGGTCGACTAAAGGTAGAAACCGCCTGAAGGGTCAAACCAAAGGTAGAAACCGCCTGAAGGGTCAAAATAATGGTAGAAACCGCCTGAAGGGTCAATCAAAGGTAGAAACCGCCTGAAGGGTCAATCCAATAGTGAAAATCACTTAAATGGTCAACTTAATGGTCCAATCCACCATACGGATCAAAATCATTGGCAAATCTCAAATGGGACGCGTCTTCCTTAGATTCCTATCAGTTAGGAATCCCATTATGGTTTGACCTACCATACGGGTCAGGGCTTAACCTCTCTAGGATACTCTAGTAACGAGTTCCTAGAAATTCTCTTGAATCCATCAAACACCGCGAAAATCGTACAAACATCGAACAGGTAAGTGGCAGGTATGTCTCTCTATTATCTCACTCTCTCATGTCAAATGAATGTTTCCCCCTTCAAGAAAGAGCATACATGGACAAGCATGAAAATTGGATGTCATGACTCCTTTTCCTTTAGTTTCCCGAGTCGAGTCGATCAGGACTCAGGTGTCACCTTATCTTTGAGAGAAACCTCTAACGAGATTCCTCTCAAAGAGGGGCAGCTGTTGACACCTAAATTTTGATCAACTTTTTATTTATTTATTTTTATTTTGAAAATTCATAGAAAATCCATAAAAAGTTGAAAAAATTGAAAAAATCAATTTTGGTGACCTTAGCCAAGCTAAATGAACCATTTTGACCAAAAAAATAATTTTCATAATTTTCATTTTTTTATATATATTTTCGAAAAATACAAAAAAAAGAAAAAAAAAGAAAAAGAAAATCAAGAAAATCAAGAAAAATAATATTTGAGGTCACAAAGATATATAAAAATAGTCGGTATTTTTATTTTTATTTTATCTATTTTCTAACCTCATAAATAGTAAAATTCAGGTTTGATTTCAGGTGTTCTCTGATCACCATAAAATTGAATTTGACAAAAATATTAGTAATGATTAAAAGGAAAATGAGGGAAACATCATCATTTAAAAGGAAAAGGGGACTAATGATTTTTTCTTCTCTTTTTGTTATTTTATTTTATTTTTACTTTTTTTATTTTATTATTTTATTATTATTATTTTTTTTTTCTTTCTCTCTCTCTCTCTCTCCCCACTCCCTCTCTCCTTCCTGCTGCCTACTTATCTCCTCCCCCTCATCATCTCCCGACTCTTCTTCTCCCTCAACTCTCTCTCTTTCATTTTCGTTTTTTCCTCTCGCTCAGCTCGCCGCCCAGATAAAAAACCGTCCGGTTTTTCGGCCATAACTATTTCGTTAGACATCGTATGCGCACGAGCCATATACCATTGGAAAGCTTATTCTCTTGCCGTTCTAATGACATATCGTGAGCCCAATTTGGACCAGCCGTTTGTCCCGTAGATCTGTTTGAAGGAGCAAAGGTCAGACTGATCAGACTTGAGTCCGCGGGTGCCAAATTGGATTTTCGGGTTTGTTTTGGGTTCAATCTTGGTAAGACCACCTCTCACTCCTTGTTAAGACATATATTATTGTGTTTTATGGTTTGAAGATGGATTATATTTGGATTTAAGGGCTGATCCCTTATTGTTTTGTTCGAAAAATCTGAACCGGTTCTGTCAAGGTGGTGCCGTGAACATTGTGAGTGATTCAAGGGCTTGCCTTGCTTCCAATATTCGATAAGATGTCTCTAGCACCTAAATTAGGAATCTAGAAAGCTGAGATTGTAGTCTAGTTGAGTTTTGGATGGGTTTTAATGGTTGAATTGAAGGAGTTTTCTGGGACAGATTCTGGTCATTGGGCGATTGAAAACCGTCCGGTTTTTCGGCCATAACTCTTTCGTTATAAACCGTATGGGAACGAGCCATATACTGTTAGAAAGCTTATTCTCTTGCCGTTCTAATGACATATCGTGAGTCCAATTTGGCCGAGCCATTTGTCCCGTAGAGCTGTTTGAAGGAGCAAATGTCAGACTGATCAGACTTGAGTCCGCGAGGGCCAAATTGGATTTCCGAGCTTGTTTTGGGTTCAATCTTGGTAAGACCACCTCTCACTCCTTATATTTTACCTATTAGACCCAGAATCGGAAGGCCGAGCCTCCTGTTGGTGTCTAAATATTTGCTGTGTATTTACTTTATGTCATAACATTTCTATATTTCGCATAAAAGACCCAGAATCGGAAGGCCGAGCCTCCTGTTGGTGTCTAAATATTTGCTGTGTATTTACTTTATGTCATAGCATTTCTATATTTTGCATAAAAGACCCAGAATCGGAAGGCCGAGCCTCATGTTGGTGTCTAGATATTTGCTGTGTATTTACTTTATGTCATAGCATTTCTATATTTCGCATAAAAGACCCAGAATCGGAAGGCCGAGCCTCCTGTTGGTGTCTAAATATTTGTTGTGTATTTACTTTATGTCATAGCATTTCTATATTTCGCATAAAAGACCCAGAATCGGAAGGCTAAGCCTCCTATTGGCGTCCAAGGTGTTTTATTTATTTATTTTCTGTAAATTATATTGTGCTACCCCAGAATCGGAAGGCCGAGCCTCCTGCTGGTGGTTTATACCCCCCGCACATTGTTGCACGAGCACCGACGGACTCCGACGTCGTAAAATTCACCGGATCCCATCTCCTTTGCTTATGTTTATGTTGTATAATGACTTAATATCTTCTTTATTTTTTGCATTGTGTTGCGTCCTATAAAAACGAAAACAAAAAAAATGCTAGATCGGACGTCTGCAGATGAGCCACGTGTCGTGATTAGGTGATTTTCAGAATAAAAAAAAATTTCCAAAAAAATGAATTATTAAGGAAAAATTCAAAAAAAAAATTGAGAAAAATTGCAGAAAATTCCTAAAAAAAATTCTAAAAATTTTTGAAGGCTGAAAATGACAAAAAAAATTGATTTGTTTCCATTTTTTGGATTTTCTCTCATTTAATCCAAAATGGCGATTTTACCCCTCAAAGGGTAAATCGTCTTTGATATTCCGATGAATTGTGGAAATTGCTTAGAATTTGGTGATGGGCCAGATAGGTGGCTAAACCTTATGTCTAAGATTTCCACATTTCATTCCCATTTTTAGAAAATGACGATTTTACCCCTTCGAATGGTAAATCGGTTTCTAAAATTCCAGAAAATCATGAAAATTGCAAAAAAAAAAAATAGGAAATGGGTCAATTGAGTGACCAAACCTATTTTTGACATTGTTTTACTCCGGATTCATTCCGAAATGACGATTTTTCCCTTTTTAGGCAAATCGTCCCTTTTGTCTCAAAATTACGACTTTACCCATGATGGGTAAAATCATGTCTAAATCATTCCTAAGCTTGATTGATACTTATTTAGGCTAATAGAGCCTTATTAGGAGTGTCATGTTGATTTGATGTGATTATTTTACATGTTTGGATTCATTGATTTGCGCATTTTATTATTGATTGTGATTGCTAGGATAGTCATTCCTATTTGCATGAATTCCTAGATTTAGGATTCGTACTCCACTCATCTGCATGAAATCTTAGGTAAGAAAATTCAGTCAACTTAGGTACCGAAAGGGCGTCAACTCTGACAGTTGACGTAACTAAGTCCCCGAACCCATTTCTCTGGTTATCGCAGAATTGAATAGAAACTCCCGACTATTCAATAGGGTGGTCCAATCATACCCTCCAAAAAATGATTGGTGGCGACTCCATGGCATGCACACTTAGCACATATCACCAGACCACACTGAAGGTCGACTACGCATACCTCCGTTGCGATTTGGGTAACGGGCCTTGGGAGAGGCCCGCGTCCGACCAGACTGGACGGCCCATTAGCCCTCGAGAGCCCACATGCAACCTCGAGAGGGTCGCGACAGCTGTTCCCTTTAGTCACTGAGTAAACCTGACTAAATTGCATAATTCACTTCCCTGAAATGCAAATTAGGCTTTGAATCAGGCTTTCAAGACCTGAAAAAGGGTCCTAATCTCCATTTCTTCAAATTGAACTATGCAATCAAGTTAGCTCATGCATGCTTCATGACATCTGCATATCCATACATTTAAAGTAATTTCTGGCGATTGACCTTTTAAAATCTTTTGCATATTTTAGACTTGATGGGAAAGAGTGATATTCAAGTATTCAAGATCCCCCGAGCTGAACTCCAATCATGGTGGGATGGCATGGGCGAAGCCAGCCAAAAGTATGCGGAGTCACGACTAGGGTACCTACTAGACCTACTGAAGATTGAGTGCCCACCTGTAGACATGGCCAAATTGGAACCGGACCCGGAACCGGCCCGGAACCGGCCCGTTGACCGGGTCCGCGGTTCCGAACCGGAACCGGAACCGGACCTTCACGGGCCGGTTCCAAACAGTTTTTTTTTTTTTAAAAAATGGGCCCCGCCCCCTGCAAATTTCAGGGGACAGGGCCCCTCTTTTGGGGAAAGAGCCGTTCGGCTCTTTCCCCACCCAAACGAATGGGCCCTGTCCCCTGAAATTCAGGGGACAGGGCCCCTCTTTTGGGGAGAGAGCCGTTGGCTCTCTCCCAACGGCCCGAAGGCCAAAAATTAAAAAAAAATTAAAAAAAAACTCTATAAATACATGTCAATCCTTATATATTTTTCTCACAATTTCTCTCAATTCTCTCTAATACTCTCAAGTCTCACAATCTCTCAAATTCTCTCAATCTGCTATTCTCTCTAAATTTGGTCTCAATTTTCGATCAATTTTCTCAAAAAATGGCAAGTGGAAGCAGAAATACTAGAAAGGGAAAGAACTCGATGCCGATCGAGATGGGAGAATCCGATTATCCCGTTCATGAATATGATCCTCGTGAATACGCATGTTGGGAAGACGACGATGCTTCCAATCCCAACGTCGAGCACGCCCCAACGCAAGAAAGTCTTCGTCCTCGTGGTGTCGAAGAATCGTCGGTAGCGAAGGAGCCGGGACGAAAGAGCCGAGAATCCGATTTATGGCTACACTTTAACAAAGTGTGGAATGAAAATGAAGGCAAGTTTGATATAAGCTGTAATTATTGTCCGCAGACATACAAGCTTGGTAAAGGAGATGGCTATGGAACATTTCGTCGGCATGTGACGAAAAAACATCCAACGCAAGCGGGGATCGACACTAGCCAACAACAAATTCCTGGGTTTGTCAATCCTAACGTTCATCCTTTATTTCATTTCACTACTGCACTTTACAAAGAAACATTAGCTGAATATGTTGCCCTTGAGCATGCTCCGTTTAATACTGGTGAAAATCCTAATTTTAGATATTTGGTAAACACTGCGTTAGCTCCGCAAGCGCCATCTGTTTCGAGAAATACTCTTAAACGCGAACTTGAACATGTTTATAAAAAACAAAAAAAGAAATTGTTAAGATTTTTTAAAGAATTCAATGGACGTGTACATATAGGTAGTGATATTTGGACTGATTCTTGGAATATTAATTCTTATATGGGTATCACGTGCCATTGGGTAGGTGATGATTGGGCTATTCAAAAAAGACTTCTTGCATTTCGAGTTTTTCCTGAAAGGCATACGGCCCATAATATTTATAGACTAATTAGGCAAGTTTTAGAAGAATTTAATTTGATCGATAAAATTTTTTCAGTTGGTTTTGATAATGCCGCCGCAAATACTGCTTCCATTCCTGAGTTAGAAAAACTTTGTAAACCCTCTTTTGGCGGACAATTTTTTCACATTAGATGTGCTTGCCATGTTTTAAATTTATGTGTTCAAGATGGTTTACGAGTTCTTGCACCATCTCTTCAGCCAATAAATAATGCAATTAGATATTTGTGGAGTCGTCCTCATCTTATGAAAGAGTGGGGAAAATATTGTAAAAAAAATGGGAGAAGGGCAAGAAGGTTTCCAAAAGATATCCCGACTCGTTGGAATTCTACCTACGAGATGCTTTTACAAACTTTTGATTACAAATATTTATTATGTTCCTTTATTTCGAATAATGTTCCCGACATTGCTTTGCTCCCGCAACATTGGGAAGTTTGCAAAAAAATTTTAGATTTTTTGAAGGTTTTTAATGATGCTACTAATATTTTATATGGTGTTTATTATCCTACTACGCATTTATTTTTAATAGAGTGTATTAACATTGCTGGTATTTTTAATGAATGTGAAAATGATACTGAATTAGCTTCGAGTATTTTAGTAATGCGAGAAAAATGGTTGCATTATTACTTGAACATTCCTTTTGTCTATTTAGTTGGTATTGTTTTCGATCCACGTACTAAATTAGATGGTTTATTAGATCATTTGAATGATTATTATTATGAATGTTTACATTTGAATGAAGTAATAGATATTCATAGTATACAAGTAGATGTTAAAAAAGTTATAGTAGAATTATATAATGAATTTTGTAAATAATATGGTTTAGGTGATAGTGGATGTGAATCTGTCCAGCCTAGTGTCTCACAAAGCAATACAAGTATTTCACTTAGTAGAGGGTATAAAAGGTTCATTAGTAGGCAATAAAAACAAAAAGGGACAACAGGTAGTATTTCCGAATTAGAAAACTATTTAACAATTTGTTTTGAGTTTAGTGATTCCGAACACAACGCAGCAGATTTCAAGATTCTTGAGTGGTGGAAGAACCATTCAATTCAATATCCAGTTCTCTCCCTCATTGCAAGACAAATATTAGCGACACCTTCTTCGACAGTGGCAGTTGAACAAGCATTTAGTGCTGGAGGATTAATTTTAGACTCTCGTCGTTCAAGATTAAATCCAGAAAGTGTGGAGTTTCAAGCTTGCGTCGATGATTGGACAAGGGCTAAGCTTCGACAACAAGAGTTGGATCGAGAACACGACTTCTTCAGTGATGATTGTGGAGATACCACCGCCACCACAACAACAGATAGCGACGATTGAGGATAAGGTAAGTTGGGGTTACCAAAGGTAAGAGAACTACATGGGCTTTGATTCTTCTATCCCCAAGAAGATATGTAGGCGCTTAATGATAATTCATTAAGTTCAAGCCCATTCCTCATTTTTTTTTTACAATATACAATTTGATTATAAATTTTAATTAATAATTCATTAATTTATTTTATTATAAAATTGGTTCCGGAACCGGAACCGGCCCGGAACCGGAACCGCCGGTTCCTGAAACGGAACCGGCGGTTCCGTCGAACCGTGCACGTCTACCCACCTGCCTTTATTCAAGCCATGGCGCTCTACTGGGATCCTACCACCGCTACATTTTGCATGGAAGGATTAGAGATCACTCCCACTATCGAGGAATACAGCGCTGTCATCGGAGTTGAATTCACCCCTACGCTCGTCCGACCCCCTATAGGACTTGAACCCCTAAGTGAGGTGGCTGAATTCCTTGACACAAACCTAAATGAAGTCAAAGCAGATGCGAAAAACAATTCTGGACGCGTTTCCCTGTCTTTCCTTATAGACCGATTTTCCCGCCTTCCCGTTTCTAAAGGAACCAAATCTGGTAGAGCCTTTATCTTGGCATTCTTTAGCTTTGTGCTATTCCCAATCTCAACTGTCACCTTCGACCCTATCATGGCTATAATAACTAGGCAAGTCTGTTGTAGGTGGGATTACTCAAACATCCTCCTTGCCGAAACCTTCCTCTCCCTAAATCGTTTCAAGAAAAACAAAAAGTGAATCTTTAGAGCTTCTAGTGATCTGCTGTATCTGTGGTTCACATCCCATATCAGAAAATTCCACATCCGCATGGGTTTCACTGAAATCAGCCCCAATGCACACCCTCTTAAAACATTTGCTAGAACCCATACACGTATTCCTAAGTTCAACTTCATAGAATGGAAGAACTTCCTCAAAGTCCTAAAACCCGAACAACTCTGATGGCGGCTAAGGTTGCCGACGCTGAACAAGGTCAGATTGACCTGCGATGACAGGAGTCCAGTCCCCCTGCTAGGGTTCACGGGCGCAACTGCATACTATCCAAGGAGGGTGATTCGGCAGTTTGGAGCACTACAAGAGATCCCTTCTCCACCGCAACCTGATATCTTCTCATTTGACATACCGAGCAAGACCCTCACAGAAGATGAGAAGAGACAGTTTGAAGCCAAGGTGGCATCCATCACACGCTCTTTGAAGAATTCCCAGGCTGAAGGAATAAGTTGGCCAGAAGACATGACTCGTGAAGAGAACATCCATAGGGCTACCACTGAATACATTCAACACTTCAAAGCGATCCGACGAAGCCTTGTCGAGCCCTACGTACCCGAATACATCGTGCCGTACGTACTAGGAATAGAGCCTTACATACCCGAAGGCATGGGACCGCTGTCATGTTCAGAAGATGAGAAGCCCCAGGTTGAAGAGGGGAATCCATGCTGGGATGATGAGGGTGCCTTAGACCTCAAACGTCCTAAACTTGAATAGGCTATTCTGTCAAGTGTAAAATAAGCAAACATTGTGACACTTTCTCATACGTTCTCATTTCTGTGGAGTACCATCTTGGACACATGAGCATGAATATGAAACACGTTTTTGCATAAAGAAAAACTATCGTCAGAAATTACGCTTCTTTTAATTCCATGAGTTCTCGTCGGGAAATGATTAAAAGAACTACTTACATGAGGCTAAGGCTCATAAGGTAGCCCTTTTTCTCATCTACCGACAAGAAGCATGCAACTGAAAGAATTAACTGCTTCTCTTTGCTAAAATAAGCGAAACACTCACAGAGATCTTTTTGAACAGGTACGCTCTCATCACGGAATTTCCCACACATCGCTTCCGAACTCGCCTTAAGACAAGAATGGAGCAGCAAGAGTTGACTCCGCGCGTAGGCATACTGGAATCTCAGATGACTGCCTTAGCAACTATGATGGCTGACATTAAGGCCATGCTAGAGACATCCCAAACTAAGCAGACGACTACTCACAACCAGAACAACGCTGGTATTTCTTTCATACCTGATACGACAGATAAAGAGTTGACGAGAGATACACAGCGTACAGAGGAAGACGTTCACGAACCAAATAGCCGGTCACAACAAAAAGCCTCGCCTGTTGTTATCAACCTTGAAAAAGAAGAGAAGGGAAAACAGACCCTGAAAACAGAGGTAGAGGCTAAGAGATTGGCTAAGATCGAAGAATGCCTGAGCAGCCAAGGCTATGAGTTAGCCCGCTTCGACAAGATATCTCATTTTGCTAAAGTGGAGACTCCTCCTGACTATAAAGAACCAGAGTTCGTAAGGAAATACAATGGGACAGATTGTCCCCGTGCCCACCTCAAATACTACCTGCGCAAGATGGCACACTATTCAGATTACATTCCACTATTGATGAACACATTCCAAGAGAGCTTGGCCGGCCCCGCTCTGGCCTGGTTCATTGAACTAGATTTGGAAGATTACGACGGATGGGAAGATCTCGCAGAAGACTTCCTCAGGCAGTACAAATTTAACACGACTACAGCCCCAACAAGAGAAAACCTTCTACGAACTTCAAAAACAAGGGGTGAATCGATCAGGACATATGCTCAGAAGTGGCGAGCCTTGGCTACCCAAGTAAAGCCTTCAATCCCAGAATAGGAGCTGATCGACTTATTCCTGAAAGCACTCCCCTATGAGTACTTTGACAGACTGAACACTTCTGGATGTCAGACATTCGCACACCTGATTAAGGTTGCTGAGAGGCTGGAATGGGCCTTGAGAGAAAGAAGGCCTCAGGAAACTCCCACTAGGAAGCAGTATCCTCTGAGAAAGGAGAGAGAAGCCGGACTGGACATAGCATTTATACCAGATCCCCACAAGTTAAAACCATTTGGCAATTCTAATCAGGCCAAAGGCGGATCATCATGGTCAGCGCCAAAGGTACCAGAGCCTAGAAGAAAGCAACCCCAGAGGCAATTCTCTCAGCTCCCGAGACCTTTATCCAAGCTACTCCCGATGCTGTTGGAGCAACACTTGGTTGCGAAAGAACCACCTAGGACAAACCCTCCAAGGTATCCTGGCTTCGATGAGAGCCAGACCTGTGCCTACCATATGGGCGAAAGAGGGCATAATGTGGATAACTGCTATATCCTGAAGCTGAAAGTGCAAGCCCTAATTGATAATCAGATTTTGAAATTTGACAACGCAGCCCCAAATGTGCAAGAAAATCCGTTGCCCGATCATCAAATAGTAGGGGCAATATTCGCTGAAGAAGAAGAAGACTACCTTAAACTGAAGGTAGATGTGCCTAAACTGGCCGACCTGCTAGCGACCGCTTCATCATACCCAAAAGAAGGGGAGATATCAACTGACCAAAAGAAATTATGTATCGCCAAGATGATGGGCCTAGGTATAATGTCCGATAGTACTGATGAAGAATTTGAAGGGATTGAAGCATCTCTATCTTTGAAAGGAAACCACTTCTTGATCACAGTTGAGCAGAGTAGCACCTGTGGTACCTCACGTAAGAATCTGGCAAACAGTCTTGGGCCAGTCACCCAATCAGAGGAAGAATTCAAAGAGGAAGAACTAGAAGCCAAGAGGCGAAGTCTAGCAGACCTCAAGTTTATGGCCGATGCGCTGGAGAAAGGCGAAATTATAGACAATCTGGGTCAAGATTCTGGAGGGTACAATTTCAAAGTAAAATATTCAGCTCCTCAGAGCTTTTATCAGAAGATTGAAGACATCATACCGGTCGGATGGGGAGGTATGGATGATCTCTCTCAACCGGGAACCTCAAACGGTATGGAAGAACTCGACAACGCCATATTGATGATCGAAGTAGCCACGGCCGTGGTGATTAGATTGGATGAACTGGATAACCTGAACAAGGTGGAAGATTGCCCAGTTAAACCTGTCGTGATTCAACTACCTCAAGAAGAAGAGGGCAACACGTCAGGACCAGAGATACCTCATCTGACAACTATAATCATAAAAGTCCCCCCAGCAGAAGAGTACGATTCTAAAGCAGTCCATTGGGACTATGGGACAACACAAGTAGATGCAGTAATGAGGTCTGGAAGATTTTATGCCCCCAGGGAGGGTGAATCCGAAAAAAGAGAGGTCTCAAAGGAAGATGCCGAAAAACTCGTATCGATCATCAAAACCAGCGAGTTTGAAGTAATAGAGCAGCTGAGAAAGATGCCCGCTCAGATATCCCTATTAGACCTATTCATCAATTCAGAGAAGCACAAGAACGCGCTGTTGAAGGTGCTCAACGAAGTACATGTCCCTGAAACAATTAATGAAGTACAACTAGGGGACTTTGTAGGAGCAATTCTTTTAAAAGACCAACTAAGCTTCTCTGACGAAGACTTCCCCATGGAAGGAAGAGGGCACAACAAAGCTTTATACATCTCCGCCCAATGTAACGGCAAAAGAGTGGCACACGTATTGATCGATAATGGATCAGCCTTCAACATCTGTCCTTTGGCTACCATAAGGAGGCTGGGAATCAACGAAGAGATGGTCAAGGTATCTAAGACAGCTGTAAGAGCATTCGACGGCATGAGGAAGACCGTAGAGGGAGAGATCGAACTTGACGTATTCATCGGCCCGACAAAGTTCTCTATAAACTTTCAAGTAATGGATCTGCCCAGTGCATTTGGATTCCTGCTAGGAAGACCTTGGATCCATACAGCAGGAGCTGTCCCTTCGAGCCTGCACCAAATAGTGCGTTTCGTTGCAGATGGGAAGGTGATTACTGTACATGGGGAAGTCGACCTCCAGGCATACCAGAACAGTGTCATTCCCTATATTGAACCTGAAGAGAAAACAGAAGCAAGCTATCATTCCCTAGAATTGGTAGCAACAGTTCATACCCCAGCAGGGACGAAGTTGAGGACCCCCTACATCTCGGAAGCCAGTCTTCTGCCAGCTAAGATGTTGCTGGCATACGGGTTCAATCCCAAAAAAAGGCCTAGGCAAACATAATCAGGGTATAAATACCCCGCTTCAGTTGAAGGCTAATCCACATAGAATTGGCTTGGGGTACCAAAAGTATCCCATGAATGATTCTGTCCCAAAAGCAACAGGCCGAGGCCGAGGCAAAAGCCTAGGACGCCGTGGAGGCGAAAACAGCCCGAATAACTCATTCATCGGTTCTCCAACCTGGAAAGGCAGGTTTCGAATGTTCAGAAATCCCTTAAATGCCTACTTCAACCAGAACTCCAAATGGCTATCTGAAGAGGATGTCACTTCATCGATAGAACCAGATCTGACAAACCCTTTTCTTGAAGATGACTCTGTGAATGTCATCTTGGAGTGGTTGGACAATGAAGCCACTTCTTCTGAGTAAAGAGACTCTACCTTTATCTTTAAATACTGCGTTTAGAGCTTTCTGCATTGCATTGTATTTTCTTTCCTTGTTGTATGCATAGGAAAACGCCTTTGGATCCCAGGCCGTTGGTCCAAATAGCACATCTTGTAACGCGGCCCTTCTTGCATTCAATAAAACTACGCATGTTTTGTTAAGGACATATGGAACTACGAATCAGCCCGATGATGATAATGGTCTTCCATACAGAAGCTTGAGGCCTGATTTGCCATATGATTCCTAATCTTCAAAAAAAAAAAATTCATGGGGGCCGGGATATCCAATGACATGAGGATTAGTCCCCTTTGTACCTATATCTGTTTCGAAAACTTTTTCGAAAAGACTTTACATGATCATGCATGTCATTTTTACTGAGCACAAACTAACCATACTCATGACATTTCAGGCATATCATCTCAAACATGCATACCAGGTTGTTACAAAATTAAGATCCCTCCATTAACCACTCCTATAACATCGAGGAAGAGGAAGACGGTGATTATGCATCTATCCGAAGAGATTGGAACACCTTTGAAGAATCAAAGCCTCCTACCTCAGAAGAACCAGTCGTTATTAATTTGGGAGACACCGCGAACGTCAAAGAGGTCAAGATCGGCGGACACCTATCCCGAGATGAAAGGCTCGAATTCACCAAGCTACTAAAAGAATATCAAGACATCTTCGCATGGTCTTACGCGGATATGCCAGGCCTTGATCCTAAGATCGTGGAACATGCATTGCCCACAGATCCCAGCATCAAGCCAGTCAAACAAGGCAGCAGGCGGATGAAAGCCGAGTTAGAAGACAAGATCAAGGAAGAAGTCATGAAACTTCTTAGGGTAGGCTTCATTGAAGCTATCCCATATTCAGACTGGATTGCAAATATAGTACCCGTCATGAAGAAAGACGGAAAAGTTCGGATCTGCGTAGATTACCGAGATCTGAATAGAGCAAGCCCAAAAGATGATTTTCCACTCCCCCACATTGATGTATTGGTGGATAGTACAGCGGGTTATGAATTATTCTCATTCATGGATGGATTCTCGGGATACAACCAAATCTTCATGAAACAAGAAGACAAACCCAAGACTGCATTTACCACACCATGGGGAAATTTTTGCTACAAAGTCATGCCCTTTTGATTGAAAAACGCCGGGGCTACCTACCAGAAGGCTATGGTCACGTTATTCCATGACATGATCCACAAAGAGATTGAAGTATATGTTGATGACATGATTGCTAAATCCAAAAAAGGACAAGATCACATACAGGTATTAAGGAAGCTGTTTGAGCGCCTGCGCAAATACAAGTTAAAGCTGAACCCTAACAAATGCGTGTTTGGGGCAAGATCCGGGAAACTCCTTGGATTCATAGTCAGCAACAGAGGCATTGAAATTGATCCCTCAAAAATCCAGGCCATCCACGATTTATCAACTCCATCCACAGTAAAAGAAGTGAGAAGCCTTCTAGGGAGATTGAACTATATTGCCAGGTTCATCAATCAGATGTCTGATGTAGCTAAGCCAATCTTCAGATTGCTTAAGAAAGGCACGAAAATAACATGGGATGCCGAGTGCAGCAGGGCATTCCAAATGATCAAGAACTATTTGATCACACCACCGGTGCTTGTTCCACCAATTCCTGGTCACCCATTGACCTTATACCTGACCATACGACAAGAGTCCTTGGGGGCCTTACTTGCCCAAACAAACCCGGTAGATGGAAAAGAGAGGGCCATCTATTATCTGAGTAAGAAATTCACGCCATCTGAAGTAAAATATGTACCAGTTGAAAGGGCCTGTGCAGCGACGGTATGGGTACTTCGCAGACTAAGGCAGTATACCCTACACCACCATATCCAGCTCATAACAGAGAATGATCCTGTCAAATACCTCCTGGAGAAACCCGCTTTAATTGGGAAATTAGCAAAATGGCAAGTAATGTTGTCTGAATTTGACATCAAATGTTCCCCACAGAAGTCGGTAAAAGGAAGAGCTATAGCTGACATGCTGGCAGAAAACCCGACAAGCGGTGAGTCCCCTGAAGTAATGAACACAAAAGGTCAAATTCTGAACTTGGAAGAAGACAAGTGGATCATGTATTTCGATGGCGCTGTCAATCTATCAGGAGCAGGCACTGGGGCAGTACTGATATCCCCAGATGGTCAACATTACCCTGTCGCGGCAAAGATAACTTTTCCTTGTACCAACAACATTTCAGAATATGAGGCATGCATTCTGGGCCTACGACTGGCCCTTTCTATGGAGATACCTAGGTTACAAGTCTTTGGAGACTCCATGCTCATTATTCTACAGACACAAGGGGAGTGGAAGACGAGAGATACAAAGCTCATCCCTTATCACGAATACCTTGAAGAGTTGATACTCAGGTTCGAAGAAATATCATTCGAGTACCTATCAAGGTCTCACAACCAATTCGCAGATGCATTAGCCACCCTAGCCTCGATGTTGCAAACGACTGAAGGGTTGGATGTAGAACCTCTGAGGATCGGCATTGTTGAAAAGCCAGCTTATTGTATGCTAATCAAAGAAGAATGTGATGGAGAGCCATGGTACTATGACATCAAGAATTACCTCTTGAAAGGGGAATTCCCTGAAGGATGCCAGTCAGGAGACCGAAAATATATAACCAAGATGGCCAGCAAGTTCTTCCTCAATGGACAAATTCTGTATAAGAGATCGTTTGATTCTACTCTGTTAAGATGTGTAGATGCCAAAGAAGCAAATATTCTCATGAAAGAGATCCATGAAGGTGCGTTTGGGCCTCACATGAACGGCCACCTCCTCGCCCGGAAGATCATGCGGCTTGGCTATTATTGGATGACCATCGAATCGGACTGCTGTCAGCACGTCCGATCATGCCACCAGTGCCAAATATACGGTGATAAGATCAATGCACCCCCAAACGAACTACACCAAATGTCTGAAGTTTGGCCTTTCTCTATGTGGGGCATAGACATGATAGGGCCTATTAATCCTATGGCTTCGAATGGTCATCGCTTCATCTTGGTAGCGATTGATTACTTCACCAAATGGGTAGAAGCCAGCTCTTACAAAAATGTCACTGCAAGAAATGTGGCAAGATTCGTCAAAAGAGATATCATATCCCGGTATGGTACCCCTCAAGCGATCATCACAGATAATGGATCCAACCTGAACAACAAGATTGTCGATGATCTGCTGCATCACTTTAGCATTCGACATCTGAATTCATCTCCTTACCGCCCACAGATGAATGGGGCAGTGGAAGCGGCCAACAAAAACATCAAGAGAATCTTGGCTAAAACAGCAGAAAACTACAGGGATTGGCACGAAAGGCTGCCCTTCGCCTTGATGGCTTACCGAACGTCGATCAGGACTTCTACAGGGGCAACTCCCTATAGTTTAGTATATGGGACAGAAGCAGTTCTACCAGTAGAAGTTAAGATTCCCTCTTTGAGAATCTTATCCGAAGATAAACTCTCTGAGTCAGAGTATTTCAAGCACAGATATGAACAGCTGAACTTAATAGATGAGAAACGTCTTAAAGCCATTTGCCATGGACAAACTTACCAGAAGAGGGTAGCCAGGGCGTTCAATCGAAAGGTCAAGACCAGAAACTTCGAAGTAAATGACTTGGTAATTAGCAAAGTTTTGCCAAGTACTACCCATCCAGGGGGAAAATTCACTTCAAATTACGAAGGCCCCTACATTGTTAAGAAGATCCTCACGGGAGGAGCATTAATTCTTGTAAACTCCGAGGGAGAAGAATTGGGGCACCTTGTGAATTCAGATGCTGTGAAGAAATATTACCCTTGAAATAAAATCAGATTCCGGTCATATGCCCTGCCTCGAATTGAGCCTACTCTTCATGATAGTCTTTGCATAAGCATGTCATGCATCTATGCATACATTAGCATGTGTTCAATATTGCAGGATCCAAGGAAGCAGGGTCGCGATAAGTTGGAACGCGTGATCAAGGAGACCTAACGTCATGGTGGTCAGGTGCACGTCTTCTTCTCCAAAGACTGAGAATTTTAAGAAATTTTAGAACAACTTAACCATCTTGTGTTGTTAAGAAAAATGCAGATTTTCGCGAATCTATCCACTTCCATTGGAATGCATGATCAGGGGTAAGGTGTATCGTTCTAATTTTCTGAAATTCGAGAGCATACACTGACATATTCCTTTTATGTTTTTCAGGAATCCCTAGCCGCGCTGGGCAGGTAAGTATTCCTTTCCTAATCTTTTAGGTTTACAAGACTGTCAGAATCATTATTGCTAGAATTTGAAAGGCTTCTTGGAATCTAGCATGCATTCAATTATCATGTCTAGAAAGACGCAAAATTCTCGCAATCATGTCATTGGCATTCATGATTAAACTTGGAGGTTATCTGAACATGATTGAAATATACATTGTGCCTCATAAATCCCCTTGGAGGGTAAGTTTTGGAGAAAGCAAAATGAACTCTTCCAACAAAAGTTGTTTAAATCGTTCAAAAGGATGTTTTCTCAGACAAGAGGCAAGCCTGGTCCAAACACGTCCCATACACACTTAAGAGATAAGTGGAGTGATAAGTACAGCGAGACCTTGACCTACGGACGTAAGGGTTATTCGCAGTGATTACATGGATTGAGACGACGGAGGCATTCATTTCTCTATCATAAACACTACAGGTGACCATTGATAACCCTTTGAACGACGATTTCATTCTATACCCCTGTCAAGAACCACCCCACAATGGGGCAAACTGGAGGTACGTCCAGCGGTATCAGGAGATAAATGGTTAGAAGTTCTCTTGCTCAGACTTGCATCAATCTTCGTGTGTTACTTGTCATTTTAACTTCTATGGTAATTCAGGTTCTCTTGCACAGCCCAGTTGAGCCTATACGTTCATTTCACGAACCCGTTGGTGATCATTGCATATTCCAAGATGGAAGCGACGTCACTTCAAGAGCGGAAGAGTTCAAAACACTGGATTTGTGGAAAATTCCTAGATTAATGTTGGAGTGCTGAGATTCAAGTTGTACATCTAGCACACTCATTTGAAAATTCTGATCCCCAAAAGAAAAGAAAAGGTGGGATCTCGACAAAAGATGAGAAAAAGAAAAAAAGAGAGAAAAATTCTATCCTGGGCACCAAGAAAAAGCAAAGTGCCTGGTAAAAGCAAGGCCGATGCCCATCCAAATACTTGTACACTTGTGAATCATGTGTTTGATCTTGTAAATGGAAAAAAATGGCATGATACCTTTGTATAGGTCACCAGTGAGATCTGATTATAAAAGAAAATCCCAAGGGAGCTGGACAGCAAAGGATACTCCCAGATTATGTCACATTCAGATGACAAAAGCATAGACAAATATGCACTTCAAAGACTGAAGACGCTCTTTGAACCAGAAGGAGCAAGATGGCAATAAAACTTGCAGTGATCACCAATGTTTTAACCCTTCGCATATTCTGAACCAAAAACAAGCCTTTTTTGGTCCCCAATCCTACCTACGTTACAACCCTGAAAAGCCTTTTCTGATTAAGGCACTTGGATTGACATAGGGTTTAATATCTAAGCTTAGCTCGAAGAAGTTCGAGCAAGATTATTTCTTTCTCATTTTGCAGGGTTCTTGACTGGTAAACCCGGAGCAGATGGTGAAGAATTTCATCCAATGGCCTCGACTCCAAAGCGGGTCCCCCTTGAAAACCAATATCCAAGCCCAACATTACGGTCCCGTGGAAGACCTACCGACCGATCAAAATGTATGCGCTGCGAATGGGCCTGAAACCTAGGCACAGGTTAGTAGGGAATTGAGTGCATCCCCTATAAAATACCACTATCTCAAAACAGGTGAGAAGACCTCCTTGTCGAGAAATATTCCAATTGATGTCTTGAACAAACTCTTTTTGGAATTTTCAAACTGTTGATCCAGATTTTCCATGCAAGGAATTTGTGATCACATTTGCATGTTGCAAGAATGCTTTGGATAGCCTCCGGCATCAAAATGCACATTTCATGATTAAAACTTAAGTCATACGGCTTCGGCAACTGGCCAGCCATCGTCTTCCCAAAGATTACTAACATTTTCCTGGTGAAGAAAAATATTTCAGGCTCAAACTTCTGCAGGATACCTGGAAAACCCAGCTCCCAGAATGTCGCCTCAACAGACCCAAGTGAAGCTTTGTCAAGATAAAATCTTTCACGGCTTCAAAACTGAATTCCCGACAGATTTTGGGATCTTTCAAAAGAATGGGTGAGGATAGAACCCTTTTTCGAAAGAAGTCAGCAAGCAATCCCAGTGGACGTGAAGAACCCATGATCCCGGAAGGATGCCTTGCTCTGTCAAGAAAAGCTCATAGGGTCATGTTTTGCAGGATCCCTGGAGAACCTTTTCCAAGACCGATCTACGGACGAACGATCGAGTCTTCGACTAGTCCCAACAAGACGGGATATGTCATTTCATAGGCGAAGCCTTTTAGTAGGCAAACCTCTTCCAAGACCGATCTACGGACGAACGATCGAGTCTTCGACTAGTTCCAACAAGACGGGATATGTCAATCTTTAGGCAAAGCCTTTTAGTAGGCAAACCTTTTCCAAGACCGATCTACGGACGAACGATCGAGTCTTCGACTAGTCCCAACAAGACGGGATATGTCAATCTTTAGGCAAAGCCTTTTAGTAGGCAAACCTTTTCCAAGACCGATCTACGGACGAACGATCGAGTCTTCGACTAGTCCCAACAAGACGGGATATGTCATTTCATAGGCAAAGCCTTTTAGTAGGCAAACCTTTTCCAAGACCGATCTACGGACGAACGATCGAGTCTTCGACTAGTCCCAACAAGACGGGATATGTCATTTCATAGGCAAAGCCTTTTAGTAGGCAAACCTTTTCCAAGACCGATCTACGGACGAACGATCGAGTCTTCGACTAGTCCCAACAAGACGGGATATGTCATTTCATAGGCGAAGCCTTTTAGTAGGCAAACCTTTTCCAAGACCGATCTACGGACGAACGATCGAGTCTTCGACTAGTCCCAACAAGACGGGATATGTCATTTCATAGGCGAAGCCTTTTAGTAGGCAAACCTCTTCCAAGACCGATCTACGGACGAACGATCGAGTCTTCGACTAGTCCCAACAAGACGGGATATGTCAATCTTTAGGCAAAGCCTTTTAGTAGGCAAACCTTTTCCAAGACCGATCTACGGACGAATGATCGAGTCTTCGACTAGTCTCAACAAGACGAGATATGTCAATCTTTAGGCAAAGCCTTTTAGTAGGCAAACCTTTTTCAAGACCGATCTACAGAACGATCGAGTCTCCGACAAACCCTAAGAGACTGGGTGCGTCATCCATAGGTTCCTAACAGACAGGAGTCCTATTCATGGTCTGATCCACCATACGGATCAAAATCCCTATTCATGGTCCGATCCACCATACGGATCAAAACCCCGACAATCCCTAAGAGACTGGGTGCGTCATTCACAGGTTCTTGTCAAGTACATGAATCACATTCTGGTACGACCTACCATACAGGCTAGAGTTTAACCGCCCTAGGATACTCAAAAGACGAGTCCCTAGGTATTCACTTGAACCCGTTATACACCGCGCAGGCCGCACGATCATCAGGCATGTGACCAACAGGTAAATAGCAGGTGGGTCTCTCTACTTTCTCTCTCACATCAGCAAAAGAATGAAGAACAGAGCGTTCACCAGTGGGGCAAGTAAGATTGAGTGTCAAGATTCATTTTTCTTTTCCCCAGTCGAGTCGGTCTAGATTCAGGTGTCACCTATCTTTGAGAGAAACCTCTCACGAGATTCCTCTCAAAGAGGGGCCGCTGTTGACATCTGATTTTTGACCAAGTCTTTTTCAGTTTTATTTTCGAAAAATCATAAAAAAATTCATAAAAAGTCAAAAAATTACAAAATCAACTTTGGTGGCCTTGGCCAAACCCAAGGAACCATTCTTGACCAAAAAATAATTTTTCGTATTTTTCACATTTTTTAATATTTTTTAGAAAATAGAAAAATACTTAAAAAAATCAAGAAAAATAGCATTTGAGGTCACAAAAATATGGAAAAATATCCAATATTTTTATTTTTAATCCCTTGTATTTTCGACCTCACAAAAAAATCCAAAATCAGATTCAATTTTAGGTGTTCCTTTGTAACCCGTAGTATTGAATTTGAAGAAAAAATAACAATTGAGTCCTTTAATTTGCAATTTTGGCATTTTTTAAGATCTTGACATTCAATCTAACTATCCCCTATTTCAATTTAGCCCAATTGTTTGCGCAGTTTGCTCAATTGCACGAATTTGACAAAATTATATACTAAAATTGCATTTTAGTCCTTGAAATCAAGCATAATTGAAATTACTTTCAATTCAAGGGCTATCATTGCAAATTAAACATGCTACCCAATAGATTTCACCATTTTAAATCGATTGGAACAGGTGGTTTGACTCAATTTGATCATTTGCACCCTCAATTACACGATCCCCAATTTCCAATTTAATGAAAATTTGGGGGTTTTGTGGAAATTGATAAAAACTTTTGGGTAAAACCACATTTCTAGATAGAATTCATACTCTAGATTCGATTTTAAGGTTCAATTGCAAAATATTTCCATTAATTTTGGATTAATTTGAAAATCATGTTCGAAAACGGTTCAGACCGGTCAGACCACCGGTCCGACCGGTCGAACCGGTCCAGAACAGTGTCTTCTTCCTCAAAACGATCGTGCAAATGAACAGTGACAGGTCGAATTTCCAAGACCAAATTGAAGGACAATTCGCGACTAATTGAAGGAGGAATGGTGGGCGTTTTGTTCCTCTGATCTTCCCCCGTCGATTGACACCAACGGCACCATCCGACGTCGCCGGAGGAAGGAGTAATCGGCCGGTCAAGGACGCGAGACCTGCAAAAGTCAAACAACGATAAGAACAGCTCAAATCCATGCCAAATTCATGCGAAATGAGACTCGTCGAGGGACCTAATGAAGCCGAACGGAATACCCAGCTTCTCCGTCGCCGTTAGCATGTCATTTGGCACGTGATGACACGTGAGTTGAAGAGGGCAGAGGATTCCCCGTTCGGCGCCAAAACTCGAAGGGCTATATAAGCCTGTGGGAGGGCTTTCAGTTGGAGGACGGTTGGTTCAGTTCGAAGGAAGGGAACAGAATCGCGCGAGAGAGAGGGAACACAATAGAGAGCTCGTTCTCCGACCCCTGTCGTCGAGAACTTGAGCTCGACTGCAAGGCGTCGGTTGGGCCATCTCCGGCCAAACCAAAGCCAGGGAAGACCATCTAAAGTTCGCCCAGAGCGTCAGGAAGCGATCGCCACCGGCCACGCCTCGCGAAATCGCAAGAACAGGTAAATCATAGCTTCGAGTTCTTCATTGAGCTTCAATGGCAGACCTTGCATTCCTTGCTCAATCATGCAATTAATGTGTGCGTTTCATTCCCCGAACATCACTGACCACGCTCGCATCTCCATTTTGCATCGACTTTGCTCGCATACCCTGAATCGAGTCCTCCGATTTAGCCTCCATAGCCGATCCTTGCCCAGCCAAATCTGGGCCGAGCGAGCTCAATCGGAGCTCGAGGTAAGTCTTCTGAACCTCCATTTATGCTATTCTGTGACTGAATTTCTTTGATTTTGAGTGAATCGCATGATTGAGCTTCCATGGCCGTACTCGGCGATTTGTACGATGTTCTTGATTCTGCGAATGAGATGCTACGATCCTTAGATATGTTAAGCTAGAGACGATCGCAAGTCGATTAGAGTTAGTCTCGCACGATTTCATTAAGATTCCACCGTAGGATCGTCGCCGGAGATCCTCAGCCGTCCATTCCGCCGGGGTCGAGAGGTTGAAGACGAAGCTGACGTGGCGCGGTCAACCGGTCAAAGTCCTAGGTGTCAGTCTGTTATTGGTCCACGTGTCGGTCTAGTCAGCAGGCCGTTAGCAGTTTGTTATTCGAATTAATAGATCGGACGGTCGAGAATAATCGAGGCTAATAAATGGTGACCGTCCGATTAGCAAGTAAAAATATCCGAAAATCATTTTTGAATCGGAAATCCGAGTTGATCAGAAACGGTATCGTTTGGCTAAATGGGAGGGCGACGTCGTTTAGGTTAGTGGGATCGGACGGTCCGGATCAAGTCCCATGTTATAATCACAGCCGTAGGTTTTAGTAATTTGATCAGACGGCCCTGATCGAGTCTTCGTCTAATCTGAACCGTAGATTCCAGTCAGACAATCCAATGGCCGTGGATTAGCCACGCGGTTCAGTAGCGACAGTCGGATCAAGGCTAGTAATCCGAAAATAAATAATGCGTGATACGGCGTCGTTTCGATCGGGGGCTTTGCGGGTCCGGATCTGGGCCGGGTTCCGACCCGGTCCGAATAATATTTTTAAATAAAAAATCAAAAAATGATTTTAAAAAAAATAATAATAATAAAAATCAGAAAAATCTTAGAAAATCCAAAAAATGCTAGAAAATTCCAGAAAATTCCAAAAAAATGTGGAAAAATTGTGGAAAAATCCTAGATATTCCAGAAACCCCCAAAAATCGAGGGTTGATCACAGACAACTAGTCAACCCTATTTTTGGGGTTTCTTACCCAATTTTCCGAGACTTGACGACATTACCCTTTAGGGGTAAGTCGCCTCTGCTATGCATGCAAGATAAGGCCGATAACGCCAAGGTGAGAATTAGGGTCGATTAGACGACCAATTCTTAGGTTTGGGTTTTCGAGTCTCACCTCTTTTCTCAAAATGACGATTTTGCCCTTTAATGGGAAAATCGTCTTTCTTGTCTCAATCGAGTTCTGAAAATTGTTTAAAGTTAGGGTTTGGGTCAGGAGGATGACCAACCCTAATATTTGAGGTTTTCAGTTCTCATCTTTACCCAAATGACGACTTTACCCCTCCAAGGGTAAAATCACTTGAAAATTCCAGAAAAATCCTGGAAATTCCCGAAAAATAGGAAATGGATTGGATTGATGGCCAATCCTATTTCCACTGTCTTTTGACTTCCCAATTCGTCTAAAATGACAGATTTACCCTTTTAGGGGTAAATTTCCCCCGAATTATTCAAAATTACGATTCTCCCCCTCATGGGCGAATCATGTCCAAATCACTCCTAAGCGTTGATGGATATTTCTCTAGGCTAATAGGGCCTCATTAGGGATATCACGCTGATTTCATGTGCTTTATCCGCATGTACTGGATCCTCGATTTGCGCACTTATTTTTAATGATTGTGAGTGATAGGGTAGCATTTCCCATCTGCATGAACTCCTAGATTTAAGATCTGTCCCCCACTCGTCTGTATGAAATCCTAGGATCAGATAAACCATTCAGCTTAGGTACCGAAAGGGCGTCAACTCTGACAGTTGGCGTAACTAAGTCCCCGAACCCACTTCTCTGGTTTCCGCAGAATCGAATAGACCACTCCCAACTATTCGATAGGGTTTCCGATCGTACCCTCCACGAAACGATCGGTGGCGACTCCTTGGCATGAACACTCGTCACATGTCACTAGACCACACTGAAGGTCGACCACGTATATCCAGCAGTTGCGATTTGGGTAATGGACCTTGGGAGAGGCCCGCGTCCGATCCAGCCAGCGATCGGGCGGCCCATTAGCCCGCTCCCGCCTTCCGCGAGCTCGGGAGAGGGTCGCGACATGCTCCAGTATTGATGCTCCCTGATTTTGAAAAAGTGTTCGAGCTGGATTGCGATGCTTCTGGAATATGAATTTGTGCTGTTCTTTGCTGACACCTGATTTTCGACCAAGTCTTTTTAAGTTTTATTTTTGAAAAATCACAAAAAAAATCATAAAAAGTCAAAAAATTACAAAATCAACTTTGGTGGCCTTGGCCAAGCCCAAGGAACCATTTTTGAACAAAAAATAATTTTTCATATTTTTATATTTTTTAGTATTTTTAGCAAATAGGAAAATACTAACAAAATCAATAAAAAATAGCATTTGAGGTAAAACAAATATAGAAAAATAGCCAATATTGTTATTTTTAATCCCTTGTATTTTTGACCTCATAAAAAGTTCAAAATCAGATTCAATTATGGGTGTTCCTTTGTAACCCATACTATTGAATTTGAGAACAAAATATCCATCGAGTCTTTTAATTTGCAATTTTTGTATTTTCTAGGATCTTGACATCCATTCTAACTGTCCCTTATTTCAATTTAGCCCAATTGTTTGTACAAATTGTTCAATTGCACGAATTTGGCAAAATTGCATACTAAAATTGCATTTTTAGTCCTTGAAAATGAGCATAATTGAAATTACTTTCAATTCAAGGGCTATCATTGCAAATTAAACATACTGCCCAATGGGTTTTACCATTTTGAATCGATTGGCACAGGTGATTTAACCCAATTTGTTCATTTGGACCTTCAATTGCATAATTCCCCAATTTGCAATTAAAAGGAAATTTGGGGTTTTTGTTGAAATTGATATGAACTTTTGGGCAAAATCACATTTTTTGATAGAATTCATGCCCTAGATTCGATTATGAGGTTCAATTGCAAAAATTTCCTTTTAATTTGGATTTAATTTGAGAAATTTCAAGTCGGGACCGGTTCGGACCGGTCTGACCGCCGGTTGGACCGGTCGAACCGGTCCGCTACAGTGTCATCGTCTTCCCTCAGAACCTGCGCAGATGAACAGTTCCAAGAGCAATTTCTATCCTCAAATTGAAGGCCAATTCATGGATAATCGAACACGCAATGGTGGGCGTATTGTTGCCTATACTCCTACCTATCAATTGACACCGGTGGCACCGCTCGGCGTCGTCGAAGTAAAATGAAATTGGCCGGTCAAGTCTTGAAGCTGTAAAAAGTCAACAAAAGCAAACACAGCTCAAATTAGTGACAAATTCGCGTGAAATGAAGCCCGCCGGAGAACCAAATGGAGTTGGACGATTCACCCATCGTCCTCGACGCCGTTTTGACCTAAAATCACGTGATGACACGTGTTATTTGAATCAATCGATCGTCCCCGATTCGGTGCCAAAAACGCAAAAGGCTATATAAGCCTGTGGAGACTTTCAGTTGAAGAGGTTGGTCGATTCAGTTAGTAAAAGACGAACTAAAACGTGCGAGAGAGAGAAAAGGCGAGAAAAAGCTCGTTCTCCGGCCCTTTGCCGTCGAGAACTCGAGCTCAACTGCAAGGCGCCGGTTGGGCCGTCCCCGGCCAGACCACAGCCAGAAAAGATAGTTCGAAGTTCGCCCAGACCGCCAGAAAGAGATCGCCGCCGGACGCGCCCCGCGAAGTCGCGAAAACAAGTAAGGCTTAGCTTTGATTCTTGAACTGAGCTTCAATGGCGTTTCTAGCATTTCTCGCCTATTCTTTCAATTTGTGTGTGCGTTTCATTCCCTGAACACCACTGACCATTGTCGCATATCTTGTTTGCATCGATTTTGACTTAACACACCTAATCGAGTCTTCCAATCCAACCTCCATTGTCGAACCACTGTTCATCTTTCCCCAGCCAAATTTGGGCCGAGCGAGCTCAATCGGAGCTCGAGGTGAGTTTTCTGAACCTCTACTGGTGCTGTTATGTGATTGAATTGCTGCGATTTTAGATAAATTACGCGATCGAACTCCCATGGCCGTACTCGGCACTTTGCATGATTCTTGCGATTCCGTGAATAAAATGTTGCGATTCCTAGATATGTTAAAATAGAGGTCATCGCGAGTCGATTGCCGCCGGTTTCGCTTCAATCCGTTAAGGTTCTACCATCGGATCATCGCCGGGGAGTCGTGGCCGTTCGTTCAGTAATGGTCGCGAGGTTGAAGACGATGCCAACCTGGCAGGTCAACGAGTCAAAGTGCTTAGGTGGCGATAGATCATTGGTCCGCGTGTCAGTACAGTCAGCTCGGTCGTTGGAGGTCATTGTTCGAACGGGGAGATCCAACGGTCGAGGTTAATCGAGTCCAACAAATAGTGGCCGTCCGATTAAAAATTAGGATAATTCGAAAATGATTTTTAAATCGGAAATAAAAAATGATGAAAACGGCGCCGTATGGGTTAGTTAGGAGGCGACGTCGTTAAGGTTAGTAGGATTGGACGGTTCAGATTAAGGCTCAGGTTCTAATCGTAGCCGTAGGTTTAAGTAATCTGATCAGACGGCTATGATTAAGTCTTCGTCTAATCTGGACCGTAGGTTCTAGTAATCAGATCCAATGGGCGCAGATTATCCACGCGGTGCATCAGGGACCGTCGAATTAAATCCAGATAATCTAAAAATAAAAAAACGCGTGATACGGTGTCGTTTTGGCCGAATGGTTTCGCGGGTCCGGGTCTGGGCCGGGTCTCGACCCGGTCCGAATCACATTTTTTAAATAAAAAATATAATCATAAATGATTTTAAAAATAAAAAAAATCAGAAAAATCCTAGAAAATCTAAAAAAAAATGCTAGAAAATTCCAGGAAATTTCAAAAAAATGTGGAAAAACTGTGGAAAAATCTTAGACACTCCAGAAATCCCCAAAAAATCGAGGATTGACTACAGACGACTGGTCAACCCTATTTTTGGGGTTTCTTATCCGTTCTTTCGAGACTCGACGACATTACCCTTTAGGGGTAAGTCGCCTCTGCTGTGTATGCAAGATAAAATCGATAATGCCAAGGTAAGAATTAGGGTTGGGTAGGCGACCAATTCTTAGGTTTGGGTTTTCGAGTCCCGCCTCTTTCCTCAAAATGACGATTTTGCCCCTTCATTGGGGAAATCGTCTTTCTTGTCTCAATCGAGTTCTGAAAATTGCTTAAAGTTAGGGTTTGGGTCAGGTGGACGATCAACCCTAATATTTGAGATTTTCAGTTCTCATCTTTGCCTAAAATGACGATTTTGCCCCTCCGAGGGTAAAATCATTTTTAAATTCCAGAAAATCCTGGAAATTCCCGAAAAATAGGGAATGGGTTGGATTGATGGCCAATCCTATTTCCCTCACCTTTTGACTTCCCGATTCATCTAAAATGATAGATTTACCCTTTCAAGGGTAAATCTTCCCCGAATTGTTCAAAATTAAGATTTTGCCCCTCATGGGCAAATCATGCCAAAATCATTCCTAAGCCTTGATTGATATTTTTCTAGGTTAATAGGGCCTCATTAGGGATACCATGCTGATTTCATGTGTTTAATCCGCATGTACTGGATCCTTGATTTGCGCACTTATTTCTATTACTTGTGAATGATAGGGTAGTCATTCCCATCTGCATGAACTCCTAGATTTAGGATCTGTACCTCATTCATCTGTATGAAATCCTAGGATCAGATAAACCATTCAGCTTAGGTACCGAAAGGGTGTCAACTCCGACAGTTTGCGTAACTAAGTCCCCGAACCCAATTCTCTGGTTTCCGCAGAATCGAATAGACCACTCCCAACTATTCGATAGGGTTCCCGATCGTACCCTCCACGAAACAATTGGTGGCGACTCCTGGACAAGTACACTCATCACATGTCACTAGACCACACTGAAGGTCGACCACATATATCCAGCAGTTGCGATTTGGGTAATGGACCTTGGGAGAGACCCGCGTCCGATCAAGCCAGCGATCGGGCGGCCCATTAGCCCGCTCCGCCTCGAGAGAGGGTCGCGACATTCTTTCCTAAGAAGGTAAGCCTATTGCCTATTTTAGCGAAAAACTTAATGATGTTCGTAGCCGATGGTCTACGTATAAGCAAGAGTATTATGCTGTAGTGCGATCTATTAAGCATTGGCAGCTCTATCTTTATCAGCATAGGTTTGTTCTGAATACGGAGCATCAGGCTCTTAAGTATATAAAGAGCCAAAAACATCTAAACAGGATGCATGCGCGATGGGTCTCCTTTTTGGAGCAATTTAATTTTGTGCTTCGTCATAAGGCGAGACATTTGAATAAAGTCGCCGATGCCCTTCGTCACCGTGTTGAGACATTAGTGACCATGCGCAATGATATCGTTGATTTTGATCATCTTAGGTCTCTTTATGCTAATGATGATAATTTTGGAGATATATGGAAGAGGTGTTCTCAAACAGGTTGTAATGTGAATATGATCATTCAAGACAAGTTCTTGTTCTTTGGGAACAGATTATGCATTCCTCATGGCTCTTTGCGAGAACAACTTATTCGAGAACTTCATGGCAGTACCTTGGGTGGACACTTAGGTCGCGACAAAACTGTGGCATTGGTTGAGGAAAGGTACAATTAGCCCTAACTGAAGAGGGATGTGGGGCGATTCGTTAATAAGTGTTCTACTTGCCAGACTGCTAAGGGTCATTCTCAGAACACTGGATTATATATTCCTTTATCTATTCCTATTGGTCCTTGGATAGATATTTCAATGGATTTTGTATTGAGACTTCCTCGCATACAACACAGTTTCAACTCTGTTTTTGTGGTGGCTGACAGGTTTTCGAAGATGTCACATTTCATTCCATGTAAGAAGACTTCAGATGCTTCCCATGTGGTGAGTTTATTCTTTCGTGAAGTAGTTCGCTTGCATGGTGTGCCCAAGACGATCGTGACACCAAGTTCCTGAGATACTTTTGGCGGACTTTATGGCGTTTATTTGGAACTAATTTACAGTACATTAGTTCTTTCCATCCATAGACTGATGGTCAGACGGAAGTCGTCAATCGTACCATGGCTAATATTATTCGATGTCTCTGTAGCGACATGCCCAAGCAGTGGGACCGTTATATTGCTCCTACTGAGTTCGCCTTCAACAACACGGTCAATCGTTCAACTAGTAAATCTCCTTTTGAAGTTATCTACGGGCGGACTCCATAGCATATTCTTGATTTGGTTCATCTGCCAAAGATCCCCAGTTATAATGTTGCAGCTGAAAATCTCGCGATGAAAATTCTGGAAGTTAAAGCTGATGTGTTGTGCCAACTTGCTGCTTCTAATTCGAAGTATAAGGATGATGCTGACAAACAACGTCGTTCCAAGGTTTTTGAAGAAGGTGATGAGGTGATGGTTTTCCTTCGCAAGGAGCGATTTCCTATTGGCACCAATAACAAGCTGAAGCATAAGAAGGTTGGTCCTTGCCACATTATGAAGAAGATCAATGACAATGCCTATGTTGTTGATCTTCTTACTAATTTGAACATATCTTTAACTGTCAATGTGGCAGACCCGTTCAAGTATCATCCTCCTGATATTCCGCTTTATGCAAATGATAACTCGAGGGCGAGTTCTTCTGAAGAAGGGGAGAGTGATGTAGAATAATTGGCATACAATTATCTTGAAAAATTGGATAGCCAGATACCAGCACGACTTTACCAGTAATTCGAATCTTAGATCAAATGATCTCGAATCGCGCTCAAAATTGGTCGGTTGAAGCAAAACGGCCGTCTGATTCAAAGTCACCGCTTTACTGTGAGTACGATGGATTTTAGCGTTTCGGAGTCGTTTAGACCACTTTTCAGGCATTTTTCTAATTTAGGTAATTTTGAATATTTCGATTATTTGTAATATTTGATTCTAATTCTCTTAGATTAGCTTAGATATGATTTTGATAATGTTATCTTTAGCGATTCTATTCCCTAAAGGAGTTCTATCTCTATATATAGGATGTCCGCCTTTGTAATCGGCACGTTATCATTAATCAAATTTGGGTATTCTTTTGGAATTATTTTTCAAGTTCGCTTCTCTCTACATCAGGCCTCTTGTCGGCCCTCACAAAAAAATAAAAATATTAATAATTATAATGAATATATGTAAAAAATAAAATAATATAATATTAAAAATTATCCATGTCAGCACCGATTTGCTAAATGGGCTGAATTGACACAACTACAAAAGATTTAGAACCCAATTGTCAAAAAAAAGTTTAGAATTAATCAATTGATACAATTGTAATAAGTTTAGAACTTTTTTGATAATTTTTTCCTCACAGTATTTATTTATGGCAAACGGGTCACACTTTGGCCAAGCGTCCTTCTGTGTTGAATAAAAAGAACTAATAATTACAAATTGATAGGACAAATTTTCAAGTTTCATATGTATCTGTATACATACAAATGCAAGGGGAAGAAAAATTTCAAGCTTATCAAGCTCGAAAAGAACCATGGCCAAAGCCCATCATCAAGGATCGTCAATTTTGTTCTTAAGGAGTCCGAAGTACACAACACACTGCCCATCCCCTAGGGTTTCTCTGAAGCCGCCGCCTGTCCTTCTTCATTGAGGCAGACGTCCTCGAGGGAGATCTCTCTCCCCCTCCCTCTCCTTCTTTCCCCGACCTTTAATGCTTTCTAGTTTCTAGACCTTGTAAAGCATTTCTAGTTGCTAGGACTTTCAACAATTTTCTAGTTTCCATGTCATTGCTGGTTGAGTAGTTCTTCAGACTTTATTGTTTAGTCTATTCCTTATGTGTTCATACATCTATATAAGGAGGCTAATTTTGAAATGTAAGAAAGACGATTTTGATTCATGGAAATATGTGAGATTTGCCCCCATGTGAGCAAATATCTCTATTCATGGCATATGTATCCTTGAAAGTTGAATTTTTTCTCGCTGGTGAGCCAAAGAAGCAATGTATCCTCGGCTAGTGATATGTTGTAGGCCTTGGTGGTAAGCTTCTCCTATCTGAAGTCTTGTCTCCTCGGTTGGTGATATTTTGTAGGCCTTGGTGGCAAACGTCATCAATCTCGATCGTGATCCATGGTTGGTGATATTCTGTATGCCTTGAGTTTGATCGTATTCTACCCAATATTTCAATCTATCCATCGACAATCACTCAAAACATCTCTTGCCATCTCGCACATGCATCATTGCTGGAACGGTAACCAACTAGAGGTGAAGGCCGGCAAGGTCACACTCGTCCAGCAACGGCGAGGCTCAACCTTGCTGTTGCTGGACTAGCTTGACCTTGACCAGCCATGGCAAGGTCAAACCTCGCCACATCTGGGTGAGGTCGACCAGCAGGAGGAAGGCGGAGAAGAAAAGAAAAAGAAACAAAATAAAAAAAGGGAAAAAGGAAATAAAAATATATTAAAATAATAAAAAATTACCACGTCAACACCATTGCGCCATTTTAGCTATTTCCAACTAAAATTGACCAAATGGACTAAATTGGAGCAAATGCAAAAATTTCAGGACTTAATTTGCAAAAAAAGGCTTGGGACTGAATTAATACAATTGCAATAGATTTAAGACTTTTTTGGAAATTATCCAGTGTCAATTCGAAGGCTACATTTGGTTCGCAAAAAATATGACTTTTTTGAAAAATGAAAATATTGTTATGGTGTTTGGTTGAGATTTGGAAATGAAGTAGAAAATATTTCCTGTTGTTTGGTAAGGAAAAATAGTTTCCTAAATAGACGTTTGGTATTCGGGCGACAGTGGCCTGCGCATGAGCAGCCAAGAAACTTCGAAAGTTTATGTCATTAAATCATGGACTAACTAAAAAATATTCTGCATTACCTTGGAACACATCCCCTATGTGTAATTTCTTCAAGTAACACCCACATATGTGCCTTCACCCTCACGTGTGAGCTTCCCATGTTAAAAGTCGCTCCTCTTTGACTCACGTCTCTTACGTCACTAACCTTATTTCGACTGGAACGTCTGGTTTGACCTGTCCAAGATTAGTGGACCGTATTGAAGTGGAACAACATCTACCTTTTGAATTCTACCTCGGTCGCCTTCGTCAATTAGGGAGTCACATTTGAAGGTGCTGATGATAACTAATTAAATGTCGATCCACACATGCTCGGATCGGCTCATGAAACCATCAATTTATTGATTCTATCTCCACCGATATATTTGTAAGTTTGTAAATTTACCACACATCTTTTTGTCTACAAAATGAATCACAATGAATAATCAGGTCAAAGGATCAAACTACATCACAACAATGATTTGCGAAAAACCAACAGAAAATATTCTCGTACAATACGCAGTCTTTACAGAAAGAATGAAAGAAATTGCAAAAAAATCACAAGGCAGAAACACGTAATTTCACATTATCCATGGAAAGCTTGTGGAGCAATCTAATGGAGAATCACCGTCCTAATTCTCATTTGCACGACAAGGATTGGACTGCCTTTGTGGCTGTATCGATAGCCATGGTGCAATTCATCTGGGATGTCTTCGTCTTCTTGAACATGAACATGACCGTTATCTTCCCTTTGATCACGCCTTGGCTGTTCAAGGTTATGATCCCCGAGCTCAATTCGCTCCCGAGGTTCGAACTGCTGGGCAAAGCAGTGGAGCTCAAGGTCACGGGCACATCGATCTTCTTGGTGGACTTGAAGTTGGCCTTGCTCTTGGGAATGATCGCTTGTCCCACTTGGACACCTCCATAGGTGAAGTCAATGGTAGAAGCGCCGTACTTGAAGGGACCCCAGTTGGTGTTCTTGATCCGGATCGGGGCGACGAAGCTCATGTCGAACGAGGGCGAGGCCTGAGTCCCGACGGTCAAGGTCTGGACATTGAACTCGGCGACCCTGAACTTGGGGGACTTGAATTTCATGATGACGAGGACGAAGAAGAGGGCCTGGACGACCTGAAAGATGACGAAGGCGATGATGCCAATCGTCCACTTCATCCTCTTCTTGCGCTTTGCCTCCTCGTCCTCCATGGTATGAAGCGATTCTTGATCGCTCCGGCGATAGGCATTCGACTCGGGTAGTTGGTATTGGTTCTGGTTCTTCGCTTCCATTTGGTTATACTCAACCAAACGAGGGATGAATTCAAGTATTGCTTCTGTGAAGGAATTGGATACGTGCGAATATAGTGAGGATGATGAAGAGAGGTGTGTGGGTCGGGTTTATATAGAGTTCTCGGAGAAAGAGTATGTTCAAAGTAGCATCGAGTGGACAAAGAGAGCCACTTTCCCAGAAATCATTGTCAAACGCGTCGTCGAAACATTCACTTCTAGAAGGAACGCGCGTTGAGTTTAGTGGGCATATTTCATCAACACGAGTCAGAGGAGACTCTCTTTTCTTTGTCCTGACAGCCTGCCAAAGTCAGCCAAGATGGGCGGAAGACTCGATCCTGTTAATATTCTCGAGGCATTATTTTGGGGGGTGGGGATTGTTGACACCTGATTTTTTACTATCTTTTAATATAGTTTTAATTTCTAAAATTAATTAAAAATAGCAAAAAAAGATCAAAAAATTGCAAAATCAACTTTGGAAGCCTTAGCCTAGCCTTAGGAACCAATTTTGAACAAAAAATATTTTTTGTATTTTTTAATATTTTTTGGAATTTATTTAATTATTAAAATACCCAAAAAATCAGAAAAAATACCATCCGTGGTCAGAAAATTACACAAAAATATTCAGAAATTTTATTTTAATTTCCTCTTCAATTTGGAAACCCATTTGAAGAACCAGGTAATCCCGTCGGACGTGGAAAACCTCCGTCTTGGGAATCTCTTTCAAAAATAGGCAATCCCATTGGACGTGGAAAACCTCCAATTTGGGAACCCATTTCAAAAATCAGGAAATCCCACCGGACGTGGGAAAACCTCCGACTTGGGAACCATTTGAAGAACCGAGCAATCTCATCGGACGTAGAAAACCTCCGTGTTGGGAACTCCTTTTAAGAAACAAACCATCCCATCGGACGTGGAAAACCTCCGTCTTGGGAATCATTTTCAAAAATAGGCAATCCCATTGGACGTGGAAAACCTCCAATTTGGGAACCCATTTCAAAAATCAGGAAATCCCACCGGACGTAGAAAACCTCCGACTTGGGAACCATTTGAAGAACCTAGCAATTCCATCGGACGTGGAAAACCTCCGACTCAGGACCCCTTTTCAGAAGATTAAATGTTCCCATCGGACGTAGAAAACCTCCGACTTGGGAACCATTTGAAGAACCGAGCAATCTCATCGGACGTAGAGAACCTCCGTGTTGGGAACTCCTTTTAAGAACCAAACCATCCCAGCGGACGTGGAAAACCTCCGACTCGGGACTCCTTCTCAGAAAAATAGGTAACCCCATCGGACGTGGAAAACCTCCGACTTGGGAACCTTTTGAAGAACCAAACATTCCCATCGGACGTAGAAAACCTCCGACTTGGGAACCTTTTGAAGAACCAACCATCCCGCCGGACGTAGAAAACCTCCGACTCGGGACTCCTTTTCAAAAATCAGGAAATCCCACCGGACGTAGAAAACCTCCGACTTGGGAACCATTTGAAGAACCGGGCAGTCTCATCAGACGTGGAGAAACCTCGTCATGAGACCCCTTTTCAAAAGTCAGGCAGTCTCATCAGACGTGGAGAAACCTCGTCATGAGACCCATCTTCAAAATCAGGCAGTCTCATCGGACGTGGAGAAACCTCGTCATGAGACCCCTTTTCAAAATATCAAACAGTCCTAGCATGACGAGGAGAACCCTCGTCCTAGGACCCCTTTTCAAAATACAGGTAATCTCATCAGACGTGGAGAAACCTCGTCATGAGACCCCTTTCAGAAAAACAGGTAATTTCATCAGGCGTGGAGAAACCTTGTCATGAGACCCCTTCTCAGAAAAACAGGTAATCTCATCAGGCGTGGAGAAACCTCGTCATGGGACCCCTTTTCAAAATTCAGGTAATCTCATCAGGCGTGGAGAAACCTCGTCATGAGACCCCTTTCAGAAAAACATGTAATCTCATCAGGCGTGGGGAAACCTCATCATGAGACCCCTTCCCAGAAAAACAGGTGATCTCATCAGGCGTGGAGAAACCTCGTCATGAGACCCCTACCAGAAAAACAGGTAATCTCATCAGGCGTGGAGAAACCTCGTCATGAGACCCCTTCCCAGAAAAACAGGTAATCTCATCAGGCGTGGAGAAACCTCGTCATGAGACCCCTACCAGAAAAACAGGTAATCTCATCAGGCGTGGAGAAACCTCGTCATGAGACCCCTTCTCAGAAAAACAGGTAATCTCATCGGACGTGGAGAACCCTCGTCATGAGACCCCTTTCCAAAAATCAAAAAATCCCCTTGGACTTGGAGAACCCTTGTCCCGGGAACCTTTTCAAAAGATCAAACCATCCCAGCGGACGTGGAAAACCTCCGACTCGGGACTCCTTCTCAGAAAAACAGGTAATCCCATCGGACGTGGAAAACCTCCGTTTTGGGAACCCTTTCAAAAAATCAGGAAATCCCATTGGACTTGGAGAACCCCTGTCCTGGGAACCTTTTCAAAAGATCAAACTGTCTCGCCGGACGTAGCAAACCTCCGACTGAGAAATCCCCTCTGGCCCCGCTAGTCAGCGCCATGGGATCCCCTTTCAAGCCAAAAATATCCCCTCTGTCACCGCTAGTCAACGTCATGGGATCCCCAAAGCTTGGGGTGCTCGATAAATCTTTCTGTGAGTGTTTCCTGTCAGTAGCCGGGAAAGGTTTTCGAGGAATAAAGCCTGGGATAGTGTGTCAGAAGCTACGAGGGCCTATATTTAAAAAAAACAAAAACAAAAACAAAAACAAAAACAAAACAAAACAAAACAAAACAAAAACAAAAAAAAAAAGAAGAAAAAAAAGGGGAACAAGCCCCTCCTTTTTCCGGCATCCTGAGAGCGCAGTGATAAAACCTCAAACTCCGCATGCGCAGGACCCAACGGGCAGACTTCAGGTAAGCCGCTCTCCCTCAGGCCCACGTTCGAATTGCAAGAGTAAACCGGTGATTAATTTGAGCATTCATCAAGGACTTAAGGGTTCGATGTCATAGCATTTCTTTTCCCCAGTCGAGTCGGTTAAGATTCAGGTGTCATTTTGTCTTTGAAAGCAACCTCTGACGAGCTCACTCTCAAAGAGGGGCAGCTGTTGACACCTGATTTTTTACTATCTTTTATTATAGTTTTAATTTCTAAAATTAATTAAAAATAGCAAAAAAAGATCAAAAAATTGCAAAATCAACTTTGGAAGCCTTAGCCTAGCCTTAGGAACCAATTTTGAACAAAAAATATTTTTTGTATTTTTTAATATTTTTTGGAATTTATTTAATTATTAAAATACCCAAAAAATCAGAAAAAATATCATCCGTGGTCAGAAAATTACACAAAAATATTCAAAAATTTTATTTTAATTTCCTCTTCAATATTTTCACGGGGTTCCTTCACAAACCTAATCCCGAACCGGGCCTAAAAAATCCTTTTCGAGTCTTTTAATTTTCAATTCTCGATTTTTATAAGCTATGACATTGGACTCTAAAGTATTGAAATGCAATTGGGTCAATTTGCCCTCCAATTTGATCAATTTTAGCCAAAAGGGCTTAATTGCATAAAAATCTTTCAATTTAGTCCCCGGTTTTACAATTTTCGAAATTAAATTTCACACGGGCACACCCATTAAAATTAAACACCTCTACCCAATAGTTTTCATCATGCTGAATCCATTGGTGGGCTCAATTTTGAATAATTCGATCGTTTGGACCTTCGATTTGGGGAAATTCGTTTTCGGATCCTAGGGACAATTTGGGGTTTTCACAAAATTTCAATCAATTGATTCACGAAAATACCCATATTTGATAGAAAACATGTCAAGGAGTCCGATTTTGCCGTCAATTTCATGAAAATAGGTCAATTTGGAGCCCAATTAGAGTGATTTGGTCGAACCAGGCCGGTCGGGTCAGACCCGACCCGCCCGGTCCGACCGGGTCTGCAACAAAGTTGCAGACCCATGCGCACCGAACAGAGCAAAACAGGGCATGTCGGGCGTGCATTTTTTGAAGGAAAAAAGGGGGAGTTGAGCGTGGGAGGCAGTTGGCAGAGCGTGTTCGGCTTTGGCAGGGGTGGTGGACGTGCCGAGGCGGGCGGTCGGCCACGCGAAGTCGGGAGATTCTCGGTTAAAACCGAGTTTGGCCGAGAGTGGTCGGGGGATTTTTTTCGGACGAAACCGACGGACAACCGACCACCCCAAACCTCCAGCGGACTTCACTCATCGCCACCAAGGTCGCCATTGCCGTCGCCGAGCCCGGAGCAGGTCAGTGCCCTCCCCTGAACTTCATTTTCCGAATGCACACTAATTGCTCGACGAAATGCCTCAATGAACCTCCCGAACATTAGCTCTCGGCCGTGACATCTCCGGCCTCGTTTCTTGCAATACTAGTCTTTGAGCTTCACTAGAACTATCCCTAAGCCTGGCTTGCTCTTTATTGCGCATTGAAACCGAGCCGGAAACCACGCCCGAAGCTTCGCCGTCCACCTTGCGGACCGAGAGCTCAACGAGAACTTCCGGCGGTCGACAAGCTCGAAACGAGCTCAGGTAAGGTTCTAGACCCCTCTTGAATGCTGCTTGATGGTTTAGAATCGCGCTTTGATAGAATTTTTTTTTTTTGCAACTTACCTCGCCGGCGCCGGTTTCGGGGAGGTCCGGTTCGCCGTTTTTACGCGTATTCATGGCTATATTTTTTGTAAGATGTTGATCCTAAGTTGAAGGGGAACTGAATGGTGTAAGAATGAGCGAAAATTTTCAAGTTCGGAGGCGGTTTCGAAGTTCCGGCGAAAATTCCGGCGGTTTGGCCGGAATTTTGTTGCTCCGGTCGTCTTCCCCGGCGAGGGGGCGACCGGTCAGCGGGTCAACGCTGACGTGGCATGCCACGTCGGCAGCCACGTCAGCGTGCGGGGTCCGCGGCGGAAATTAAATAAAACAAAAAAATTAACGGCCACGATCGCGACACGTGTCGCGATCCTAGAATTTTTGGAAAATTAAATAAATGATTTTCGAATAATCGATCCGGCGGACGAGGATGTGCCACGTGGCTCACTGAGGGACGTCCGATCTTGTACAAGATCGGACGCACCATAGGAGGCCACGTGGCACGTTCTAGAGCGTCCGATTTGTAGGTTTTCTAAAAAATGAAAATAATTAATTTTTGATCCGACGGCTATTATTGAGCCACGTGGCTCTCTGTGGGTCGCTCGATCTAGTGGAAGATCGGACGCACGAGACGAAGCCACGTGGCACAACGTGGACCGTCCGATCCGGGGAATTTTTGGATAATTAAATAAAATACATAAAAAATCAAAAAAATTGTAAAAAATAGAAAAATGTTTAAAAAAATAAAACGGTGTCGTTTTAGGCCGGTGTCGACCCCTAGGGTCGGGCCGGGCGCCCGAGAGGCGCGGGCCGGGTTTGACCCGGCCCGAAAAATATTTTTAAATATTTTAAAAAATTCAAAAAATAATAAAAAATAATAAAATAATCAAAAAATCAATAAAAAATGAAAAATCATGAAAAATTCAAAAAAATTCGGAAAATTCAGAAAAATTCTAAAAAATTCCAGAAAATAGGAAATGGCCACATTCTACTGGCCATGACCTGTTCCGGGTCTTTCGACCCCCGGTCTTTCCAGAAATGACGGTTTTGCCCTTTCGGCAAACCGTCTTCCAAACAAATTCTAAAAAAATCCAGGAAAATCCCAAAAAATAGGAAATGGCCACAAAAAACTGGCCAAGGCTCATCCCGGGTGTTTTGAACCCCAAACCTTCTTGAAAATGACGATTTCGCCCTTTGGGCGAGTCGTCTTCCAAAAATTGAAGAAAAATCAAGAAATTCCAAAAAATTCTCAAAAATGGGAAATGGCCACAATCAACTGGCCATGGAATATTTTGGGTAACTCGGTATCCAAACCTTCCAAAAATGACAATTTTGCCCTTCGGACTAATTGTCCCCGAATCTTCCCATTTTACCCCCTAGCCCTAAATCACATCTTCCCTAAGCCCTTTTGGCTATACTAGGAGGCCAATGATTGAAATTGATGTGCATTGACATGATTTATTTATGCATTTGATTGCGCTTTCATTATATTGACTGTGATTTGATAGGAATAGTCTTCCAATCTGCATGAAACCCTGAATCAACCTACCTCACCCAAAATTGCGCCTGCATGAACTCTTAGTCAGGAAAATCACTCGCGTTAGGTACCGAAAGGGCGTTGGTAATGACACCGACGTAACCAAGTCCCCGAACCCAAAATCTCTGGTTCCGCAGAATTGATCGATCTCTCCCAATCGGTCAGTAAGGTTTCCGGTCTACCCTCCAAGAAAGACCGGTGGCGACTCCAAATGCATGCACAAGTTGCACATGCCACCCCGACCACACTAAGGTCGAAAGCGATCGACTCTTATCGTCGAATCCCTCAAAAGGTACTCCCGCCGCGATTTGGTATGGGCCTGGGAGGGCCCGCGCCGATCCAAGACCCGCGATCGGTAATCCATTAGCCGCGTCCGTTGATTTCGGACGGGTCGCGACAGCTAGCGACTCCGCTGGGGAATCTTGTTCTAGAACACCTGGTTCTGGACCTCAAGTGGACTTAGGCCGTAATTAAAACGTTGAGTGATATTTCTAACCCTGCAGGCGCTCTTGAAGGTGAGGTAAGTCCGCTCATGATAGGTGTTATATGTTTTTGCAGATTGGAGTGATAAGGGGTGTAGTCTGTGATTAACATTGTCTTATGCAGGGTGGGCGTAGGAATATATGTTATATGGATGATTTGAAGCGCTGATTGATATATAAATTGTTGTGCATGATTCACTGCATATTTGAGGATCACGACACTTTGCACAAAGCGCCCAAACCCAGGCCGCGAAATCACCTTTTCAGGTAGCCATAGATCAGGGATCGATATGCAACGCTCTAGCGTGGATCGCGCTCGGGTTGACCATATTCGATCCCACTCTCTATCCAAGTCGAGACTTTTATCCATTTGTTGTGGATTGCGCTCATGGACGAATTTATCGACTCGGATAGGGGGAAGCCTTTAGGTTCCATACCTAAGCCCCTTTTAATTTCTAGAGTCAAGCTTCACTCGTCTCATGCGCATATATATGGATGGTTGGTATACCTAAAACCAAAAAAAATCATTGGGTACCTCTTATGGTAAGGTCTTTCCAATATTGTTTGATTTACATGCAGCCTCGTATTTGTTGCACAACATGTTGCATTCATCGAGTCCGATGGTTGGGTCTAATTCCATTCTACAGTTTAGATAAAGTGGAGATGGTCTCCCCAAATCTGTCCAAGGTCCCGAGGGTATTTCAGTACGAGCGACGCGTCATCCGTCATGAAGCCACTGAGACGTTCAATGGATTCCACTCCTTCCGTTTCATCCAAGGAAGGGCACTTACTGGACGCAACCTTATCCGAGGAACGAATTGTTTTTACACCAAGTCAGCGGAACAACTCGAGCGCGCACATAAGTTCGAGCACGACAGGGATAAGATATGGAATATCTATCTGAAGCTGAGGGACATGTATGGCAAGATGAGAGCGACGCCTACACCCCCTCCGGAGGTTATCGAGATCTCGTCAGATGAAGAAGAGTCTCCCGAAGGACATTCGTCACCTTTCCACCCCATGGTCGTTTCATCCGATGAGGAAGGAGACCTGGACCTAGACAGAACAATGGGGGCACCTGGCATCGCCTGACGACCTGACTTGGGGCATCTCTTTAGGTTCCTTAGGGTCGCTTTCCGGAGGTGTTTTAGAATTATTCGATTTTCTGAGTCTGTAAAGGGAATCCGTCTGTGGATCTCCCTCCTATCCCCTGCGATTTAATTCCCGAGTCATTCATAGGCGTCTTAACACCGGAATGCGACATTGGAATTTCACCCAACCATTCGGACTTTTCTGTTTCAATCATACGTCGCCTCCGTTTGAAATTTTTGTTAGAACTCACACTTGGTTTGTTCGACACAAGTGCGAAGATCTAATTCTCATTTCATGGTGTATGCGACGTATGACTGAAGTGGTCCACGCCATGCATAAGCATATCATCTGCATGACATCATTATTTTCGTCCAATTCATTATGCCTATTGATGGGATTAGCATGAGAACCCTAGTTTGGCATTCCCTTTATCCAAATGTGGGAACTCAACCCTCGTCACATCACGGGTAAATAATGATTTGAACGAATCTAATGTCCGAGTAATCCATGGATAATTAATTGCATTCTCATATTCTAGACTCGATGGGAAGAGGTGATATCCAAATTCTGCCGGTCCCGCATAGAGAATTGCTAGTTTGGTGGGGACGCCTCAACAAGACCAACCAGGCGTATGTTAAGCAAAGGCTGGGGCATCTGGTTGACCTTATCAAAATCAAATACCAACCGGCACTGATACAAGCAGCAGCACGGTTCTGGGATCGCACCACACTAACATTCAATTTCGAAGGATTGGAGGTCACGCCCACAGTGGAAGAATATACAGTCGTCATCGGAGTCGAATTCAAGGGACAATTAGTCCGTCCCCCTTTAGGCCTTGACCCATCCAAGCTGCTCTCCAAGTTCCTTCGGCTTAAGACCACCGAGATCGAAAGAATTCTCAAATCCAATTCTGGCAGATTCCCGTTCTCATTCATATTCGACAATTACTCGGACCTACCCATTGACACCGGTCATAGGGCCGGAGAGGTCTTCATCCTGGCCTTCTTTGGATTCGTGTTATTTCCTACATCCAGGACCACATTCAACCCTCTCATTGTCCACATAGCCCAGCAGGCATGTGACCAGTTGGATTATTCCTATATGATCCTTGCTGAGACTTTGTTGTCCCTGAACCGCTATAAGGCCGCACTGGATGATTCCAAATCCACCCGGAAAACCATTTTCCAAGCCTCCAATGGCCTTCTCTTCTTGTGGATCACTTCCCATCTTAAAAAACTCAACCTTCGCGCCGGATGGACTCGAATCGATGAAGACGTCCACCCTATCCAGTCCTTCCTCAAGTGCCAATCACTCATTGCCAACCGCTCTTTCAACGACTGGTACGAACTCCTAGAAAAATTAGAACCCGAACAACTCCGATGGCGGCTAAGGCAACCGAAGATGCATAAAGCACGCATCGCCACCAAGACCGGCGGGCCAATTCCTCTCTTGGGTTTCACAGGAGCCGTGTCATACTACCCGATCAGAGTCATCAGACAGTTCGGCATGCTGCAGCAGATACCACCCCAAAGTCCTCCGGACGAATTCGCCTTCGACATTCCCCAAGGCCCAATCACCAAGAGGACCAAAGCGCGCCTCCAGATGATGATCAATGACCTAGAACAGGCACTGAAAGACTCCCCGCCTCAGGATGTGGAGTGGCCGGATCAGTTGGACCCTGAGATGAACATCCATCGGGCTTCCGAGGAATATATCCGGGCTTTCAAAAGAGTCCGGCCGACCCTAGTCGAACCATATGTTCCAGAGTACATCGTCCCATATGTACCAGGAGTGGAGCCTTACATACCGGAAGACGTCGGACCGCCAGCCTATCCTGAAGGCGAAGAAGTCCAGAGTTGAAGACTCGGCTCCCAGCAATATCGGAGGATGACAGAGGAGCCAGCCCTCCCATCGAGTTTAGAATAGTCAAGCATTTTCATTTCCCATTGTGATCAAACTCCTCCGGGAGCCTTTTTTATGTATTATCCAAGCATCTTTTCAAAAAGAACTTATCCTAATTATCATGGATTACTCTTTGCATAACGACATACTTGCCTTGACAAACTGGGGCAAGACCGCGCCAGCGTGATCAGGCCGCCGTTCACTTTGCCGCACATGATTTATCTCTCGTATCCATAAGCCTAACTTTTAATCTCCCGACCAGGTAACTCTCAATCACGAGGACTCGAGCCCAAGCGCGTTCTCAGGCCCGTATGGAGCACGAACAGGTTGACGCCCGCCTCGGGACTCTGGAAGCACGATTAGACCAAGTGACTCAGATGCTGGCTGAAATGAAGGACATGTTCATCGCGGCTAACGCCAGGCCCACTCTGCCAGTTGATCTTAACCAAGCTGCAAACCCAAGCACGCCTGCTGGTTCCGACGCAGGTGGACCCGCTGGGACGAATGCTGCACCTGGCACTGAGCAGGCTCCAACTGTTGAAGTACCGCCAAAAGCCCCGCCTGTCATCATCAACCTAGAAGGGAAACAGAGTGAGAAGTCTGTCAAGGTCGATGAGGGAGTAAGAAGGATTGCCAAAAACGAGGAATGTCTCACCAGCCAGGGATTTGAGTTGTCAAAGTACGATAAAATCATGCCTTTCACCAAGATTGAGGTCCCTGTGGACTACAAGGAGCCGGATTTCTCAAGGAAGTATAATGGGACAGGCTGTCCCAAGACCCACCTGAAGTACTACTTGTACAAGATGGCCAAATACTCAGATTACACGCCATTGCTGATCAATACCTTCCAAGAGAGTCTGGTTGGCGCCGCTCTGTCTTGGTACGTGGAGTTAGACATACAAAGATATGACGACTGGGACGAGTTTGCAGGAGACTTTCTATCCCAGTATAAGTTCAATGCACTGACTGCTCCAACCAGAGAGGACCTACTGCGGACCGCGAAAGGGAGGACTGAAAGCGTTCGTTTATACGCCCAAAGGTGGAGGGCGCTCGCCACTCAGGTGAAGCCGCACATCCCGGAGGAAGAGTTGGTAGACATCTTTCTGAAAGCGCTGCCGTATGACTACTTTGACAAACTAAACACCTCTGGGTGTCAGACCTTCGCGCACTTAATCAAAGTGGCGGAAAGACACGAGTGGGCTATAAGAGAAAGGCGTGTGCCGGAAGTGACTCCGAAGCGACCGTTCCCCGCAAAGAAAGAACGAGAATCTACTGCAGAGGTTGCCTTCGTTTCCAATCCACCAAGAGCCAAAAAGTTCGAAAACTCCACCCCGACCCAGGGGAACACCTCTTGGACGGCCCAGAGGATCTTAGCACCAAGAGGAAGGGGTCCTCCCTCTTTTACCCCGCTCCCAGTCCCGATGTCAAAGTTACTCCCTAAGCTTCTAGACGCAAGGTTGTTAGCCAAGAAGCCGCCGAGGTCAGCACCGCCAAGGTTCATGGGTTTCGACGAGAGTCGAACTTGTGCATATCACATGGGCGAAAAAGGACACAACATAGACAATTGTCGGACCCTACAATATGACATACAGGCCCTTATCGACAGTGACTTGCTGAAGTTTAATGGAGCAGATCCAAATATCCAACAGAATCCACTACCTGACCATACCGCAAACGCGGTGTTCAATATAGACCTTGGGAGAAACCTGTACGACTCAGAGGAATCATGCCTAGGCGAATCAATCTGCATGGTGGAGGGTATGACCCCGCTGATAATCAACCTTGCTAAGTTCAACCTCACACAAGAAGATCGTAGTGACAGCGAGGTAGAGGCGACTGGGGAGGCCAGCAGTTCTCACAAAGACGGGGTGACACCCTTGGTAATTACACTCCCCGCAGTAGAGAATTACAACCCCAAAGCAGTGCATTGGAATTACGGCACCAGTGAAGTAGATGCCATTACTCGCTCCGGGAGGTGCCTAGTCCAAAAGGAAGGATAGGTTGAAAAGAAGGGAATAACGGATGAAGACGCCAAGCAGGTCCTAGCCATCATTAGAACTAGCGAATTCGAGGTGGTCGAACAACTGAGGAAGATGCCTGCATAGATCTCACTCTTGAACCTCTTCAAAACATCTGAGAAGCATCGAAATGCCCTTTTAAAGGTGCTGGATGAGGCCCACGTGCCTGAAACAATCAATGAGGCCCAGTTGGAGGACTTCGTGGGGGCAATCCTCTTGAAAGATCAAGTCTCATTTTCAGATGAAGACTTCCCACCAGAGGGGAGAGGACATAATAAGGCTCTCTACGTGTCGGCAATGTGCCATGGCAAGCGGGTATCTCGAGTCCTCATAGATAATGGGTCCGCATTCGACATATGCCCTTTAAGCACGCTCAGAGGCCTCGGGGTGAAAGAAGATTTAATCAAAACCTCGAAGTCCACCATCCGAGCTTTCGATGGGGCTAAAGGCGAGGTAACTGGAGAGATAGAACTACCTGTCCTTGTGGGCCCAACAGAATTCCTGATCAATTTCCAAGTCATGGATATCCCAGCGTCATTCGGGTTTTTGCTTGGAAGACCTTGGATTCACACGGCTGGCGCCGTGCCCTCCAGCTTACACCAGAAGGTCCGGATGGTCGTTCACGACAAACTGATCACCATACACTCAGAGGCTGATCACTTAACGAGCCACATCGACATTATTCCATTGGTGGAACCTTCGTCCGGAGAAGAATCAAGCTTTCGCGCTGCGGAGAGAATGTACATTATGCATGTACCAGCCGGTACAGCCATGAGGCCGCCAAATTGCTCCAAATCCTTGATCATGGCGGGAAAAATACTGACGCGACACGGTTTTATCCCGGGCCTTGGTTTAGGCAAGCACCACCAAGGTATTCAAGAGCCAGTTAGCTTGGCAACAGTGAAGAACCGCCGAGGGCTGGGCTATAAAGGAGGACCGAATTGACATTCTCAACCAGAAGGTTATGGGAGAGGTAGGGGCCGTGGCGGCCGCGTCCTAGGGTCGAGTACATGGAAGGGCAAGGGAAAGATGTTCGAAACTCCCCTGAGTCGTTTCTTTGATGAGGCATCTAAGTGGCTGAAGGACGAGAAGGTGGACGTTACAACGGAGGACCCCCAGTTGGCCAGCCTGTTCCTGGAAGATTCTGTCAACGTCATTATCGAGGGAATCGACGACGACGCGTCCGTCATTGAGTAAAGAAATTTCCACCCCCCCTCTGATGCATCTGAATATACATCAGATGCCTCGAACTATCACCTTTGTTTTATGTCTTTACGTCAAAATAAAAACAAAAAAAAAATCAAAAAAAAAATCAAAAAATCCTCATAAAATACAAAAATCGGGATGTGGGGGAACCACGAATCAGGTCGATGATGATCCAAATGAGAGAAAAGAAAAGATGCAAAGAAAAGAAGAGTTGAAAAGAAAAGAAAAGCCCTGAGACCTGATTTCCCACACGTCTCCCAGTTTTCAAAATCTTGGGAGGCAAGGATGTCCAATGATATGAGGACTAGCCCCCATCTCACGTTTTCAGTTTTAATCTTTGTTCTTGCATCGTCCATGAGCCGTATCTATTATATGTCAACTAACCATCTTCATGACATTTCAGGCATACCATTCCACACATACATAGCAGGTTGTTAAGTTATCCCAACTCTCAAAAGGAAGCTACCCTCCATATCAAGGGAGAGGAAGACGACCGGGTCGAGGAGGGAATTAGAGTTGATTGGAAACGCTATGAAGACTCCAAGCCACCCACTGCGGAGGGCACTACCTCGGTGAATTTAGGGACTCCAGAGAATATCAAGGAGGTGAAGATTGGAGAAAGCCTACCGCCGACAGAAGCATCCAGAATAATTGAGCTCCTGCGAGAATACCAAGATGTCTTCGCATGGTCATATGCGGATATGCCGGGTTTACACCCTAGTATCGTGGAACACGCTTTGCCAACCGACCCCAGCATCTTGCCCAAGAAGCAGAACCTCAGGCGTACAAAACCCGAATTGGCAAAGAAAATTGAAGATGAGGTGATGAAGCTCCTCAAAGTGGGGTTCATCGAAGTGATTGCTTACCCAGAATGGGTCGCTAATATCGTCCCCGTCATGAAGAAGGACGGGAAGGTCCGGATCTGCGTAGACTACAAAGACTTGAACAGAGCTAGCCCCAAAGACGACTTCCCATTGCCGCACATTGACGTCTTAGTTGACAGCACAGCCGGATTTGAACGATTCTCTTTTATGGATGGTTTCTCGGGCTACAATCAAATCCGCATGAGAGAGGAGGATAAAGCTAAAACATCGTTTATCACACCTTGGGGCACCTTTTGCTATAAAGTCATGCCATTCGGCCTGAAGAATGCAGGGGCAACTTACCAGAGGGCGATGGTTACCCTATTCCACGATATGATGCACAAGGAGATAGAGGTGTACGTGGACGATATGATAGCAAAATCCGGACATGGCGAAGACCACGCCCTGGTACTAAGGAAATTGTTTGAACGACTCAGGAAATACAAGCTGAGGCTGAATCCCGCAAAATGCATATTCGGGGCGAGATCAGGCAAGCTATTGGGGTTCATAGTTAGCAATCGTGGCGTCGAGATTGACCCCACCAAGGTTCAGGCTATCCTCAACCTTGAGGCCCCTTCAACAGTTAAAGATGTAAGGAGCCTCCTGGGAAGATTAAACTACATCGCCCGCTTCATATCTCACCTTTCAGAGTCAGCTAAGCCACTCTTCAAACTTTTGAAGAAGAATGCCAAAATCAAGTGGGATCACGAGTGCCAGCAGGCTTTCGAGGAGATCAAGGGACATCTGGTCAGTCCGCCAATATTGGTGCCCCCAGTCCCAAGGATCCCCCTAACCCTTTACCTCACCATCCACGATGAGTCCCTAGGGGCCTTACTCGCTCAAACAAACCCAAAAGATAGCAAAGAGCGAGCTGTGTATTACCTAAGCAAGAAGTTCACCGCATCAGAGGCAAGGTACCAGGAGGTAGAGAAGACGTGCGTCGCGCTAATCTGGGTACTCCGCAGGCTAAGGCAGTATACCCTTCACCACACCATCCAGTTAGTCACAGAGAGCGACCCAATCAAATACTTGTTAGAAAAGCCGTCATTAATAGGGAAGCTGGCCAAGTGGCAGGTGCTCCTTTCTGAGTTTGATGTCAGGAGCTCAAACCAGAAGTCAGTAAAAGGGCGAGCCATTGCTGACATGCTAGCCGAGAATTCCCAAGGCCACGATGCCCTTGAGGAGGAGGAGAATAAGGCGGAAGGCCACGTTCTGACACTCTCGGACGACAAATGGACCATGTATTTTGACGGCGCGGTCAATTTAGCTGGGGCAGGTACCGGAGCCGTCCTCATATCTCCAGATGGCCAACACTACCCCGTGGCCGCAAAGCTGACATTTCCATGCACCAATAACGTGGCTGAGTATGAAGCATGCATCCTTGGTTTGCAGCTCGCCGCTAACTTGAAAGCGCGGAAGTTACAAGTCTATGGAGATTCAATGCTAATCATCCTCCAGACCCAAGGAGAATGGAAAACTAGGGACTTCAAGCTCATCCCGTACCATAAATTCCTGGATGAGACGATCAAAGAATTCGAAGTAATTGATTTCGAGTATCTGCCGAGGACGCAAAATCACTTCGCAGATGCGTTGGCTACTTTGGCCTCTATGCTTCAAGTAGCGAACGGCATAGACATTGAACCGTTGCGCATAGGCATTACCCGAGAACCTGCACATTGCATGGTAATTGAGGAGGGGTTCGAGGACCTACCGTGGTATCATGACATAAAGAACTACCTGGCCAAAGGGGAATTCCCTCCGGATGCTCAGGCAGGAGACAGGAAATACATTGCAAAGATGGCGGGCAAGTTTTTCCTCAGTGGTCCAACTCTCTACAAGAGGTCTTATGACTCAGTCCTCCTCAGGTGCGTAGACGCGAATGAAGCTATATCGCTTATGATCGAAATACACGAGGGGGAATGTGGCCCGCACATGAACGGCCATCTTCTCGCCAGGAAAATCATGCGACTAGGTTATTTCTGGATGACACTGGAGTCAGATTGTAATCAGCACGTGAGATCGTGCCATCAGTGCCAAGTGTATGGAGACAGGATCAATGCGCCCCCGAGCGAGCTTCATCAAATGTCCGAGGCCTGGCCTTTCTCAATGTGGGGCATAGACATGATAGGGCCAATCAACCCTAAGGCCTCGAATGGACACAGATTCATACTGGTGGCAATAGACTACTTCACCAAATGGATTGAGGCTGCGTCATATGCCAATGTGACGGCGAAGAACGTGGCTAAATTCATCAGGCGGGACATCATCTCAAGATACGGGACCCCTCAAGCCATTGTGACCGATAATGGTTCGAACCTGAACAACGAAACGGTGGATAACCTTCTGAACAGTTTCAGTATCCGTCATCTCAATTCATCGCCTTACCGACCCCAAATGAATGGAGCGGTAGAGGCGGCGAACAAGAACATCAAGAAGATATTGGCTAAAACGGCAGAGAATTACCGTGATTGGCATGAAAGACTACCCTACGCGCTGATGGCGTACCGAACTTCGATCCGAACTTCTACAGGGGCAACGCCCTACTCCCTAGTATACGGTATGGAAGCGGTCCTGCCAATTGAAACAGAAATCCCATCGTTAAGAATTTTGTCCCACGTCAAGCTCAGTGAGGCGGAATGGGTACAGCAAAGACACGAGCAGCTGAACTTGATAGACGAGAAGCGTCTGCAGGCAATTTGCCATGGCCAAACATACCAGAAAAGAGTCGCTAGAGCGTTCAACTGCAAAGTTCGACCGCGAATGTTCGAAGCTGACGAGCTCGTTGTCAAGAAGATCCTCCCGAACGTGTCGCACCCAGGGGGCAAGTTTACCCCGAATTACGAAGGACCATATGTGGTTAGGAAGGTTCTACCTGGAGGGACCTTAATTCTTATTAACATGGATGGAGAAGAGCTAGGACACCCTGTAAACGCCGATGCAGTCAAGAGGTACTATCCATAAACAAGTCAGCGAGGAAGTCGTTGACGCCAAAAGTCATGAAAGAAAACAGCTCGCCGACGTAGGGGGCGAAATGAAATATCAGTTGCAGGAGACAGGCTGCTAGGAAAAGAAGCCCTGGAAAAGACGTACAATGCGTCCAGGAGCATGAATGGATCTCCTCCAGTGCAAATCCTCGACAAGGATTCATTGCAACCAGAGGGAGGAATCATGGCCACAAGATAGATGGCCAACTTCTGCAAGCCGCACGTTTGTGTTCAAACGGAAACACAAAACAGAACAAGGCGGTATCGTTCCAATCTATCTTGAATTTTGGAATACAAACTGACACCTAACTCTCGTCCTTGACAGGGGCTCGCCATCAAGGCGAAATTGGTTTTCACATCCCAAGTATTACCCATTGGAACACATAACCAAGGGTAAGATGTATCGTTCTAATTTTTTTGAAAAATTCATGAACGTACAATAACATGTTTCTTCCGCATTTTCAGGGATCTCCAGCCGCGGGGGATGGGTAAGTATCCCTCTCCCCAATCCATTGAAGATGTTGAATAAAAAATAGAGAAGAAAAGAAAAGCTTTCAGAATCTAATGTCTAGAAAAGACATAGAATTCAAATTTCATTGACATTCATGTTTTAAAACAGGAGGTTGTCTGAACATGAATAAGAACATGCATTGTGCATCATAAAACCCCCTTGACGGGTAAAATTTTTGGAGAAAATAAAAGAGATTTTTCCAATCAAAGGTTGTTCAAAACTTTCAAAAGGATGTTTTCTCAAAAGACGAGAGGCAAAGCCTAATCTAAACACGTCCTACACACACTTGAGAGAAGAGTGGAGCGGATCAGATAGCAAAATCTGGACCTACGGAAGTAGGATTATTCGCAGCAATTACATGGATTGGGATGACGGAGGCATTCGTTTCATATCCCCAAACACTACAGGTGACCATTGACAACCCCTTTGAACGGCGGTTTTCATTCTCAACCCTGTCAAGAACCACCCCACATCGGGGCAAGAATGAAAGTAAGTCCAGCAGCATCAAGAGAAAATGGTTAGAAATTTTCTTGCTCGGACTAACATCAATCTTTGTGTGTTGTTTATATGGTAATCCAAGTGCCATAGGATGACGAGAAGCATTCATTTCTCTATCCCACACACCATATCCTCTGCACAGCCAAGTTGAGCCTGCAAATTCATTTCATAAACCAGTTGGTGGTCATTGCAAGTTCCAAGACAGAGGCAGCGCCAATTCAAAAACGGAAGAGTTCAAACTTAAGGTTTGCGAAGAAATCCCTAAGTTAATGCTGAAACTTGTTAGACCTTTGGTCACATGTCTAACAGATCTCCCGAAGATGAGAAAAAGCGAGATCTCAAAAGAAAAATGGGAAGAAAATGATGATGAAAAATCCCCGGCATCAAGTAAAAGCAAAGCGCCTGGTAAAAGCAAGGCCGATGTTCGGGTCGGCAATTTGTATCAATCCCCCAGTGAAACCTGTTTGAAAAGTGGAGAAGAAAAATTCAGAAGGAGTCAGATTCCAAAAACTACTCCTCAAACGGTATCAAACGAGGAGCAGAGACGCAGATAGAGTTGTTAGTCTCTTGATGCAGCCAGAGGCGCTTTCACAAGAATTTGCGCACACCTCAATGTCGCGACCCTCTCGAGGTTGCATGTGGGCTCTCGAGGGCTAATGGGCCGTCCAGTCTGGTCGGACGCGGGCCTCTCCCAAGGCCCGTTACCCAAATCGCAACGGAGGTATGCGTAGTCGACCTTCAGTGTGGTCTGGTGACATGTGCTAAGTGTGCATGCCATGGAGTCGCCACCAATCATTTTTTGGAGGGTATGATTGGACCACCCTATTGAATAGTCGGGAGTTTCTATTCAATTCTGCGATAACCAGAGAAATGGGTTCGGGGACTTAGTTACGTCAACTGTCAGAGTTGACGCCCTTTCGGTACCTAAGTTGACTGAATTTTCTTACCTAAGATTTCATGCAGATGAGTGGAGTACGAATCCTAAATCTAGGAATTCATGCAAATAGGAATGACTATCCTAGCAATCACAATCAATAATAAAATGCGCAAATCAATGAATCCAAATATGTAAAATAATCACATCAAATCAACATGACACTCCTAATAAGGCTCTATTAGCCTAAATAAGTATCAATCAAGCTTAGGAATGATTTAGACATGATTTTACCCATCAGGGGTAAAGTCGTAATTTTGAGACAAAAGGGACGATTTGCCTAAAAAGGGAAAAATCATCATTTCGGAATGAATCCGGAGTAAAACAATGTCAAAAATAGGTTTGGTCACTCAATTGACCAATTTCCTATTTTTTTTTGCAATTTTCATGATTTTCTGGAATTTTAGAAACCGATTTACCATTCGAAGGGGTAAAATCGTCATTTTTTCTAAAAATGGGAATGAAATGTGGAAATCTTAGACATAAGGTTTAGCCACCTATCTAGCCCATCACCAAATTCTAAGCAATTTCCACAATTCATCGGAATATCAAAGACGATTTACCCTTTGAGGGGTAAAATCGCCATTTTGGATTAAATGGGAGAAAATCCAAAAAATGGAAACAAATCAATTTTTTTTGTCATTTTCAGCCTTCAAAAATTTTTAGAATTTTTTTAGGAATTTTCTGCAATTTTTCTCAATTTTTTTTTTGAATTTTTCCTTAATAATTCATTTTTTTGGAAATTTTTTTTATTCTGAAAATCACCTAATCACGACACGTGGCTCATCTGCAGACGTCCGATCTAGCATTTTTTTTGTTTTTGTTTTTATAGGACGCAACACAATGCAAAAAATAAAGAAGATATTAAGTCATTATACAACATAAACATAAGCAAAGGAGATGGGATCCGGTGAATTTTACGACGTCGGAGTCCGTCGGTGCTCGTGCAACAATGTGTGGGGGTATAAACCACCAGCAGGAGGCTCGGCCTTCCGATTCTGGGGTAGCACAATATGATTTACAGAAAATAAATAAATAAAACACCTTGGACACCAATAGGAGGCTTAGCCTTCCGATTCTGGGTCTTTTATGCGAAATATAGAAATGCTATGACATAAAGTAAATACACAGCAAATATTTAGACACCAACAGGAGGCTCGGCCTTCCGATTCTGGGTCTTTTATGCGAAATATAGAAATGCTATGACATAAAGTAAATACACAGTAAATATTTAGACACCAACAGGAGGCTCGGCCTTCCGACTCTGGGTCTTTTATGCGAAATATAAAAATGCTATGACATAAAGTAAATACACAGTAAATACGAAAAAATACAAAATAAACAATAATCCGAGCTCGGATGAGGAGGACGTTGAACTATTTTCACAAATCCGAACGGTGAAGATGAAGAAAGAATTGAGATGAGATTATACACAAAATTTTACCTCGATCCGATGGTCGAATTGATCGAAAACTGAAGAAATACCGGCGGATGAACAGTTCCCGCGCCAGGAACAACTTCTGATTTGGCTGCTGTTCGACCACTTGGAGAGATCTTTTTAAAGATCCGAACGGTGGATATGAAGAAGGGGTTAAGAAGACCCTGCACACAAAAAATTAGCTCGATCCAACGGCTCAATCGGCCGGAAACTCAAGAAATGTCGGCGGGTATACAATTCCCACGCCTGGAACAGCTTCTGATTTGGTTGCTGTACGACCACTTTGAGAGATTTGTTTAAAGATCCGAACGGTGGATATGAAGAAGGGATCAAGAAGACCTTGTACACAAAAAATCAGCTCGATCCAACGGTCCAATCGGCCGGAAACACAAGAAATGTGGAGGGTGGTAGTGTGATGACAAAAAAAAAATGGAAGAGAGAATATGGGGAAAAAAATGAGCGTGGGAGAGGAAGAAGAAGAAGAAGAAGAAGAAGAAGAAGGAGGAGGAGGAGGAGGAGGAGGAGGAGGAGGAGGAGGAGCTACGGATGATGAGGGGGGGAGTATAAATAGTAATAAAAATAAAATAAAATAATGAAATAGTAATATAATAATAATATAATAAAATATTAAAAAGTAAAAATAATAATAAAATAATCAAAAGTGAAGACAAAATGATTAGTCCCCTTTTCCTTTTAAATGATGATGTTTTCACTCCTTTTCCTTTTAATCATTACTAATATTTTTGCCAAATTCAATTTTATGATGATCAAAGAACACCTAAAATCAAACCTGAATTTTACTATTTATGAGGTCAGAAAATGGATAAAATAAAAATAAAAATACCGACTATTTTTATATACTTTTGTGACCTCCAATATTATTTTTCTTGATTTTCTTGATTTTCTTTTTCTTTTTTTTCTTTTTTTTCGAAAATATATTAAAAAAAATGAAAATTACGAAAATTATTTTTTTGGTCAAAATGGTTCATTTAGCTTGGCTAAGGTCACCAAAATTGATTTTTCAATTTTTCAACTTTTTATGGATTTTCTATGAATTTTCAAAAAAAATAAAAATAAAAATAAAAAAGTTGATCAAAATTTAGGTGTCAACACTCAAAAGCGGTCGTGCACCTCAAAAATTGAAGATGCAAATGGAAAAGACAGGTGGCAAGTTTGCAATGATCACCAACGTCAATCCCCTCATGAATTCTGGGCCAAAAACAAGCTTTTTTCGGTCCCCAATCCTACCAAAGTTACGACCCTGAAACAGTCTTCTCTGATTAAGACACTTGGGTTAACATATGCCTTAGCTCGAAGAGGTACGAGCAAGACTATTTCTTTCTCATTTTGCAGGGTCCTTGACTTGTAAACCCGGAGCAGATGGTGAAGACTTTCATTCAATGGCCTCGACTCCAAAGCGGGTCCCCCTTGAAAACCAATATCCAAGCCCAACATTACGGTCCTGTGGAAGACCTCCCGACCGATCAAAATGTATGCGCTGCGAATGAGCCTAAAACCTAGGCACAGGTCAGTAGGGAATTGAGTGCATCCCCTATAAAAATCATTACCTCAAAATAGGTGAGAAGACCTCCTTGTCGAGAAATATTCCAATTGATGTTTTGAACAAACTCTTTTTGGAATTTTCAAACTGTTGATCCAGATTTTCCGTGCAAGGGATTTGTGATCACATTTGCATGCTGCAATAATGCTTTGGATAACCTCCAGCATCAAAATGCACATTTCATGATTAAAACTTAAATCATACGGTTTTTGTCAAATGGACAGCCGTGGTCTTCCCAAAGATTACTAACGTTTTCTTGGTGAAGAAAAATCTTTCAGGCTCAAACTTCTGCAGGATACCTGGAGAACCCAGTTCCCAGAATGTCGCCTCAACAGACTCAAATGAAGCTTTGTCAAGATAAAATCTTTCACGGCTTCAAAACTGAATTCCCGACAGGTTTTGGGATCTTTCAAAAAAGGGGTGAGGATAGAACCCTTTTTCAAAAAAAAAAAAATCAAACAGTCCTAGCATGACGTGGAGAACCCTCGTCCTAGGACCCCTTTTCAAAAAAAAATCAAACAGTCCTAGCTTGACGTGGAGAACCCTCGTCCTAGGGACCATTTTTCAAAAAAAAATCAAGCAATCCCAGTAGATGTGGAGAACCCTCGTCTCGGGACCTTTTTTCAAAAATCAGGTAGTCTCATCGAACGTGGAGAACCCTCGTCATGAGACCCCTTTTCAAATCAGGCAGTCCCATCGGACGTGGAGAACCCTCGTCCTAGGACCCCTTTTCAAAAAAATCAAACAGTCCTAGCTTGACGTGGAGAACCCTCGTCCTAGGCCCCCTTTTAAAAAAAAATCAAGCAGTCTCATCGGACGTGGAGAACCCTAGTCATGAGACCCTTTTTCAAAATTCAAGCAGTCTCATCGGACGTGGAGAACCCTCGTCATGAGACCCCTTTTTAAAGCAAAATCATGGTAGATACCGCCTAAAGGGTCAATTCATGGTAGAAACCGCCTGAAGGGTCAACTCAAGGTAGAAACCGCCTGAAGGGTCACAATCATGGTAGATACCGCCTGAAGGGTCAAATCATGGTAGATACCGCCTGAAGGGTCAAATCAAGGTAGAAACCGCCTGAAGGGTCAAAGCATGGTAGATACCACCTGAAGGGTCAAATCATGGTAGATACCGCCTGAAGGGTCAAATCATGGTAGAAACCAGGTAATCCCATCGGACGTGGAAAACCTCCGTTTTGGGAACCTTTTCAAAAAATCAGGCAGTCTTAGCATGACGCGGAGAACTCTCGTCCTAGGCCTTTTTTTTTAAAATTAAACATTCCCATCGGACGTGGAAAACCTCCGTTTTGGGAACCTTTTCAAAAATCAAGCAGTCCTAGCATGACGTGGAGAACCCTCGTCCTAGGACCCCTTTTCAAAAAATCAAACAATCCCGTCGGACGTGGAAAACCTCCGTCTTGGGAATCTTTTTCAAAAACAGGTAATCCCATTGGACGTGGAAAACCTCCAATTTGGAAACCCATTTGAAGAACCAGGCAATCCCGTCGGACGTGGAAAACCTCCGTCTTGGGAATCTCTTTCAAAAATAGGCAATCCCATTGGACGTGGAAAACCTCCAATTTGGGAACCCATTTCAAAAATCAGGAAATCCCACCGGACGTGGGAAAACCTCCGACTTGGGAACCATTTGAAGAACCGAGCAATCTCATCGGACGTAGAAAACCTCCGTGTTGGGAACTCCTTTTAAGAAACAAACCATCCCATCGGACGTGGAAAACCTCCGTCTTGGGAATCATTTTCAAAAATAGGCAATCCCATTGGACGTGGAAAACCTCCAATTTGGGAACCCATTTCAAAAATCAGGAAATCCCACCGGACGTAGAAAACCTCCGACTTGGGAACCATTTGAAGATTCTAGCAATTCCATCGGACGTGGAAAACCTCCGACTCGGAACCCCTTTTCAGAAGATTAAATGTTCCCATCGGACGTAGAAAACCTCCGACTTGGGAACCATTTGAAGAACCGAGCAATCTCATCAGACGTAGAGAACCTCCGTGTTGGGAACTCCTTTTAAGAACCAAACCATCCCAGCGGACGTGGAAAACCTCCGACTCGGGACTCCTTCTCAGAAAAATAGGTAACCCCATCGGACGTGGAAAACCTCCGATTTGGGAACCTTTTGAAGAACCAAACATTCCCATCGGACGTAGAAAACCTCCGACTTGGGAACCTTTTGAAGAACCAACCATCCCGCCGGACGTAGAAAACCTCCGACTCGGGACTCCTTTTCAAAAATCAGGAAATCCCACCGGACGTAGAAAACCTCCGACTTGGGAACCATTTGAAGAACCGGGCAGTCTCATCAGACGTCGAGAAACCTCGTCATGAGACCCCTTTTCAAAAGTCAGGCAGTCTCATCAGACGTGGAGAAACCTCGTCATGAGACCCCTCTTCAAAATCAGGCAGTCTCATCAGACGTGGAGAAACCTCGTCATGAGACCCATCTTCAAAATCAGGCAGTCTCATCGGACGTGGAGAAACCTCGTCATGAGACCCCTTTTCAAAATATCAAACAGTCCTAGCATGACGAGGAGAACCCTCGTCCTAGGACCCCTTTTCAAAATACAGGTAATCTCATCAGACGTGGAGAAACCTCGTCATGAGACCCCTTTCAGAAAAACAGGTAATCTCATCAGGCGTGGAGAAACCTCGTCATGAGACCCCTTCTCAGAAAAACAGGTAATCTCATCAGGCGTGGAGAAACCTCGTCATGGGACCCCTTTTCAAAATTCAGGTAATCTCATCAGGCGTGGAGAAACCTCGTCATGAGACCCCTTTCAGAAAAACAGGTAATCTCATCAGGCGTGGAGAAACCTCGTCATGAGACCCCTTCCCAGAAAAACAGGTGATCTCATCAGGCGTGGAGAAACCTCGTCATGAGACCCCTACCAGAAAAACAGGTAATCTCATCAGGCGTGGAGAAACCTCGTCATGAGACCCCTTCCCAGAAAAATAGGTAATCTCATAAGGCGTGGAGAAACCTCGTCATGAGACCCCTACCAGAAAAACAGGTAATCTCATCAGGCGTGGAGAAAGCTCGTCATGAGACCCCTTCTCAGAAAAACAGGTAATCTCATCGGACGTGGAGAACCCTCGTCATGAGACCCCTTTCCAAAAATCAAAAAATCCCCTTGGACTTGGAGAACCCTTGTCCCGGGAACCTTTTCAAAAGATCAAACCATCCCAGCGGACGTGGAAAACCTCCGACTCGGGACTCCTTCTCAGAAAAACAGGTAATCCCATCGGACGTGGAAAACCTCCGTTTTGGGAACCCTTTCAAAAAATCAGGAAATCCCATTGGACTTGGAGAACCCCTGTCCTGGGAACCTTTTCAAAAGATCAAACTGTCTCGCCGGACGTAGCAAACCTCCGACTGAGAAATCCCCTCTGGCCCCGCTAGTCAGCGCCATGGGATCCCCTTTCAAGCCAAAAATATCCCCTCTGTCACCGCTAGTCAGCGTCATGGGATCCCCAAAGCTTGGGGTGCTCGATAAATCTTTCTGTGAGTGTTTCCTATCAGTAGCCGGGAAAGGTTTTCGAGGAATAAAGCCTGGGATAGTGTGTCAGAAGCTACGAGGGCCTATATTTAAAAAAAAACAAAAACAAAAACAAAAACAAAACAAAACAAAACAAAACAAAAACAAAGAAAAAAAGAAGAAAAAAAAGGGGAACAAGCCCCTCCTTTTTCCGGCATCCTGAGAGCGCAGTGATAAAACCTCAAACTCCGCATGCGCAGGACCCAACGGGCAGACTTCAGGTAAGCCGCTCTCCCTCAGGCCCACGTTCGAATTGCAAGAGTAAACCGGTGATTAATTTGAGCATTCATCAAGGACTTAAGGGTTCGATGTCATAGCATTTCTTTTCCCCAGTCGAGTCGGTTAAGATTCATGTGTCATTTTGTCTTTGAAAGCAACCTCTGACGAGCTCACTCTCAAAGAGGGGCAGCTGTTGACACCTGATTTTTTACTATCTTTTATTATAGTTTTAATTTCTAAAATTAATTAAAAATAGCAAAAAAAGATAAAAAAAAAAATTGCAAAATCAACTTTGGAAGCCTTAGCCTAGCCTTAGGAACCAATTTTGAACAAAAAATATTTTTTGTATTTTTTAATATTTTTTGGAATTTATTTAATTATTAAAATACCCAAAAAATCAGAAAAAATACCATCCGTGGTCAGAAAATTACACAAAAATATTCAAAAATTTTATTTTAATTTCCTCTTCAATATTTTCACGGGGTTCCTTCACAAACCTAATCCCGAACCGGGCCTAAAAAATCCTTTTCGAGTCTTTTAATTTTCAATTCTCGATTTTTATAAGCTATGACATTGGACTCTAAAGTATTGAAATGCAATTGGGTCAATTTGCCCTCCAATTTGATCAATTTTAGCCAAAAGGGCTTAATTGCATAAAAATCTTTCAATTTAGTCCCCGGTTTTACAATTTTCGAAATTAAATTTCACACGGGCACACCCATTAAAATTAAACACCTCTACCCAATAGTTTTCATCATGCTGAATCCATTGGTGGGCTCAATTTTGAATAATTCGATCGTTTGGACCTTCGATTTGGGGAAATTCGTTTTCGGATCCTAGGGACAATTTGGGGTTTTCACAAAATTTCAATCAATTGATTCACGAAAATACCCATATTTGATAGAAAACATGTCAAGGAGTCCGATTTTGCCGTCAATTTCATCAAAATAGGTCAATTTGGAGCCCAATTAGAGTGATTTGGTCGAACCGGGCCGGTCGGGTCAGACCCGACCCGACCCGGTCCGACCGGGTCTGCAACAAAGTTGCAGACCCATGCGCACCGAACAGAGCAAAACAGGGCATGTCGGGCGTGCATTTTTTGACGGAAAAAAGGGGGAGTTGAGCGTGAGAGGCAGTTGGCAGAGCATGTTCGGCTTTGGCAGGGGTGGTGGACGTGCCGAGGCGGGCGGTCGGCCACGCGAAGTCGGGAGATTCTCGGTTAAAACCGAGTTTGGCCGAGAGTGGTCGGGGGATTTTTTTCGGACGAAACTGACGGACAACCGACCACCCCAAACCTCCAGCGGACTTCACTCATCGCCACCAAGGTCGCCATTGCCGTCGCCGAGCCCGGAGCAGGTCAGTGCCCTCCCCTGAACTTCATTTTCCGAATGCACACTAATTGCTCGACGAAATGCCTCAATGAACCTCCCGACCATTAGCTCTTGGCCGTGACATCTCCGGCCTCGTTTCTTGCAATACTAGTCTTTGAGCTTCACTAGAACTATCCCTAAGCCTGGCTTGCTCTTTATTGCGCATTGAAACCGAGCCGGAAACCACGCCCGAAGCTTCGCCGTCCACCTTGCGGACCGAGAGCTCAACGAGAACTTCCGGCGGTCGACAAGCTCGAAACGAGCTCAGGTAAGGTTCTAGACCCCTCTTGAATGCTGCTTGATGGTTTAGAATCGCGCTTTGATAGAATTTTTTTTTTTTGCAACTTACCTCGCCGGCGCCGGTTTCGGGGAGGTCCGGTTCGCCGTTTTTACGCGTATTCATGGCTATATTTTTTGTAAGATGTTGATCCTAAGTTGATGGGGAACTGAATGGTGTAAGAATGAGCGAAAAGTTTCAAGTTCGGAGGCGGTTTCGAAGTTCCGGCGAAAATTCCGGCGGTTTGGCCGGAATTTTGTTGCTCCGGTCGTCTTCCCCGGCGAGGGGGCGACCGGTCAGCGGGTCAACGCTGACGTGGCATGCCACGTCGGCAGCCACGTCAGCGTGCGGGGTCCGCGGCGGAAATTAAATAAAACAAAAAAATTAACGGCCACGATCGCGACACGTGTCGCGATCCTAGAATTTTTGGAAAATTAAATAAATGATTTTGGAATAATCGATCCGGCGGACGAGGATGTGCCACGTGGCTCACTGAGGGACGTCCGATCTTGTACAAGATCGGACGCACCATAGGAGGCCACGTGGCACGTTCTAGAGCGTCCGATTTGTAGGTTTTCTAAAAAATGAAAATAATTAATTTTTGATCCGACGGCTATTATTGAGCCACGTGGCTCTCTGTGGGTCGCTCGATCTAGTGGAAGATCGGACGCACGAGACGAAGCCACGTGGCACAACGTGGACCGTCCGATCCGGGGAATTTTCGGATAATTAAATAAAATACATAAAAAATCAAAAAAATTGTAAAAAATAGAAAAATGTTTAAAAAAATAAAACGGTGTCGTTTTAGGCCGGTGTCGACCCCTAGGGTCGGGCCAGGCGCCCGAGAGGCGCGGGCCGGGTTTGACCCGGCCCGAAAATATTTTTAAATATTTTAAAAAATTCAAAAAATAATAAAAAATATTAAAATAATAAAAAAATAAATAAAAAATGAAAAATCATGAAAAATTCAAAAAAATTCAGAAAATTCAGAAAAATTCTAAAAAATTCCAGAAAATAGGAAATGGCCACATTCAACTGGCCATGACCTGTTCCGGGTCTTTCGACCCCCGGTCTTTCCAGAAATGACGGTTTTGCCCTTTCGGCAAACCGTCTTCCAAAAAAATTCTAAAAAAATCCAGGAAAATCCCAAAAAATAGGAAATGGCCACAAACAACTGGCCAAGGCTCATCCCGGGTGTTTTGAACCCCAAACCTTCTTGAAAATGACGATTTCGCCCTTTGGGCGAGTCGTCTTCCAAAAATTGAAGAAAAATCAAGAAATTCCAAAAAATTCTCAAAAATGGGAAATGGCCACAATCAACTGGCCATGGAATATTTTGGGTAACTCGGTATCCAAACCTTCCAAAAATGACAATTTTGCCCTTCGGACTAATTGTCCCCGAATCTTCCCATTTTACCCCCTAGCCCTAAATCACATCTTCCCTAAGCCCTTTTGGCTATACTAGGAGGCCAATGATTGAAATTGATGTGCATTGACATGATTTATTTATGCATTTGATTGCGCTTTCATTATATTGACTGTGATTTGATAGGAATAGTCTTCCAATCTGCATGAAACCCTGAATCAACCTACCTCACCCAAAATTGCGCCTGCATGAACTCTTAGTCAGGAAAATCACTCGCGTTAGGTACCGAAAGGGCGTTGGTAATGACACCGACGTAACCAAGTCCCCGAACCCAAAATCTCTGGTTCCGCAGAATTGATCGATCTCTCCCAATCGGTCAGTAAGGTTTCCGGTCTACCCTCCAAGAAAGACCGGTGGCGACTCCAAATGCATGCACAAGTTGCACATGCCACCCCGACCACACTAAGGTCGAAAGCGATCGACTCTTATCGTCGAATCCCTCAAAAGATACTCCCGCCGCGATTTGGTATGGGCCTGGGAGGGCCCGCGGCGATCCAAGACCCGCGATCGGTAATCCATTAGCCGCGTCCGTTGATTTCGGACGGGTCGCGACAGGGATCACCTCATTAAAGGCAGGTGACTTACCCTACTCCCCACCCTTGATATGGAGTGGGCCCCCTATATTAAGGGTGGAGATCACCCTACTTTAAAAAAATTAAGGTAGGGGATTCTGATCCTTATTTTGGGGGTTTACAAAGAGGAGAGTATGCCACACATGTATAAGAGGGCCAAGACAAAATATGTGCCATTATGCTTATACAATAAGTAATACAAATATGTCAATATATATCTTATTAAATGTGTTATCCTTTCTTCATATGCAAAAAGAAAGAAAGAAATAAAGATACTCAATTTGTTATCCTATATCTTACCACATTAGTATGTTAGATAATACAAGTATAGAATAAGATATTCTCTCGAGAAATGCAAAGTACGATTTATTCGGGGGGTATATTTACCCCCCTCGGAGAATGACGCATGAAAATAACCAAAAAAGTTATAAATCTATTATAATTATGTGAATTAAGTTCTAATTTTTTTTAATCAATAGAGCCATAAACATTTTGTATTAATGTCAAGTCAATCTATCTGACTAACTTTGATTGGTCAGGGTTGACGTGACAATTTTTAATAGCATTTTAATATTTTTTTCAAGTTATTTATTTATTTATTTTCTTCTTTTCTTTACTTTTTTTGTCGTTCTCCTTCTTCCTCTAGTTGGTCATTGGATCAGTGACTAGCCAGAGGCGATGGCCGTAAGGCCGTGCTTGCCGAGCGATGGCCAAGTCGACCTTGCCTAGATCTAGGGATCTAGCGAGGCTCGTCCTTGCCCAGATCTGGCGAGGCTCGACCTTGTTGCTGGTAGATGTGACATCTCAAAATTTTCTACAAAAATTCTTAAATAAGTTAAGTAATACCTTCCCCGAGAAGCTTTAGAATAGCTTCCTTGAGAATTTACTAGATGGCTTCTCGAGAAGCTACGTGATAGCTTCCTCTAGAAATTTCTTAAATAACAAGTCAAGAGAAATTCTTTTATTTTCTAATTATTTGTAATGTAAAAAGTTTTGGAATGTCACAACGAGCTCGGCCTCAACCAGCCATGGCAAGGTTGAGCCTCGCCTAGACTGGCTGGAAGAAAAATGAGAAGAAAAGAAAATAAAAGAAAAGAAAAGAAAAAACAAATAAAATTTATTGAAAAATTATCAAAAATTGTCACGTTAGAACCGACCGCACCATGTTAGTAACTTTCAGCCAAAATTGGCTAGCTGGATGAACTGAATTGGAGCAAACAATTTTTTTTTTTAGACTTAATTGACAAAAAAAGGTTTAGGACTGAATTGGCACAATTCAATAGGTTCGGGACTTTTGTGGTAATTTTTTCATATTAATTATAAGGCTTCATTTGTTTCGCAAAAAATGTGACATTTATGAAAAATGTCAATGTTTTTTTGTGTTTGGCACAGATCTCAAAATAAAGTGAAAAATATTTTTCATCTTTTGGTAATGAAAAATAGTTTCCTACATAGACATATATACTACTCAGGCGCTAGTGGCTTGGGCATGAGTAGCCAAGAAACTTGGATGGCCACCGAGATGTCAAGCCTGGATCCCAACTTCCGGACACAAGCATGTGCACTGGTCTTGGAACTAAGCTTGAGAACACAATACTCGTACCTGGCTCCTTGGCGCCCCGATCTTGATCCATAGATGTCGGGCCTTGATATGACCGAGGCCTAGGGTCCCAGCTCCAGAGACTGAGATGCTAGTATCACGGTTCGTTTGATTTTGATGAAAATTTGACCGCAATGCATCCCCGGGATCGATCGACCCGTGGATCATGAGGAAATGTGCCCAGGGGTGGCCAAGCGGATGGGTGATCGATTGACCCTTGAATCGGAACATGATCCAAGGCAGCCAGCGGATCGACTCATGACCGAGGATGCACGACCGGGCGATCGTGCCGGACGGCCGGGCGGCCGATCCATGAACGACCCTGCACGAGCGGATGGGCGACTCGCGGATCGTGCAGGGCGATCGGGTGAACGAGCGGGGATTGATGTTGCACAACCAGGTGATCGACCTGCGGTTCGTGCAGAGCGGCCGAGCGATGAACGACCATGCACGATCGGGCGATCGACCCTCGGATCGTGCAAGGCAAGCAAGCGGACGATCGAGGGATCGATCCGTGGATCGATCCAAGGGCCATATCACACGGCCAGCTGATCGATCCTCGGATCGTGGCGCTCGACCAAGCGAGCGACCAAGTGAACGAGAGGCATGGACGAGCGGGCGGACAACGAACGATGCAGGCTGGCCGAGCGATCGATCCTCGCATCATGCAGGATCGACCAGCGAGCAACTCACGCTCGGCCAGTGCACGCCCAGCGCCCGACCAGCGCATGAGCGGTGATCGACTCGAGCATGCCCAACGCTCGATCAGGCGGGCGAGCGGGGATCAGCGGGCGACGAGCGGGTGATGCGACGGGCTACCAACCTGGGGCCCACTGACACACGCCAGTTTGACTAGTTGGTGTGAGCTGGTGAAGGACTTGATGGGCTGGTGGCTGACTTGGATGATGACAGGGAAAAGACTGCTGACATGGTGGGTGAGCTGCCATGAACAGTGACGATGAACAGTGGTCCGCATGGAGCTGTTGCTGGGATTTTGGGTTGACTAAATGACCCGTGGTGCCACCTTGTGGCTGGCCATTTGTGTATAAATAGGGAGGGCGAAGCCCTTGTATTGACACCCGAAAATTAAATGAGAAAGAAAGCTTCTCCTCACTCCCTCTTGTTTTGATCGTGAGTTGTGCTTGAGCCGAGTATGTGCGAGAGCTGTTCAGGTGAGAGGCTGACTTGAGTGTGAATCTTGAGTGCCGCACGGTGCTGTGGGAACGTTAGTAAAGCGGCCTGTGACAGTTGGTATCAGAGCCATTCGATTCTTCGTGGAATGGTGAGGAGTCAAGGTGGTGCCGATCCGACGGCGCACGAGTCTGAGCAATCGGTGGATGATCGTGCCGGATGGACCCTTGATCCGACCTCGGCGCGGGCGAGGCATGAACGTGGTGTGTCCAGGGGAGTGACGCGGGATATGGAGGCCCGCATGAATAAGCTCGAGCAAATCTTGGAGGAGCTGCGTGCGGAGAAGGGTAGCGAGGAGGAATCGAGCAACGAGGAGGAGGCCACTGACCGAAGGGGGCTGCGAGACGAGGTGCTCGAGCTCAAAGATGTGGTGGCCGAGCTTCGTGGTGATTTGCTCAGTACTCTCACTACCCGGACGGACGAGCACCGAGATGCCTTGGAAGCCATGGTCGCGGCCTTGCGCGCGGAGATGGCCGAGTTGAAGACCAAGGTGTTGGTCTTGGAGGTGGCGTGTGCTCATAGTGCGGCGACCATGCACGCTGACCTTCGGGTTGATGTGCCTAAACCCAAGGAGTTCCATGGCTTGAGAGTAGCCAAGGAAGTTGATAACTTCCTCTATGCCGTGAACCAGTACTTTGATGTTCGTGGTGAGACGGATGATCTTAGGCGGGTGAAGACGGCGGCCATGTACCTCAATGGCAATGTGTTGCTGTGGTGGCGCAATCAGAAGGCTAATCGGGAACAACCTCCCGTTGAGATGTGGGAGGTCTTTGAAGCTGAGTTCCAGAAGCAATTTTACCTCGCCTATGAGGAGGAGGAAGCTCGTGAGGAGCTGCGACGCCTTGAACAAAAGGCTGGGATTCGGGAGTATGTAAGGAAGTTTTCTGAGTTGAAACTTCAAATCCCGTCCATGGCCGAAACCGAGGCATACTACCAATTCGTTGGTGGCCTTAAGCCGTGGGTGAAGATGGAGCTCAAGCGGCAAAATGCGACGACGCTTGTAGCGGCCATGACGGCGGCCGAAGGTATCCTTGAGTACAAGTCCAGCCCGGCGGATCGGGTGGATCCAAAGCCTAAAGGCGGCAAGGCTATTACTGCGGGAGATCGAGCCAAGCCGCAACGGCCCATGGCGGCCAAGCCACGACCGGCTTACTCCAAGGAACGATCGGAGTACCGGGCGGAGTCAAGCCAAGCGAGCCAGACGAAGGGGAAGAAGCTTGAATGCTACAAATGTTCTGGCCCTCACTTTGCCTGGGACTGTCCTAACCAAGGCAAGGTCACGGCCATGAAGGTGACGGACAAGAGGAAGGCGACGGACGGGCCGAGCGAGGAAGGGCGACCAAGGGAGGAAGCCCGGCTAGGATCATTCAAGATCCTGAACAACATTGACATGCGAAATGTTGACCCATCCACAAGGCTCATGTTTGTTGAAGTGATGATCGGTGGAACCAAGGTGAACGCCCTTGTGGATACCGGCGCCTCCGACCTGTTTATGTCGGAAGAGGCGGCCAAGAAACTAAACTTACGGGTTGAGAAAGGAGCCAGTTGGCTCAAGACGATGAACTCGGAGGAGATCCCAAAGAGCAGATTGGCCCGCGACGTGGAGATGCAACTCGGGCCATTCCGGTGCCAAGAATCAATCGAGATAATCCCTATGGATGACTATGATCTTGTCCTTGGTATGGGATTCTTTGATAGGATGAAGGCCTTTCCGATCCCATCCTTCGGTTGTATAGTGATATTGGACCAGCGTGGCCAATGCATTGTCCCGGCTCGGCGTGAGTCCGGGCGGAACCAGAAGAACCTCTCGTCCATGCAAGTGTCGAAGGGTGTTCGAAGAGGCGAGACAACGTTCTTGGAAACTCTAGTGGCTGGTGATGCTAAGTGTGCCCTGGAGCAAGTGCGGGGGGAAATGGATGAGGTGCTGACCTTGTTCCATGATGTAATGCCCCCGGAGCTGCCCAAGAAGTTGTCGCCCAAGAGGGAAGTCGATCACAGAATCGAGCTGGTCCTTGAGGCACGACCTCCAGCCATGGTGCCCTACCGTATGGCTCCCCCGGAACTTGAGGAAATGAGGAGACAACTCAAGGAGTTGCTCGAAGTCGGCTATGTTCGACCGTCCAATTGGTGCCCCGGTTCTGTTTCAAAAGAAGCAAGACGGTTCACTCCGGATGTGCATTGATTACCGGGCATTGAACAAATTGACAATCAAGAACAAGTATCCCATTCCGCTCATCGCGGACTTGTTCGACCAACTAGGTGCTGCACGGTGGTTTACAAAGCTGGACTTGCGGTCGGGATATTATCAAGTGAGGATTGCCGAGGGGGATGAGCAGAAGACGGCGTGTGTGACTCGTTACTGCTCGTATGAATTCCTTGTCATGCCATTCGGCTTGACCAATGCCCCGGCCACATTCTGCACTTTGATGAACAAGGTACTACGACCCTTCCTTGATCAATTTGTGGTCGTTTACCTTGATGATATTGTAATTTATAGCCGGACACTTGAGGATCATGTTGAGCACCTCAGGCGTGTGTTCCAAGTTCTAAGGGAAAATGAGCTGTATGTAAAGAGGGAAAGTGCGTGTTTGCACAGCAACAAGTCCCGTTCCTTGGGCATATTGTAGGGGAGGGACGTGTGCGGATGGACTTGGCCAAGATCCGGGCCATTGTCGAGTGGGAGCCTCTCATGAAGGTGCCGGAGCAGAGATCCCTTCTCGGATTGGCGAACTATTATCGTTGGTTCGTTCGGGGTTACTCGGAGATAACTGTGCCACTCACGGACATGCTGAAGAAGAATCGGTCGTGGGAGTGGACGGTGAAGCGCCAAGCGGCATTCGAGCGGCTGAAGCGAGCGATGGTCGAGGAACCAGTGTTGGTATTGCCTGACTACTCCAAGCCGTATGAAGTTGAAACTGATGCTTCGGACTTTTCTATTTGTGGTGTCTCGATGCAGGATGGCCACCCCGTGGCGTTCGAGTCCCGAAAGCTGGACGAGATCGAGCGGCGATACACGGTCCAAGAAAAGGAGATGACGGCCGTTGTGCATTGCCTTCGCAACTGGCGTCATTACCTCCTAGGATCACGGTTCGTGGTCCGGAAGGATAATGTAGCCACGAGCTACTTCCAAACACAGAAGAAGCTGAGCCCTAAACAAGCTCAGTGGCAGGACTTCTTGGCGGGATTCGACTATGTGCTCGAGTACAAGCCAGGGAAGGCCAATTCGGTGGCTGATGCCTTGAGTCGAAAGGCGGAATTGGCGGCTGTAGGGAGCCGGCCAGATTGCCCGTGGAACGAGAGGATCAAAGAGGGGTTACAACATGACCCAACGGCAAGGGCCCTTCTCGATTACACTCGATCGGGCAGGACAAGGCGATTTTGGTGTGAAGATGATCTTCTATACACCAAGGGGCGGCGACTATATGTGCCACTCCATGGGAACCTAAGGCGGGAAATACTGAAGGAGTGCCATGACACGACGTGGGCAGGTCATCCGGGAATGCACCGCACGTTGACGCTTGTGGAGGATCGGTATTTCTGGCCCCAACTCAGAGATGATGTTGAAGCCTATGTGCGGACTTGCCTGGTGTGTCAGCAGGACAAGTTGGAGCAAATGGCGCCGGCCAGGTTGTTGGAGCCGCTGCCTATTCCAGAACGTCCTTGGGAGAGCATCTCCATGGACTTCATTGTGGGGCTGCCTAAGTCTGATGGCTGCCAAACGATCATGGTGATCGTTGATCTTTTCTCCAAGTATGCGACTTTTGTGCCGACCACGAAGGAGTGCCCTGCTGCAGAACCGGCCAAGCTGTTTATATAGCACATAGTCAAGTATTGGGGTATTCCTCGATCGATCGTGAGCGATCGAGACCCCCGGTTCACAGGGAAATTTTGGTCCGAACTATTCAAGCTGATGGGGACGGTCCTCAGATTCTCAACCAGTTTGCATCCGCAAACCGACGGCCAAACGGAGCGGGTGAAGTTGATGGATGTTGCCCAATTCTCCCACAACTTGCAGCGGAGCGAGTCCACTGGCAAGAGTCCCTTCGAGATCGTAATGGGGCAGCGACCTCTCACTCCGAGCACGGTTGCAACGGGCTATAAAGGGAGTAGTCCGTCGGCTTACAAAAGCGCGCAAGAATGGCTAGAACGTGCCTACATAGCACGGGCTTGTTTGCAAAGGGCGGCTGAACGAATGAAGAAATGGGCAGACAAGAAGAAGCGGCATGTCGAGTACCAAGTTGGTGATCGCGTGCTGGTCAAGATGCACTAGGTTCTGAGGTATAAGAACGTGCACAAGGCGCTGATCCGTCGCTATGAAGGGCCGTTCCTAGTGATCAAGCGTGTTGGACCCATGGCGTACAAGCTGGAGATGCCAGCTAAGCTGAAGGTACACCCGGTGTTCCACGTGAGCATGCTTAAGCTATACAATGAGGATGAGGCTGAACTTGATCGTGGGGATTCACAACGTGCGCCCATGGGAGCGAAGACATCCTACGATCGGGAGATTGAGAAGATCCTGACTGATTGGATGGTTGAGAAGAGGCATCGAAAGCCAAAGACGGAGTACTTGACCCACTGGCGTGGTCTCACTAAGGAGGAAGCTACTTGGGAGCCGGAGGAAGCCCTTTGGCAATTTCGTGAGGAAATCAAGCTATTCCAAGAGGTTCAAGGCAACGAGGGCGTTACCCGAATTGCTGCGGGAGAGTATCACGGTCCGTTTGATTTTGATGAAAATTTGACCGCGATGCATCCCCGGGATTGATCGACCAATCGACCCGTAGATCATGAGGAAATGTGCCCAGGGGTGGCCAAGCGGATGGGTGATCGATCGACCCTTGAATCGGAACATGATCCAAGGCGGCCAGTGGATCGACTCATGACCGAGGATGCATGACAGGGCGATCGTGAGGGACGGCCGGGCGGCCGATCCATGAACGACCATGCACGAGTGGATGGGCGACTCGCGGATTGTGCAGGGCGATCGGGTGAACGAGCGGGGATTGATGCTGCACGACCAGGTGATCGACCCGCGGTTCGTGCAGAGCGGCCAAGCGGTGAACGACCATGCACGATCGGGGGATCGACCCGCGGATCGTGCAAGGCAAGTGAGCGGACGATCGAGGGATCGATCCAAGGGCCATATCACACGGCCAGCTGATCGATCCTCGGATCGTGGCGCTCGACCAAGCGAGCGACCAAGTGAATGAGCGGCATGGACGAGCGGGCGGACAACGAACGATGCAGGCTGGCCGAGCGATCGATCCTCGCATCATGCAGGATCGACCAGCGAGCAACTCACGCTCGGCCAGTGCACGCCTAGCGCCCGACCAGCGCATGAGCGGTGATCGACCCGAGCATGCCCAACGCTCGATCAGGCAGGCGAGCGGGGATCAGCGGGCGACGAGCGGATGATACGACGGGCTACCAACCTGGGGCCCACTGACACACTCCAGTTTGACTAGTTGGTGTGAGCTGGTGAAGGACTTGATGGGCTGGTGGCTAACTTGGATGATGACAGGGAAAGGACTGCTGACATGGTAGGTGAGCTGCCATGAACAGTGACGATGAACAGTGATCCGCAGGGAGCTGTTGCTGGGATTTTGGGTTGACTAATTGACCCGTGGGGGCCACCTTGTGGTCGGCTATTTGTGTATAAATAGGGGGCGAAGCCCTTGTATTGACACCCGAAAATTAAATGAGAAAGAAAGCTTCTCCTCACTCCCTCTTGCTTTGATCGTGAGTTGTGCTTGAGCCGAGTGTGTGCGAGAGCTGTTCGGGTGAGAGGCTAACTTGAGTGTGAATCTTGAGTGCCGCACGGTGCTGTGGGAACGTTAGTACAGTGGCCCGTGACAATGCTAGCATCCTAGGTTAATCGAGGCCGGACTTGAGATTATGGTATCGTTGTTCACGTCATATTACATCAAGGACAGTTCGCAAACCTCGCGTTAGAGACTCGGTGCCATGCGCTAAGACCCTGATCCATCGAGGTCGAGCACTCGCCCCTGGCACTAGGGGTGAGCAAAAAAGACCACCCGTACCGGACTGGGACCGATGGACCATTTCCCGATTTTAGAGAGATCCGGTCTGGTTCTCGGTTCTTAAAATTGGATCCGGTGACCGGGCGGTCCAGTTCCCGGTTCTAGGCTCAGGATGGGACCGGACTGCCCAGAACGGACCAGTCTTATATATATACTTTTTAAAAGTAAACCTAATGTTTACTTGTTTAGGCTTAAGGTTTGCTTCACAGATCGCTTTTCTTACCTCTTTTCTCTGAAGACCTCTTTTCTTGACTTTCTCGATCCTACTTCGTTCTCGAGCATTCTTTAACCAAGAGAGAGCTTCTCGCATGCCTAGGGTTTTTGCAATAAGTGGGAAAGCAGCGTGAATCAACTTCGCAAGGCCATCCACGATAATACCTTCATTATTTCTGAGAATCCCCGCCGATGCTCCAGTCATGGAATCACTGAGCCACGAGGAGTCTAACATTCAATTTCATTGAGTTTGCCGAAGGGGAACCCACTAAACAGGTAAAGCTTTTCCTTGTCTTTTTTTTTTCCTTCATAATGTCCTTTCTTGGAGCCCATTTCTCATAGAGGCTGACCATTATTTGTGCATCTTCTATGACAGAGTAGCAATTGGGTTTTCGATCTTGTACCTTCAAGTTTCTTGTTTTCAAGATCTGCCATAAGACTCCCACAAATAAAGCTCTGGATGATGCATCTGCGCAGGAAGTAAGGGTTTCATAAACCTACTTTTCAGTTCTTGTGATGGACGTAGGTGATAAATTTGGGATTGGAACTTGACTGGACCAATGACTGGACCAAAACTAAACCTTTGCAATTTTTTTTTTGTGAACACAGGTTTTTTGGAACCTCCCGGGAATCGGATTGGACCATTGTTCAGAACCGGACCGGACCGAAAATCGTTCACCCCTACCTGGCACTATGCTTACCCAATGTCGATGGACTAGTGTAGGGATGCAGGTATCTCAAGCACTGGAGTTCCAAACATCGGCCCAGGCGGTGTTCCTGTGCTCATGTATTGAGTCTCTGGTCCAAGCATTAATACTTAATCATATTTTGGAAAATGATTTTCCATATTTTTTTAAAAAAATCATTTTCCAAAATTTTAGTTTTGGTAGAACATCTTTTTCCAAGCGACTAGGAAAATATTTTTTGTTGACTCATTTTTCTAAGCAATCCAAACGCCAGAAAATGAGAAAAATATTTTTTGTGAAACAAACGGACTATAAAATCTTAATTTCTTAAATAGATAAAGCAACATGGATGAAGGCTGCGACAAATCAAGAGAAACCCTCGCTATGAGACAACTGTGCCTTTTCAAAAGTCAAAACAATCAAGCTCTAAAGAGCTCACGGAAAGGCCACTAAAAGAGAAAAAAGCTGAAACCATAGCATTTTCCTTATTTTTCTACTTTTACTTAACACAGAGTGCTCGTGAGAACAAATAATATAAACATGTATACACACACACACTTAAGGATATGTGGTTTCCATAGACAACACAATATTTTTGCGCAAGAATATTGGGAGGTGATTGTGCTGTTATGATTTACGCTTGATCAACCATCAACGAATAATCCTAATGTGGGTGCATTTGATCAAGGAGATGCAGAAATAGTACTTCAAGATTCATTATGTGTCCAATGGCCTTTTGTTCTTCTTGGCATATGTTATTTTGGCACAAATATCTTTGGTCTTAGTAAGGTTGAATTGCCCGAAATAGGTTGAGAAGGTTGAATTGCCCGAAATGAATTTCCAAATCCACAGCACATAGTGTCAGGCACATTATGTGGCATGTATACAGAACAAACAAAGAACTTATAAACGAATGAACCAACCAATAGCACGATAGAAATACATAAATTTCTGTTTTCAATCGATAGGATAAATCGGGGAAAGAAAATATAAAAGTGAGCTCGCGAGATATCGATCGCCCAGAATCACATTCAGCAATTTCATTTACACGACAAGGATTGGACCATCTTTGTTGTGGTGTTGATTGCCATGGTGCAATTCATTTGCGAGGTCTTCTTCTTCTTGAACATGAACATGACTGTAATCTTTCCTTTAAGCTCCCCTTGACTAGTCAACGTTATGACCCCAGAGCTCAGTTCGCTTCCGAGATTTGAATTGATATCGCTGGGCAAATTGCCAGAGCTCAAAGTTACACCCACATCGATCTTCTTGGTGGACTTGAAGTTGGCCTTGCTCTTCGGAATGATCGCTTGTCCCACCTGGACACCTCCATTGGTGAAGTCAACAGTGGAGGCATCGTACTTGAAGGGACCCCAGTTGGTGTTCTTCACTCGAATTGGGGCGACGAAGCTCATGTCGAACGAAGGGGAGGCCTGAGTCCCGACGGTCAGAGTCTGGACAGTGAAGTCGCCGACCCTGAACTTGGGGGATTTGAACTTCATGATGACCAGGATGAAGAAGAGTGCTTGGACTACCTGAAAGATGATGAAGGCGATGATGCCGATCGTCCTCTTCATCCTCTTCTTCCGCTTGGCCTCCTCATCCTCCATGGTGTGAAGCGATTCTTGATCATTCCGGTGGTAGCCGTTGGATTCGGGTGGGTGGTATTGGTTCTGGTTCTTCTCTGCCATTGCTAGATGGTCTTGTGGGGAGCTGGTTTGTGATTTTCAGAGTTTTTGCTTCGCTGAAGGAATTGGAGATGGGAGAACTGAGAAGGCTGAGAATGTTGAGAAGTCCTGGATATGCCAAGGTATATATACGATGTTTGGGACACGACACAAGTGGATATGAGACTCAATTTCCAGGAAGCTGCAATTGATTTGAGACGCCAACGCGTCCGAACGTTGGTATCATCATGTTCTTCTAGAGGAATGCCACTTATTACCATGAGTTTGACTTCCGGACATTGCTTCTTCAATAAAGAAGGAATTCCATCAATAGAAGCTTCGATCACATGAATTGATTGGCCTCCGCTGAGTGCTTTCCCATATTCTTTTCTTCCAAGTGGGTACTAAAGTAGAGGTTAGGGCACAATGGGGACAGAAGCAAACCCACTCAAGAGCATGTATCTTTTGACTTCTAAAATATCATTATCGCCACGATGATGACCCCAATTGTTTAATAATTCATAGGTACATGATGTCATAATTAAATGGCAATTCATGTGGTACATATGGAACATATGGCTAAAAAAGTGGACATGGATTGGAGACCGTTGATGCTCGGAAAGCATGAATAAAATGAAAGTTGTAAACCAATAAGAGACGGCTTAACTGGTCAAAGAGTAATGCGACTTAGACCCACCTACATTGGTCTTCAAGTCCATTTGGCCCGAGCTCAACTATAGTCTACCAGGGGCAAAATTGTTGAAAAAAATCATAAATCTATTGCATTTTGGTCAATTCAGTCCTAAACTTTTTTTATTTTGCTAAGGGCGGCGCTATTTCCACTCCTTGCATGGCTTAAACACTCCATTTCACAATGTATTGACTATGTTACCCTTCGATGTGGGACCCATTTTGTTTTTTTTTGTTTTTTTCTTCCACTTTCCTTTTGCTTGTTCTCACTTGCATTGAAGTGTATGTAGATTTCTTTATCTTCCTCGTCTGAGATTTCTATGCACACCAACGAATAGGTTTCAAACAGAACGCCTTTGAAATTAGAATATCTCGATGACTTCCATAATTACTTGGTTGGAGTGATATGAGAAATTCATTCGTGATTTTTTGAATGCGAATGAGAAGTCATTTTTGCTACGAATGTTTATGAATCCAGTCGAATATCTCATTGCTCGAATTTATCAGAATTAACAGCTCTTTGAGATTACTCTTCTAGATTAAAAAAAAAACAACCACATCACGAAAGCATAAAAGACTATATCAACAAAATCATTTTAGAAATAATCTCGTTCACGTTAAGAATACGACTTCTCATCTCTAGTAATTATTGAATAATTCAAAAACAATATGTTTGGAGTTGATACAATTATTTTACTGCATTGGTTGATTTTTTTCTTGTCATTCATCTTCAGATTAGGGGAGGCGGCGTCATCCTCAGAGTCGGGAGTCCATAATAAACAAAACCACAAAAAAAAGAGAAGTGGAAGAAAAACAAGAAACAAATAAAATAGAACCTAAATGGGCCCCACATTTGAGTCTTTGCTTATATATAATTCTAAATGAGGAAAAAGCAAGGGGTAATATGGTCAATACATTATAAAAGGGAGTGTTTAAGCCAAATTGGGAGTGGAAAAAGTGCGACCCTTTTGCTAATTGAGTTCTAAACCTTTTCACGATTGTCAATTAAGTCCATCCGACCAATTTTAGCCGAAAGTCACCAATTTGGACATTGATTCTCTTATGTGGCACAACCCATACTGACGTGAAAACTTTTTATAATTTTTAAATTTCTGATTTTTTTTATAGTTACTATTATTATTTTGTTCTTTTTTCTTTTCTTTATTTATTTTTCTATTTTTTTCTTCCAGGCCCATCAAAGGTTGCTTGCCAGCCCTCGCCCGTGATCGGAGAGGGATTCATGGCCCTTGCCTAGTGGCCGACAAGGGTCACCGGCCCTTGGTTGTGGTCAGAAAGGGTCAACCGGCAGCCCTTGTTGGACTTGGTAGAAAGAATAACATAAATAAAAAGAAAATATCAAATATCAAATATAAAAAAATTCAATTATTGCATAATAATTATAAATAATTGTTCACGTCAGCGTCGACCATCCTACGTGGCATTAACAACATCTACGTCAATGATTCTGGCTAAAATTGATCGGATGGACCGAATTGGCAAATCATGAAAATGTTTAGGACTCAATTGGTAAAATTGAAAGATTTAGGATTGAATTAGTTAAAGTGCAATAGGTTTATGAATTTTTACAACTTTTCCATCTACCAGGCTCATGAAAAGTAAACAAACAGATCGACATTTCGAGATTTGAGGCACTTAAATATTTGGACTTAGCGTGATGTGTCAAGGTTAACTCAAGGTACATCATGGAGTATTCGATGGTGTTACCTTCCTTTTATCCATGTTGCTTTATAGCCTTAAGTTGAAATGTAAGAAAGTCCTTTTCATCTCTCTCTCTCTGTACTCAATTTGAAATGCAAGAAAGACGATTTTGATTAATGGAAATATGTGAGATTTGGCTCCATGTAAGCAAATATCTATTCCTAGCATTTGTATTCTTGAAAGTTGGATTCTTCCTCGATGGTGAGCCAAAGAAGCAATGTATCCTTTGCTGGTGATATTTTATAAGCCTTGGTAGTGAGCTTCTCTTATCCAAAGTCCTATCTCCTCGGTTGGTGATATTTTGTAGGCCTTGGTGGCAGACTTCATTAATCCCGATTGTGATCCATGGTTGGTGATATTCTGTATGTCTTGAGTCTTATTGTGTTCTACCCAATATTTCTATTTATCCATTGACAATCACTCAAAACATCTCTTGCCGTCTCGCACATGCATCATTGCTAGAACAGTAACCAGCCACAAGTGAAGGCCGGCAAGGCCGCGTTCGCCCAGCAGTGGCAAAGCTCAACCTTGCTGTTGCTGGACTAGCTTGGTCTCGACCAGCCATGGCAAGGTCAAACCTCGCCACATCTGGGCGAGGTTGACCAGCAAGAGGAAGGTGGAGACAAATAGAAAAGGAAAAAAAGGAAAAAATAATAAAAAAATAAAAGATTTTAAAATAATAAAAATTATCACGTTAGCCCTAACTGCGCCATGTTGGTGATTTCCAAGTAAAATTGACCGAATGGACTAAATAAAAGCAAATACAATAGCTTCAAGACTTAATTGGCCAAAAAAAAAAGATTTGAGACTGAATTAGCACAATTGCAATAGATTTATGACTTTTTTGGTAATTATCCCTTGTCAGTTCTAAGGCTCCATTTGGTTCGCAAAGAAAATGAATTTTTTTGGTTGAGATTTGAAAATGAAGTAGAAAAGATTTCCTGTTATTTGGTAAGGAAAAAATAGTTTCCAAAATAGACATATGATATTCGGGCGCTAGTGGCTTGCGCATGAGTAGCCAGGAAACTTCGAAAGTTTATGTCACTGAATCATGGGATAACTGAAAAATATTAACTGCATTACCTTGCAACACATCCCTTATGTGTAATTTCTTCAAATAACACCCTCATATGTGCCTTCACCCTCACGTGTGAGCTTGCCATGTTGTTGATCCTATTTCCACCGATATATTTGTAAGTTTATAAATTTACCACACACCTTAATTTTCGTCTACGAAATGAATCACAATGAATAATCAGGTCAAATGATCAAACTACGTCACAACAATGATTCGCGAAAAACCAACAGAAAATATTCTCGTACAATACGCAGTCTCTACAGAAAGAATGAAAGAAATTGCAAAAAAATCTCAAGGCAGAAACACGTAATTTCACATAATCCATGGAAAGCTTGTGGAACAATCTAATGTAGAATCACCGTCCTAATTCTCATTTGCACGACAAGGATTGGACCGCTTTTGTGGCTGTATCGATAGTCATGGTGCAATTCATCTGGGATGTCTTCGTCTTCTTGAACATGAACATGACCGTTATCTTCCCTTTGATCAAGCCTTGGCTGTTCAAGGTTATGATCCCCGAGCTCAATTCGCTCCCGAGGTTCGAAGTGCTGGGCAAAGCAGAGGAGCTCAAGTTCACGGGCACATCGATCTTCTTGGTGGACTTGAAGTTGGCCTTGCTCTTGGGAATGATCGCTTGTCCCACTTGGACACCTCCATAGGTGAAGTCAATGGTAGAAGCGCCGTACTTGAAGGGACCCCAGTTGGTGTTCTTGATCCGGATCGGGGCGACGAAGCTCATGTCGAACGAGGGCGAGGCCTGAGTCCCGACAGTCAAGGTCTGGACATCGAACTCGCTGTCGCGACCCGTCCGAAAGCGGACGCGGCTAATGGATTACCGATCGCGGATCTTGGATCGGCGCGGGCCCTCCCAGGCCCATACCAAATCGCGGCGGGAGTATTTTTCAGAAGGATTCGACGATAAGAGTCGATCGCTTTCGACCTTAGTGTGGTCGTGGTGGCATGTGCAACTTGTGCATGCATTTGGAGTCGCCACCGGTCTTTCTTGGAGGGTAGACCGGAAACCTTACTGATCGATTGGGAGAGATCGATCAGTTCTACGGAACCAGAGTTTTTAGGTTCGGGGACTTGGTTACGCTGGTGTCGTTACCAACGCCCTTTCGGTACCTAACGCGAGTGATTTTCCTAACTAGGATTTCATGCAGGCGCAATTTTGGGTGAGGTAAGTCTGACTTTGCACATTAACCAGTTTAACATGCTCACGTAATCATAATAAATAAATAGATGTCAATCACATAAACATCTATCCTACGTGGTGATCATGGAATTATGATTTAATGGGTCTCGAGCCAATGAGACCACATTTAATCATTTTAATATTTTAATAACGGAGAGCCGCTCTTCGCTTCTTCTTGGTTTCTTGAACTCTTCAAGAATTGGGCCCCAAAGAGCTCGCCGACTTAAAAGGCTCCCCCACGTAATCCTCGTAGCATTTACATCAACAATTGACTATGCTAAAAATAAAGATTACATGAAAAATAAAAGGAGTACGCAGCCTCCATTTAATAATTACAACCCCAAATATATAAATAATCATCATACATTCATATATACATCAATCACATTGATTAGGGATTTTTCCATGATCACCACCCTTCCACGTAAGTAATAAATTCACAATTTAAAACTTAGGAAGACACAATAAAAATTCTACGTTGAATCATATTCAGAATTTTTACGTAAAATAAGATAGCCATAAATTTTCGATTCAAAATTGATTTAGTCTCAATTTTTGCTACGTTGATTAATTTATCATATAAAAACAATCAACATCCATTAGCCATGTAAGACGAACAATTCGTTAATACATATTGGCCATAGTATTGCAAAAATTGCAAAAATCAATTAAATGCACGAAAACGCCTAAGGATTGGCTCTGATACCACTGTTGGGATCCACGTAACACGTAGCGGAAATAAATAACAACCCATACATGTATCTCCAGAGGCGTACTTCGTGCATTTCAATCGAAAAAAAATCACAAAGCCTCAAAGGGAGTAAATAGATTACCTCTCGTAGCGTGCTTGAACGGAGGTGTCGGTTCGATGTTCTTCGATCTCAGCCTCCACAAGTGTTAGGCATCTAGTTCAGACGCACCACCAATTGACGAACGGGGAGACGACTAATAACTCCACAACAATTGTGCTAGCAATATGCGGAATCAATATTCTGAACTTAGTATATTTTGCTCACTCAAGATGATGAGAATATAGAGAGTGTTTGTGTTCTTCTCTCTAAGCTCTCAAAAATTTGCACACTCTACAAAATGTCTCCCCCCTCAACCTCAAAACTCTTGCCATCCTTTTATAGCCAAAAATACCTTCCAATAAATTATATTTAAAAATAGCACTAACAATTATAAATTCTATCTAAAAATAGCACTCACAAATAAATGACATTTAAAAATAGCACTAACAATAGCACTCACAATTTATAATACAAAAATGCTATTTAAAAATAGCACTAACAATAGCACTCACAATTTATAATACAAAAATGCTATTTAAAAATAGCACTAACAATTATAAATTCTATCTAATAATAGCACTCACAATTTATGATAAATAAATGACATTTAAAAATAGCACTAACAATAGCACTCACAATTTATGATAAATAAATGTCATTTAAAAATAGCACTAACAATAGCACTCACAATTTATAATACAAAAATGCTATTTAAAAATAGCACTAACAATAGCACTCACAATACAAAAATGCTAAAAAAAAGGGCACTAACAAAGGTGTTAAAAATAATAACCATTATTATTATTACAAGAGTTAAAGAGGTTACCAAACAGTACAAATATGCATAACGTATAAATACGTATGACGTATAAATACGTAGAGCATACGTATACATCCGTGAAACCGGGGACTAATTGAAAGAAAAATGTGCAATTAAGCCCTTTTGGTAAAAATTGATTAAATTGGAGGGCAAATTGACCTAATTGCACTTTAAGACTTTAGAATCCAATGTCATAGCTTATAAAAAGTGAGAATTGAAGACTAAAAGACTCGAAAATGATTTTTTTTAGGCTCGGTTCGGGTTTATGTTTGTGAAGGAACATAGTGACCCGAGCCGAATTTTTGAGATTTAAAGTGACACACTTGAAGAGGAAATTAAAACAAAATTATTGAATATTTTTGGGTATTTTTCTGACCACGAATGGTATTTTTCTGATTTTTTTGGGTATTTTTATAATTGAATAAACTCGAAAAATATTGAAAATACCGAAAAATATTTTTTGTTCAAAATTGGTTCCTAAGGTTAAACCAAGGCTTCCAAAGTTGATTTTGTGATTTTATGACCTTTTTTGATATTTTTAATTAATTTTAAAGAATAAAAATCACAATAATAAATGGTAAAAAAAATCAGGTGTCAACAGCTGCCCCTCTTTGAGAGGAATCTCGTTAGAGGTTTCTCTCAAAGATAAGGTGGCACCTGATTCCTAACCGACTCAACTGGGAAAATAAGAGAAGAAATGTTATGACATCGGATCCTTAAGCCTATTGATAAAAGCTCAAATCAATCCCCGGTTTGCTCTAACAATTTGAACATGGGCCGGAGTGAGAGAGGCTTACCTGAAGCTCACCTGTCGGATGCTGCCGGTTGCGACGACTTTCAAGAAGATGCCTAGGACTCGTCATTCAGAATATCCTAGGGAGATTAAGCTCTAACCTGTATGGTAGGTCATACCATGATGGGATTCCTAATTGGTAGGAACCTAAGGAAGGCGCATCCCACGCTTTGGAATTTGCCAAGGATTTTGATCCGTATGGTGGATCAGACCTTTGTGTTGATCCTTACTGCGATATTTATCAATGAGTTGACCCTTATGGCGGTTTCTACCATATGTGACCCTTCAGGCGGTTTCTACCATTAATGTGATCCTTCAGGCGGTTTCTACCTTGGTTTGACCCTTCAGGCGGTTTCTACCTTGAGTTGACCCTTCAGGCGGTTTCTACCTTGGTTTGACCCTTCAGGCGGTTTCTACCTTGTGTTGGCCCTTCAGGCGGTATCTACCATGTGTTGACCCTTCAGGCGGTATCTACCTTGTGTTGACCCTTCAAGCGGTATCTACCTTTGATTTGACCCTTCAGGCGGTATCTACCATATTTTGACCCTTCAGGCGGTATCTACCTTGATTTGACCCTTCAGGCGGTATCTACCTTATTTTGACCCTTCAGGCGGTATCTACCTTGATTTGACCCTTCAGGCGGTATCTACCTTCATTTGACCCTTCAGGCGGTATCTACCTTGATTTGACCCTTCAGGCGGTATCTACCTTATTTTGACCCTTCAGGCGGTATCTACCTTGATTTGACCCTTCAGGCGGTATCTACCTTCATTTGACCCTTCAGGCGGTATCTACCTTTGTTTGACCCTTCAGGCGGTGTCTACCATCAGTTTTGACTTTGAAAAGAGGTCTCATGACGAGGGTTCTCCACGTCCGATGAGACTGCCTAAATGAAAATGGGTCTCATGACGAGGGTTCTCCACGTCCGATGAGACTACCTGAATTTTGAAAAGGGGTCTCATGACGAGGGTTCTCCACGTCCGATGAGACTGCTTGATTTTTGAAAAGGGGTCTCATGACGAGGGTTCTCCACGTCCGATGAGACTGCCTAAATGAAAAGGGGTCTCATGACGAGGGTTCTCCACGTCCGATGAGACTACCTGAATTTTGAAAAGGGGTCTCATGACGAGGGTTCTCCACGTCCAATGAGACTGTCTGATTTTGAAAAGGATTTTTTTTTAAGGGTTTCTCTTCCCCAAGAAAATATTGGTAATCTTTGAGAAGACAGCAATTGTCCAATTGACAAAATTTTATGACTTAAGCTTTAGTCATGAGATGTGCATTTTGATGCTGGAGGTTATCCAAAACATTTTTGCAACATGCAAATGTGATCACAAATCCCTTGTATGGAAAATCTGGATCAACAGTTTGAAAATTTCCAAAAAGAGTTTGCTCAAAACATCAATTGGAATATTTCTCGACAAGGAGGCCATCTCACCTGTTTTGAGGTGATGATTTTTAGGGGATGCACTCAATTCCCTACTGACCTGTGCCTAGGTTTTAGGCTCATTCGCAGCGCATACATTTTGATCGGTCGGGAGGTCTTCCACGGGACCGTAATGTTGGGCTTGGATATTGGTTTTCAAGGGGGACCCGCTTTGGAGTCGAGGCCATCGAATGAAAATCTTCACCATCTGCTCCGGGTTTACAAGTCAAGAACCCTGCAAAATGAGAAAGAAAGAGTCTTGCTCGTACTTCTTCGAGCTAAGCTATATGTTAACCCAAGTGTCTTAGTCAGAGAAGACTGTTTCAGGGTTGTAACATTGGTAGGATTGGGGACCGAAAAAGGCTTGTTTTTGGCCCAGAAATCACGAAGGATTTGACATTGGTGATCATTGCCAATTTGTCACATGTCTTTTCCATTCTGCATCTTCCATTTTTGAGGTGTGCAACCGCTTTTGAGGTGTGCACAAGTCCTTTAGAGAACGTCTCTTGTGGTATTAAGAGATTGACAATTCTGTCCGTGTTTTTGCACCACGGCTGACATCATTTGGGGAGCAGTCTTCTTGATCTGACTCCTTTATGGGTTTTTCTCTCTTCCCAACTAGGCTTTATTGGGGATCAATCAAACAGTTTTCACGAACATCGGCCTTGCTTTTACCAGGCACTTTGCTTTTTCTTGATGCTGGGGATTTTTTCTTTGTTGAAATCCCGCCTTTTATTTTCCTTTGGAACTACGATGTTCAGAAAATTGTGCTAGATATACAACTTGAATCATAGCACATTTAAACGCCGATATGAGATTTTTCTATAAATCCCATCTCTTGATTTCTTCCGTTCTTGGAGTGATGCAGTTTCCATCTTGAAACATCCCATGATCACCAACAGGGGTTTATGAAATGAATTTGCAGGCTCAACTTGGCTGTGCAAAGGATATGGTGTGTGGGATAGAGAAATGAATGCTTCTCGTCATCCTATGGCACTTGGATTACCATATAAACAACACACAAAGATTGATGTGAGTCCGAGCAAGAAAATTTCTAACCATTTTCTCCTGATACCGCTGGACTCACCTCCATTTTGCCCCGATGTGGGGTGGTTCTTGACAAGGTTAAGAATGAAAACCGTCGTTCAAAGGGTTTATCAACGGTCACCTGTAGTGTTTGAGGGATATGAAACGAATGCCTCCGTCATCCCAACCCATGTAATCGTTGCGAATAATCCCTACTTCCGTAGGTCCAGATTTTGCTATCTGATCCGCTCCACTTCTCTCCAGTGTGTGTAGGACGTGTTTGGACTAGGCTTTGCCTCTTTTCTTTTGAGAAAACGTCCTTTTAAAAGTTTTGAACTTTTGATTGGAAAAAATCTCTTTCATTTTCTCCAAAAATTTTACCCGTCAAGGGGATTTTATGATGCACCATGCATGTTCTTATTCATGTTCAGATAACCTCCTGTTTTAAGACATGAATGCCAATGAAGTTTGAATTCTATGTCTTTTCTAGACATTAGATTCTGAAAGCTTTTCTTTTTCTCTCTGTTTTTTATTTAACATCTTCAATGGATTGGGGAAAGGGATACTTACCTGTCCCCCGCGGCTGGAGATCCTGAAAATGCGGAAGAAACATGTTATTGTACGTTCACGAATTTTTCAAAAAATTAGAACGATACAATTTACCCTTGGTCATGTATTCTAACGGGTAATACATGGGATGTGAAAACCTGTTCGTCTGTAAGGCGATTCCCCTGTCAAGGATAAATAACGAGTATCAATTCATATTCTCAAATTCAAGACAAATTGGAACGATACAACTTTACTCTTGGTTCTCATCCCGTTCTGATATTGCATATTGATATGAACAACATCTATCAAATCCGCCTATCCATTCTTGGAGTGTTTGCAACATCAATGGTTCATCTGCCCCCAGTTAGGCAACGTCTGTTCTGTTATTCGAACAAATGGCTCCTTGAGTGATTTATCCACGTTTATCACCTGAGAAGGGAAAGAAATGAGACATTACTTCGGTATTCGATTGAAGATCGTTTAGGAACGATACATCGTTTTACCAAATAGGTGGCTTCGCGGCCAAACGTATTTCGTATTGAAGGGGTAGATCCCATTATACTCCGCGGGTGATAGTCATTGTTCAGGGAACTTGCTCCACGGATTAAACGATTAATCCACGGCCCTCGGCTTGAAGATGCTCAAAGGGTGATGTTGACACTCACGCGCAATTAGTTCTAGACATTAATGAAAGATGTTCCCGTGGGAACCTTACAGTGCGATCAACAACATATTCAATAGGAGTGTTCCACCCCTTTCGTCTAAGCATTTTTCATCGAGTAACCATGCCTTGCATCAGACGTTTGGTCACCTGCCTTGCGTCACCACTGCGATGGCCCTCCGGCTCCAAATTGATCGAGCCAAAGATTGAACTCATCGCCATGGAAATTGCTCGGGTCTTCGAGCCATTGATGTTCAAGTTGGGTATCAACAATTGTTGGGGGCAGATTTCCTTCATCGCCTTCATTGTGAGGAACTGGAGTCTTTGAGCTGGAACCTTCATCATTGCCCTGTTGGGGTCGAGACATACATTCCTGAAGAGTATTGATCCAAGTGTCCAACTCCTCCTCAAGGAAATCGCCTGTTCTTTCTAGCCTTTGGTGCCCAGATTGGCTGTCGTCGACTGCAGGCGAGGGATTCCTCTCTTTGCTCTCGCCGTGAGCAACTTGACCCCTCGAATTGGAACTTCCTCCAATGACCGGCAGGTTTATATGTGCACTCTCTACCAATGCCAGATCCGCTTCAGGGACAGCATTAATGACCGAATCGCGCTCAAACTGAGGAATCCCTATGTGCTGGAACTGCGGTATATACTCTTGAGGAGTATTGAGATAGCTCGGCGGAGCATTCTGATTTGGGTTAGAGGAGTCGCTGACACGACTGCTGGTCCCGTCATTGCTGAAACACGGTTGGGTGCTCTCGGCTCTCCAATCATCGTGGTTGTAACTCTGCCCGGCACTTGAGCTCCAACTGGCTTTATGATGGTTTAACGCTATCCTTCCATCCCTTAGCAATCTCCTATAGTACTTGAGGTGAGACTCGACGTTAATTCTAGAGAGCCCCGGCACATTCATAATCTCGAGTATGCGTAGTGGGCTAGCCGAATCAACTCCCAGCTCTCGAATTGCATCAACAAATTTGGTGTGAAGTTCATAGGTCCAGTAAAACCTTGTTCTCTTATCACCCAAAATATCGTCAATACTTCGGTAGCTATTCTCTACGGGATCTAGTCGTTTCAAAAGTTGTCCAGGGAGGGACTCACCGACTTTGGATTGGCTGGCTGTGACAGCGAGTTCGTCATTGAGAGAACTCCCCCTGTGATGATTCATATCCCATTTCTCAGAGGATGTTGGTGTTGATCCTATGGTGTTGACTTGCTCATGCAGATCTCCGGCGATATCTGGTTGTGTCGGAAAATGCTGTGGAGAATACGGTAACAGCTGAGCGTTATTCGTCAACAGGGACGGTTCATCGAGGAACACCTCGCCGAGGACAACAAGATTACCACAATTAAGGCAGGTGGCCTTGGTCAGAGCTTCCTTATATCTCGCGCTTTCAGCTTGAAGCTTCTCATTCTCCTCCTTCAGGACCAGTAACTCATGGTCTGCGTATTGCTGTTTCACCCGGGTTCGTTTGTTGGCGAACCAAAACTTGACCTTCGAAAGCTCCAATCCTATTTTTCGGCTCAACTCCATTTTCTGTTGTCTGCTTGGAGTGGGGCATTCATTGAAGAAAGCTTCGAGCTCTCGGATTTGGCCTGGAGTGTGGCGTTGTAGTTGCTTCCTTTTCCGACTCCGGTCATCATTGTATACTCCTTCTTCGTAGCTGAAACCTAGAATTTCATCGCTGGAGGAGTCGGTCTCTATGGCCTTCGGGCAGGATTCAGCTCCAGGATCTTCAAAGTCTCCCAGCAGTTCGTGCTCAGAAATGTCCAGGTCGGGCGTTTCTAGCAGATGGGAATAACTTTTAAACATGATGGATCGGGGTATCTCGGGCTGATCTAGTTCACTCAGCTTTCTCAATTTGCTCTTACGTGTTTGCTCACTCTAGAAATTTTCTCAAGTGATTGTGCGTGTCCTGGAACCATCCTTCAGGCTGCATATGAAGACCAGCAAGCAAGCGCTCCTCCCGAGATCCTGCAATTACTCATCGTCTGTATTCCCCTTTCTTTTTCCTCGTGATAGGATCACAAACTCTCTTGCATTGATTCGGTTTCATCGAGTATTGCGCTCGTCCCCTAGTTCAGTCTTCAAAGTGGTGGGTCTACAATCTTTCGGCGCCTTTTATGATTTGCTAGGCCCGAGAACGTGGGGAGCAGCTGTGGACCCGCAATTAATGACTCCGTTTAATTCATTTAGCTCCATGGGAATTAACGCTATGATCTTCTCTCAACCCCTTTTCATCGTTCAAACGAAAGTGGCATTTTCCCTGTGCATGCTGTTACTCTTCATTTCAGCATCCCGGGCGCTTGGTGAGGAATGAGTTCGTGGCCACTCAAAATTTTAAAGACCGTCTCTGGTTTCAGACTTAATCTAACAAGGGATCATCACAACTGAGCATGACGATGTTCGTCGATAGCGTTGGTTTAACTATAGTCATTAAAGAAAAATGTTCCCGTAGGAACTTTACAACGATAAAATGAGTGATCTACTCGTGAACATGTTCTTCTTTCTATGGGTGTTCGTAGTGACCGACCCATCGTGCCCCGAGTCAGGTGCTAGATCATGGCTGTCCAAGCATGCCAGCTTCCCACTGATTGAACAAGGCATCGAGCCCCTCATCGAAGAAATCGTCTGTCGTGGGTTGACCAGCGGCAGGCAGAGCACCAGCCGACTGCTGCTCGAATGGAGGAGTTCGCACTCGCTGTACTTGTGACACGCGCTCTTGAGAAATGTTGAAATGGCCCGGGCGGACATTCTGATCAGCTTTCAGTTTTCCGGTGGTCGGGTTGCTAGCTTGATTGATGCTTAGATTTGGCCGGGTATCTCTTGATGCCTGAGCATTACAATGGCGGTCGCCCCTAGCTTTTGAGCTCGAGACGGATTCCTCCCGGTTTAGCTCCGCTCGACGTTGTTTTAATAGCTTTCTGTAGGCAGCAAGGTGATTCCTGACCAGCTCCTTACTAAGCCCCGGTACATTCATGGCCTTAAATATGCGCGTCGGAGTTGCTGAGTCGATCCCCATTTGGTGAACCACGTCTAGGAATCTGGAATGCAATTCAGGGGGCCAAGCGAACCTCCTCTTATTGTGGCCCAAAATTGCATCGATGGCTTGACGACTGATTAACTCATCTCCAGCAGGACCCGACCCTATCGAAAATTGTTGTGCATGAGGCTGATATGCTTTGAGCTGGTCGGCGGTAACATCCAGCTCCTTGAAACTGTAACTCCAATCAAAGCGATGCAAATCCCATCCCCCAGGAGGCATTTGTATCATCTTCGTAGGATCATCCTGCTCATGCGTGACTCCGGCAAAATTTGGTTGAGCAGGAGATGCCCCGAGGGAGTAGGGTGGTAAATGAACGTCTTCAATCATCGCGTGAGGCTTATCGGGGAATATCTTACCGAGGGCGACGAGGTTATCGCAATGAGGGCAAACGGTAATATTGAGAGCTTTTTCATACCTCATGTTTTCTGTTCGCAGCTTTTGGTTTTCTTCCTTTAAAATCTCGACCACCTGACGTTTGCGTTGAGCCTTCGATTTGGATCTCCTATTTTGAAACCAAAACTGGATCCTCGACTGATTAATCCCCAACTCCCGGCTCAATTCAATTCTCCACTTCTTTTTCATGTAATGGCTTTTACTGAAAAGGGTTTCCAGCATTTGGGTTTCCTCCTGAGAGTATTGGTGAGGACGTCTTCTTTTCCCGAGTTGAACATCGTGGATGTCGTTGTCGTCGTCGCCGTGATCTTGATTTCCGTTGCCAGAAGTGTTGGGCTCCATGGTTTTGGCGTTAGACTTGATCTTGGAATCTTCGAGATCCCTCTGTAGTTCAATTTCTGAGATTTTTGAGTCAGTCGCCTCTAGCAGCTGACAATAACCTCTTAAATATGTTGGATTGAGAAATGTTTGATTGGTTCTTGCCCACTCAGAGTTCTCCACTCTCTCATGTATGCTCACTCCCTATAAAGTTTTCTTCGAGTGACTTCGTATGTTCAGGAGACGCTCTTCAAGCATCATTAGGCAAACGTTCCCCCTCAAGACTTTGAATTTCTCGCTTAGCTTTTCAATCGTGATGGAACTGCCAAATCCTGTTAGGGCTCTCTTCGATAGTTGCGCTTACCTCCCACCTAACTCTAATAATGGTGATCCCGACAAATCTTTTACATCTTTTAATTGATGAGCCGGAAATCGCGGACCGAAACGAATCCAATGGTTCTCGTGAGGGGACCTCCTGCTTTACCCCCTAACTGGGCTCCACCGGCATTATTACTGAGACCCTTCATCATCCCCGAGTTGCTATAAAATGAGGAATTAATGTATGGAAGGTTAACGTTCTCGCATAATCAGCTTCTTCCTTCTAATCTCTCTGTCAAACTCGTCTTATTCTCAAGCCAACCCAACGCAAATGGCCTCCTCTCCCGTACGCACTTTTTCAACTGATGTCTTGGCCCAGTGGGAAAAGCTTTATAACCTACTGGGTCGCGGTTACGCACACATAACCGATCATTCTGCGACCGAGGATGAAATCCGTGTCCTGCTCGAGGACCTTGATACCACTTCTCTCGAAGGTACTACACTGGGGAGGGAATATAGAATTTTCCCGACTCTCTTTGCACACTCCTTAGAGGCCTACCGTGCTGCTAATCGGGAGGTTCTCGTGGCTCGCGTCTTGCGAGCTCGTTATGAGGATCGATCTGATCATTTGGTGCTGACCAACTATCTGGCCGATAGTTACAAAAAGGCCGTCGAGTTTGCTAATGAGCGGGTCGCGACGTTGCTTCGCGAGAGGAGAAATCTGGTGGAGAAATTGGCCCTATCCCTGACCACCGGCGAGCATGACCGCCGCAATGTCCTGTTGAGGCTTCAGAGCGACTGGCAGGAAGAACGGCTCGACAAAATAACCGCGGACATAGCTCGCGGGAATGGACTGGTTCGAGACCTGGAAACAATCGCCGAAGAACATGAGGCCAAGGTCGCCGAAGTTAAGGGAGAATGCAAAAGTCTTCTCCTCAGGCTTGCCGACCATGACATGCGGAGTTGGGAGTATGAGCAGAGCATTAATAACATGGAGGGTCAGTTGGGCTCCTTCGTGTCGTTAATTAGGGCTCACTTCGGCTTTACTTTTCTACCCCGAATTGTATGACCTGCTTTTGAAAACCCTCCACTGAGCAAAATAAATGAGAACTCTTGTGTGTGTGTGTTTTAACTTCTGTATGGTTCATTTCTTCGAGCATCCGAACATCTTCAACTTGGGTGAGCCGAACCATAATATCAGTAAGCCGAGCAAATATGTCCTGATTTTATAACTCGCTCATGATCAGATGAGATAATAGCCTTAGACTTGTCCAGGAAAAGATTTCTCTCTATTACCTATTTTTTTACCTGCAAATAAAAAGACAGAATCAGAAGGAATAATTTGAAAAAGAAATCAAAAACCCCTTTCAATCCTATGCTTGCCCATGATTAATAAGGACAAGAACTTTTACAAGGGTTTTAATCTTGCGCGAAAAGTTTTTATCAATATTCCTCGAAAGAAAGCATACTATTGAAAGGAATGTAATTCACAATAATCGCTTTTGATCAATTTCGAGAGGAACGAATTACTCAAAAGTGCGAGGCATAATAACGTGTTTTAAATTTAATTGAAGATACGGCATCCAAATCAAGGCCGTTTTATTAAGAACGAGAGTAATTTGGACATCTATCTCGTCATTAAATTCAAAACAACGCCGATATTCTCGATCAATTATCGTGGATTACCAGCGACGTAAAACATGCATGGACCAATTCAAGTGTATAATTCCTTCTAGCGAAATTGGGGTTGGATTACCCTATATGACCAAAAAGGTCGTGCAAGATTTCCAATTTTAATTTTCTCTAAAGGAATTATAAACTTGACTTGGGAGTATTCGGATGATTAGAGAAAATGCCACTATCACATTCCCATGACCTGTCAAAAGAAATACAACCAAGTTCCATCTAAATGTATACACCAATAGATCCCTAATACAATCACTCTAAGGGGTGAGATAGAGAAAGCCTCGATAAAAGTAAACCCTATACAAGAGGACTAGCAATGGAAAATGAAACAAAGGAATGTGATCCTAACGTTTAAGGATGCCCCAAGTTCGATCTGTGACTTCCGGATCACTTGCCCCAACTCGTCATCTTCATTGGACGATATCTCAATAATGTCCATAGTAGGCTCCTTTGTTGCTCACTCGGTGCTTGTCATGGGATATCATCCTCTTCGTCTTCTATCAAGGACGTTTGGGAAAAACACACACATCTATCCTTGAAATGGCATTTAATCTAATCACCAGAATGCAATGAATGAAATGCCTATATTTATATGAACTGTAATAGATTCGAGGTATAGAGAGTCTTACCAACCAAACTCGTCGACTTATGTGCGGTTTTAGGTGTACCAACCGCCCAAAGACATGCGCATGAGACAAGTTATGGTGAACTTCTAAAAATCAGAGGGTTTGGCACCTAAGGTTAAGGTTCCCACTTCGAGTTCTAGAAAGAGCCGATTCCATTGCACAGCTATCGTTGCATTGGGACTCGATCCATAGTTCGAAGCGAGCGGAATTGAAAAGTGGATTACCCCGCGTTTTTCCTCACGGAGATTCCATTTTCAGTTCCTTCTATTGTGTTCCTATAGGCGACGCCCGGGGTTTTAGGCGCGGTTGTGTGTGTCCACGTGTTGTGATCATCACAATGCAATTCATGCATAGCAGTTTATCAATCAGCACTTCAAATCATCCACACAACATACATTCCTACGCCCAACCTGCATAAGACAATGTTAATCACGGACTACACCCCTTATTTCTCCAATCTACAAAAACATATAACACCTATCGTAAGCGGACTTACCTCACCTTCACGAGCGCCTGCATGGTTAGAAAAATCACTCAGCGTTTTAATTACGGCCTAAGTCCACTTGGGGTCTAGAACCATAGGTTCTAGAACACAGTGTCCCCAGTGGAGTCGCCAGCTGTCGCGACCCGTCCGAAAGCGGACGCGGCTAATGGATTACCGATCGCGGATCTTGGATCGGCGCGGGCCCTCCCAGGCCCATACCAAATCGCGGCGGGAGTATTTTTCAGAAGGATTCGACGATAAGAGTCGATCGCTTTCGACCTTAGTGTGGTCGTGGTGGCATGTGCAACTTGTGCATGCATTTGGAGTCGCCACCGGTCTTTCTTGGAGGGTAGACCGGAAACCTTACTGATCGATTGGGAGAGATCGATCAGTTCTACGGAACCAGAGTTTTTAGGTTCGGGGACTTGGTTACGCTGGTGTCGTTACCAACGCCCTTTCGGTACCTAACGCGAGTGATTTTCCTAACTAGGATTTCATGCAGGCGCAATTTTGGGTGAGGTAAGTCTGACTTTGCACATTAACCAGTTTAACATGCTCACGTAATCATAATAAATAAATAGATGTCAATCACATAAACATCTATCCTACGTGGTGATCATGGAATTATGATTTAATGGGTCTCGAGCCAATGAGACCACATTTAATCATTTTAATATTTTAATAACGGAGAGCCGCTCTTCGCTTCTTCTTGGTTTCTTGAACTCTTCAAGAATTGGGCCCCAAAGAGCTCGCCGACTTAAAAGGCTCCCCCACGTAATCCTCGTAGCATTTACATCAACAATTGACTATGCTAAAAATAAAGATTACATGAAAAATAAAAGGAGTACGCAGCCTCCATTTAATAATTACAACCCCAAATATATAAATAATCATCATACATTCATATATACATCAATCACATTGATTAGGGATTTTTCCATGATCACCACCCTTCCACGTAAGTAATAAATTCACAATTTAAAACTTAGGAAGACACAATAAAAATTCTACGTTGAATCATATTCAGAATTTTTACGTAAAATAAGATAGCCATAAATTTTCGATTCAAAATTGATTTAGTCTCAATTTTTGCTACGTTGATTAATTTATCATATAAAAACAATCAACATCCATTAGCCATGTAAGACGAACAATTCGTTAATACATATTGGCCATAGTATTGCAAAAATTGCAAAAATCAATTAAATGCACGAAAACGCCTAAGGATTGGCTCTGATACCACTGTTGGGATCCACGTAACACGTAGCGGAAATAAATAACAACCCATACATGTATCTCCAGAGGCGTACTTCGTGCATTTCAATCGAAAAAAAATCACAAAGCCTCAAAGGGAGTAAATAGATTACCTCTCGTAGCGTGCTTGAACGGAGGTGTCGGTTCGATGTTCTTCGATCTCAGCCTCCACAAGTGTTAGGCATCTAGTTCGGACGCACCACCAATTGACGAACGGGGAGACGACTAATAACTCCACAACAATTGTGCTAGCAATATGCGGAATCAATATTCTGAACTTAGTATATTTTGCTCACTCAAGATGATGAGAATATAGAGAGTGTTTGTGTTCTTCTCTCTAAGCTCTCAAAAATTTGCACACTCTACAAAATGTCTCCCCCCTCAACCTCAAAACTCTTGCCATCCTTTTATAGCCAAAAATACCTTCCAATAAATTATATTTAAAAATAGCACTAACAATTATAAATTCTATCTAAAAATAGCACTCACAAATAAATGACATTTAAAAATAGCACTAACAATAGCACTCACAATTTATAATACAAAAATGCTATTTAAAAATAGCACTAACAATAGCACTCACAATTTATAATACAAAAATGCTATTTAAAAATAGCACTAACAATTATAAATTCTATCTAATAATAGCACTCACAATTTATGATAAATAAATGACATTTAAAAATAGCACTAACAATAGCACTCACAATTTATGATAAATAAATGTCATTTAAAAATAGCACTAACAATAGCACTCACAATTTATAATACAAAAATGCTATTTAAAAATAGCACTAACAATAGCACTCACAATACAAAAATGCTAAAAAAAAGGGCACTAACAAAGGTGTTAAAAATAATAACCATTATTATTATTACAAGAGTTAAAGAGGTTACCAAACAGTACAAATATGCATAACGTATAAATACGTATGACGTATAAATACGTAGAGCATACGTATACATCCGTGAAACCGGGGACTAATTGAAAGAAAAATGTGCAATTAAGCCCTTTTGGTAAAAATTGATTAAATTGGAGGGCAAATTGACCTAATTGCACTTTAAGACTTTAGAATCCAATGTCATAGCTTATAAAAAGTGAGAATTGAAGACTAAAAGACTCGAAAATGATTTTTTTTAGGCTCGGTTCGGGTTTATGTTTGTGAAGGAACATAGTGACCCGAGCCGAATTTTTGAGATTTAAAGTGACACACTTGAAGAGGAAATTAAAACAAAATTATTGAATATTTTTGGGTATTTTTCTGACCACGAATGGTATTTTTCTGATTTTTTTGGGTATTTTTATAATTGAATAAACTCGAAAAATATTGAAAATACCGAAAAATATTTTTTGTTCAAAATTGGTTCCTAAGGTTAAACCAAGGCTTCCAAAGTTGATTTTGTGATTTTATGACCTTTTTTGATATTTTTAATTAATTTTAAAGAATAAAAATCACAATAATAAATGGTAAAAAAAATCAGGTGTCAACACTCGCCGACCCTGAACTTGGGGGACTTGAACTTCATGATGACGAGGACGAAGAAGAGGGCCTGGACGACCTGAAAGATGACGAAGGCGATGATGCCAATCGTCCACTTCATCCTCTTCTTGCGCTTTGCCTCCTCGTCCTCCATGGTATGAAGCGATTCTTGATCGCTCCGGCGATAGGCATTCGACTCGGGTAGTTGGTATTGGTTCTGGTTCTTCTCTTCCATTTGGTTATATTCAGCCAAACGAGGGATGAATTCAAGTATTGCTTCTGTGAAGGAAATGGATACGTGCGAATGCAGTGAGGATGATGAAGAGAGGTGTGTGGGTCGGGTTTATATGGAGTGTTCGGAGAAAGAGTATGTCCAAAGTAGCATCGAGTGGGCAAAGAGAGCCACTTTCCCAGAAATCATTGTCAAACGCGTCGTCGAAACATTCACTTCTAGAAGAAACGCGCGTTGAGTTTAGTGGGCATATTTCATCAACACGAGTCAGAGGAGACTCTCTTTTCTTTGTCCTGACAGCCTGCCAAAGTCTGCCAAGGTGGGCGGAAGACTCGATCCGGTTAATATTCTCGAGGCATTATTTTTAGAGGTGAGCATGGCCGGGTTGATTGGTTCCAGACTTACACCTTGAAACCGATCATGTTATAACCGGTTCTCAATTTTTGGAATCGCGAATCGACCATGTTTGTCCTATAGGCTATTTTGAAACCGACCATGTTTTTCAGTCCGCTTCCAGAGTTTACCCGAAAACCTATTTTCCTTTTTTTCATCAAAATAATATGACTATTGATAAAATGAGCAATAAAAATTACAATTCACGAAAAGGAACAATCCAACAAATAAAAATTAAATGAGAGGAGGTGAGGAACCAAGGGCCATGAGCAATGAGAGTGAGCACCAAGGGCAGAGGCGCACTAAGGAGTCGGGACCTAAGGTTTCTTTTTTTTTTTCATAGCAACTAAAAATTGGTTCTAAAAATCGGTCCAGATGGGCCTACACCTAGAACCGGAACCAAACCGGTTTAAACTGGTTCTCAAAATTTAGAACTGGTACCTGGACCAGTTTGAGAGGGAACCGGTTCCCGACCCTGTTTTTCAGGTGGATCGATCCGGGTTCCGGGTCAACCCGGGCCGGTTGCACATCCCTAATTATTTTGGGGGGTTTACGAAGAGGAGAGTATGCCACACATGTATCAGAGGGCCAAGACAAAATCTGTACCATTATGCTTATACAACATGGAATACAAATATGTCAATGTATATCTTATTAAATGCGTTATCCTTTCTTCATATGCAAGAAAAGAAACAAAGAAAGACATCAATTTGATATCCTATATCTTATCACGTCAGTATGTTAGATAATACAAGTATAGAATAAGATATTTTCTCGAGAATTGCAAAGTAAGCATCTTACTAATGATGGCAAATGTATCATCATGGGCAAAATATGATTTATTCGGGGATATAGTTACCCCCACGGAGAATGACACATGAAAATAACCAAAAAACTCCTAAATTTATTATAATTATGTCGATTCAATCCTAATTTTTTTTTTCAATCAATTGAGTCATAAACCTTTTGTATTAACATCAACTCAATCTATCTGACAATTTTTAATAGCATTTTAATATTTTTTTCAAGTTATTTATTTATTTATTTCCTTCTTTTCTTTACTTTTTTTTGTCGCTCTCCTTCTTCCTCTAGTTGGTCATTGGATCAGCAACTAACCAGAGGCGACGGCCGCAAGGCTGTGCTTGCCTATCGACGGTCAAGTCGACCTTGCCTAGATCTAGGGATCTAGCGAGGCTCGACCTTGTTATTGCCAGTAGATGTGACATCTCGAAATTTTCTAGAAAAATTCTTAAATAAGTTAAGTAATATATACCTTCCCCGAGAAGCTTTAGAATAGCTTCCTCGAGAAGTTACTGGATGGCTTTCTCGAGAAGCTACGTGATAGCTTCCTCTAGAAATTTCTTAAAGAACATGTCAAGAGAAATTCTTTTATTTTCTAATTATTTCAAACGTAAAAAATTTTGGAATGTCCCAATGAGCTCGGCCTCAACCATCCATGGCAAGGTTGAGCCTCGCCTAGACTGGCTGGATGAAGAATGAGAAGAAAATAAAAAAAAAACAAATAAAATTTACTGAAAAATTTAAAAAAAATTGTCACATTAGTACCATCCGCGTCATGTCAGTGACTTTCAGCCAAAATTGGCTGGCTGAATGAACTGAATTGGAGCAAACGCAAAATTTTTAAGACTTAATTGACAAAACAAAAGTTTAAAACAAAATTGACACAATTACAATGGATTCAGGACTTTTGTGGTAATTTTTTCATGTCAATCATAAGGCTCTATTTGCTTCGTAAAACTGTGACATTTATGAAAAATGACAATGTTTTTTTGTGTTTAGCTCAGATATGAAAATAAAGTGAAAATTATTTATCATCTTTTGGTAATGAAAAATAGTTTCCTAAATAGACATATACTACTCAAGCGCTAGTGGCTTGGGCATGAGTAGCCAAGAAACTTGGATGGGCACCGAGATCTCAAGCCTAGATCCCAACTTCCGAACATAAGCATGTGCACTGGTCTTGCAACTAAGCTTGAGAACTCAATGCCCGTACCTGGCTCCTTGGGGCCCCGATCTTGATCCATAGATGTCGGGTCTTGATAGGACCCAGGCCTGGGATCCAAGCTCTAGAGACTGAGATGCTAGTGTCACCGGCCGCTTTACTAACGTTCCCACAGCACCGTACGGCACTCAAGATTCGCACTCAAGTCAGCCTCTCACCCGAACAGCTCACACACACACTCGGCTCAAGCACAACTCACGAACAAAGCAAGAGAGAGGAGGAGAAGCTTTCTTTCTCATTCCATTTTCTGGTGTGTGAATACAAGGGCTTCGCCCCCTATTTATACACAAATGGCCGGCCACAAGGTGGCCCCCAAGGGTCAATTAGTCAACCCAAAATCCCAGCAACAGCTCCCTGCGGATCACTGTTCATCGTCACTGTTCATGGCAGCTCACCCACCATGTCAGCAGTCCTTTCCAAGTCATTATCCAAGTCAGCCACCAACCCATCAAGTCTTTCACCAGCTCACACCAACTAGTCAAACTGGCGTGTGTCAGTGGGCCCCAGGTTGGTAGCCCGTCGCATCATCTGCTCGTCGCCCACTGATCCCCGCTCGCCCATCTGATCGAGCGCTGGGCATGCTCGGGTCGATCACCGCTCATGCGCTGGTCAGGCGCTGGGCGTGCACTGGCCGACTGTGAGTTGCTCGCTGGTCGATCCTGCATGATGCGAGGATCGATCGCTCGGCCAGCCTGCATCGTTCATTGTCCGTCCGCTCGTCCATGCCACTCGTTCACTTGGTCGCTCGCTTGGTCAAGCGCCACGATTCGAGGATCGATCAGCTGGCCGTGTGGTATGGCCCTTGGATCGATCCACGGATCGATCCCTCGATCGTTCGCTCGGTTGCCTTGCACGATCCGCGGGTCGATCCCCCGATCGTGCATGGTCGTTCACCACTCGGCCGCTCTGCACAATCCACGGGCCGATCACCCGGTCGTGCAGCATCAATCCCTGCTCGTTCACCTGATCGCCCTGCACGATCCGCGAGTCGCCCATCCGCTCGTGTAGGGTCATTCTTGGACCGGCCGCCCGACCGTCCCACACGATCACCCGGTCGTGCATCCTCGATCATGAGTCGATCCGCTGGCTGTCCCGGATCATGTTCCGATTCAAGGGTCGATCAATCATCCATCCGTTTGGCCACTCCTAGGCACATTTCCTCATGATCCACGGGTCGATTGGCCGATCAATCCCGGGGATGCATCGCGGTCAAATTTTCATCAAAATCAAACGAACCGTGATACTCTCCCGCAGCAATTCGGGCAATGCCCTCGTTGCCTTGAACCTCTTGGAATAACTTGATTTCCTCACGAAATTGCCAAAGGGCTTCCTCCGGCTCCCAAGTAGCTTCCTCCTTAGTGAGACCACGCCAGTGGACCAAATGCTCCGTCTTCGGCTTTCGATGCCTCTTCTCAACCATCCGATCAGCCAGGATCTTCTCAATCTCCCGATCATAGGATGTCTTCGCCCCAATGGGCGCACGTTGTGAATCCCCACGATCGGGTTCAGCCTCATCCTCATTGTATGGCTTTAGCATACTCACGTGGAACACCGGGTGTACCTTCAACTTAGCCGGCAACTCCAGCTTGTACGCCACGGGTCCAACACGTTTGATCACCAGGAACGGCCCTTCGTAACGACGAATCAACGCCTTATGCACATTCTTATATCTCAAGACTTGATGCATCTTGACCAGCACGCGATCACCAACTTGGTACTCGACATGCCAGCGCTTCTTGTCCGCCCACTTCTTCACTCGTTCGGCCGCCCTTTGTAAATAAGCCCGCGCCAAATCAGCACGTTCCAGCCATTCTTGCGCACTTTTGTACACCGTCGAGCTGCTCCCCTTATAGCTCTTTGCAACCATGCTCGGAGTGAGCGGTTGCTGCCTTATCACTATCTCGAAGGGGCTCTTGCCAGTGGACTCGCTCCGCTGCAAGTTGTGAGAGAATTGGGCAACATCCATCAGCTTGGCCTAATTGCTTTGGGTGGCATTCACATAATGCCTCAAGTATACTTCCAGGATTGCATTCACCCGCTTCGTTTGGCCATCGGTTTGCTGATGCAAACTGGTTGAGAATTTGAGGTCCGTCCCCATCAAATTAAACAGCTCGGACCAGAATTTCCCCGTGAACCGGGGGTCTCGATCGCTCACAATCGATCGAGGAATGCCCCAATACTTGACAATGTGCTTCATAAATAGTTTAGCTGCTTCCCCAGCTGGGCATTCCTTCGAGGTCGGCACAAAAGTCGCGTATTTGGAGAAACGATCAACGATCACCATGATCGTTTGGCAACCATCAGACTTAGGCATCCCCACAATGAAGTCCATGGAGATGCTCTCCCAAGGACGTTCGGGAATGGGCAGTGGCTCCAACAGTCCGGCCGACGCCCTTTGCTCCAACTTATCCTGTTGGCACACCAAGCAAGTCTGCACATAGGATTCGACATCATCTCGGAGTTGAGGCCAAAAATACCGATCCTCCACAAGGGCCAACGTGCGATGGATCCTCGGATGACCCGCCCACGTTGTGTCATGGCACTCGCGCAATATTTCCCGCCTTAGATTCCCATGGAGCGGCACGTACAATCGTCGCCCTTTGGTGTAGAGGAGATTGTCTTCACACCAAAACCTTCTCGTCTTGCCCGACCGAGTGTAATCGAGGAGGGCCCTTGCCGTCGGGTCATGTAGTAGCCCCTCCTTGATCCTCTCGTTCCATGGGCAATCTGGTCGGCTCGTCACAGCGGCCAATTCCGCCTTTCGACTCAAGGCATCAGCCACCGAATTGGCCTTCCCTGTCTTATACTCGAGCACATAGTCGAATTCTGCCAAGAAGTCTTGCCACTGAGCTTGTTTAGGGCTCAGCTTCTTCTGCGTTTGGAAGTAGCTCGTGGCTACATTATCCGTCCGAACGACGAACTGCAATCCTAGGAGGTAATGACGCCATGTACGAAGGCAATGCATAACGGCCGTCATCTCCTTTTCTTGGACCGTGTATCGCCGCTTGGTCTCGTCCAGCTTTCGGGACTCGAACGCCACGGGGTGGCCATCCTGCATCAAGACACCACCAATAGCAAAGTCCGAAGCGTCAGTTTCAACCTCATACGGCTTGGAGTAGTCGGGTAATACCAACACTGGTTCCTCGACCATCGCTCGCTTCAGCCGCTCGAACTCCGCTTGGCACTTCACCGTCCACTCCCACGGTCGATTCTTCTTCAGCATGTCTGTGAGTGGCACGGTTATCTCCGAATAACCCCGAACGAACCGGCGATAGTAATTTGTCAATCCGAGAAAGGATCTCAGCTCCGGCACCTTCGTGGGAGGCTCCCACTCAACAATGGCCCGGATCTTGGCCAAGTGTATTCGTACACGTCCCTCCCCTATAATGTGCCTAAGGAACGGGACTTGTCGCTGTGCAAACACACACTTTTCCCTCTTTACATACAATTCATTCTCCCTTAGAACTTGGAACACGCGCTTGAGATGCTCAACATGATCCTCAAGTGGCCGGCTATAGATTACAATATCATCAAGGTAAACGACCACAAATTGATCAAGGAAGGGTCGTAGTACCTTGTTCATCAAAGTGCAGAATGTGGCCGGGGCATTGGTCAAGCTGAATGGCATGACAAGGAATTCATACGAGCCGTAGAGAGTCACACACGCCGTCTTTTGTTCATCCCCCTCGGCAATCCTCACTTGATAATATCCCAATCGCAAGTCCAGCTTTGTAAACCACCGTGCACCACCTAGCTGGTCGAACAAGTCCGCAATAAGCGGAATATGATACTTGTTCTTGATCGTCAATTTATTCAACGCCCGGTAATCAATACACATCCGAAGTGAACCGTCTTGCTTCTTTTGGAACAGAATCGGGGCACCGAATGGAGACTTAGACGATCGAACATAGCCGGCTTCGAGCAACTCCTTGAGCTGTCTCCTCATTTCGTCAAGTTTCGGGGGAGCCATACGGTAGGGCACCATGGCTGGAGGTCGTGCCTCAGGGACTAGCTCGATTCTATGATCGACTTCCCTCTTGGGCAGCAACTTCTTGGGCAGCTCTGGGGGCATAACATCACGGAACAAGGTCAGCACCTCATCCACTTCCCCCGGCACTTGCTCCAGGGCACACTCAGCATCACCAGCCACCAAAGTTGCCGAGAACGTTGTCTCGCCCCTTCGAACACCCTTCGACACTTGCAAGGCCGACAGGTTTTTTTGGTTTCGCCTGGACTCACGCCGAGTCGGGACAATGCATTGGCCACGCTGGTCCAATATTACTATACAACCGAAGGATGGGATCGGAAAGGCCTTCATCCTATCAAAGAATTTCATACCGAGAACAATATCATAGTCGTCCATAGGGATTACCGCTATTGATTCTTGGCATCGGAATGGCCCGAGCTGCATCTCCACGTCGCGAGCCAATCCGCTCGTTGGGATCTCATCCGAATTCACCGTCTTGAGCCAATCGGCTCTTTTCTCAACCCGCAAGTTGAGTTTCTTGGCCGCCTCTTCTGACATGAACAGGTCGGAGGCGCCGGTATCCACAAGGGCATTCACCTTGGTCCCACCGATCATCACGTCAACGAACATGAGCCTTGTGGATGGGTCAGCATTTCGCATATCAATGTTGTTCAGGATCTTGAATGATCTTAGCTGGGCTTCCTCCCTTTGTCGCCCTTCCTCGCTTGGCCCCTCCGTAGCCTTCCCTTTGTCCGTCACCTTCATGGCCGTGACCTTGCCTTGACTAGGACAGTCCCGGGCAAAGTGGGGGACGGAACATTTATAGCATTCAAGCTTCTTCCCTTTCGTTTGGCTCGCTTGGCTCGACTCTTCCCGGTACTCCGTTCGTTCCTTAGAGTAGGCCGGTCGTGGCTTGGCCGCCATGGGCCGTTGCGGCTTGGCTCGGTCTCCCACAGCAGTAGCCTTGCCGTCCTTGGGCTTGGAGTCCACCTGGTCCGCCGGGCTGGACCTGTATTCAAGGATACCTTCGACCGCAGCCATGGCCATTGCAAGCATCATCGCATTTTGCCGCTTAAGCTCCATTTTTACCCACGGCTTGAAGCCACCAGCGAATTGGTAGTATGCCTCGGTTTCAGCTATGGACGGGATTTGAAGTTTCAACTCCAAAAACTTCCTTACATATTCTCGAATCCCAGCCTTTTGTTCAAGGCGTCGCAGCTCCTCACGAGCTTCTTCCTCCGCATAGGCGGGGTAGAATTGTTTCCGGAACTCAGCCTCAAAGGCCTCCCACGTCTCAATGGGAGGTTGTTCCCGATCAGCCTTCTGATTACGCCACCACAGCAACGCATTGCCATTGAGGTACATGGCCGCCGTCTTCACCCACCTAAGATCGTCCGTCTCACCACGAACATCAAAGTATTGGTTCACGGCATAGACGAAGTTATCAACTTCCTTGGCTACTCTCGAGCCATGAAACTCCTTGGGTTTAGGCACATCAACCCGAAGGTCGGCGTGCATGGTCGCCGTACCATGAGCACACGCCACCTCCAAGACCAACACCTTGGTCTTCAACTCGGCCATCTCCGCGCGCATGGCCGCGACCATGGCTTCCAGGGCATCCCGGTGCTCGTCCGTCCGAGTAGTGAGAGTACTGAGCAACTCACCATGAAGCTCGGCCACCACATCTTTGAGCTCGAGCACCTTGTCTCGCAGCCCCCTCTGGTCAGTGGCCTCCTCCTCGTTGCTCGATTCCTCCTCGCTACCTTTGTCGGCACGCAGCTCTTCCAAGATTTGCTCGAGCTTGTTCATACGGGCCTCCATATCACGCGTCACTCCCCTGGACACACCACGCTCACGCCTCGTCCGCGCCAAGGTCGGCTCAAGGGTCCGTCCGGCACGATCATCCACAGACTGCTCAGATTCGTGCGTCATCGGATCGGCACCACCTTGACTTCTCGCCATATCACCGAGAATCGAATCGCTCTGATACCAACTGTCACGGGCCGCTTTACTAACGTTCCCACAGCACCGTGCGGCACTCAAGATTCGCACTCAAGTCAGCCTCTCACCCGAACAGCTCACACACACACTCGGCTCAAGCACAACTCACGAACAAAGCAAGACAGAGTGAGGAGAAGCTTTCTTTCTCATTCCATTTTTGGGTGTGTGAATACAAGGGCTTCGCCCCCTATTTATACACAAATGACCGGCCACAAGGTGGCCCCCAAGGGTCAATTAGTCAACCCAAAATCCCAGCAACAGCTCCCTGCGGATCATTGTTCATCGTCACTGTTCATGGCAGCTCACCCACCATGTCAGCAGTCCTTTCCAAGTCATCATCCAAGTCAGCCACCAACCCATCAAGTCTTTCACCAGCTCACACCAACTAGTCAAACTGGCGTGTGTTAGTGGGCCCCAGCTTGGTAGCCCGTCGCGTCATCCGCTCGTCACCCGCTGATCCCCGCTCGCCCGCCTGATCGAGCGCTGGGCATGCTCGGGTCGATCACTGCTCATGCGCTGGTCGGGCGCTGGGCGTGCACTGGCCGAGCGTGAGTTGCTCACTGGTCGATCCTGCATGATGCGAGGATCGATCGCTCGACCAACCTGCATCGTTCATTGTCCGCCCGCTCGTCCATGCCGCTCGTTCACTTGGTCGCTCGCTTGGTCGAGCGCCACGATCCGAGGATCGATCAGCTGGCCGTATGGTATGGCCCTTGGATCGATCCACGGATCGATCCCTCGATCGTCCGCTCGCTTGCCTTGCACGATCCGCGGGTCGATCCCCTAATCGTGCATGGTCGTTCACCGCTCGGCCGCTCTGCACGATCCACGGGCCGATCACCCAGTTGTGCAGCATCAATCCCTGCTCGTTCACCCGATCGCCCTGCACGATCCGCGACTCGCCCATCTGCTCGTGCAGGGGTCGTTCTTGGACCGGCCGCCCGGCCGTCCCACAAGATCACACAGTCGTGCATCCTCGATCATGAGTCGATCTGCTGGCTGTCCCGGATCATGTTCCGATTCAAGGGTCGATCGATTATCCATCCGTTTGGCCACTCCTAGGCACATTTCCTCATGATCCACGGGTCGATTGGCCGATCGATCCTGGGGATGCATTGCGGTCAAATTTTCATCAAAATCAAATGGACCGTGATACTAGCATCCTAGGTCAATCGAGGTTGGGCTTGAGATTCTGGTAGCGATGCTCATGTCAAATTCCATCAAGGACAATTCGTAAACCTCGCATTAGAGACTTGGTCCCATGCACTCGGACCCTGGTCCATCAATGTCGAGCTCGTTGACTTTGCACCCATGTTTGACTCCATCAAGGTTAGGTCCTCGTCCCTGGCACTAGGGGTGAGCAAAAAAGGGCACCCGAACCGGACTGGGATCGATGGTCCAGTTCTCGATTTTAGAAAGATTCGGTCTGGCTCCTGGTTCCTAAAATTAGATCTGGTGACCGGGCGGTCCGGTTCCCAGTTCTAGGCCCAGGATCGGATCTGACCGGATCGATCTTTTTTTTTTTATATAATTTTTTTAAAAGTAAACCTAATGTTTACTTCTTTAAGCTTAGGGTTTGCTTTACAGATCGCTTTTCTTACCTCTTTTCTCCGAAGACCTCTTTTCTTGCCTTTCGCATTTCTACTTCGTTCTCGAGAATTCTTTAACCAAGAGAGAGCTTCTCGCATGCCTAGGGTTTCTGTAATAAGTGGGAAAGCGGCGTGAATCAACTTCGCAAAGCCATCCACGATAATACCTTTATTATTTCTGAGAATCCCTACCAACGCTCCAGTCATGGAATCACTAAGCCACGATGAGTTTAATAGTCAAATTCAATGAGTTTGCCAAAGGAGGAACCCACTGAACAGGTAAAGCTCTTCCTTGTCTTTTTTTTTTTTCCGTTCTGAATGTCCTTTCTTGGAGCCCATTTCTCATAGAGGCTAACCACTATTTGTACTTCTTCTATGAAAGAGTTGCAATTGGGTTTTCGATCTTGTACCTTCAAGTTTCTTTCTTTCAAGATCTGCCATAAGACTCTCGCAAGTAAAGCTCTGGATGATGCATTTGCGCAGGAAGTAAGGGTTTCATGAACTCACTTTTCGGTTCTTGTGATGGACGTAGGTGATAAGTTTGGAATTTAAACTTGACTGGACCAAAACTTAACCTTTACGATTTTTTTTTTCGCGAACACATGTTCCTTGGAACTGCCCAGGAACCGAACTGGACCGAAAATCGCTCACCCCTACCTGGCACTAGGCTTACCCGACGTCGATGGACCAGTGTAGGGATGCAGGTATCCTAAGCATTGGAGTCCCAGACACCGCCCTTGGCGGGGTTCCTGTGCTCAATAGAGGTGGCAAAATGGGTCTAGAACCCACATTTGACCCATATTTAATGGGGTGGGTCAAAAATGGGTTAGTTTAAGTACTTAAATGGGTCATAAATGGGTTGCTTAAAAACTTTATGGGTCATAAATGGGTTTCAAATGGGCCATAAATGGGTTAGCTAAGAAAACTATCTTAATGCAATCATAAATAAGTTTTGTGAATATTTTTTTTAAAAATCTAATATTTTAATAATTTGTTTTTTATATAATTTTTTTTCTTTTCTATTTTCTTTTTTCTCCTGCCTTGGCCGTCGCTCTGCTTTGGCCGCCAATGGTCACCGCTGCCCACCTCCGGTCACCATCACCAACCACCACCCTCCACCGTCGCCGGCCGTCGACCGCCGCCACAGTGCGTGTGCAGTTGCCTCTACGAACATTGCTTTACGCCATTAATAGAGACGACGCCAAATTCTGTTTTGGTTTTGGGTGAGGAGTATGTGCCGGTGCTGTATATTTCCAGATCGACATCATCGATATAGCGTTGCGTGGAAAAAAATCGACCCACGCTTCATTTTTCCCGATCAATTCATCCGAACATGACGAACTAGGGTGGGGTACAGTTGAGCCTACTTGAATAGCAATTTTTGAATACCGTAGCTTAACTCAACTCGATCGTACAGTCAAATTGAAGACCGTCACAAGCTTGGGCCGTAAGAACTCAGATTATTTTATTATTTTCTTGGATATGAGGTTAGCAACGCAAACTATAAAGATTTCGATGTCTGATTTAGGCAGCTATAGATATTTTGAATGCAACTAACGGAAAAGCTCAATTAGTATTGAAGTCTTTTAACTTAACTCGGCAAGATAAACCAGAATCGAGTACGAGTCAGCGTCGAAACCTACCGAAGCACCTCCCTTCCCGAGCTCCGATTACGCCCCCTACGCCTTCAGAAGCGGCAGCCCGTGCGGGGAGAGCTATAGCTTCAGCGACGGAGGTGGCGAGCAGCAGTTTGAGGGGACGACGATGGCAGGAAGCGAACAATGGTCAGCAGTGGCAAGCAGAGGTCGCAGGTGGCCGGTTATAATAAAAATTTATTTTATAAAGAAAAATTTAAATTTTTTCAGAAAAAATTCAATTGCATTTTTTAGCAATATAATTTTTCTTAATAAATTATAAGAAATAAATATTTCATAATTTAGCTAAATATATAAGTATTTAAGTAATACGGGTCGGGTCGGGTATGGGTCGGGTATGGGTTGGGTCGGGTATGGGTCACTAAATTTACATTAGATGAATATGGGTCAAAACGGGTTAAATGGGTCAATATGGGTCGGACCATATTCGACCCGACCCATACCCGACCCGACCCACCCATTTGACGCCTCTAGTGCTCAAGTATAGAGTCTCTGGTCCAAGCATTAATACTTAATCATATATTGGAAAATAGTTTTCCATTAAAAAAAAAGAAATCATTTTCCAAAATTTTGGTTTTGGTAGGACATCTTTTTCCTAGTGACTAGGAAAATATTTTTTGTTGACTCATTTTTCTAGGCAATCAAAACGCCAAAAAATGTCCGACAAAAAAAAAGCCAAAAAATGAGAAAAATATTTTTTGCGAAACAAACGGACTATAAAATCTGAATTTCTTAAATTGATAAAGCAACATGGATAAAGGCCATAAATCAAGAGAAAGCCTCGCTATGAGACAACTGTGCCTTATGACATTTCAAAAGTCAAAACAATGAAGCTCTAAAGATCCCACGGAAAGGCCACTAAAAGAGAAAAAAGCTTAAGCCTTAGTATTTTCCTTATTTTTCAACTTTTACTTAACACAGAGTGCTCATGAAAACAAATAATATAAACATATATATATATATATATACACACACACTTAAGTGTATGTGGTTTCCATAAACGACACAATATTTTTGCGCAATAATATTGGGAGGTGAATGTGCTGTTATGATTTACGCTTGATCAACCATTAACGAGTAATCCTAACGTGGGTGGATTTGGTCAATGAGATGCAGAAATAGTACTTCAAGATTCATTGTGTATCCAAGGGCCTTTTGTTCTTCTTGGCACATGTTATTTTGGCACTAATATCTTTGGTCTTAGTAAGAAATAGGTTGAGAAGGTTGAATTGCCCGAAATGAATTTCTAAATCCACGGCACATAGTGTCAGGCACATTATGTGACATGTATACAGAACAAACAAAGAACTTATAAACGAATGAACCAACCAATAGCACGATAGAAATACATAAATTTCTCTATTCAATCGATTGGATAACTCATGGAAACAAAATATAAAAGTGAGCTCGCAACATATCGATCGCCCAGAATCACACTCAGCAATTTCATTTACACGACAAGGATTGGACCATCTTTGTTGTGGTGTTGATGGCCATGGTGCAATTCATTTGCGAGGTCTTCTTCTTCTTGAACATGAACATGACTGTAATCTTTCCTTTAAGCTCGCCTTGACTAGTCAACGTTATGATCCCAGAGCTCAGTTCGCTTCCGAGATTCGAATTGATATCGCTGGGCAAATTGCCAGAGCTCAAAGTTACATCCACATCGATCTTCTTGGTGGACTTGAAGTTGGCCTTACTCTTCGGAATGATCGCTTGTCCCACTTGGACACCTCCATAGGTGAAGTCAACAGTGGAGGCATCGTACTTGAAGGGACCCCAGTTGGTGTTCTTGACTCGAATTGGGGCGACGAAACTCATGTCGAACGAAGGGGAGGCCTGAGTCCCAACGGTCAGAGTCTGGATAGTGAAGTCGCCGACCCTGAACTTGGGGGATTTGAACTTCATGATGACCAGGATGAAGAAGAGTGCTTGGACTACTTGAAAGATGATGAAGGCGATGATGCCGATCGTCCTCTTCATCCTCTTCTTCCGCTTGGCCTCCTCATCCTCCATGGTGTGAAGCGATTCTTGATCATTCCGGTGGTAGCCGTTGGATTCGGTTGGGTGGTACTGGTTCTGGCTCTTCTCTGACATTGCTAGATGGTCTTGTGGGGAGGTGGTTTGTGAATTTCAGAGTTTTTGCTTCGCTGAAGGAATTGGAGATGGGAGAACTGAGAAGGCTGAGAATGTTGAGAAGTCCTGGATATGCCAAGGTATATATACGATGTTTGGGACACGACACGAGTGGATATGAGACTCAATTTCCCGGAAGCTGCTATTGATTTGAGACGCCAACGCGTCCGAACGTTGGTATCATCATGTTCTTCTAGAGGAATGCTACTCATTACTATGAGTTTGACTTCCGGACATTGCTTCTTCAATAAAGAAGGACGCCTTTTTTTTTTAATGATTGGACAACATTATTCTATCAATAGAAGCTTCGATCACATGAATTGATTGGCCTCCCGGAGTGCTTTCCCATATTCTTTTCTTCCAAGTGGGTACTAAAGTAGAGGTTAAGGCACAATGGGGACAGAAGCAAGCCCAGTCAAGAGCATGTGTATTTTGACTTCTAAAATATCATTATCGCCACGATGATGACCCCAATTGTTTAATCATTCATAGGTACTTGATGTCATAATTAAATGGCAATTCATGTGGTACTAATCGCATGGATTATTTGGAGACCGTTGATGCTCGGATAGCATGAATAAAATGAAAGTTGTAGACCAATAAGAGACGGCTTAAGTGGTCAAAGAGTAATGCGATTAGACCCACCTACATTGGTCTTCATGTCCATTTGGCCCGAGCTCAACTATAGTCTATTGGGGCAAAATTGTTGAAAAAGTCCTAAATTTATTGCATTTTGGCCAATTCAATCCTAAAGCTTTTTATTTGGCCAATTGAGTCCTAAACCCTTTCGCGATTTGTCAATTGAGTCCATCCGACCAATTTTAGCCAGAAGTCGCTAATTTGGGTGCTGATTCTCTTATGTAGCACAACCGGTACTGACGTGGAAACTTTTTATAATTTTTAAATTTTTGATTTTTTATAGTTATTATTATTATTTTGTTCTTTTTCTTTTCTTTATTTATTTTTGTAATTTTTCCTTCTGATCCCAACGAAGGTAACTCGCCAACCCTCGCCTGTGATCAGTGAGGGATCCGTGGCCCTCACCTGGTGCCTGACAAGGGTAACTGACCCTTGCTTGTGGTCAGTGAGGGTTGACTGTCAGCCCTTGTTAGATTTGGTAAAAATAAAATAAAAATAAAAATAAAAATATATCAAATACAAAAAATTCAATTATTGTATAAATAATTATAAAGAATTGCCAACGTCAGCATCGACCATCCTACATGGAATTACCAACATCTACGTCAGTGATTTTCAGTTAAAATTGATCGGATGGACTGGAATGGAAAAACATGAAAATGTTTAGGACTCCATTGGTAAAATTGAGGAGAAGTGTCAAAAAAGTCTTAAACCTATTGCATTAGTGCTAATTTAGTCCTAAACCTTTTGTTGTGCCAGTTCAATCCTAAACCTTTTGCATTGATGCCAATTAAGCCATAAACCTTTTATTGGTGCTAATTTCCTCCTAAACCTTTTGTATTGATGCCAATTCAGTCCTAAATATTTTGTATATATGCTAATTGAGTTAATTCAGCTAATTTTGATAAAAAAAATGGCTAACGTGGACATCGATGTCCTATGTGGCACATCAAACACCAACTTGGATAATTTTTTAATATTATTCTATAATTTTAAATAATTTTTATGCATTTTTTTGGTTTTTTTAAAAATTATTTTGTATTTATGCTAATTGAGTTAATTCGGCTAATTTTGATAAAAAAAAATGGCTAACGTGGACATCGATGTCCTATGTCAAATAAATATTAAAAAATATCCACATTAGCGTAAGCCGTGCCACGTAGGACAATTGATGTTCGAGCCAACGATTTTCGGCCAAAATTGATCGAATTGACGCAATTGGCATAAATGCAAGATATTTAGGACTAAATTGGCACTAATGCAAAATTTTTAAGACTGAATTGGAACTAATAAAAGGTTTAGGACTAAATTGGTACAAATGCAAAAGGTTTAGGATTGAATTGGTACCAAAAAAAGGTTTAGGACTGAATTGGCACTAATGCAATAGGTTTATGACTTTTTTACACTTTTTCCGGTAAAATTGAAAGGTTTAGGACTGAATTAGCTAAAGGACAATAGGTTTATAACTTTTTGGACAACTTTTCCGTGTATCGGGCTCATGAAATGTAAACAAACAAATTGAGATTTTGAGATTGTAGGCGCAAATACTTATATATTAGGACTTAGTGTGATGTGTCAAGGTTAACTTGTTAATATGCCTTAAATAGTTAAGGGCTTAAGTTAAGGGCGTTGGGTCAACATTAGGGTTTGAGGGGTAATACTATAAATATTATTTTTTTTCTCAAACTGTTAGATTGAGAAGCTTACGTTGCCTCTTTTGTAATCCCTGATTCTCATAGTGAATTTTGCTTCTCCTCTCTCCCGTGGTTTTTCCCGCAAGGGTTTCCACGTAAATTTTGGTGTTCCGTTCTTCTCCTATGTCTCAATTTCGTTTCAGTTTCCGCATTGTCGTAACAAACTGGTATTAGAGCCTAAGGTTCATTCGACGACGAAAAGAGAGCAAGAGAGAGAGAGCAAAGCTTCTCGGTTTCGAAGTTGTCCTCGAAGCATCACCGGTCCGTTTGGTGTTGCGCCCAACCTTCCGATATCACGTGCTGCCCTATTAGGTCCCTTCGACGCCGTTCGTTGCTCCAGTTGTTCCCACTTCCCAGACGTCGAGTTTGGTTTCCGCTCAGCCCGAAACATCCCCAGGCCAAGCCGACAAATTGCTTCTACCTTGGAGTGGCTGCATCGTTTTTTTTTTTTTTTTAACGAAAGAGGAGGACATGCGGTACCGATTAGGGAAGTTGCCTGCTTCCTAAAGTCAAAGATTTTTTCTTTTCTGAATATTAAGATTGCTTACTAAAGCATCATCATCTAATTGTCAGAGAGCTTCTCGGTTTTTTAGTTAATTGGCGCCATCTTATCACGTGAAGAATTAATTAGTGCGACCGTGAAGAATTAATTAGTGCGCACGAATTGGAGCAGATCGAATCACGATCTTCAAGGCTGCACCAGTTTTTTTCCCTCTTGTGGCTATCCAGCACTATCGATCTTCAGGAGCACGATCGAATTGGAGCAGATCTTCAGGAGCACGATCTTCAAGGCGCGAATTGCTTCTTAATTCGATCATGTCGAATTTTCATCCTCTACTCAGTCTAGTTCTCCAATAACAGGGACTGCTTTAACTTTGAAGTTTATAATATCGGACGAGTTCCCAATTGGTGTTTGTGCTTCGTGCCGGAGGAGCATCTTCTGCTGGGGTTTCGATTCGTGTTGTCCGAGGATTTCGTGCGCATTTCTTTGACTCGGAATAAGTTATGGCTTCGAGTTCAGCCACGAAATTCGATATCGAAAAGTTTGATGGGAGCGGCAGTTTCAACCTATGGTAGGTTCGTATGTTAGCCGTTCTTACGCAGCAGGGTTTGAAGAAAACTTTGTTTACTAAAGGGAAGAAATTGGACACGACAGATGAAGCATGGGAAGAATTGGATGAGAAAGCTTTGTCCACTATTCAGTTGTGCCTCACGAACGAAGTTTTGCAGGAGGTACTAGATCAAAAAACAGCCGCAGGTTTATGGACGAAGTTGGAGAATATTTTTCTGACAAAGTCTCTCACCAATCGATTGAGACTCAAACAACGACTCTTCACTTTTCGTATGATTGAAGGTACTTCTCTCAAATCCCATATTTCTGAGCTCAATGCTCTTATCGCTGAATTAAGAAGCATTGATGTTAAGATTGAAGATGAGGATCAAGCTCTTTTATTGCTGGTTTCACTACCTCCCTCTTATAAGAATTTTACAGATACCATGATTGTTAGTAGAGAAACTATTGATTTTGAAGATATCAAGACTAGTCTGCTAAATAAGCAGAAACTCGATACAGAATTGACTTCTGATGGTAGTAATAATCATGGGGCTGGTTTAGTCGCTCGAGGAAGATCCATTGAGAGAAGAAATAGTGGCAGGAGCATGTCAAAATCTAAGCATAGAGATATGATTCGCAACTATTGTAAGTCTCCAGGGCATATCATGATAAATTGCCTAAAACTGAAGGCAAAGGAGCAGAGAGAAAATAATTCTAATAAACAAAATCATGGGAATGTCAATCGTCATAACAATCGCAACTATCAGAATAGACAGAATAGGCGAAACGAAAATCCTGCTCAAGCTGATGTTTTTTTTTTTTTCGTAAGGTAAGTTTGTATATACTTTTCAAATCACTAGGTACACCAACCGGGCACAAAACCCATGAACCAAAGTTGGCAACATAGTGCCAAGGTGGGTTCAATGATAACCGGTTGCATGATCACTCCTAAACCAAGTGTGACTATCTAGGTGCCAAAAGAACGGCAACAAGAGGAGGGAGAGGGGCGAAAAAAGCGGTAGCAAAAGAACAGATTGGGGGAGGGAAAATGACATTAAAAAAACCGCCAAAAAAGGTGGCCTAAAGTTTCGGAAAAGGAACCAAAAAACACAGCTGACCGCCAAGAGGACAATAGAGAGAGTCACAGAGGCAGAGCACCAGTTAGGTCGTGGAGTACTGCAGGGGAGCCGTGACAGGAAGTACAACCAAACAGGAGGCACCAAGAGTCCACAGTTGAAACCCTTGTACAAAAAGGAAGAAAAAGGGGCATGTAGCTGGCCAGGCACAACCTGCTTCCAAAAACAGATGACCACAAGCATGTCGGATATCTAGGACTCCACAGCAGGAGGTAGAGCCGTGGCCTTCAAGAACGAAGAACAGCATGCAGCCTTGCAGGATGGAGGGGTAGGCGGCAGCAACCCAGGGGGGGTGATAAAGGTAGCCAAACATTGGCAACAGCCCTCCATCACCAAACATAGACAGACAAAAATGCAAGTAGTAAAAAGAAAATACGAAGAAGAAGAAAAAGGGCCAAGGGCCAGTCTGGTAACCAAGGAAGTGGGGAACGGGGTACGTCTCAACATATAAATAAAGGCAGGGAGTGAAGCATTGAAACAAGAAAAGAAGCGCATAGCAGTGAAAAAAGGAAGAATTACGAAGAAGTAGTAGGTCTAGCAGTGCGCCATAAATAACAGCAGGGCAGAGAGTGGGATCTGCTCCCCCACCTTAAAGGACAACTAGGTAACAAGGCCCCCCAGCACAATACCATACCAGCTTGGAGAGAATAAGGGTTGGAACAAGTCTGCCATCAAACAGGGAAGAGGTAGTCGAACTTCATTGCAGGAACAAAGTACTCCACTTGTAGTAGCTTGTCGGTTAGGGCGCCTTGCAATTAGATAGGGATTCAACTACAGAGGCAGCAAGAGAGCTAACACTCGGTTCCAACCTAGTTGAATGTTGGTCCACCAAACCATACCATTGGGCAGCATGACAACAGTAGGTTGTTGGCTACAAAAGGCTCCCTTGCCCTAGTAGGTCCAGTAGAGAAATATCAGAAATAAAAGGGCTGCTGGTAAGAATAACTCCTTCCAAACAGAGAGCAGCCAGGTAAAAAAGCTGTCCATCTGTGAATCTTCAAGGACAGTTCAAATGAGACAACCTGCAAGAAGAAAAGAATCCAAATACAAAGGCTGCAAGTTATCTGTCAATAGGCTCCACCATGGGAGTTGATGGCATTCAATGATACTAGGCTCCAGGGAAGTAGTAGGGCAGCAGTAGGGTGGCTAGATTCCCTGCTCAAGCTGATGTTGCTAAAGAAGAAAATGAAGATTGGCTATTGTTTGCAGATAATAAAGATAAATTCTGTGATAGCTAGATTCTTGATTCAGGCTGCTCATATCATATGTGTCCTCATCGAGATTGGTTCTCTACGTATAAAGAATATGATGGTGGAGTTATTCTCATGGGCAATAATGCTAGATGCAAAGCTATTGGGATTGGCACTGTTAATATTAAGATGCTTGATGGCATGATCAGAACTTTAGATAATGTCAGACATGTGCCTGATTTGAGGAAAAATCTAATCTCCTTGGGTACACTTGACATGAATGGTTGTAGATTTACTGCTGAGGGTGGAGTTTTGAAAATTATGATAGGCTCACTTTTATCGATGAAATGGCACAAATTTGGTACTTTGTATCAACTGCAAGCCTCTACTGTTACTGGTTCAGTTGCGGTTTCTTCTGATATGACAGATTCGGATAATACAAAATTATGGCATATGAGACTAGACCATATGAGTATTTGAGGGATGGAGGAGCTAAGTAAATGAGGTCTCTTGTGTGGTCAGAAAATTGAAAAACTGGATTTCTGTGAACATTGTGTCTTTGAGAAACAGAAAAGAGTCAATTTCAAAACAAGAATTCACAGCACAAATGGTACTTTGGATTACATTCATTCTGATCTTTGGGGGCCTGCTAGAGTCCCATCGAAAGGCTTTGGTTCCAGGTATGTACTCACTTTTATTGATGATTTTTCAAGAAAGATTTGTGTATTTTTTCTCAAGGCAAGAGGTGATATTTTCGTTACATTCAAGCAATGAAAAACATTAATTGAGAAGCAGACCGGTAAGAAAATCAAGCGGCTGAGAACAGATAATGCGCTAGAATTTTGTGGAGGCGAATTTAATGAGTTTTGCAAGAACAAAGGAATTGTGAGGCATCATACTACAGTGTATACACCGCAGAAGAATGGTATTGTAGAACGTATGAATAGAACCCTATTAGAAAGAACAAGGTGCATATTGTCTAACGCTGGTTTGGGCAAGGAATTTTGGGCTGAAGCAGTCAATGCTGCTTGTTGGTTAATAAATCGTTCTCCTTGCATACCTATTGAGAATAAGATACCTGAGGAAGTATGGTCAGGTAAATCTGTTGATTATTCTTCTCTTCGAATATTTGGATGTCCGGCATATGCACATGTTAGTGAAGGGAAATTAGAGCTTAGAGCGAAAAAATGCATTTTTCTTGGTTATGCTTCTGGTGTCAAAGGTTATAGGCTTTGGTGTTTTGATTCATCTAAGATTATGATTAGTAGAGATATTACTTTTGATAAGTCTGCTATGCATCATCATGTCAAGAAATCATCAGATACTTGCCAAGAAAATCTGCAAAGTGCACCAAAGAAGGTGGAGTTTGAGTATTAGATTGTTTTGGCATGAAAGATGCCAAACCAGTGAGTACTCCTCTTGCTGCTCATTTTCGATTATCAACGGATTTATATCCACATACAGATGATGAAATAAAATATATGTCACATATTCCATATTCTAGTGCAGTTGGTATCGTTATGTATGCTATGGTTTGCACTCGACCTGATATATCACATGCTGTTAGCGTGGTAAGTAGATATTTATCATGCCCAGGTAAAATTCATTGGCAAGCAGTGAAGTGGATTTTGAGATATCTGAAGGGTACTTCAGATTATGGTTTAGAATTTGAGAAAACTTGTGAAACTCTTACTGGATATGTTGACTCTGATTATGCTGGTGACCTTGATAAAAGAATATCTTTGACAGGGTACATCTTTACTGTTGGGGGTTGTGCAGTCAGTTGGAAAGCTTCTTTGCAGCATACAATTGCTTTGTCTACTACAGAGGTAGAATATATGGCTATTACAGAGGCAATCAAAGAAGCTATATGGTTAAGAGGCTTATTTGGATAACTCAGTGTGGATGATGATGTGACTGTTGTACATTGCGATAGTCAGAGTGCTATACATCTTACTAAAGATCATATGTATCATGAGAGAACAAAGCACATTGATGTGCGGTATCATTATATTCGAGACATTCTTGCTGATGGCTATATTAAGATCTTGAAGATTGGTACAGAAAATAATCCAGCTGATATGTTAACAAAGTTATTGCCCTTTACTAAATTCAAGTACTGCTTGGATTTGGTTAATGTTTGCAGCAGCTGAGTTTTATGCTGGTGGGAGGAGAATGTTGACTTAATATTTATGTCTACTTGGGAATTCAAGTCAAGGTGGAGATTTGTTAATATACCTTGAATGGTTAATGGCTTAAGTTAGGGGCCTTGGGCCAACATTAGGGTTTGATGAGTAATACTATAAATATTGCTCTTTTCTCTAACTGTCAGATTGAGAAGCTTACGTTGCCTCTTTTGTAATCCCTGATTCTCATAGTGAATTTTGCTTCACCTCTCTCTCGTGGTTTTTCCCGCAAGGGTTTCCACGTAAATTTTGGTGTTCCGTTCTTTTCATCTGTCTCAATTTCGTTTCAATTTCCGCATTGTCGTAACATAACTCAAGGTACATCATCACTACGTAACAAAAAAAACAAACCTCAATTTGAGATCAGGCTGGACATATTTGACTTCAGTTAGGTATGCAGGAAATGTGTGATTGCTTGTATGGCGTATTCGATGGTGTTGCCTACCTTAATTTTTACTTTGGATAATATCTCATAACTCAACATCCTATCATCGTTATTCATACCGTACACTATCCAATTTCCAGATGATGTTCCATTTTATATCACGAGGTCTCACTAATATTAGATAGTAACATTGTAGGTGGCCGTCTACATAACAAATAATAAGCCAATGCCAGTATAAAATAATGTTTGCACATAGAGAAATAGGAACTTTCTCCTACCAATGATAATGGATACACTTGTAAAATTTAAAAACTTTATACATTTGAATGTCTAAACCCTACTCATAAAATGTATTTTTTCGGCCGCCAATGTATAAAATAAAAATCCATTAAACAAATTAAATGGTTACGTTGTTAACTCAAGGAAAGGAACAAAAAAGTCTCAAATCTATTGTATCAATACCAATTTAGTCATAAAACTTTCAATTAGATTAATTTTGTTTTAAATATTTTGCATTCGTGTCAATTCAACCGATCTGCCAATTTTGTTCGGAAATCACAAAATGGACGTTCGATGTCGACAAATTTATTATTTTTGATATTATCTTCTAGCATTTTTTATAATTTTTCTTTTTCTTTTCTCTTTTCATTTGTGGCTAGTGAGGGCCACCAAGCCCTCGCCAAAGGCTGCGAGGGCAGCTATGGCCCAGTCCAAGAGGGTCGGGCCCTTGCTTGGATCAGGGATCAAATTGCACATTCTGCCAAAATTCAAGGACCATTTATGTAATTATCCCTTTCGTTCAAGGGCTCGAAGTACCCTCGATTTCTTAAATAAGGGCTCAAAGTGTACGTTGTTTCAAAGAAATGGCCTGAAATGCCCTTTTTGTTTCAAAAAAGAGCTTGAGTATGGGTATTTTAGTCATTTTCTTTTTTTTTTAACATTTTCCATTTCTCTTTTTTTTCCCTTTCTTTTTTTTTTCCTTTTTCCTTTTTTTTCTCCCCTAGCTCACCAGTGGCCGGCCATAAGCGAGGGCGGCAGCGGCCTCGTCGGCCCTTGCCGGACGAGCGAAGTCTTCTTTAGGAGCTTAAGCAGCAGAGGCAGGCCGCCTTCGGGCGTTGAAATGGGTTTTGAAACAGGCCCAAAGTTGAAGGTTTCGTCCCTGTTCTTTCTTCTTCCTCTTCTTTCCCCTTCGAATTGACCCATGCAAGCTAGGATTTTTACCCACAGACAGATACGCCATAGCCACCAAACTAGAAGCTTTTGAGTATAGGGTAATCGACGACGCTTCCACTGCTCTCTCCAACTTCCCAAGTATCCTTTTTTCTTTTCTCTGGAAAATTCTACAACTAGCGAGGGTCCCATGTGAATTGAGGCGATGAATGACCAAACCCAAGAAGAATCGGGTCATTACTCGCAATCAGAGGCAGCAAGAGCTCAACACCCCCACCTTTACCGTCGTCCTCGTTGGCCAGGGTCGGGATGAACTCCTCGAGAACGAGGACGAGGACGAGGCGCTCCAGATTTTGTGAGGACGAGGGCTAGAAGACGAGGACAAGGCAAAGTAGATATGGGGCTGGAGCTTCGACTTGGAGTTCCAGGTGAAGCCCGAAGAAGAAGAGGACGATGCGTTCCGGATTTCAGGAGGGCTAGAGGCGCGGCCAATGGCAGGCGACAGGCAGGAGGGGTAAAAATTAAAATGTGAACTACGAAAATGCTCTTAAAGCCAGACCTTTGTTTTGAAACACTAAAGCCACTTTAGGCCCTTAATTGAAATATATCATGTCATTTCGGACCCTTATTTGAAACAAGGTCCACTTGAGACCCATATTTGAGAAAACAATAGGACTTTGGGTCCTTTTTTGGATTTTTCCCCTCAATTTTTTGTCATGAAACCTACCATGCATACCTTAGAACTTGGAACCTATCTTGTCCTAGGTTTTAGGTTTTATTCAGGTTCCACCTGTATTCTTAATTGAATGATTGCAATGAATCATCACCCAATTCCCCAGGGGAAAAATAGAGATGCCTCATATGTGGAAGTATCGACGTAATTTCATAGAGTAAGATTCCAAGTTTTACCTACTTAGAACCTACCTGTTAGAGCAGGTTGCCTAATTTTTTAAACCTAGAACTTACCCTACATACTTTGAAACCTGAAATGGAGTTCTAGTTCCATCCCGAAACCATGCTTATTCCTACACATATGATACTAGTGTTCCACCCCGCAATCCATTTACTAGCAAGTCCGCATATCTATTGGCACAATTTTAGAATTGATACTTTTAAATTTGAACATGATGTCCAAGTCAAGTTATATTCTTTGAGCACTATCATGAAATGTTTCATTTCAAGCGCATGTATCTGACATTTGTTTCATACTAATTCTATGCCCTGGCGTTTACACAGGTCGTCCAAGAGCAGGCTTTTTTTCCCCCTTTTCACAGATTATTAACTTATATACATAAATTTCTGGAGTTAGACCAAAAAAAAAAATCTGTAGATGTTGGAAAATTGTTTGAAATTAGTTAAGTTCTATTTGCTTTCTGCTTTTTCCAAAATGGGAAGTCTAAAAGTCTAATGTAGTGCATAAATAAATCTTATATGAAGTTTGACATCTAAACTGAAGAGGCGGACTCATCTACTCTAAATATCATAAGTTCTTCTAAATCGTAGTAGATCTTGAAGTATTACTATAAAAGCAGGCAAATAATTTGTAATTAACATGACTAACCCATGGTATCTTGAATATAGTGATAACATATGGTTGTCAAATCAATCACCGCAAACCGTTGCATTTGGTATGGGAGTTCTCGGTGTGTGCCCATCATGGATTTTGGTAATCGGCCGCCGCAAGGTTATGGTATCGGATCTACTCTTGGAGGATGAGAGTATACTTCTAGCGGCAGAATTTGCTTTCTGGGTTTTTTTTACTGTCTTTTGAAGTTAGAAAGCATTCTATGTAACTCTCTCGAGTATTAATGAGTAGAATCTTTCTTTCGGGGGTAAGAACAGTACAAGTGCCACAACTTTTGCTCGGGGATCATTTGAGTGCCACAACGTTTTTTTTTCACTTCACTTGAGTGCCATAACTTTAAAAAATAGATCACTTGAGTACCAATGCTGATGTGGCCGCCGGAAAAGCAGACGTGGCACCGGTGGGATGTTTTTTTCGAATATTTTAATGTACATGTGGAATTTTCCATTTTTTATTTATTTTGCAGGTTTTTTTGTGTGTTTTCTTTCTTGGTTTTTGGCAGCAGGTCTTCGGTGATTTCTCTCTCATCTCTAACTATTTACAAAATCGAAGCAGAAGGGTCGGCGCTAGCAACCACCGGCGGCCTAGGGCCAGCTTGCCTTAGGCCGGCGGAGCCGCGACGGCAGTCGTTGGCCCAGCAGTCGCGGGCGAGGGTCTTCATCCCTGGATATTTAGGGTTTCTTCCAATTTGGGGGTGATTTTGATTTTGGGATCGATTTTCGAGTAGGGAGCTTCGCTGAAACGCTGCTCGGAGAAATGGCGTTCCTTGAGATGTGGGCGAGGCTGATATGCCAGCTGTTGACACCTAAATTTTGATTTTTTTGAAATTCGTCCATTTAAGCATAAAATGAGAGTTAATCATAATTCTCGCAAAAATAAATTCTCAAGCATTGCATATTTATTTTCTATCATATCATTCACATTTAGTGTCAAAGATGGGTCCATTGGTTTTAATTTTGACAGCGGCCGGACCAACTCAATCTGGATTTTCGGCTAGAGCAATAGGGTGCACGGAATTTTATATGGGCCAATTGGATTAGGGCTTTCAATTAAATATTCATAAATTTAAAAAAAAAACTTTAATTAGAGTCCAATCTAAACCTTTGACTGGATCTTAAGCTCGCAAGAAAGGCCAAATTCAGGTATTATCACCATTTACACTCTCTTGGACGAATTTCAATCTTTCTTGAGAAGAAAGAAAAGATCAGCCATAATCTTCAATGAAAATTTACGTGCATTACTGATTAAGAAAAAATAATGATAGGAAGGGAATGTGGTTAGCAAAAGGAGCTAATATTTTGGGTAAAATATTCTATGATATCTTCACGTGTGGGCAGAAAATAAAGGGGATTTGATTGCTTTATTGAGAATTAGGGTTTGCTCACCTATAAAAGAACGTCAACACTCGCACGAAGGAGGGGGGGCCACACAACTCAATATACAGAAATTGAGAGAGCTCCGAAGAGAGGAAGATGGTTCGGCCCATGAGAGAAAAAAGAGAGAAGATCATTGTGTTCTTGTAGTGGACATTGGTGGAGGATTCATTGAATTTTTATTTTTTCTCCACTGCCGCACTTCCTCGAGTCTGCATCATTAATTCTAAAATATTCACCTACCCGAGAAGTTCCTATGCCAGCCGCACATCTCTTGAACTCGCCGAGCATCGACAATGGTCCCTAGTCATTCCACAAGCTATTGTGACATTAAAAGTTGTTGTTTTGCATGTTGGTCCCAAAATTTACTTGGGGATACTTGAATCAAACGACAAGCGGAACCTTGTCCAAGTCGAGAAATCCCATCTCGAACCATCACTTCGATTATCCGCATATTCATCTACGAATTTCTTCATTCACGCGTGCCGAAGCAAATCCTGACTGATGGATCTACGAGTGGTCGTCACTATTGAAAATCGTTAAGGGAAGTTGTTCATCTGCCATTGGGTAGAACTTTTTTGAACCCTGAAGCCTATTGCACAAGTTGCGCCGTTGATCTGTTCCATCATGATCTCTATTTTGCAGGATCTGTGAAGCTTTTACTATCGTTGCTTGGTCCGATGTCCGCCACGAACAGCCACAAAACCACGAAGCACTTCTCATTGCCCAACGCAGACTTGTAGTATGGAGCGGAGTCATACATTATAGATGGGAGAGCAGATAAAATTCTCTCGATTTAATGGGGACTTACTTTTGCCTTCTCTTAATTTATTTTCTTTCTTTTGATTTGGTTTCATGACTTCATTGTTCTTCTGGTCGAATTTTATTTTTGAGTCCCACAGGTCATTATGGACAAGAATATTCTGTTTTGGTGGCGCTAACGCCGTCAGTCCACCGATTATGAATTATCCTTGCTTTGACATCCTTGTAATGATGGGCAAGCAACGTCGTGACCAAGAACCACACCATCCACGAACCATGGTGAAGCCATCATGCCGAAGTCCTTGAGGTGTGCGGAATTCCTCACCGATCTGTGATCCTCGAGCAAGAATCGAATTGATTCGATTTCGATTCAAACTTGGTAACGTCATTCACGATTTGGTAATGATGTTTACGCTAGAATATTTAGGATATTTTTTTGCCTATTTTGAATTATTCGTTACCATTGCATATCTTTTGATTCATGTGATTGCTTGTTTGTTAAAATTTGCACTTAAATAAACAATCATGCCCATCATTCATGCTCCCTCGTGCCTTGTCCCTTCGGAATATGTATATCAATGCATGCAATTTGACTTCAATTTTGAAGTATGATCGTGCTCGAATATACACGAGGATTATACATCAAACCCTCTATTTTGAGGGGCGGATTGATAACTCCAAAGAATTTCATGGTTTGCCCTATGTATATAGGAGTGATGGTAATTCTTTATATAATCCGCTCTCTAGCCCTGATCCAAGGGCACATTGCGTATTAAATCGGAATTTTCAGAATTTAAGGTGAATTATGGGCAAGATTGTTTATTTTTGTTCAAATTCTTATGTTTTTCCTTTTTAATTAAATTCCTAAAAAAATACCAAAAATATGATGCCTTTTTCTTAAGGTAAATTACATTTTTTATCGTCTTTTACATGGAAATAACATTTAATATAGATTGAGATTTTTGAGAAGTTGATTTCTTAAGTTATAATTGATGTTGTCTTCATTTTAGTATTGTTTTGCCATAATTTTTCATAAGTCCAAAAATCCATAAAAAAAAAATACCAAAAAATATCATGCATAGCATATAGTTTAGAATCATACTTGCCATGTCTTGCACGTCATTCATGCATATTTTCATGTCATTTTGCGTTAGCATTACACCAAACAAGAGAAAATCTTAAATCATCAAATCAAGAATTTTTCATGAAAATGGGTACCGAAAGGGCATTAATTGAAATATTAATGTAACCAAATCCCCGAACACTTAATCTTTGGTTCGTAGAAATAAAATAGTCCTCCCGCTATTTTATTTAGGTTTCTAATCGACCTATCAAGAATGATTAGTGGCGACTCCAATTTGATACATTTTTTTTAAAGATGAACCTAAGTTACGATTCGGTAGGACTTGTGAGAGTCCGAATTAGGTTAGTTAATTAATTAACCTGATAATCCGTTAACCTAGAATTTTCAGTTTTAGGTCGCGACACTAGTGGTCTTGGGCGATGGTTGTCGCGAGGTCCAGGTGAGGCTGCCTTGCCTATGGCCGGCGAGCTCCCGTTCCTAGATCTGGACGAGAGAAAGAGGGGGGGTCAAGGCGAAATCCCTGGGCGTAGGCCCTCGCGCCCTCGTTGGCGAAGAAATCTGGGCTCGCTAGCTCCAGTTCCGACAACAGGACAAAGAAGAAGAAGAGCAAGAGCAAGTCGTGTCCCGATGCAGCCCAACCATTTCGAGACCATCTGGTCCCGTCGCAAGTTGGACATCCTCGGCAAGAAGTGCAAGAATTAGCACTGTTGATTGTTTGACGTCCTTCCATCCTCGGCAAGAAGCACAAGTTCGACGTCCCGATGGGTTTTTCTGGGGAGGGGCTTCGATTGATTGCAGAGGAAGCTCTTAAAGGAGTATGAACAGAAAACATCAAAGCAAATAAAAATAAGAAAAAAAAAATCAGAAAGTATTAGTATTTTTAAAAACATCCCCATGTTATTAAAAATAATTTTAATAATAATAATAATAATAAGTCCACGTCAGCTGATTTGCCAGAAATGGCACTCAAGTGATCTACTTTCGCCGGAAGTGATACTCAAGTGATCCCCGAGCAAAAGTTATGGTACTCAAGTGAGTAAAAAAAAAAAATTGTGGCACTCAAGTGATCCTCGAGCAAAAGTTGTGGCACTTGTATTGTTCTTATCCCCTTTCTTTCAATAAAAAAAAAATCTTGAGGATACTTTCCTCAATTTGGTATTCAAATTTATTCCCTTGATTTCAAAAATTATTATTTTCTTGATTTGAGTGATTTCTTCAATCTGAAGAATTATTCTTTCCTTGATTTGAGGAATCATGTTTGCCCTCTTCAGTAACTATGTATCTATTTATACTCATCATTAGAAAGACAAGGAAAACTAAATTCCAAAGTTTCTTCTACATTCTTTATGGTATCAAAGCTCTCCACATAATAGCATTTATGTGATCATGCTTCTTCTTCCTCATGCTTGTTCAACCAATTCTGAAACTACTGGCAATGTAATGCAGAAGCTACTGGCTCTGTTAATAACCTAGTTCAATCCCAACCTATTGTGATTTCGAACATTTCGAGTCTTATCCCAATCAAACGAAATGCCTCTATTATCTTCTTTGGAAATCTTCATTCACCCCTATTTTGCATGGTCATCACATGATGCATCATGTTGATGGCTATGTTCTTCCACCATCACCTGATGATCCTACATATCCAACTTGATTTGAAAAGGATTAGCTATTGTTATCCTGGATCAACGCTACATTAAGTGACTCCGCTCTTCTGTATATCGTTGGACTTACCTCTGCCAAGCAAGCATGGGAGCTGCTCAACCTCCATAACGCATCCCCATCTGATGTCCCTCAAACGAGTGCTTACTTGACTCAAGAAGGGCTCTCAATCTACGGCTGATTATAACCAATTGGCTGCTTATGGGTCTCCCCTAAGTGAGGATGATCTGGTTATTCACATCCTCAATGGGCTGCCACCATCAAATCGACAATTCTGTTCTTCAATTCGTATTGGTGCTAGAACATCAACCTTATCTGTAGAAGAACTTCACACGTTGTTAATAAGTGATATCTCTCTTTAACTCATGAATACCGCCCATGGTCTCTACTTTGTCCGCTGCATTGGTTGCTTCCAAGCCTTCTAGGCCCAATAATTCTCATCAATTCTCTCAAGGTCGCAGCCATGCATCATCTTGTGGTACATTTTCTCCACCCCAGCAGCCCTTCGCATCCTCCGGATCGGTGCAACAATGACTATCACCCCAAGGTCAACAAAAGTTTCAAAATTTGGGTGTTCGTCCACAATGTCAGATTCGCAATCATACGGGTCACACAGCCATTGATTGTTATCAATGAATGGACTACACCTATCAACGCCGCCATCCACCGAAAGAACTTGCAACAATGGTAGCCGCCACCTCTACCCCACCCAGCACTTGGTACACTGACACTGGAGTGTTGACACCTAATTTCGGATCAACCTTTTTTAGCTTATTCTTAGAAAATTCATAAAAAAAAATTCATAAAAAGTCTAAAAATTAAAAAATCAACTTTGGTGGCCTTGGCCAAGCCTAAGGAACTATTTTTGACCAAAAAATAATTTTTCATATTTTTCACATTTTTTAGTATTTTTTGGAAAATAAGAAAATACCTGAAAATTCAAGAAAAATAGCATTCGAGGTCACAAAAATATGAAAAAATAGTCAATATTTCTCTTTTAAATCCTTTTTCTTTTTGACCTCATAAAAAGTCCAAATTCAAATTCAATTTTATGTGTTCCTTTGTTACGCATATGATTGAATTTGGTAAAAAAAAAATATCAATTGAGTCTTTTAAATTGCAATTTTGGCATTTTCTAGGATCTTGACATTCAATCTAATTGTCCCTTATTGCAATTTAGCCCAATTGTTTGCACAAATTGCTCAATTGCATGAATTGGGCAAAATTGCATACTTAATTGCATTTTAGTCTTTGAATTTGGGCATATTCGAAATTACTTTCAATTCAGGGACTATCATTGCAAATTGAAGTCACTGCCCAATGTTTTTCATCTTTTTAATTGATTGGCATATGTGGTTTTGTCCAATTTGATCATTTGAGCCTTCAATTTCATAATTTGCCGAATTGCAATTAAATAAAAATTTGAGATTTTTGTAGAAATTGACATGAACTTTTGGGCAAAATCATATTTTTGGATAAAACTGATGTCCTAAGTTCGATTATGAGGTTTAATTACAAAAATTCCCCACCAATTTGGGTTTAATTTGAAAATTTCAAGTCGGAACCGGTTTAGACCGGTCAGACCGCCCGATCGAACCGGTCTGAAATAGTGTCATCGTCTTTCTCAGACTCCCGTGCAGATGAACAATGAAAGGCCGAATTTTGGTGGCAAAATTGACCAAGCAATCGGCTACTATTGAAGAAACATTGGTGGGGGTTTGATTCTTCGAACCATTCCCCGTCGATTGACGTCGGAAGCGCGGCCAATAGTCGCCGGAGCAAGGAGTAATCAGCCGGTCAATCTGGCGGGACCTGTAAAAGTCAACAAAGTCAAGAACAGACCAAATTCGTTCCAAATTCGCATAAGGTGGAGCTTGCCGGAGGACCAAATGGAGTTGGACGGAATGCCCATCCTCCCCGACGCCATTTGGACCTAGAAGCGCGTGGCTGCACGTGCAATTCAAGAAAGAGGAACTCCCCCGATTCGGCGCCAAAAATTTCGAATGGGTATAAAAGCTAATTGATCCTTCTAGCACAAGGGGGTTGGTTGATTCGGTTGGGAGGATTGAACAGAATCAACAGAGAGAGAGAGAGAGAGAGAACAAGAGGAAGAGAGCTCACCTTCCCTCACCGTGGTCGAGGGTTGGAGCTCGAATTTGCAGAGCACTGGTTGGGCCTTTTCAGGCTAAACCAAAGCTCGACGAGGTCATCAGGAGGTTGCCCAAGCTTCTAGGAGTCAATCGCCGCCGACCACGCCGCCTGAAACCACGAGAATAGGTAAATTAGAACTTCGAATTTCATATTGACCATCAATGGCGGATCTCGTCTCTGGCCATGATCCTTGTAGTTAGTATGTGCGTTTTGCTCCCCAAGCATCACTAACCATCATCGCATCTTCATTTTGCATTGACTACGCTTGAATACCTCGAATTGAGTCTTCGAACTTGACCTCCATTGCCTATCACTATTCAAAGTCGCCTAGCCAAATCTAGGCCGAGCGAGCTCAATCGGAGCTCGAGGTAAGTCTTCTGAACATTGAATGATGCCTCTGTGTTGATGAATTAGTCTAAAATGCCATGAATCGCATGATTAGAGTAGCCATACACGTACTGGTTCGAGCTTGCTTGCGCTCGATTCTATGGGTGAAATCGTGTGATCCTACGATATGTTGCGTGCAAAGCCGAAACGAGTTGATTTCCGCCGGTCTTGCTTGATTGCTTCAAGGTTTCACCGTTGGATCATCGCCGGAGAATCGTGGCCGTCCATTCAGAGGCGGTCGTGAGGTTGAAGAAGAAGATGACGTGGCCGGTCAAAGAGTCAAAGGCTTAGGTGTCATCCTAGGATTGGTCCACGTGGTTGCCTAGTCAGCATGGCCGTTAGGGTCTGTTATTCGAATAAATGAATTGGACGGCTTAGATAAATCGAGTCTAAATTTTGGTGGCAGTCCGATTAGTAATTAGGAATATCCGAAAATGTTTTAAAATCAGAAAATCAAAATAAGTCGAAACGGTGCTGTTTAGGTTAGTGGTCAAGCATCGTCGTTTAGCTTAGTAAAGATGGACGGCCCAGATTGAGTCTAGCCTTCTAATCCTGACCGTAGATTTTGGTAGGTCAATCAGACGGCCCTGGTCGAGTCTTCATTTAATCTAGGCCGTAGATTCCAGTCAGATCATCCAGTGACTGTGGAGTGGCCGCGTGGTTCAATAGGAACCGTCGGATTAATTCCAAAAATCGAAAAATGGTTTTAAAAAAATAAAAAAAAAATTCTAAAAATTCTAGAAAATTCTAAAAAATGTTAGAAAATCCTACAAAACCCCAAAAAAAATAAAGGAAAATCGTGGAAAATTCCTTGACACTCTAGAAACCCCCAAAAATTGAGGATTGACCACAGACAACTGGTCAATCCCATTTTTGGGATTTCTTATCCGTTCTTCTGAGATTGACGACTTTACCCTTTAGGGGTAAGTTGCCTCAGCCTTGCATACAAGATGAGTCGAGGACGCTAAGATAAGGATCAGGGTCAGCTAGGTGGCCGATCTTTCTGCTTAGGTTCTCGAGTTTCGTCTTTTCTTCAAAATGATGATTTTACCCATCAAAGGGTAAATCGTCTTTCATATTCTAATCGAGTCTTGAAAATTGCTTAAAATTAGGGTTTGGGTCAGGTGGCCGACCAATCCTAATGTTTGAGATTTTCAATTCTCGTCTTCGGCCAAAATGACGATTTTACCCCTCTAAGGGTAAAATCACTTTTAAATTCCAAAAAAATTCTGGAAATTCCCGAAAAATAGGAAATTGATTAGTTTGATCGCCAATCCTATTTCCACCATCTTTTGACTACACACTTCATCTGAAATGACGATTTTTCCCTTTTGGGGCAAATTGTCCCCAAATTTCTCAAAATTACGATTTTACCCCTCATGGGCGAATCATGTCAAAATCACTCCTAAGCCTTGACTGATACTTCTCTAAGCTGATAGGGCCTTACTAGGGATGACATGCTGCTTTCATGTGATTTATCCATATGTTTTGGATCCTTGATTTGCGCATTTATTTCTACTAATTGTGAGTGATAGGGTAGTCATTCTTGTCTGCATGAGCTCTTAGATTTAGGTTCGTACCCCCACTCATCTGTATGAAATCCTAGGATTAGATAAATCATTCAACTTAGGTGCCGAAAGGGCGTCAACTCTAATAGTTGACGTAACAAAGTCCACAATCCCACTTCTCTGGTTTTCGCATAATCGAATAGATCCTCCCAACTATTCGATAGGGTTTCCGATCGTACCCTCCACGAAACGATTGGTGGCGACTCCTTGACATGTATACATATCACATGTCCCCAGACCGCACCGAATGTCGACCACGTATATCCAACCGTTGCGATTTGGGTAATGGACCTTGGGATAGGCCTGTGTCCGATCAGGCGACATCGGGCGGCCCATTAGCCCTTGAGAGCGTAGAGCAGCCTCGTCTCGAGAGGGTAGCGACATGGAGCCACTCATCATCTCACACCGGATCTCAAAAATCTCCACATTTCAACTGTTTATGACAGTAATGATGTAGTTGAGATAGGAAATGGTCACGATATGCCCATTGTCGCGACCCTTTCCCGAGGCGGGAGCGGGCTAATGGGCCGCCCGATCGCTGGCTTGATCGGACGCGGGCCTCTCCCAAGGCCCATTACCCAAATCGCAACTGCTGGATATACGTGATTGACCTTCAGTGTGGTCTAGTGACATGTGATGAGTGTACATGTCGAGGAGTCGCCACCAATTGTTTTGCGGAGGGTACGATCGGAAACCCTATCGAATAGTTGGGAGTGATCTATTCGATTCTGCGAAAACCAGAGAAGTGGGTTCGGGGACTTAGTTACGCCAACTGTCAGAGTTGACGCCCTTTCGGTACCTAAACTGAATGGTTTATCTGATCTTAAGATTTCATACAGATGAGTGAGGTACTGATCCTAAATCTAGGAGTTCATGCAGCTGGGAACAGCTACCCTATCACTCACAATCATTAAAAGTAAGAGCGCAAATCAAGAAATCAATACATGCGGATAAAACACATGAAATCAGCATGGTATCCATAATGAGGCCCTATTAGACTAGAGAAATATCAATCAAGGCTTAGGAGTGATTTGGACATGATTCGCCCATGAGGGGCAGAATCGTAATTTTGAACAATTCGGGGAAAATTTACCCTTAAAAGGGTAAATCTGTCATTTTAGACGAATTGGGAAGTCAAAAGACAGTCGAAATAGGATTGGCCATCAATCCAATCCATTTCCTATTTTTCTGGAGGGTACGATCGGAAAACCCCATCGAATAGTTGGGAGTGGTCTATTCGATTCTGCGGAAACCAGAGAAGTGGGTTCGGGGACTTAGTTACGCCAACTGTCAGAGTTGACGCCCTTTCGGTACCTAAGATGAATGGTTTATCTGATCCTAGGATTTCATACAGACGAGTGGGGTACAGATTATGAATCTAGGAGTTCATGCATATGGGAAATACTACCCTATCACTCACAACCAATAGAAATAAGTGCGCAAATCAAGGATCCAGTACATGCGGATAAAACACATGAAAGCAGCATGGTATCCCTAATGAGGCCCTATTAGCCTAGAGAAATATCAATCAAGGCTTAGGAGTGATTTGGACATGATTCGCCCATGAAGGGCAGAATCGGAATTTTGAACAATTCGGGGAAAATTTGCCCTTAAAAAGGGTAAATCTGTCATTTTAGACGAATTGGGAAGTCAAAAGACAGTGGAAATAGGATTGGCCATCAATCCAATCCATTTCCTATTTTTCGGGAATTTCCAGGATTTTTCTGGAATTTTCAAGTGATTTTACCCTTGGAGGGGTACAGTCGTCATTTTGGACAAAGATGAGAACTGAAAATCTTAAATATTAGGGTTGGTCGTCCACCTGACCCAAACCCTAACTTCAAGCAATTTTCAGAACTCGATTGAGACAAGAAAGATGATTTTCCCATTAAAGGGAAAAATCGTCATTTTTGAGAAAAGAGGCGGGACTCGAAAACCCAATCCTAAGAATTGGTCGCCTACCCGACCCTAATTCTTACTTTGGCATTATCGGTTTTATCTTGCATACACAGCAGAGGCGACTTACCCCTAAAGGGTAATGTTGTCGAGTTTCGAAAGAACGGATAAGAAACCCCAAAAATAGGGTTGACCAGTTGTCTGTGGTCAATCCTCGATTTTTGGGGATTTTTGGAGTGTCTAGAATTTTCCCACAATTTTTCACATTTTTTTTGGAATTTTCTGGAATTTTCTAGCATTTTTTGGATTTTTTAAGATTTTTTTGATTTTTTTATTTTTTAAAATCATTTTCGGAATTTTTTTTATTTAAAAAATGTTATTCGGGCCGAGTCCGCGTGACCCGCGCCCAAAACGACGCCGTTTTTTGCCTTCTCCCGCTCAGATTTTTTAAATTCCCGCCCAAAGGAACCAAAGGCCTAGATTGTGCCACGTGTCGCCTGATGGACGGTTTGATCTAAGGCTGGAAACTGACGGTCCAGATTGAACTTCCTGATCGAACCACAACCGTCCAATCTAAGGGATTTTTAATTTCCAAAAATCATTTTTAATTTCCGAAAAAAAGAGATCGCGACACGTGGCCAAATGTCCACCGTCCGATCTGTTTTGGTTATATTCGGTTGTAACGACGACGCTGACGTGGCTGCCACGTGGGCGCCACGTCAGCGCCACGTGGGCGTTGACCAGTCAACTTTCGTTGACTGGTCAACAGGGCTACCTGGGAAGACGACCGGCGCCGGCGCTCCCTCGCCGGCGCCTCGTCGGAGGGCCATATCTCCGGCTACAGAACGCCAAATCGCACGAGACCACCTCCATTCGACTCGTACAGATCCTCTCTACGACATATCAGAACTTCGACGCAGCAGATTATCATCTCATCCATGTGCAACCTCCGGTCGAAGCTAGGCTCCGGCGGCTACCCGTCCTAACCATTTCTATCGTCACCTAGCTAAAAGAATCGATCAAGAAGCATCACCGAGGGTAGAGGAGACTTACCTGACCGTCGCGGAGCTTCGGCTTGGTCTAGGACGAGCTATGGAGCTCGCGGCCGATCGGCCATGGCAAGGGATGGACTCGGTGATTTAGGCCATGAAACGACATGCGACCAAAGGCAAAAATGCTCAGGGAGGAGACACAAGCACATTGCAACCAGAATCGCAGCAAACGGATGACTCTAATTAAAGTTGCCATTGAAGGCCGAGCTTGAGTTCGAAGGAGGACCTCACCTTTTCCAAGAGCGTCTTCGAGTATGGTTTGGTCCGACGCCTTCCCCGGGCTGAGACGAAGCTAATGGAAGCGATGACGTCAATTGTCGTCGTCTGAATCGCGGGGAATCCGAGCTCGAATTTCTCGAGCTTGGAGCTTCAATGGCCGCCGCGTTCTCTCTCTTTCACCTCACTCTCTCCCTCTCTGCCCTTTACAAGCTTTCTCTCCCTCGCTCTCTCTGTCTCGCTCTCTCTTTCCCACTCTGCCAGCTCCTCCTCTCACGAACTCTCTCTCGTCCTCCACCGCGAGCACTCTGCCTCTCGCCTACTCTCTCTTCCGCCTGCTCTCTCTCTCTACCTCTCTCTCTTTCTCTGCCCTCGCGCGAAGAGAACCCCCTTCCTCCTCTCGCTCTCTCTGTTTTGTTTTTCGTTCCTCCAACCAACTCCTTTTTGCCAACTGATTTCCCTTTCTTCCCCTGATCGCCACTAACTGACTTCCTTCGTTTCTTTTTTTGGTTTTTGGCGTGCGAAGGAGCAGAACCTAGCGTTCTGTTCCTTCTTGGTCGGGTCAACCGGGTTGACTGGGTCGGTCAACCCGACCCAGTTGACCCGGTTTGCATATTTTTGTTCAAATTGGGTGCCAAGATGAGCAGATATCATAAAATTGACTCGAAAATCCGGTTCTACGGCACCAATTTCATTTAGGAAATGTAGATTTGGGCTAAATTGATTTGAATTTGTGTAAAAGCCCCAAATCTAAGACATGATCCGAAATTGACTTTTGTCAAATTGATGCTCTTAATGGACGAATCGGCCCCAATTGAACTGACCATTAGATTTAGGGGGTCAAATACTATAGGGAGGAAGCATTGGGATTCTATGGGTGTCCCTCAGAAAAGTTTAATTTCGGAATTGGCGTAATAGGGACTAAAATGAAAAGATTTTTTTATGCAATTAGGTCCCTAAAGCCAAAATTGACCAAATCAGCACACAATTGAACCAAATTGAAATGTCGGGCAATCAAGTTGAATGTCAAGACTCGTAAAATGTAAAATATTGCAAATAAAAGGACTCAAAACATATTTTTTGACAAATTTAACCCTGTGCGTTACAAAGAAACACACAAAATTAAACTTGGATTTCGACTCTTGATGAGGTCAAAATGACAAGGGATTTAAAAGAAAAATATTGACTATTTTCCTTTATTTTTGTGACCTCAAATTCTATTTTTTGTTGATTTTTCTAGTATTTTCCTATTTTCTAAAAATACTAAAAAATGTGAAAAATATGAAAAATTATTTTTTGGTCAAAATGGTTCCTTGGGCTTGGCCAAGGCCACCAAAGTTGATTTTGTAATTTTTTGACTTTTTATGAATTTTTTGTGATTTTTCAAAAATAAAACTAAAAAAGACTTGGTCAAAAATCAGGTGTCAACACCCATTGCACATGTTGGTTCTACCATAATTCCATCCTCTTCATCACCTCTTCACCTAAAATATATATTCCATTGTCCCACAGCTTCACTCAATTTACTCTATGTTTACCATTTTTCCAAAGATAATAATTGTCTCTTTACCTTTGATGCCTTTGGTTTTTGTATTAAGGATAAGGCCACAGGGAGGATACTATATCAAGGGCCAGTTGAGACCGGCTTGTACCCATTTCGCATTCCACCATCATCCACCACTCCAAAGGTTAATTATAGTTCCTCCATCACCACGGACCAATGGCATGCTCATCTCGACCACCCGGCTCATGATATTCAAGAGGCTATTCTTTCAGTCATTTCTATTTTCAATAAATCGGGCTCTAGCATTTGCTCTTCATGTTAACAAGCGAAAAGTCACAAGCTTCCATTTTCCAAGTCTTATTCCACCTCTAGTGGTCCTCTAGAATTATTACATTGTGATGTATGGGGCGCTGCTCCCAAATTATCTTATTCTAATTACTCTTATTGTGTTCTCTTTATCGATGATTTTTCTAAATATTCTTGGTTTTTCCTATGAGATTAAAATCCGATTTTTATGATATCTTCGTTAGTTTTAAAAAGCAAGTTGAAAATTTGTTGCAGTACACCATCACTACATTTTGCTCGGATGGTGGTGGCAAATTCACAAGTAATGCCTTCAACAATTTTCTTCAATCATGTGGCATTACACATGAATATTCTTGTCCCCACACACCAGAATAAAATGGTGTTGTGGAACGCAAGCACTGCCACATCGTCGAAACTGACTTATCTATGATGGTCCATTCTTATATGCCTTCTAAATTTTGGTTGGAAGCATTCACCATAGCCATTTACTTAATCAATCGCATGCCCATACTTCAACATCATACTTGCTCTCCATATCAAACTTTACTTCACACCCCTCCTGATTATTCACACTTGCGAACCTTTGGTTCTCTTTGCTTCCCATGGCTCCGGCCTTACAATGCTAATAAATTGCAACTCTGATTGATGCCCTATTGTTTTATATGCTATATCTCCAATCATAAAGGGTATCTGGATCTCTTATCTGGTCGAGTATATATTTCAAGTCATGTCGTCTTTGACGAAACTAAGTTTCCCCACTCCCATATTACTCCCACTCATTCTCCACATCCTCCACCTCACAATCTCGATTTTTTTAGAGTCATCCAAATCAAGCATGCTACTTCTGGTCCTTGCACCACTTTACAAGTCATTCTCACATTCGACAACTCCTCCCTGGTGCCTTCTTCATCAACGATTGCGCCTACATCCAGTCAATTCATTCCTCCAATTGACAAACAACATGTACCTCCCTCTTCCACTCACCCAATGCAAACGAGGTCTAAGTCCGATAATGTTTCTGCAATCTCTCTCGCCTACAATCCAGTTTTTCATTCAAGAACAAAACATGTCGTGATTGATTTCCATTATGTCAGGGAACTAATTGGGCATAAGACTCTCATCTTTAAGTTTATCTCCAGCAAAGATCAAATTGAGGATCTGTTCACAAAAGGTCTAAGTTCTAATCGCATCAGATTTTTGTAGAACAAGCTTTATCGTCGACCAACCGAGCTTAGCTTGTGGGGGGATGATAACAAATTGTCGTCAAATCAATCTTGAGGATACTTTCCTCAATTTGAAATTTTTGTATTCAAATTTATTTCCTTGATTTTGAAAATTATTCTTTTCTTGAGTTGAGTGATTTCTTTGATTTGAGAAATTATTCTTTCCTTGATTTGAGGAATCACGTCCGCGCTCTTCTGTAACTATGTATCTATTTATACTCATTTTGTACATCAATAGAAAGATAAGGAAAATCAAATTTCAAAGTTTCTTCTACATTCTTTATATTAGACGTAAAAATGGTCATCTAATGTAGTCACATGATTACTTGTTTAATGGCCCAATACCCAAAAAAACCTCAAATTTTAGCATTTGTGACAATTATATCCAAAAACAATTTCCTCATAAAAAACCTCCAACTTTTACTTTTATCTCAATTCTATCCAAAACTTTTACTTTTGTCCCAATTTTACCGGCCTAATGCCAAAAAACCCCTCAATTTTTACTTTTGTTGCAATTCTACCCAAAACTTTTACTTTTGTCCCAATTTTATCGACCTAGTACCAAAAAAATCATCAAATTTTACTTTTATCATAATTCTACCACCGTCAGCCTTTTATTCATAATCGCAGTTAGCTAATCCCACGTGACTTGAATTTTCTTGCCAAATTTACCAATGAATTTTCGAAATTTAGAAATAGTAGGTTTTAGAGACGATGAGATTTTAAAAAGTTTGTCAGAATATCTCTATATCTAGCTGTTCTTTGAGCTGTTAAGTGCGGAAAAGAATACGAAATGTGCCGTCTTTAGTGACTATATATCTCTCAGCAATATGTAGGGGTAGCAAAAAACAAAAGAGAATTTTGAAATTTTTTCATGTCAGTTTTGCCGAGGTGTAATTCATTAATAACGTGACAATGTCACGTAAGATTAACTAACGATGATTATAGACGGAAGGCTAACGGTGGTAAAATTGAGACAAAAGTAAAAGTTGAGGGTATGTAAAATTGGGACAAAAATAAAAGTTGAGAGTTTTTTTGGTATTAGGCTAAGTAAAAGTTTTGGATAAAATTGGGATAAAAGTAAAAGTTGAGGATTTTTTTGGTACTAGATCGGTAAAATTGGAACAAAAGTAAAAGTTTTGGATAGAATTTGAACAAAAGTAAAAGTTTTGGATAGAATTAGAACAAAAGTAAAAGTTGAGGTTTTTTATGAGATAAAAAAAAAATGGATATAATTAAGTTGGAGATTTTTTTAGGTATTAGGCCTTTGTTTAATAAGATAGATAATGCCATATTTGTTCCATGTTGCATAAGCATATTAGCACAGACTTTGTCTTGGCCCGCTAATACATGTGTGGCGTACGCTCCTCTTTGTAAATCCCCCAAATAATGCCTCGAACTCATGCCACTTTAGAATAAGCCCAATCCCAAAAAAAATCCCAAACTTTAGCTTTTGTCCCAAAAATATCCCCTTTTTTGCCCCATAAAAAACCTCTAACTTTGCATATTGTCCCAAATCTACCACAGTTACTAAAACACCCTTAATATATCTTACGTGGCATTTCCACCTCATTATAATTAAGCTGACGTGGAAATAAATGTCTCTCTCTAGATTAGCAATTAGGGCTTCATCAGTGTGCTCTCTCTCAGTCTCTCCATATCGCTTCCTCCCTTCTCGCAGAATTCCCGACGGCCCCAACGCCGGCCGTCCAGCTTTTGCCGAGACCGCAGGTGATTCTCAACCGTCGGTGATGATGGTGTGGCCTCCTTCTCAATCATGCTCTCCCTCTCTCTCTCCCCCTTCTATCTCGCAAGATCCTTGACGGCCCGACGCTCGCCATCCAACTTTTGCCGAGACCTCGAGCGATTCTCGACTGTCGCCGACGATGATGTGGCCACATCCCGAGACAACAGCAACCGTCTCCTTCGGCTCCCTTAGCCGTTGCTAGTCCTCGTCGCTGATCGAGCCTCCCACGGAGGACCATCATGTCGACCCTGCCTCGGTGATGACGAGCCGTAGCCCACAACGCTTGCTTCTGATCATCACAAGTGATGATTTGAAGTATAATAAGAAGATTCGTTAATACCTTATTGTTCCCACTGGGCTTTATTAGTTGATTAGTTTTCACAAATTTTGTTTATTAATTTACCTTTGCAGGTCAACTTTCGTTTTACTTGTAGTTTGCTGGTTGAAGATTGAAGTATTACTAAGTTGAATCAAAAGCAATGGTGAGTTTATTTTTAACCCTATGTTCGAATATTATTTCTTGTTTTCAAATTATCACTATTTTTTTAACAGAATGACGGAGACAGTGATGATAGTTCATCAGAATGGATTGATAAAGAACTAACAATATCAGATGAAGACACAAGTTATGATACCGAACCTCTAAGTGGCCCTGACGATGATGATTTTGAAGAGACCAATGTCAAGACAAGGCGAATAATCAATAGGTATAATCCTATGTGTGACCATGACGAGAAAATGTTTAATCTTGGCATGAGATTTGAATCTCATGAACAGTTCAAGAATGCTGTGAAGAAATACGCGGTAATTAATGGATTTGACATTTCTTGGCAAAAAAGTGAAAAGAAAAGAATGATAGCGAGGTGTGTAAAGGGATGTGGTTGGAGATTATATGGTAGTTGGATTCAGAATGAGAAATTTTTTTTCATTAAGAGAGTTGGAGACCCACATAGCTGTAATCGAAGCCTAACCAACAAGCAAGCCACTGATACATGGCTTGCTCATGAGTACATGCCTAAGATTAGGGATAGACTCACTTATATAGCTGTTGAAATGCAGGCAGATGCACGAGAAATGTTTGCCTTGACACTTCATAGAAAAAAATGTTATAGAGCCATATCAAAAGCGCTTAGTCTTATAAGGGACCCAATAGAAGAGCAATATGATATGCTGAGATCTTACTTGGAAGAGCTGAAGAGAGTTAGCAAGGATGGAATATTTAAGATGGAAGTTGAACAGATAACGAAAGTATTTCAGAGGTTTTATGTGGGGTTCGCAGAGTTGAAAAGAGGATTTTTAGCAGGATGCAGGCGTGTCATAGGCTTGGATGGGTGCTTCCTTAAAACTGGATTGAAGGGTATGTTGTTGTGTGCTATGGGACGAGATGGAAACAATCAAATGTTTCTAATAGCTTGGGCCGTTGTGGAAGTTGAGTCCGAGGCGTCTTGGACTTGGTTTCTCACCTTATTGTTTGCAGACTTAATGGTGTGCAGATGCGAGGGTTGGAATTTTATAAGTGATCAGCAAAAGGTACTTTCACACTTTCATCTTTGTTGGTTGTTATACACATTAGTGGAATCATGATATCAACCGTTTTTTTTTTTTTGCTAATTTTGGTTGTAGGGACTGATGAATGCGGTTTCATTGTTATCTCCACAAGTAGAGCATCGAAATTGTGCAAGACACATATATGCAAATTGGAAGAAATTGCACAAGGGGGATGCTCCTAAGCATCTCTTTTGGAGGGCTGTTACATGTACATTTCAAGCAGATTTTGACTTAGCAATGGCAGAGTTGAAGATGGAGTGCCCTAAAGGTTACGAAAACTTCATGAGGCAATGCCCTGAGCACTTTTATAAGGCTTTTATCAAGAAAGGAACCAAGTGTGATTCTGTTGATAATAACTTAAGTGAGACCTTCAATGGATACATTTGCATACCAAGAGAAAAGCCCATAATTGAGATGCTTGAAGAAATAAGAATGACGTTGATGGAGAGGATGGCAGAGAGAAGTAAGTCAATGGTTGATCAAACAGATCCTATTTGCCCAAGGATTAGAAAGAAGTTGGAGAAGAATAAATTGGAGTCCAGCCGCTATATTGCTAGAGCAGCAATGGGGAGTAAATTTCAGGTTCACGTATATGATGATAAATTTGTGGTTGACTTGGTTGGGAAAACTTGTGCTTGTAGGGAATGGGATATCTCCAGAATCCCATGTAAACATGCCATATGTTGTATTACTTTCATGAAGTTAGATATCAATGATTATGTTGATGATTGCTTCAAGAAAGATGCGTATGAAAGATGCTACCAATTTCCATTCCCAGCCATGAATGGAGATAAAATGTGGCCGAAAGTCAATGGCGAGCCAGTTAAACCCCCACCTTACAGAAGACAAAGGGGAAGACAAAAGAAAAATAGAATCAAAGACATGGATGAGCGAAGTGGTGATGGTAAGAAATTGAAGAAAGTTGGAGTCCAAATGCGATGTATGAATTGCCTTTAGTATGGGCATAACAAAAGGACATGCAAGAATCCTATATCATTAAGGCCGCCCAAAGTAAGTCCTCTTCAGCATTGGTGTAATTTTTAAGTAGTGTTTTTGGGTTATCATGGCTTATAACATTATTATTTGTTGGGCTTTTCCCTACGTAGGCAAAAAGAGGAAGACCAAAGAAGGTTACTGGTGCAGGGGCCAATGCACAAGCAAGAGAGCAGTCTAATAGAGACTCCGTTGTCATCAAGAAGGAAATGGCACAGGCTAGTGTTTTTTTAGACGTGGTATTTTTATAACAAGTGTATATTGTGATTAACATTCTTATGCTCATTTTTGTCTTCAGGCTCGACAAGGATATGGACTTTTCATTTCTGAAGGCACTGGGAATTCATATTTAAGGGTAGTCATTTTGAAGGATGTTTTATGTGTTTGTTGAAAAGAAATGAAAATTTACGTGTTAATTACTTTCCCCATGTCAGATGCCCGGTAGTGATAGAGTTATTCACATTGGAGGTCCATCAATCTCCAACGGACAAACACTAGCAAGAACTGTTCAAGTTCCACAGAGCATATCTTCAATTGATGCCTCAGAACCTCCATACACTCAAGAATCTAGAGTTGGTGGATTGTGAACTTATCGGCCAGGAAAGGGCATTTTTTGGTTGAGTTGTTGATAGAAAATGGGAGTTTTTGGTTGAGGAGTTGACTGAAAAGGGCAGCTTTTTTGTTGAGTTATTGATGGCAAGTGTTGTAGACTGAAAGGGCAGTTTTTGATCAAATTGTGGGCTGAATATGGTAGTAGACTAAAAAGAAATTTTTTGGTGTCTATAGATGGATTTGGCTGTGAATATATGCCTAGGATTTGGAAATGCAAATTTGTCTGTACAATGTTTTTTTGTGTATGTATATGAATTTAGCTATGGACATGTACATGGGAATGTTTAAGATGTTTTGGCAATGTACTTTTTTGAGTATCGCCCAAAGTTGTACTCTGTTTGCTGGCTCTTTTGAGTACCATATGAACGAATTGACCAATATAAGTGATTTTCTATGGTATTGTAATTGTCGGCTATTTCAGATTTAAGCTTTTTCTCGGTAGTCATTCTTTTGAGGCAATATGTTATTTTGAGCTATTTGGCATTATCATTTTTTCAGTGATTTTGATTGGACATGGAATGAGAAAAAGGATTGAACGAAGAATTCTTAAGAATTGGTCGTTCTTTGAGGTGATGGGAAATGCAAAATGCACGGTATTTACAAACCCAAATATCAATGTTATTGAATTTGCGACAGTTTTTCATACCAATCAGTTACAATCTCAGACTCTCAATTGCAATGTAATAAAATAAATAGAGGACTTGTCACAGGACGTGGAAAGCACCAATGGAGAAATCAAAATCACTTGCTCCCGGCAAGATGGTCAAGTCACACAAAAAATGGCATTCATAAAGACCAACCAAATAACCAAAAAACATCATAGTATAGTTTAAGCTTGTGGAATTAATGTTGCAGCCTATTTTGTTGATGCAGACTTGATAAGATGCCTCCATGAGAGCACTTGAAAGAAGACTTGTGATAGGTTGGCTCTCCACAATTACCTGCAATTTTGTGTCAATAAACATAGGTCAGCCACGCCGTTTCTTTAGGGAATATAAGTCGAGCCAAAAAAAATTATTGAAGCAGAAGACTAGAGAAATCATCTAGAAAGATGTTATAATGCAACTTCAAAGCATCAGCAACCACTCTAAAAGAAGCAACGATGCACACCAACTTGAACTACACAAGCACGAGAAAACCAAATTAGGCTCTTTAAAGACTGAAGATCTTGTACCCAACATGCACAATTGAGCAAGAAAATCATTCTGTCAGCTTAACAACATGCCCGGTCTCTGAATCGTCCACAATTTCATTACCAACTAGTTACAATAGGAAGACCCCCTTCAGCATCGGAATCAGAATTTGAAGTAACAGAACAAGCATAAACAGCAAGCCTCAAGAAAAAGGAAACAATTAACCATACATTTGTGAGTCTGCCAGCATCGGATGTGCTGGCTGACAAAGCAGGGTCGAGGAAAGAATATAAGTAAATGACAAATGGACATAACTTGCTACTGGCTGATCACTTCCAACAAAAGTAGATGCTTAACAAGTGCAATGTTCAAAGATGAAGGACAAATAGGCATTTCTCGTGACTAAGCATCTCAAGAGTCGACGCATACAAACTTTCAAGAGAACAAGATCAAGAAAAAAGATATCCAGAATGAAGTTGTGACTTATATCAACTGAAGAAGACGCTGCCATTTTTCCAATTATGAGGAAGCTCAAAACTGTTCTCAAACACCATATCAAAAGGTATCTAGGAGTGGGGGAACTTATTAGCATGGAAAGTTCCAAGGAGAAATTGTGACCCCCGATATTAACATACAGAAATATAGATTCCTGCGCTTTGTCTTTGACTTTTTGGCTTCTACGCGACAGGCCTATGTCACCAAATCAATGTAAGCAAAACGCAAAGTCTAAGAAGGACAAAAATATATTGCAATAAACTTGATAGCATGATTATCACATCACCTGTGATGATCAACAGCAAGCGTTGGAGGCTGCGACTCGTCGTCACGGAGGCAGGGTCGGCACGATGGTCCTCCGTCGAAGGCTCGATCAGCGTCGAGGACTAACAATGGGTAAGGAGACATGGACAGTCCATCGTCGTCGAGGACTAAAATATATTGATGTTGTCTCGGGATGTGGCCACTCCATCGTCGGGGACAGTCGAGAATCGCCCGGGGTCTCGGCAAAAGTTGGATGGCAAGCGTCGGGGCCATCAGGGATCTTGCGAGATAGAAGGGAGAGAGACGGAGGGAGGGCACGATTGAGAAGGAGGCCACACCATCATCACCGACAGTTGATGACTCACCAATTGACTTGAAGCTAATCTTGAAAATAGGAACGAGTCTTCCGCCCACCTGTCGCGATCCTCCCGCGAGGCGGGGCGGGCTAATGGGCCGCCCGATCGCTGGCTTGATCGGACGCGGGTCTCTCCCAAGGTCCATTACCCAAATCGCAACTGTTGGATATACGTAGTCGACCTACAGTGTAGTCTAGTGACATGTGATGAGTGTACATGCCAAGGAGTCGCCACCAATCGTTTCGTGGAGGGTACGATCGGAAACCCTATCGAATAGTTGGGAGTGGTCTATTCGATTCTGCGGAAACCAGAGAAGTGGGTTCGGGGACTTAGTTACGCCAACTGTCAGAGTTGACGCCCTTCCGGTACCTAAGCTGAATGGTTTATCTGATCCTAGGATTTCATACAGACGAGTGGGGTACATATCCTAAATCTAGGAGTTCATGCAGATGGGAATTACTACCCTATCAATCACAATCAATAGAAATAAGTGCGCAAATCAAGGATCCAGTACATGCGGATAAAATACATGAAAGCATCACGGCATCCCTAATGAGGTCCTATTAGCCTAGAGAAATATCAATCAAGGCTTAGGAATGATTTTGGCATGATTTGCCCATGAGGGGCAAAATCGTAATTTTGAGCAATTCGAGAAAATTCACCTCGAAAGGGTAAATTTGTCATTTTAGATGAATTGGGAAGTCAAAAGACAGAGGAAATAGGATTGTCCATCAATCCAATCCATTTCCTATTTTTCGGGAATTTCCAGGATTTTTCTGGAATTTTCAAGTGATTTTACCCTTGGAGGGGTAAAGTTGTCATTTGGACAAAGACGAGAACTGAAAATCTCAAATATTAGGGTTGGTTGTCCACCTGACCCAAACCCTAACTTTAAGCAATTTTCAGAACTCGATTGAGACAAGAAAGATAATTTTCCCATTGAAGGGCAAAATTGTCATTTTGAGAAAAGAGGCGGGACTCGAAAACCCAAACCTGAGAATTGGTCGCCTACCCGACCCTAATTCTTACCTTGGCATTATCGGCCTTATCCCGCGTATACAGCAGAGGCGACTTACCCCTAAAGGGTAATGTCGTCAAGTCTCGGGAGAATGGATAAGAAACCCCAAAAATAGGGTTGACCAGTTGTCTGTGGTCAACCCTCAATTTTTGGGGGTTTCTGGAATGTCTAAGTTTTTTCCACATTTTTTCCACATTTTTTTGAATTTTCTGGAATTTTCTAGCATTTTTTTGGATTTTTTAGAATTTTCCTGATTTTTTTATTTTGAAAAATCATTTTCCGATTTTTTTTTATTTAAAAAATGGTATCCGGGCCGGGTCGGGTGACCCGGCCCACGACCCGCGGGCGACCGGCCCGGCTCGGATCCAACCCGCGCGACCTGCACCCAAAAACGACGCCGCATCAATCATCCCGCTCAAATTTTAACTCCCGCCCAAATTCGAACTCACGGTCCAGATCTTGCCACGTGTTGACATACGAACGGCTTGATGTAACAAAAGCGACTGATGGCCACGATTGAAATGCAACGTTGAATCACGACCGTCCGATCCACGGCATTTCTTTATTTCTGAAAATCATTTTTATCTCTAAAATTTCACGATCGTGACACGTGTTTCATCCAATACCGTCGGATCAAATTTTCGGACTCTTCACTTGGATTGTCACGCGGATCGCTGACATGGACTCCGTGTGACGAATCCGTGAACGCCATGTCAGTATCAGCGGTCAACGCGGTCAACACTCCCAAGGTTGAAGATGATCGGCGCCGGCGAAGGTCATCGGCGCCTCGTCGGAATCCATTTTCCGACGTCAAAACGGCCGCCAAACCCAGTGATTTTTACCTCAATTGAAATGTCACATAGCCTATATTAATATATGTCAAATCCAGACCAGAAAACTCGTCGGAACCACCCCAAACGAATTTCCACATTCCGGCGGTACCTGCAATTCCCGGCGAGCTTCAAAACCTGTGCGAAAACACCTCTAAAACGCGGCCATTTTTACACGTATCGAGTCCTCATCTCGACTACCTCAATATATCTCCGATTTAGCGCAAGAAACAAACTTGAACTAACCTAAACCGACATGGTCAATCCGGCCAAAAAAAATGGATTTCCGATGGAACTTCGCCTTAGCCGCTTCCAACGTGATTCCATCTATCTAGCTCACTACACATCATTAACTGTGGTCAAGGGAACTTACCTGCACATCCTTGCCACTCGGCGGTCGTCCGACGAAGTTTCGCATTCGTATCATCGGCAAGACTCCGGAGGGGTTCGAGCATGGGAAGATCACCATTTCATTCACAAAGAAATAACAATACTAGGCTTAGAAGTCGTTCTGGATACTAGTCGAAGCGCAAGATAAGCGAAAACAGGCCTAGTGATTAGCGGCGAAGCTTGAACAGTAACTCTGATGAAAAACAGAGCAATGTTACTACGAGAAGAACCGACCTTCGCGGCGGCGATGGAGAAGCTTAACCACGACTGACGGTGGTTCTGGTATCTCCTGGAACTCGAAACGAGCGTTCTCAACCCTTCAAATTGTCTGGATCGCTCCCGGACGGCGACGAGCTCTTCCATCACCACCTCCGAGTAACGTCCACTAAACTTGCTAGTGACGATGGAGACATAACTAGGCGCGGCGTTGACAGGTTTTCCTCCATCCCCATCTCTCTCTTGCTCTCTATCTCTCTCCCTCGCTCTCTCTGTTTGTCCGCTATCTCCCCAAGCTCTGTTCCGCTTCCCCCTCCAACGAACAGATTCTTTTTTTCCGTCTCCTCCCCGTTCTAACTGATCCTTTCTTCTTTTTGTTCCCCCCTAACGACCTCTAACGACCTGTCCTTCTAGAAGCCAGAGACCCCCCGATTCTGTTAGAGCGGCCCGCAAGGATTTGGCGCGTTCTCCTCTTTGTATGCGTATGAAGCCGGGAGGAAGAAGGATGAACAGTGTCGGGTCTATGGTCGGATTTGTCTGACCCGATTGACCTGACTATGGAGAACAGCCCAAATTTCACTAAAATTCGACCTTATTTGATGCAATTGATTTTGAAATCGGATTTACCATCATCAATTCCTTCTATAAGTGTGATTTTCATGACAAATACCTCTTGAATTGATTGAAAACCCCAAAAATAAGGTGGGATCCAAAATTGATTTTTACCAAATTGATGTTCTTAATGGAGGAATTGGCTCCAATTGAGCCCACCATAAGATTCAGGAGGTCAAATACTATAGGGAGGAAGCATTGGGATTCTATGGGTGTCCCTCAGAAAAGTTTAATTTCAGAATTGGCACTATATGGACTAAAATGAAAAGATTTTTATGCAATTAGGTCCCTAAGGCCAAAATTGATCAAATCAGTGCACAATTGAACCAAATTGAAATGTGGAGCAATCAAGTCGAATGTCAACACTTGGAAAATGCAAAAGTTTGCAAATAAAAAGACTCAAAACATATTTTTTGACAAATTTAACCATGTGTGTTACAAAGAAACACACAAAATTAAAATTGAATTTCGACTCTTGATGAGGTCAAAATGACAAGGGATTTAAAAGAAAAATATTGACTATTTTTCTATATTTTTGTGACCTCAAATTCTATTTTTGTTGATTTTTCTAGTATTTTCCTATTTTCTAAAAATACTAAAAATTATGAAAAATATGAAAATTTATTTTTTGGTCAAGAATGGTTCCTTAGGCTGGGCCAAGGCCACCAAAGTTGATTTTTCAATTTTTTGACTTTTTATGAATTTTTTGTGATTTTTCAAAATATAACTACAAAAAGACTTAGTCAAAAATCAGGTGCCAACACCACCTTGGCAGACTTGCAGGCTCTTAGGACAAAGAAAAGGCTTCAAAAAGAGGAAAATCTTTAACCATAACGATTACATTTGTTTTCAAACTTTTACTGGACACAGCAGATTGTAAAATTAGATGTCACACAGAGTGCCTCCCGCAAGCAAAACCATACAAAGAACACTTCTTGCACAAAAGTATTGCGAGTTGATTGTGTTGGCATGCATTACTATTTATGTGGTTCGATCCAAATGTCATACTTACCTTACAAGAGGAGGTAGTAGCAAATAATCCACTTTAATCGAGATTCAAAGTTGCAATCGTTCACACACTCGAGTATAACTCACATTTAGATTAAGCTCATACCCAAAATATTTACAAATAAACAAATCAATTTGATGTAAAACTCATGGCACAAACTGCATGTGTTCGATCTTTGACAAAATAAGAGTTCTTCGTACTGTTGGAAATAAGAACATCTTTTACTTCTCTGTATTCTCTATGTGGCGTCTCTTCCAGACGAAGGAATCCACTGCCGGTTTTCACAAAAAAAGGGTGAGAGAGGCAAAAGTAAAAACCTACGGGGTTTTGCTAGTATATCGGCTTGGGTATCTGTAAGACTAACAATAAATTATGGGCCACAAGTTCTAAAATACCACAAAAAATTCTAAAATAATACATTTGTGATAAATTTACTCAAAATTAATTTTTTATCATAAAAAATCACAAACTGATATACATGTTAGAAATTTATCATTTGTTAGTTTCTGCTAGGTTTTACCATCAAATTGCCAAGTTGAACGAGATAGCAGTTAACGCTTGTACCCGTTTGAAATATTTACCCTTCATTTGTCATAGGTGTACTAGTTTGGAATTTTTCGTTGTATTAATCAACATCAACATCAACATCAACAACACATTTATCCCAAACTAGTTGGGATCGGCGGTTGATGAACCTCAAAGATTCATAAAATAAAAGTAGGACCGATAAAGGGAAAATAGATAAATATGTAATAAATATATATATATATATATATATGGAAATGATTAAAAAGGACAGTCAAGAACATGAGAATTCTGTCCCTCTACAATACTAATAGCATTTCCCCTCTCCGTCCTAAGACAAACCGTACGTCAATCTATTTTCAATTCCATTAAATCTTGTTTTACTACTTTCCCCCAAATAAACTTCGGCCGACCTATTCCTTTCTTCTTGTTATACTCTCGATAGCAAATTTCTGTTCTTGCCGGAGCATCTAGATACCTTTGAAGAATATGCCCAAATCATTTCAATTTATGTTCTCTCATCTTTTCTGCCACTGATTCTACTTCAACTTTTTGTCGAATATCTTCATTCATTATCTTATCAATCCTTGTATGACCACACATCCATCTTAACATCCTCATTTCTGCTACTCCAATTTTATGCTCATGTTACCTCTGTGCTGACCAACATTCAGCTCCGTATAGCATGGCAGGTCTTATTGCTGTTCTATAAAATTTTCCTTTTAACCTAAAAGGGATTTTGTGATTACACAAAATTTAATGAAAATCAACGGATGATAAGTTTGACATAGGTGTACCACCAAAATTAGTTTAGGTTAAATTTGTCACATGTCTAACAGTGTGGGGTTTTTAGTGATAAAAAAAATTAATGTGAGGTAAATTTATCCTAAGTGTACCGGTTTGAGATTTTTCGTGATTTTTTTTTTGTGGCATAGAACAAAGTGTTAATTTCACATTAAATAATTTATAACACCTACATTTTACTTTCTTTTTCTTTCCTCTGCATTGACCTCTTCACACCCACAATAGACATGTAATTATAAATTTTAAGTGAGCACTTATTTTGTCATGTAGTGGTCTTCTGAAGGGAGCTTTTGTTTCTCTGTTGTGCGGCTATATGTCGGAGTCAGACAACCACACAACTCCTTTGACCAAAGCCGCAACAGCCATTCTCACGATCTTTCTTTTCCCGGCCAAAAGTCTTCCTCACGATGAAAAACGTGTTATTCCCTGTGGGGAAAAAGAGAGAAAAATCCAAAGCACATCGAGTGACCCACTCAATCAACAAGAAGATAAGAATACATAAATTTCTTGATTCAATCCACGGAAAACTCGTGGAAGGGAATATACAAGCGAGAGCTGATAAACTAGGGATCACCGAGAATCACACACGGCATCCTCATTTACATGACAAGGATTGGACAGCCTTTGTCGAGGTATCGATCGCCATGGTGCAATTCATTTGCGAGGTCTTCTTCTTTTTGAACATGAACATGACTGTAATCTTTCCTTTAAGCTCCCCCTGACTTGTCAATGTTATGACCCCAGAGCTCAGTTCGCTTCCGAGACTCGAATTGATATTGCTGGGCAAATTAGCAGAGCTCAAAGTCACGCTCACGTCGATCTTCTTGGTGGACTTGAAGTTGGCCTTGCTCTTGGGGATGATTGCTTGTCCCACCTGGACACCTCCATAGGTGAAATCAACAGTGGAGGCGTCGTACTTGAAGGGACCCCAGTTGGTGTTCTTGACTCGGATTGGGGCAACGAAGCTCATGTCGAACGAAGGCGAGGCCTGAGTCCCGACGGTCAGAGTCTGGACGGCAAAGTCGCCGACCCTGAACTTGGGGGACTTGAACTTCATGATGACCAAGACGAAGAAGAGAGCTTGGACTACCTGAAAGATGACGAAGGCGATGATGCCGATGGTCCACTTCATCCTCTTCTTGCGCTTGGCCTCCTCATCTTCCATGGTACGAAGCGATTCTTGATCGTTCCGGTGATAGCCGTTCGATTCGGGTGGGTAGTATTGGTTCTGGTTCTTCTCTGCCATTGCTAGATGGTGTTGTGGGGAGCTTGTTTGTGAATTTTGAGTTGGTTTTTTCTTCGCTGAAGGATTGGAGATGTGAGAACTGTTGGAGATGTGAGAACTGAGAAGGCTGAGAATGCTGAGAAGTCTTGGTTATGCTGAGGTATATATAGGATGCTTGCGACAAGGACAAGTGGATATGAGACTCAATTTCCAGGAAACTTCAATTGATTTGAGACGCCAACGCGTCCGAACGTTGGAGTCATCATGTTCTTCTAGGTTGAGAATGACCTTCGGACGTTGCTTCTTCCGTAAAGAAGGCTGACCCTTTTTCCGGTTGGACCTATTATTCTTATCAATAGAAGCTTCGACCCTTGAATTTCTATCTGAAACATATTCTATTTAACCTTTCTTTTCTGGTTTTTTTTTTAATTTTATGTTATTTTTTGCAGCTGGGTTCTAAACCAAAGCTTAAGGAACAATGGGGACAGAAGCAAACCCGGTCCAGAGCATGTGTCCTTTGACTTCTAGAATATTGTTGTCCCCACGATAATGTGATTCATACGGGATATATGGCTAAAAATATTTGACATGGTTTATTTGGAGATCGTGGATGATCGGATAGTATGAAATAATCATTAATCATTGCCAAAAAAAAAAACAGTTAATATGAGATCAAGGGTGGACATATTTGACTGGGGTTAGGTACGGAGGAATCGTGCGATTGCTTATATGAAGTATTCCACATGTTCCCCACCTAAGTTAGTCATAGTTTTGGAGAATATTTAATGACTCCTACAGTCAATATTTAGCAAAAATTGACAAAAATGTCATTAATTTATTATATTTTTGTCAATTTAATCTTAAATTTTTTAATTTTATCAATTTAGTCCTATTTTTTTTTTGCCAATTTAATCATAATTCTTTTTTTGTATTAATTCAGTCCATCCGATCAATTTTGATCGGTCGGTGCTGACGTGAATCCGACCGGTGCTAATGGGTCAAATTTTATTAATATTTTAATATTTTTTAAAATTTTTATTTTGTTGTTCATCTTCTTCGCGATGAACAGAGCAGTTTTTTTTTTTTTTTTAAACAGAGAAGATGAACAGCCAGGGCGTTGGCCGCTGCCTCCAGCCGGCTGAAGGCCTACGGCGAGGTCGAACCTCACCGGCCACTGGCGCCGCCGCCGGTCGAGCTCGGCTGAGGCACCCCATGGCTGGGCTACGGCGAACCTCGCCGTGGTGGCCAGATCTGGGTTTGAAAAGCAGTTGAAAACCTAGAAGATGGAGAATTCAAACAGAGTAGAAACGATTGTTGTGTTTGAGAGATCTTTAATGGATTATAATGGAAATTGCCGAAGGATTTTTCGCGAGACACAAATCGGGCGATTCTGCAGTGGAGCTTTCAATTTACTACACCTTTCTGCCCCTCTCTCTTTCTCTCTCTCTCCCCTCTTTGTATTAAAGGGCCATGTAATTTACAGCTCTGTCTTGCTCTGAGACGCCGCCATGGTTTGTCCATCTCTCTGTCTCCTCTCAGTATCTGCAATATCCTGCTACTGCCATTTGTTGCCGGTTATTGAGCTTTTTGGGGTGAGAGTGATAACCAAGTTTGAGAGAGCCAAAATTCTTTTTCGTTTTTGGTTTGTTCATCTTCTTCACGAGCCAGATCTGGGCTCCGCCGAGCTCGACCGGCAGCGGCGCTAGTGGCCGGGGAGGTTTGATCTCGCTGTGGGACTTCAGCCGGCTGGAGGTAGTGGCATCTTCTCTGTTCTTTTTTTTTTTCCTCAAAATCTTCTCTGTTCATCGTGAAGAGGCTGAACAAAAATAAAATAAAATAAAAATCTTAAAATATTATTAAAAGTTACCCCGTAAATGTTGGTTGGATCCACGTCAGCGTTGGCCCACTTAAATTGACCGGGTGGACTGAAATAACACAAACAAAAAGGTTTAGGATTAAATTGGCATAAAAAATATTTATGCTTAAATTGGCATAAATATAAAAGATTTACGACTGAATTGACAAAAATGCAATTAGTTTAAGACTTTTTATTGACAATTTTTCATCACTATTCATCCTATCATACAAAGTCCAATTTTAGATAACGTTGCATTTATATCACAAGTGATCGATAGTATTAGGGAAGAAATTCTCCAACAAGTCTTACACCTATTGCACTTATGTCAGTTCAGTCTTAAACCTTTTTAATTTTGTCAATTGAGTCATCAACATTTTCATATTTTGTCAACTGAGTCCATTCAGTAAATTTTAGCCGGAAATTGATGACATGAAAGCTGGCTATCTTGCATGGCACTACTAGTTAACATGGATAACTTTTAATAATATTTTCATATATTCCAATTTTCTTATTATTTTTTATGTTCTTTTTTCATTTGTTTTTCTTTTCTTTGCTTTGCTTTTTTCTTTATGCGGCCAACGAGGGGGGCGTAGTTCGCGCATCCCAGCCCTTACCCGCGGCTGGCGAGGGCCGTCAAGTGGACGACAAAAGCCCGGTGACTCTCGCTTGCCACAAAAAGTGAGAAAAACAAAGAGAAGAGAAGATAAGAAAAGAAAAGAATAAAAAAATAAAAAAGGATTTAAATATTATTTAAAATTATTCACGCTAGCATCAACCTTGCTAGTAGGAAGACTGGCGTCCGCGTTAGTAATTTTTGGCTAAAATCGGCTGGATAGACTCAATTAAAAAAACATGAAAAGTTTTAGGACTCAATTTGCAAACTTAAAAGTTTCAGGACTGAATTGATATAGATGCAATAGATTTATGACTTTTTCGACAATTTTTTTCTCTTGCTGCTTGACTTTTTATGTGTCCCAAGCGTGTAGTTATCTCGTGGCTCCGCACAAAATTGGTTTAGGTACCTTTTATCCATGTCGCTTTATAGCCTTAACAACAAAAACTTTTGAAATGGATACTTTTAAATCTTAACGTGACCCCAGAGTCAAGTTATGGTGCTTTGTACATTAATATGAAATGTTTTCTTCTCAGGTTTATATTTCTTACTATTTATGTTAGTTAAATGCCCCAGCGTAACACATGGCCTAGAGGTGTCAAAAAGGAATCGTATACCTGAATCGAATCAAATGAGCCGAAATTTTCGGGTCTTTTCGATTTGGGTTAAGGATCCCTACACGATTATAAAAGGGTTATTATAATGGTTTCGATTTGATTTTAGGATCATACGATATTCGAACATAATCAAACAATGCCGAAATAAAATTGCAATGCTCACATTATTCCGGGAAAGAACCACTTGCATAGCAAGGGTAGGGACCAGCAGAAATCACATCCACTACTGTGCATCGCCGCCACCGCCGTGTCAATAATCATTGTGACCTTCACACTACTCACCGCATCTTGCCTTCGCTGGCAAGACCCCATTCCCTTTTCATCTCTCTCTGTACTCAATTTGCGGTAGGCGGGGGCCTTGGAGGCCCTCGGGCAATGGCTAGTCCTGACTAGTGGCCAGTGGCATCTTCTCGGCCCTTACCCAAAAAAGAAAAGAAAAAAAAAATAATTAAGATATGTAACAACTATAAAATAATATTAAAAATTATCTATGTCAGCAATGACCTGCCAAATAGGGGTGTGCAACCGGACCGAATTTACCCGGAACTCGGATCGGCCCACCCGAAAAACAAGGCCGGGAACTGGTTCCCGCTCAAACCGATCCGGGTACCGATTCTAAATTTTGAGAATCGGTTTTCGGTTCAGGTATAGGCCCACCCGGACCGATTTTTAGAATCGATTTTTAGTTGCTATTTAAAAAAAAAAAAAACCCACGGTCCCGACTCCTTAGTGCGTTGCTACCCTTGTTGCTCATCCTCGTTGCTCACGGTCCTCGGCTCCTCACCTCCTCTCATTTAATTTTTATTTGTTGGATTGTTCCTTTCGATAGATTGTAATTTTTATTGCTCATTTGATCGATACTCATTTTATTCTGATGAAAAAAAAAAAGGAAAATAGGTTTTCGGGTAGACCCTGGAACCGGACTGAAAAACATGATCGGTTCCAAAACAAGTTACAGGACGGAAATTGTTGGTTTTCATTTCCAAAATCTTGGAACCTGTTATAGCAGGATCGGTTTCATGGTCTAGGTCTGGAACCGGCCCATGTTCACCCCTATTGCCAAATGAGCTGAATTGACACAAAAATAAAAGATTTAGAACCCAATTGAAAAAAAAAAGTTTATAATTAAACTGACACAATTGTAATAAGTTTAGAAATTTTTTAATAATTTTCCCTCTCAGTACTTACTTATGGCAATTTGGCTGTCTTTCTGTGTTGAATAAAGAGAACTAATAATTACAAATTGATAGGACAAATTTTCAGGTTTCATGTTTACCTGTATACGTACGAATGCAAGGGGAAGAAAAATTTCAAGCTGATCAAGCTCGAAAAGAACCATGGCCAAAGCCCACCGTCAAGGGTCGTCAAATTTGTTCCTAAGGAGTCCGAAGTACACAATATGCGGAGTTCTCTGTTCACATCATAATAAAGAGATCCAGTTCGAGTGTCTGAGTAGACGACACACTGCCCATCCCCTAGGGTTTCTCTGAAGCTGCGGGCCATCCTTCTTCATTGAAGCAGACGTCCCCGAGGGAGATCGCTCTCCCCCTCTCTCACCTTCTTTCCCCGACCTCCTGTCCCCTGTTTGTTCCTTTACTTCTCTATCTTTTACTTTATCCAACGATTTCGTGAACCACGCGATCGACATTTTCCACAGAAGGGAACACATTTTCCACAGAAGGGAACTCCAAAGATTGAAGGGTGAGTATTTCGAAAGAATTTAGAATTTGCTCACCCGCTCTGCGGATCTAGATGCTTACTTCAGATAGTTGAACGCTCCACAAGTCTTCGAGATCCATTTGTTGTTGTTTCAATGGTCGGCTTATCTGAAAGTGATTTTGTGATCAAATGATATCTCTTTTGTTGCATTTCTCTCTCAATCTAGAGGAGAAGATCTAGATTTGGATGCCCTTATATCCCGAATTAGATATAGATCTGGAATTTACAAAATGTTTTTTGTATTCCTTCAATCTATTTGTGTTGCTATGGTATTTATACGATGATGGTGCTGGGGACGCCGAACCTATGTGTGTACCGCCTTTTGGCAAAACCATAGTTACTGGAGTGCAATTTCTTTGCATATGTTTATCATTGACAATGATGCGAGATTCGGTGATCGGCCACTGTTTGAGCCTTGATGCTATGATAGATTCGTCTACGTGGAATGAGCCAGTCTTTGTAAGTAGTAGCAAGTTGATTCACTTTTCAGATTTACTTTTTACTTGCTTTGTGGAATTTGTATTGTTGATCCGAAGTTATCTCATATGAAATGAAGATGTTTGTTTTCAAAAAAATAAAAATCAAGATGTCTGCACTAATTCTAAACCATTGGAATCCAAATGGAAGTAATACGGCGAACCAGTAAAACTCATGATATTTGTATTCGCCAGAGGATGAAAATAGTATTCTATATGGGGAAAGAAGAAAGAATAAATCAAAAGTACGTGGTGTCGGAACACTACTTGACATGTATCCACAATAAATAAAGAATTTACAAACAAAAGACCCAATCAAGAAGAAGATAGAAATGCATAAATTTCTCTACTTAATCCATGAAAGATTCATGGAAAGAAAACATATAAGCAAGCTCGCAAACTATTGATCGCCGAGAATCACACTCATCATCCTCATTGACACGACAAGGATTGGACCGCCTTTGTTGTGGTATCAATTGCCATAGTGCAATTCATTTGCGAGGTCTTTTTCTTCTTGAACATGAACATGACTGTAATCTTCCCTTTAAGCTCCCCTTGACTTGTCAACGTTATAACCCCAGAGCTCAGTTCGCTCCCGAGACTCGAATTGATATTGCTAGGCAAATTAGCAGAGCTCAGAGTCACGCTCACGTCGATCTTCTTGGTGGACTTGAAGTTGGCCTTGCTCTTGGGGATGATTGCTTGTCCCACCCGAACACCTCCGTAAGTGAAGTCAACGGTGGAGGCGTCGTACTTGAAGGGACCCCAGTTGGTGTTCTTGACTCGGATCGGGGCAATGAAACTCATGTTGAACGAAGGCGAGGCCTGAGTCCCGACGGTCAGAGTCTGGACGGCAAAGTCGCCGACCCTGAACTTGGGGGACTTGAACTTCATGATGACCAGGATGAAGAAGAGAGCTTGGACTACCTGAAAGATGACGAAGGCGATGATGCCGATCGTCAACTTCATCCTCTTCTTGCGCTTGGCCTCCTCGTCCTCCATGGTATGAAGCGACTCTTGATCGTTTCGGTGATAGCCGTTTGACTCGGGTGGTTGGTATTGGCTCTGGTTCTTCTCTGCCATTGCTAGATGGTCTCGTGGGGGAGCTTGTTTGTGATTCTTGGGTTCTTTTCTTCTCTGGAGGAATTGGTGATGCGAGAACTGAGAAGGCTGTGAATGTTGAGAAGTCCTGGTTATGCTCAGCTTTATATACACAACTTTAGGGACCCAACAAATGCGAATATGAGGCTCAAATTCCAGGAAAATGCTTTTAATTTGAGACGCCAACGCGTCCGAACGTTGCAATCACGTGTTTTTCTAGAGGAATGCGACTTAGTAATAGTGTGACCGTTGGACAGTGCTTTTCAAAAAAGTAGGACACCTTTTTATGGTTGGACAATAATATTATGTCAATAGAAGCTTCGATCATGTGAATTGATTGGCCTCCACTTTCTTGGAAATTAATGTGATTTGACTCCAGACCTCAAACGCGTCTGTCGAAATTTTCGCTTCTAGAGGGACGCGAATTAAGTGGGAATATGTCAGCAACACGAGTGGAGAACCTCTCTTCTACATCTCTATAACTCGATTGTATTGACTTTTTGAAAAAAAAAAAGTATCCCAAGCGTACAGGTCAGGCTTGTCTATCGATTTATCGCGGCCTTTCATGCATGTTACCCGAAAAAATTGTCTAGAAAGTTCAAAACTTATTGTATTTTGTCAATTCAACAAACTTTTTTATTTGCGAATTGAGTCATTAACTTTTTTGCGATTTTTCAATTGAGTTCATTTGATTAATTTCGGCCAGAATTTGCTGATGTGGAAGTCGGCTGTCTGTCCTACGTGGTATGGCCGGTGCTGACGTGAATAATTTTTAATAATGTTTTCATATCTGTCTTTGAATTTTTTTTATTTATTCCCTTATTTATGTTTTCCTTTTCTTTTTCACCTTTTCCCACCACTAGACCTCACCAATGGTCATTGGAGGTCGTTGGCCTCAGGCGAGAGCCGCCCTCACCGTATTAGCAAGGGTGACCATTGCTTAGGCAAGGCCAGCCCTCGTCAGCCACCGCCACAAGCCATGGAAGAAATATAAAAATTTAGAAAAATATCAACATCGATGTTAGCCGTGCCACGTAGGATGGCTGACACTCACGTCAATATTTTTCGGTCTGAATTGGCCTGGTGGACTCAATTGAAAAAGCATGCAAAGACTTAGAATTAACTTGGTTCGATTGAAAGATTTTAGTACTAAATTGGTATCAATCGACTACTTTTTGGTACTTTTTCCCCAATCAGAGTGTTCTATTTTTTTCTTTTTTCTTTTTTGCGTATATAGAACACATAACACATATATTAAGATAGAGAATGCCGTATTTGTATTCCATGTTGTATAAGGATTATAGTATAGATCTTCTGTCGGCCATTGATACACCTGTGGCATAATCTCTTCTTTGTGTATCCCCTGAATAATGCATAAACTTGATGACTCATTGACTCCAGGCTAATCTGGAGAACAGGATTAGGTCTTCCGGCCACCTTGGCAGACTTGGCAAGTTGTCAGGACAAAGAAGAAAAAGATCAAAGTTGGTCGTGCTTGCAAGAGAATGTAAAATTAGATGTCGCATTGAGTGCCTTTCAACTATGACTGAGTTGATTGTGTTTGCACGCTTCAAAGTTTTCTGCTGCAAATACAGACGTACAAATATATTTCGATTCGAGTGTTGGTGAACCAATCTTATGGTTCAATTAAGCAGAACTCTAGGACAAGTGAATACTATCATAGTTATTCAGTATAGCTTGATGTCAGGAGCCATTAGGGACGGGAAATGAGCCCCGGCCAAAGCTCATCCATCAAGGTTCGTCAGTTCGTCTCTAGGGAGCGGACAGGTCTGTCCTCATGATGAAAGTGGTGTACTCTGTGGGGAACAGAGAAGAAAACCCAATGCACACAGTGCTGGTACATTATTTGACATGTATACACAACAAATAAAGAATTAACAAACGAATGACGCAACCAACTATAAGATAGAAGTACAAAAATTTCGCAGAGTATGGATCATCGAGAATTTCACTCCCTATCCTCATTTACACGACAAGGATTGGACCGCCTTTGTCGAGGTATTGATCGCCATGGTGCAATTCATTTGGGAGGTTTTCTTCTTCTTGAACATGAACATGACTGTGATCTTTCCTTTAAGCTCCCCTTGACTTGTTAACGTTATGACCCCAGAGCTCAGTTCGCTCCCGAGACTCGAATTGATATTACTGGGCAAATTACCAGAGCTCAGAGTCACGCTCACGTCGATCTTCTTGGTGGACTTGAAGTTGGCCTTGCTCTTGGGGATGATTGCTTGTCCCACCTGAACACCTCCGTAAGTGAAGTCAACGGTGGAGGCGTCGTACTTGAAGGGACCCCAGTTGGTGTTCTTGACTCGGATTGGGGCAACGAAGCTCATGTCGAACGAAGGCGAGGCCTGAGTCCCGACGGTCAGAGTCTGGACGGCAAAGTCGCCGACCCTGAACTTGGGGGACTTGAACTTCATGATGACCAAGACGAAGAAGAGAGCTTGGACTACCTGAAAGATGACGAAGGCGATGATGCCAATCGTCCACTTCATCCTCTTCTTGCGCTTGGCCTCCTCGTCCTCCATGGTATGAAGCGATTCCTGATCGTTCCGGTGATAGCCGTTTGACTCGGGTGGTTGGTATTGGTTCTGGTTCTTCTCTGCCATTGCTTGATGGTATTGTAGGGGAGCTTGTTTGTGAATTTTGGGATTGTTTGTGCTTCGCTGAAGGAATTGGAAATGTAAGAAGTGAGAAGGCTGAGAATGTTGAGAACCCCTGGTTATGCCGAGGTATATATACGATGTTTTGGACGAAAGCCAGGTGGATATGAGACTCAATTTCCAGGAAACTGCAATTGATTGGAGACGCCAACGCGTCCGAACGTTGGTATCATCGTGTTCTTCTAGAGGAAAGCGACTTTGTATGAGTTTGACCTTCGGACATTGCTTCTTCAATTAAGAAGGATGATCTTTATGAAATATGAGGTTGGACCACAGCTTAAGGCACAATGGGGAAGGAAGCAAGCCCAGTCCAGAACATGTTTCTTTAATAAAGAATGAAATAAATTTAATAAATTATAAATTGTAAATTGTAATCAAATTGTACATTGTAATAAAATTTGAGGGAAAAAAGAGAGAGGAGGAATGGGCTTGAACGGAAAGCTTATTCAAAGAATTGAGACATGGTTGAGAGAATTGAGTGGATTGAAAGAATTTGGGAGAATTTAAAAGAATTGAGAGAATTTAAGAGGATTTGTGAGAAAAAATGAAAGTGAAGGAGAGGTATTTATAGAAAGAGTTTCATTTGTGTGCATATATATATATATATATAATGGTTCGGAACTGATCTGGAACCGGCGGTTCTGGGCTGATTCCCAAAATTATGGAACCAGAACCGGCCCTTGAAGGCCGGTTCCAATTCCGGTTCGAAACCGTGGGCCCGATCAAAAGGGCGGTTCCGGGCCCACGGTTCCAAATGACCACGTCTATTGTCGATGATCATAGTGTGAAATTAAATGATATCTGTAAATTTGGCTTGACTAGCGAGAGAGTTTGCACATCTTCTCTAGATTTTAACTGAAAAATTACTCAAGAGCTCAATATCATTTTTTAGCTGCATAAGGACACTAGTGCCAAAAGTTTCGAACAGTGCTCACTTTGGTATTGAAATTTTTCCCCGAATCACTTATGTACTAAATTAGAAAAAAAAATTAATACCACGAAAACCCCAAACTGATACACCCGTGACAAATTTACCCCAATTTATTTTTTTACTATAAAAAACTCCAAACTTGTACACTTGTGACAAATTTATCTCAAACTGGTACTTCTGTGATAAATTTACCCTATGTTAGTTTTCGTTGAATTTAACCTTCAAATTGCTGAGTTAGATGACATAGCAGCTCATGGGTATACTAGTTTAGGGTTTTTACCATCTGTTTGTCACAAGTATATTAATTTGGGACTTTTCGTAATATTAACCGAATTTAATGAAGGTTAAATTTGTCACAGATATACAAGTTTAGGATTTTTCGTGGTCAAAAAAATTAATTTATAGTAAATTTGTCACAGATGTATCAGTTTAAGATTTTTGATGATAAAAAAAATAGTTTGGGGTAAATTTGTCACAAATGTACCAATTTGAAATTTTTCGTGGTAAAAAAATTAGGTAAATTTATCACAAGTGTATCAGTTTGAGGTTTTTCGTGGTATTAAAAAAACGATTACTTAAGTGCCTCAAACAATAAATTCCCGCACTATTCGAATTAAATTATTTTCCTTCGACATGGCTTATATATATATAAAGAAATTGAAGTCCAACATGGAATTCTTCTTGTCCACCCTGGCAAACTAAAAAAGTCGACGTAGTCCTTTTAGAAAAACTCTCTCTCTCTCTCTCTCTCTCTCTCTCTCTCTCTCTCTTTGTGGAGCTGAAGGAACAAACCTCTGTTTTCACATGGAGAAATAGGGCTTTGTCTCGACCTGGAGATCGCCTTCGTGACATTTCGATTCTCGTTCACCGCAGCTCGGAGCAATAATATCTAAAGCATGGGCGAAGAAGGGCCCAATTCTTCGAGCTTGGAGGAGGAAGAGGCGGCCTTGCAACCAACCTGTGTGGCTGTTAACTCGTTGCTAGTAGAATCACCTAGATGGGTTGAATTGATAAATTCAAAAAACTAGATAAATTAATGCGGAATTTAAAATACCAAGTTCGAACTAGTATATAAATAATAATATATGTTATATGAAAAAGTTTAGAGATAGAGCAACATACACACTATATTTATAGTAGTTCGGCTTTAGACCAACCCTATATCCATTCTCCAAGCTGATAGCATACTGGCTAAATTTCACTATTCGATCATTCAGAGGTTGCAATGAGTGATGATACTCTTGTTGAGAAATCACACCATCTCACACGATGACTCTAACAAGAGCCTCTCAAGGATTAACGTTGGAAGCTCAATAAAGACAAATGTAGAGACGAAACTCTCTTCAGAATTTGAAATTTGATTTTTTTTTGTTGGAATTTGAGGGTTTAATATTAATAAAATGTAGTTGAATTCTTGGGCCTCTCTTTTTTTTAGCATTTTGATATCTTTTTATACTCCTCCACTTCCAATTTACCCGTTGGACAGTTTTATACTCTTATTGAGAAATCACACCAATAAATCAAGATGTCTTGGTGTAATATTTCAAAAGCAAGACCATCTAAGTTGATTCTTTCCATTGTGTAGAATTCAAACCAGATCACTAGCTGTTGTAAATATGATTTGCATCTGAGTCTGAACATAAGTTAGACTTAGGATCTAAGTTTGAGTCTAATAGCTTCCTAAGTCTAATGTCTTGAGAATGTGCATATCTTAGCTTTTGAGCAAATCCAGGAAGACTCATAAAATCATCCCCGTTGAGTATATTGCTATGTCCATAGTTGTGTAATATAACTCATAAAGTCTGAAGTCATAGACAGCTTTGATACATTCCTTTCTTCTGAAGTCATCCCCTATATACATTACTTAGATAGATTTATTGACTTCAGATGATAAGGATTGTTTTGTCACTTACCAAAATTTATTAGGAGGTTTTCTTCAACACTTTAGCTCCTTGATTCCTTACCAAAGAGAAATCTTGATAGTGATTGAAGGTTGCGATGATAGGAGGAAGTGCTAGAAGCTTTTTCCGGTTAAGATCGACTTCAATGATGATGCTTGAACAGAGATTGAAGCTTTTCAAGTTTCACGGCCGAAAAACAGAGACAAACAGAGCATTCGTTGTGCTTTCTCATGCGGCGGCAGTGATAGTGAATAAGACGAGCAGTGAAGAGTAGTGACAAGCCGCGACGGACAATAACGTAGAAGATTAAAGTCTTAAGTCCAAAATAATTTGGCTGCAAGAATTTGAGCCAAAGCTTCATTGAAACGAATTTGAGCAGCTAGTCATGATACTGCTCTCCATTGCAAGCTTCAACTGTTAGTTTTGGGGCTATCTACAGCACGAATTAAGGCAAAGAGAATTTGCCCCAAAAACTAGTTATTGGATTTGGAAAAATGCTTGATTGTTAGATGTAGGGTTTATATTTGGGTCAAAACATGTGGACGACATCGAAATGGGGTATATATACTAACTACACACCAGCAAGTCACATCCATCGGAGAAATAAATAAAATATTATCACGTCAGATTTTTCGCAACCTAAATTAGTGTTGACATTTAAATGATCATTCTTTTTATAAAGTGATGTTAATGTGATCCAACGAAAACTTTTGACACCAAAATAAATATCGTACGAAACTTTTGCCACTTTGGATGTACTTATGCGTTTTTTTTAGCTTTACCCAAATTGGTTTTCAAGCCCAATGTTCCCGATTGCCCCTGTGGTCGATCAGATACAAAGACTATTTTTCAGGACTTTGTGTGATGCGTCAAGGTTGACTTAATACCTCATCGCTATATAACCACAAAATAAATAAATAAAAACACCGTAATTAGAGATCAAGGCTGGGCATATTCGACTGCAATTAGATATTGATATGGAACAGTTGGCGCTTAATTATCTCGAAAATCATGATCGTCGGAAATTGGAGAAATTTCACTGATTTGGGGTTAACGAGCTTGGATCACGCTCAAATTCGGTCGGTTGTAGCAAAACGGCCTTCTGAGTCAAACTCATTGCCTTTGGCTGTGAACTACGATGGATTTCGGCATTTCAATGTCGTTTAGATATGTTTTCAGGCAGTTTTCCGATTTAGGCAATTTGAATATTTAAATTATTTGTAATATTTGATTGGAATTTTCTTATATTAGATTAGATATGATTTTGATAATGTTAACTTTAGTAATTTTATTTCCTAAATGAGTCTTATCACTATATATTGGACGTCCGTTTTTGTATTATTCACGTTATCATTCAATCAAATTTTCGAGTTCCTTTAGAATTGTTCAAGTTATTGCTTCTCTCTGCGTCAGGTATGGTATGGACTATGGAGGTATTCCAAGATGTTCCCTACCTTAATCTTAATTTTGGACGATATTTTAATGCACAATATCGTATCATCATTAGTCATACTACCATACACAGTCTAATCTCACAATATTCATCTATTGTACTTCTCCTGGATGATGTTTCGTTTATGCCCTGAGGTCGCTAGTAACATTTAAAATGGATAACTTTCATCTGCTACAGGCATGAATAAAAAAAAAATTATATACATGGCAATGTCCCAACCCTACTTATGAACTGATTATTTTGACCGCTAGTGTATCAAAATAAAAATTCATTAAGCAAATTGGATATTTACGTCATTATCTCGACATAAAATAAAAGACTTTCCAAAAAAAAAAATCTTAAATTTATAATACAACAGCCAATTTAGTCATAAACATTTCAATTTGACCATTTGGGGGGGGGGACAGAAGCAAACCTCTTTCATTAAGAACTCGAACCTGAGACACCAGAGTTTACACACTCACGGCACAATAAAACCCAAAGCAAATGAGGAGGTTTGGAGAAGAGTTAGGACTGAGAGAGTTTGTGCGTGTGGCCCTAGCTACGCAATCAGCGGCCTGGTTAACATTTCTGGAACAACGGGCTACGGAGTCCCCCGAGAGATGGGCCAACAGACATTGACAATCAGCCACCGCTGAATTAGCTGTCCATGGGCTTTCTTCTTGGCCCAAAACCCACCACAAGCTTGATAGTTTTTCGGACACTACTTCCACGCTTAGACCAGTTCTATCTCTTTACTTATCACCTGCCTGCACTGGTTGGGATCTCCTTTTTTGCACCAACGACAAACCCTCTCGCAGCGCTAGGGTTTCTGCAATAGTAGCTGAAGGAGCTTGAATTTTCTTGGCAAATCCAGAGAGAAGAACCCCATCATGGTCTCGAACCTCGATAAACAACCCCGACTCACTACACCACGATGCATCTACATTCAGTTTGAAGCAACCCTTCGCCGGTGGAGACCATTGATCCGGCAAGATTCGCGCCCCGTTCTTCTTTTTTGTTTGCTGGTATTCCACCTTTCGTACAGCCTAATTGTGCTAACTGCTTGTTCAACAATACCCGAGGGATCTGGTTTGCGGTTTCGGAAAACAAAGGCGTTTCTAGCCTTCCAAATCAACCAGAGTATCTCTGCCAAAATCGACTCGAGGGGTACACCAGGCAAGGAGAGTAATAAAAAAAAATATTGCAAATGCTGGCCTTTGAAGCCCCATGCTGGAGTTTTTAATATATATATTTTATTTTCTTCCTTTATTTTTGTTTCTTTCCCATTTTCACTTTATCTTCGCGAAAGGCCAGCATGGATCGCCAAAGCCTCGTCCAGTGGCCAGTGAGAGAGGGCCCTCCCGGAAGATTAGCATTGGAAAAAAAAAGAGACAAAAGAAAATTAAAACATATTATAATTATGATTTGCAAAAAATTCAAAAAACTTTAAAATCGTCCACATCAACGCCGGTCGTGCCATATAGGATGACGAGTGGCCATGTCAGCAATTTCCTACCAATTTTGGTTTATAGGACTACATTGAAAAATTCTCAAAAGATTTAGGACTAAATTGACCATATTGAAAAGTTTAGAACTGAGTTTACAATAAATTTAAGACTTTTTGGATAATTATCCCACATATGAAACAAAGTACTATATTTTATAAGTTTAAACTCGTAGACTAAAGTGATCGTTTTTCTCCGATTTGGCACTAAAGTGATCGTTTTTTGGATCATTTAAGTGCCAATTTTTTATTAAATGATCATTTAAGTGTCAATTCCGATGAGGTTGTTGGAATTTTTCGCCGTTGTCACTTAAGTGATCGTCTTTTCTCCGATTTGACACTTAAGTGATCCAAAAAAAAAAATATTGGCACTAAAGTGAGCGCTGTACACAAATATTGACACTTTTGCTGTACTTTTGCTTAGATAGATTAAATTTTTTGTTATATTGAAATCCTCTATATAAAAAGCCACCCTCACGCGTAGGCTGAACTTTTCTCCTCTTTGGTGTACGACAAAAATTTGGAAATGTAAACAAGGAGACAATGTCGAACGTTTTTTTATGACCTCATACTCTAATGTATGTAAAATTTCGTAGAGCAATTGCCAACTATTTTACAAGTTTAAGCTTATAACAAATGAATAATTTAAAATTTTATTACTCTAACAATTTCCACGAAAGATTATCATACAATATTTTTGTACTTCAAAAGCAAAAAAGGATGAATAAAAAATATTCTCATAACCAATGAAATACCTAGACATATATGCTGTTAATATTTAAAAGCATTTTCTAATAACCAATTCTTCTGAGCGATACAAATGATTATTTTTAAGAAAATATTTTTCGGATCAAATATATTATGCAAAGCAGTCTGATCTTCAAATTATTATTTATAAAGAGGACTTTAAGGAGAAAAAAACTAATGATATAAAGGGAATACCATCAAGGGATTTACCCTAATATCACGATTGATTTTTTACTCGTAATTGATGGAAAGGGGTCTAAAAATTACTTGTCACATGCAATGCCTTGCAATGAACAAAATCGTCAAGATCTTCTAAGGCCCATTATTACCACAACACATGGATAACTAGTTAAAGATATTTTTCTTTTAGTTGATGATTAAACTACCGTACAAGAATGATCGGCGAAAAACCAACAGAAAATATTGTCGTACAACAAAAAGCAATGTGTACAAAAAGAATGAAAGAACTTGCAAAAGAATGACAAGGCAGAAATACATAATTTCACATAATCCGTGGAAAGCTCGTGGAAGCATCTAATGGAGGATCGCCGTCCTCATTCTCATTTGCACGACAAGGATTGGACTGCTTTTGTGGCTGTGTTGATGGCCATGGTGCAATTCATCTGGGAGGTCTTCCTCTTCTTGAACATAAACATCACTGTCACCTTCCCTTTGAGCTCGCCTTGACTGTTCAAGGTTATGACCCCGGAGCTCAAATCGCTCCCGAGATTCGAATCACTTGGCAAATTAGCGGAGCTAAGAGTCACGTTCACATTGATCTTTTTGGTGCTCTTGAAGTTGGCCTTGCTCTTCGGAATGATCGCTTGACCCACTTGGACACCCCCATAGGTGAAGTTCACAGTGGAAGCATCGTACTTGAAGGGACCCCAGTTGGTGTTCTTGATTCTGATTGGAGCGACAAAGCTCATATCGAATGAGGGCGAGGACTGATTCCCGACGGTCAGGCTCTGGACGTCGAACTCGGCGACCCTAAACTTGGGGGACTTGAACTTCATGATGACCAGGACAAAGAAGAGAGCTTGGACGACCTGGAAGATAACGAAGGCGACGATTCCAACCGTCCACTTCATCCTCTTCTTACGGTTCGCCTCCTCGTCCTCCATGGTATGAAGCGATTCTTGATCGCTCCGGCGATAGCCATTGGATTCAGGTGGCTGGTATTGGTTCTGATTCTTCTCTGCCATTTTAGTAAATGTTCTGCAAAACTGGGGATGAAGGTTAAGCTTTGTTTCGGTGAAGGAATTGGATATCTGAGAATGGAGTGCGGATGGAGAAGAGAGGTGTCTGGCTCAGGTTTATGTAGTGATCCGGTGGACAAAGAGAGCCACTTTCCCGGAAATTAATGTCAAAACGCGTCATCGAAGGTTTCACTTCTAGAGGAACGCGACTTTAGCGGGAATGCGTCGGCAACAAGAGTGGAAAAGTCTCTGTCGTAGGTCTCTAGAGCTTTGATTGTTTTGACTTTTGAAGGGATCAGAATATTACAGTCATCTCATCGCAAGGCTTGTTTATTCAAGGGAAAATGCCAAAAAAGGGCCCAAACTTCACTCACTTTCTCAATTAAGGGCCCAAACTTCAATTTGTTTCAAAAAGGGGCCCGAACTGCCTTTTAGTTCAAACAAGGGTCTGGATGGGGATACTTTTGTCTTTTTATATTTTGTGATCTTTTTCCTTCTCTTTTTGCCTTTTTTTCTTTCCTCTTTCGCCACAGCCGATGGCAACCGATCACTCCCCTGACCCGTCCATGGAATCGACGGCCAAGGCTCCACCTGCGAGCACCCCCGCGCGGCCGCGCCGCTCTCCGGCTGAACATCGCAATCGAAGGAGGCCTTGCACGCGCACACACGACGAAGCCCAGAATAGTCGGACATCGCGGCCAAGCACTAGATCGAACGGCAGGGGACCCAACGGATGGAGGAGGAGAAGGCGGAGTAGTCAAGCCGGAGAGATGGTCCACTGAGATCCACGGCGAGCTCGACGGGGTCAAGAGAAGGGCCGTGGTAGATGGTGGCCACGTATTGGAGCACGGAAGCATCTTTAGCCAAAGGAAGGATGAGCGTGCGGGAGTGGGAGGAGTGGATCAGGCTCATGAAGGAGTAGACGAGCAGAAGGCACCCTGACAGAGAGGCCATGAAAGCGCAGAGAAGATAGAGAGAAAGTAAATGGGCCTACTATCAGTGGTTCAAGAAGAAGAAGAAGAGAGTGATGGTGCTTGGAGATCCTCGACCTCGTGATGGGAGGAAAAAGAAGAGGGCAGCAAGTGACGCAAAGAGATGGAGTCAGGGATCCAATGAATGGTCTTCGATGATCGAATCGATCGGCCTCTTCGAATCGCAACGGCATCCATCAGAATGGTCGCCTCTCTGCTCTTCCCCGACCTCGCCTTCCTCTCCACTCAAGAAACCGCCCCCCAATCGCCGTCTCTCCATCTCGACTTGCTCATTCTTCGGAACCGCTTTCTTCGAGAGGAGCAGCAGTCCCTCTGTCGCCAGAATCAGAGTCCGCACCAGAGTCGCGAAGGGGGAGGAGGACGTGCAAGGGAAAGTGGAAAGGAAAAAAATGAAAAAAGAGAAGGAAAATCACAAATGGTAAAAAGACGAAAGTGTCCTCTCGTTTAGGCCCTTGTTTGAACCAAAAAAGGCAGTTCGGGCCCTTTTTTGAAACAAATTGAAGTTTGGACCCTTAATTGAGAAAGTGAGTGAAGTTTGGGCCCTTTTTTGGCATTTTCCCTTTATTCAATGATCCACATATCGATGTTAGCAGGATAATTATCCAAAAGAATTTAAATCCATTGCACTTTGATCAACTCAGTCTCAAATTTTTTAATTTTATCAATTGAGCCCTAATTATTTTTAGGTTATACCAATTGATTTCATCCTACCAACTTTAACCAAAAATCATTGATATCAACGCTGATTGTCCTACATGACATGTCAACACTCACATGCACAAAATATTTTAATATTTTTTTTCTTTTCTAAAAGTGGCCAGCGAGGATCACCGGACCCTCTCCAACAATTGGGCAAGGGCATCGAAGCCCTTGCGGCCTCTGGTGAGGGCCAAGGCCCCCTCGCTAGCTGCAAGCAAGCGTGTAGGAGAGGCGAGCCTCATCGGCCACTTTTAGGGAAACAAAAACAAAGAAAAATACAAAAGATAAAAATGGAAATTCAAAAAATATTTAAAAATAAAAAAAATTATCCACGTCAGCATCGGTAATACCACTTATGATGGCTGACATTTACGTCAGCGATTTTCGATCAAAATTGGCCGGATGAAGTCAATTAGTAAATTGTGAAAATGTTTAGATCTAAATTAGTAAAATTAAAAAAGGTTTAAGATTTTTTGGACAATTTTCTCATGCCTTGTGTGAAGAAACTATATCTTTGGGAAAAAATATTGTGAGGTGATTGTGTTTGCATTTATTGAAGTTTTCCGCTGTTGACACCAAAAGAAGTTGAAATTTCCAATCAACAGCCCGACTAAGAAAGGCTAAGTAAGAAGATACACGGACAAGAAAATCAGCAAAGTGTTTGGAGCCTTGTGTTGCAGAAAACGCTAAGAGACGCACAAATTCAAGCGCGTAATAGTAAGGATGAAAGCAAAATAAAATACGAGACACGATATACGTGGAAAACCTAAAACGGGAAAAACCACGGGGAGAGAGAGAGGTGTTTCACTATCTTCAATAACGAGTACAAGCGTATAATCAAAGATCCAAAGATCAGACAAGAAAAAAGTGAAAACAAGGGTTTCGGAAGAAGAAGTTAAAGTAAGATGCAAGATATCCTTTTTATAGCCCCCATCTAGGAAACCCTAAAACAAAGTGAATGGTCCAAAATAACCTTATCACTAATTTGAAAGTCAGAATATAACAAATCTCCACCTTGACTTCAAATCTCCAGAAGAGCATTTTACCAAACGACACAAGACCTTTCTCTCTCTCTCACCTTCAAGAGTGACCACACAAGGTCACTCGACAAACGGCGAAATTAAAGACGCACACCCCTAAGCCTACGTGAGCGTACTCGATGGAGGAAACAATGGATGAACCGCCATCAACACCACCTAAGCAACTTAAACGGTGAGAACACCAACCAAATCCAAACAATACTTGAACTTGGTCAAAGGAATTGGTTTAGTCAATATATCTGCTGGATTATTCGCTGTAGGTACGTTCTTCACTGTTACTGTACCTTTAGCAACCTCATCACGCACAAAGTGGTAACAAATATCGATGTGTTTCGTTCTCTCGTGATACATCGCGTTTTTGGTCAACTAAATCGCACTTTGGTTATCGCAAAAGAGAACGGAGGTTCCCTCCTGCTTCACCCCAAGTTCTGTAACCAAATGCTTCAACCAAAGAGCTTCTTTTGCTGCTTCCGTTGCTGCCATGTATTCTGCTTCGGTAGTAGATAAATCAACTGTGTCTTGCAAAGTTGCTCTCCAACTAACTGCGAAACCACCAAGTGTAAAAATATAACCTGTCAAAGATCTCCTTTTATCGAGATCACCTGCATAGTCGGAATCAACGAAGCCAATAAATGAATTCCATATTGTTGACACCTGATTTTCGACCAAGTCTTTTTCAGCTTTATTTTGAAAAATCACAAAAAATTCATAAAAAGTCAAAAAATTACAAAATTAACTTTGGTGGCCTTGGCCAAGCCCAAGGAACCATCCTTGACCAAAAAATAATTTTCCATATTTTTCACATTTTTTAGTATTTTTAGAAAATAGGAAAATACTCAAAAAATCAAGAAAAATAGCATTTGAGGCCATAAAAATATAAAAAAATATCCAATATTTTTATTTTTAATCTCTTGCATTCTTGACCTCACAAAGAATCCAAAATCAGATTCAATTATGGGTGTTCCTTTGTAACCTATACTATTGAATTTGAGAAAAAAATATCAATCGAGTCTTTTAATTTACAATTTTGGCATTTTCTAGGATCTTGACATCCATTCTAACTGTCTCTTATTGTAATTTAGCCCAATTGTTTGTACAAATTGCTCAATTGCACGAATTTGGCAAAATTGCATACTAAAATTGCATTTTTAGTCCTTGAAATTGAGCATAATTGAAATTACTTTCAATTCAAGGGCTGTCATTGCAAATTAAACATGCTGCCCAATGGGTTTCACCATTTTGAATCGATTGGCACAGGTAATTTGACCCAATTTGATCATTTGAACCTTCAACTGCTTAATTCCCCAATTTGCAATTAAAAGGAAATTTAGGGTTTTTGTTGAAATTGATATGAACTTTTGGGTAAAATCACATTTTTTGATAGTATTCATGCCCTAGATTCGATTATGAGGTTCAATTGCAAAAATTTCCAGTTAATTTGGATTTAATTTGGAAAATTGCAAGTCGGGACCGGTTCGGACCGGTCTGACCGCCGGTTGGACCGGTCGAACCGGTCCAGAACAGTGTCTTCTTCTTCCCCAAAACGCTCGTGCGAATGAACAGTGACAGACCGAGTTTTGAAGACCAAATTGAAGGTCAATTCGCGACTAATTGAAAGGGGAATGGTGGGCATTTTGTTCCTCTAATCTTCCTCCGTCGATCGACACCAACAGCACCATCCAACGTCGCCGGAACGGAGAGTAATCGGCCAGTCAAAGCCCCGGTACCTGCAAAAGTCAACAACGACAAAGCTCAGATGAAATTAGTCCAAATTCGTGACAAATGCGATCACCAGAGGTCCCGAACAGAATGACCATTTGATACCCGTCGATTGCCGGTCGACGGTGACCATTTCCCACGTGTTCTCACGTGCGAAGGTCAACTGCCCAACCTCCCATTTCGGCGCCAAAATTCCCAAGAGCTATATAAGCTCATGATCGTTTTCTGTTGAAAAAGACGGTTGATTCAGTTGAGGAGAGAGGAACTGAATTGCGAGAGAGAGAGAGAGAGAGAGAACGCAAGGCAGAGCTCATTCTCCGACCCCCGTCGTCGAGAACTTGAGCTCAAATTGCAGAGCGCCGGTTGGGCCTCCCCAGGCTAAACCAAAGCTCCACGAGGTCGTTAGGAGGTCGTCCAAAGTCCCCGGAGTCGATCACCGTCGGCCGCGTGCACGGAACCCACGAAAACAGGTGAGGCGGAGCTTCAACCCTTATACTAAGCTTCAATGGTGGATTTGATTTCCGACTATGATTCTTGCATTTAGTGTGTGCGTCTTGTTCCCTGAACATCACTGACCATCATCGCATCTTCTTTTTGCATCGATTTTGTCTGAATATCTCGAATCGAGTCTTTGAACTTAGCCTCAATAGCCGACCACTGTTCATACTTGCCTAGCCCAATCTAGGTCGTGCGAGCTCGATCGGAGCTCGAGGTAAGTCTTCTGCACTTCCTGCCATGTCAATCTGCGAGTGAATTGATCTAATCTCGCGTGGTCTGTGTGATTGAACTTCCATGGCCGTACTCGGCGACTCGCATGATGTTCTTGATTCTGTGGATTATATGCTCCGATCCTTAGATATGTTAGGATAGAGTCGATTGCGAGTCAATTGACGTTGGTTTCGCGCGATTTCATCAAGGTTTCATCGTTAGATTGGCGCCGGAGCTCCTCAACCGCCCATTCCGCTGGGGGTCGAGAGGTTGAAGACGATGCTGACCTGGCAAGTCAACGAGTCAAAACGATTAGGTGGCAATAGGTCATTGGTCCACGTGTCGGTCCAGTCAGCTCGGCCGTTGGGGGTTGTTATTCGAATAGGTAGATCCAACGGCTGAGATTAATCGAGTGTAATAAATGGTGGCCGTCGGATTAGAAATCAGGATAATTCGAAATTGATTTTAATCAGAAAATAAAAATTGGTTGAAACGGCGCCGTATGGGTTAGTTAGTAGACGACGTTGTTTAGGTTAGTATGGACGGATGGTCTAGATCGAGTCTTGTGTTTTAATCTCGGCCGTAGGTTTAAGTAGTCGGATCAGACGGTCCTGATCAAGTCTTCATTCAATCAGAACCGTAGGATTTGGTAAGTCGATCCAAAGACCATGGATTAGCCACGTGGTCCATCAGGGACCGTCGGATTAGATTCGATTAAATCCAAAAATAAAAAAGGGAAAAAACGATGTCGTTTTGGGGCGTCGGTTCAGCAGGTTCGGGTCTAGGTCGGGTTCCGACCCGAGTGGGTGGGGTCGACCCGGTCCGAATAATAATTTTTTAATAAAAAAATTGGAAAATGATTTTAAAAAATAAAAAAAAATCAGAAAAATCTTCGAAAATCCAAAAAATGCTAGAAAATTCCAGAAAATTCCAAAAAAATATGAAAAAATTGTGGAAAAATCCTAGACACTCCAGAAATCCCAAAAAATCGAGGATTAACCATAGACAACCGGTCAACCCTATTTTTGGGGGTTTCTTATCCGTTCTTCCGAGACTTGACGATATTACCCTTTAGGGGTAAGTCGCCTTTGCTGTATATGCGAGATAAGGCCGATAATGCCAATGTGAGAATCAGGGTCGAGTAGGCGACCAATTCTTAGGTTTGGGTTTTCGAGTCCCGCCTCTTTTCTCAAAATGACGATTTTGCCCCTCATTGGGAAAATCGTCTTTCTTGTTCCAATTGAGTTCTGCAAATTGCTTAAAGTTAGGGTTTGTGTCAGGTGGACGACCAACCCTAATATTTGAGATTTTCAGTTCACATCTTTGTCCAAAATGACGACTTTACCCCTCCGAGGGTAAAATCACTTTTAAATTCTAGAAAATCCTGAAAATTCCTGAAAAATAGGAAATGGATTGGATTGATAGCCAATCCTATTTCCCCCATCTTTTGACTTCCCAATTCATCTAAAATGACAAATTTACCCTTTCAAGGTAAATTTTCCCGAATTATTCAAAATTACGATTCTGCCCCTCATGGGCGAATCATGTCCAAATCACTCTTAATCCTTGATTGATATTTCTCTAGGCTAATAAGGCCTCATTAGGGATGCCATGCTGTTTTCATGTGTTTTATCCGCATGTATTGGATCTTTGATTTGCGCATTTATTTCTAATGATTGTGAGTGATAGGGTAGCTATTCCCATCTGCATGAACTCCTAGATTTAGGATCTGTACCCTACTCGTCTGTATGAAATCCAAGGATCAGATAAACCATTTAGCTTAGGTACCGAAAGGGAGTCAACTCTGACAGTTGGCGTAACTAAGTCTCCGAACCCACTTCTCTGGTTTCCGCAGAATCGAATAGACCACTCCCAACTATTCGATAGGGTTTCCGATCGTACCCTCCACGAAACGATTGGTGGCGACTCATTGGCATGTACACTTATCACATGTCACTAGACCACACTGAAGGTCGATCACGTATATCCAGCAGTTGCGATTTGGGTAATGGACCTTGGGAGAGGCCCGCGTCCGATCATGCAACATCGGACGGCCCATTAACCCCCGCTAGCTCCCAGATGGCGCTCGAGAGGGTCGCGACACATATATCACAACTTCTATCAAAGACCAAACCAACATCTGAGGTACCCTGGATATACCGAAGAATCTACTTCACAACTTGTCAGTGAGCTTTACCCGGATTTGCCATATACCTGCTCACAACACTAACTGCTTGAGAAATGTCTAGATGAGTGCACACCATCGCATACATAAGATTACCCATAGCACTAGAATATGGAACTCGAGATATTTCATCTTCCTCTTCTTTGGTTTTAGGTGATAAAGAAGTAGAAAGTCTAAAGTGAGACGCTAAAGGATTACTTACCGGTTTAGCATTCTTCATACCGAAACATTCAAGCACTTTCTCAATATACCCATTTTACGAAAGGTATAACTTCCCAAACTGTCTGTCTCTACGAATATCCATACCTAGAATTTTCTTGGTAGCTCCAAGATCCTTCATCTTAAATTCTCTGCTAAGTTGCTTCTTTAACAATTGTATCTCTGACATGTCCTTTGCTGCAATAAGCATGTCATCCACATACAATAGCAGATAAACAAAAGAACCATCACGCAAATTTTTCTAGTATACACAACTGTCATGCGCACTTCGCGAGTAGCCATGACTTAACATAAAGCTATCAAACCTATTGTACCATTTTCGTGGAGATTGCTTGAGACCATACAAAGAGCGTTTCAACCTACAAACATGATCTTCTTTACCCTCAATAATGAATCCCTCGGGTTGAGACACATAGATTGTCTCCTCAAGCTCACCATGCAGAAAAACGGTCTTCGCATCAAGTTGCTCAAGTTCTAGATCATCAAGGGCTACTAAAGCGAGCAACACACGAATGGAACTATGTTTCACAACTAGAGAGAACACTTCAGTGAAGTCGATCCCTTCCTTCTGACTAAAGCCATTCGCTACCAAATGTGCCTTGAATCTTTCATCTTCAACCTTTGAAATTCCCTCTTTTCTTTTGAAAATCCACTTGCATCCAACTGCTCTTTTGCCCTTAGGCAATTTCACAAGATCCCAAGTTTGGTTCTTATGAAGAGACTCTATCTCTTCATTCATCGCAACAAGCCACTTCTCAGATTTAGAACAAATAGTAGCTTCACGAAACGTAGAAGGCTTTTTAATATATATATTTTTTTTATTTTCTTCCTTTATTTTTGTTTCTTTTCCATTTTCACTTTATCTTTGCGAAAGGCCAGCATGGATCACCAAAGCCTCGTCCAGTGGCCAGTGAGAGAGGGCCCTCCCGGAAGATTAGCATTGGAAAAAAAAAGTGACAAAAGAAAATTAAAACATATTATAATTATGATTTGCAAAAAAATTCAAAAAACTTAAAAATCATCCACATCAACGCCGGTCGTGCCATATAGGATGACGGGTGGCCATGTCAGCAATTTCCTACCAATTTTGGTTTAAAGGACTACATTGGAAAATTCTCAAAAGATTTAGGACTAAATTGGCTATATTGAAAAGTTTAGAATCGAATTTACAATAAATTTAAGACTTTTTGGATAATTATCCCAGTCATGAAACAAAGTACTATATTTTATAAGTTTAAAATCGTAGACTAAAGTACTCTCTCGTCATGAGAGCTCCTCTCTCTCGCCATGAGAGTATCACCAAGCCCTACCCCAATCCTCCACCATCTAAACCCTAAATCTTCGTATCTCCTTCACCTGTTATTTCTCTTTGTCTGAATATACATAACCATGACAATGATAAATTTCTCCCAAAATACCGTAACCTCCACAAAACCCTAAGTCTAATTTTCCCAATCTGACAAAACCCTTCTCCCTCTCTGTGATATGTGCAGTCGTCTTCTCAAAAGGTTTGATGTTCCTTGTTCTGTGTGGATGCCAAGGGATTACCAGTAGTCGCCCTTTTCTCGTTGCCTGCACAACCATTTTCAGATGGAACAAGAACAAAGGATCAATGCCCTATGTAGCCGTCTGGGTCACCTTTGGGCAAATACGAAAAGAGCAGTCGTTGATGAACTGGTTACCGAGATAAGTATAAAAGAAGGTGAACGTACGGCTTTTGGGAGGCTTTTTGGCAACCCAGAAATAAACTTCCAAGCCTTCCAGTCGACCATGACGAAAGCCTGGAAATCTGAGAAAGTAGTTGTTTCTCATCTCGAGCTGGGCCTCTTTTCTTTCATTTTTTAGAGTGTCGAGGAGAAATGTAGAATCATGGAATCTGGTCCTTGGTCCTTTTCCCGACACCTATTGGTTCTTAAATCATGGGAACCCAGTTTTGTGCCTCAGTGTTACCCTTTTGAATCATGTGCATTCTGGCTCCATCTTGTGGGATTACCTGTAGAGGCAAGAAAAGTTGAGGTAATTAGTAGTATAGCGGAGCAGGTCGGGAAAGTTCTGGAGGTCAAGATCGAAGTAAGAGGTTATGCAGCAATAGCAGTCTGTAGGGCAAAAGTTGTTCTAAACCTGCTAAATCCATTAGAACCTGGGATGATTTACAGTTATAAAGGGAAACAGCTATGGATTGATTTTCAGTATGAAAGACTACCTATTTTCTGCTTCTCATGTGGAAAAATTGGACATTATGCCCAGAATTGTGCTGACATTCCCTATGAGGAAGAACGCTTTCCGAATAATGAGAATATTTTTTATGGGACGTGGTTGAAAACAGAGATGAATTCTCACAGCCCCTACTGGAGGTCCTTTTATGAGATAAAAACTTTCGAAGATGAGGAGGAGGAGGCGATTCCAGAGACTCCAGAGTCCCCTAAAATGGCCAACGACACTTGTGGTATAACCGGTAACACTGTAAAGAGGGCTTCATCCAGTGAGGAAAGAGCAAAGAGGAAGGTGTGCGAGTTAGAGTATCATACCTTATTCGAAAACCAGGAAAAAGGTTCTGCTGGAACAGAAGGTGCGAGACACCTCCTTCTAGAACTCCCTTCATTCCATGGCTGCAACAGTCAAAAGAAAGGTCAGAAACAATCAGCTAACAGAGTGGCAAAAAAAGGAAGAATGTTACAGTGTACTGAAGATAAGGAGATGCATAATATGCTCCTGGATGAGTCGTTTCTACTTGACACACCTGTTGAGTCTACTAATGAACTTAACATACGAGCATTGATGGCTTGCCCAAATAAGCCACCGAGTGAAAAATGAGTATTCTTGCTTGGAACTGTCAGGGGTTGGGTACACCTCTGACAGTTCGAGCTCTCAGAGCCATTTCGGCTCAAGAAAGGCCCAAGTTAATTTTCCTTTGTGAGACAAAGAACCAAGAAAGAGCTGTTCTCGGGGTTAGGAAGAGGTTAAAGTATCAGTATCAGCATATTGTAAACCCAAGGGGTTTGGGTGGTGGATTGGCTTTATTCTGGAATGATAATGTGAATGTAGAAATTCTCTCGGCCACAAATGACTTCTTTGATCTGAAATATTCAGATCCGGACCAGAGTTGTCCCTTTAGACTAACCCGCTGCTATGCCCCTGCCACCTACCAGGAAAGGCTTCATTTATGGGAGCAATTGAAACAAATGAACTTGGAGCTGGATTTACCATAGGTTTGGATTGGAGACTTTAATGAAACCTTGTATAGTTGGGAGAAAGAGGGGAGAAGAGAAGTTGAGAATCATAGAATGCAGTCTTTCAGAGCATTACTTGAGGAATGTTCTATGATGGATATCGAGAGTAAGTGGTGCGCTTTTACCTGGTCAAATAAAAGAGAAGAAGGCGCTCTTGTGAAAAAGAGACTGGATAGAGCTATGTGTAACTTTGCTTGGAGGGTGGCCTTCCCGTCAGTCGAGGCGTTTGCTTTACCTACGATAAGGTCTGATCATAGCCCTATCCTGCTAACCTTGACTTGCGCCAAGGTGAAAAGGAAGAAATCTTTCAGATTTGAATCTTTCTGGACTGAGAGTAAGGATTGCAGCCGCATTGTGAAAGAAAGATGGGAAGAATCTGAGAGGGAAGGGGCTGATATGGTGGAAAAACTAAAATCTGTTTCGGATGCTCTAGAGAAATGGAGTAAAAAGAAGTTCCCTAACTGCAGAGTCCAAATTCAGAAACTGCAAATGGAGCTACAAAGAATTACCAATGGCAGAAACTCACCAGAAGAAAGAAGTATCCAGAGGGAGCTAACTGATCAAATTGAAAAATATTGGCGAAGGGAGGAAATGTTCTGGGGTTTGAGGTCAAGAGTGAATTGGCAGAGATGGGGGGGGGGGACAAAAACACGAAGTTTTTTCATGCGACAACCATACAAAGAAGGCAAATAAACAGAATTTCGATGTTTAAGATGGTAGGGGAGGAGATATGGGTCAGAAACCCAACTTGCCTTAAGAAGATGACAGCGAATTTCTTTGCTGACTTGTATACTTCAGCGGGTCCTAGGTGCTTTGAGCCTGTCTTGGCACAATGTCCAGCACTTGTGAGTGAGGATATGAATGCAGCGCTATCAGCTGAAGTTACTTTGGAAGAGATCAGGGACGTGGTTTTCAATATGGGATCAGAAAAAGCCCCAGGTCCGGATGGGCTGAATGGTTTATTTTATCAGCAAAATTGGGAGCACATCAAGGCTGGGATATTTAAGGATGTCAATGATTTTTTTGACACAGGCAGTATGAACCCAGAGTTGAACAAAACTCTACCAACTCTCATTCCAAAAGTGAAGAACCCCGAGAGGTTAGACCAGTTTAGACCAATTAGCCTGTGTAACTTTGGTTACAAAATTATATAAAAAATCCTTGCAAACAGGCTAAAATGTTGGTTGCCCTTGTTAATCGCGAAAGAACAGAGTGCTTTCGTCGGAGGAAGACAAATCCAAGACAACATTTTGGTCGTTCAGGAAATTTTACATCAAGTGAGAATTAAAAAGAGGAATAAGAGGTTTCGAGCTATTCTGAAACTCCATATGAAGAAGGCATATGATTGAGTGGAATGGGACTTTTTAGAAGCTTGCTTGATCAAGATGGGATTCTGCGACTTTTGGGTAAATAGAGTTATGAAATGTGTCAACTCGGCTACTTTGAGTGTGAAATTCAATGGTGAACCTCTGCCTTACTTCAAACCGTCGATAGTATTAAGACAAGGTGATCCTATCTCTCCTTACCTGTTCATTCTTATGGCTAACTCTTTGTCTATGTTGATGAAGAAGGCAGTTAGTGAGGGGACTATTAAGGGTATCAAACTGAACAGTTCTAGCCCCCTCTCTCTCATCTATTATTTGCGGATGACTCAATTTTCTTCTTGGAAGGGAGGATAGTTGAATGTCAGAATCTGGCGATGCTTCTAAACCAGTATTGCTACGCCTCCGGTCAAGAGATTAACCTAAATAAATCTGGCCTGTTCATGGGTCCAAACTGTACAATGCAGCTCCAGGAAAGCCTAGCCAATGTTTTAAGAGTCCCAGTTATGAGGAAAACAGGGAAATATTTGGGTATCCCCTCTGACTGGGGTGACACAAAAAAACAGATGTTCTCATGGATCAATACATGAGTGGAAACGAAATTGGATGGTTGGAAGGAAAACTTGTTCTCAAAGGCTGGAAAAGAGACCCTTATTAAAGCAGTCGTCCAGGCTCTTCCCTAGTATGCTATGTCGATTTTTAAAATACCAAAGTCAATATGCATGTCGATTGAAAGGAAAATAGCTCGCTTTTGGTGGAAGAATAGTGAGAAGAAGACGGGTATTCATTAGCGCAAATGGGAGCTCCTGAAATCAAGGAAGGATAATGGTGGCTTGGGCTTCAGAGATATGGAATGTTTTAATCAAGCCCTGTTGGGAAGACAAGCTTGGAGATTAGCCCAGAACCTAAACAGCCTTTGGTGCAGAGTCATGAAAGGTATGTATTTCCCACACTGCAACTTCCTACAGGCTAAGAAAGGGTTGAGACCTTCCTGGGGTTGGATTAGCATACTCCAAGGTAGAGAGATCATAGCGGATTCTGTGAGATGGTCTATCGGAACAAGGGAGGAGGTAAGTATTCGGGAAGACTGCTGACTTAGACGAGCAATCATTGGGGGCTCGTCAAACATATCGGATCCATTGACAGTTTCAGAATTGATTATAAAGGAGAAAGTTGCTTGGGACGTTCAAAAAGTTAACACCCTATTTGATATCGACATAGCATCGGAGATTCTAGCCATCCCTCTTAGCCCCACTCTTTAGGAAGATAAGTTGAAATGGACTAAAACAGCGAAAGGGGAATTCACAGTGAAGAGTGCCTAAAATTCTCTGAGAGAAAAAGAAAAGAACCAACACTCGAATCAGGCTTCGACTTTAGTCCAACCATCAAGAAGTCTTTGGAATGGAATTTGGAAAGTAAATATCCCTCCTAAAGTGAGGATTTTTCTATGGAATGTTTCACACAATGCTCTGTCTACAAGGGATAACCTATGTCAGCGAAAAATAATCAACGACCTTTTATGCCCTCTATGCAGTAGACAAGCAGAAACAATAGAACACCTCTTCCTCTTCTGTCCATAGACTGAAACTATCTGGAGAAGGCTGAGAATGAGCACCCGAATTCCTCAGACAGCACATAAGGATACCTGGCTGCAGTCTATTATTTATGACCCCAACTGTGCTTCCTCCTTCGATTTGATTGCCGTAACCCTCTGGGAAATCTGGAAAGCAAGGAATAAATTGGTGTTTAGGGGGTCAAAGCCGTGTGCGGAAGCATTAATCGAAGAAGCGGAATTAGCGCTTGCGGTTCATAGGAGGTGGAACGGCAAGAATCAGAGCCTTGAGAGAACAGACGAAAATTCACCTACCATGTGGGTGCCTCCAAAACTCCCAGATCTAAAACTCAACGTCGATGCTTCCACTGGTGGGGCTACAGATCGCGAAGGAGCGATTGCAGGAGTACTCTGCGACTCGATGCGCCTTGGTGGATGGATTTGCTGAGAAGATCCCATCGTACCCCCCTCTGTTAGCTGAGTTCCATGCCCTAATCGCGGGAGAGAAGTGAGAGAGAAACAATTCTCTGTTCAAGTGGAATCTGATTCACTGATTTTAGTTCGTGCGATAAAAGAAGACGTGGAAGCCAGCTGGGAAGCAATCCCCCTAGTTGTGCACGCTCGCCAAAGTCTTTTTAGTTCTACCAACATATCTGTTGTCCATTGCAAAAGAACCGCAAATTACGTGGCATATTGTGTGGCCAAGATGCACCGAGCCCACCAACTTTCAGATCAATGGGCCTCCGCGCCTCCCCAGCCCGTTTGGAATTTACTTTATGCTGATGCCCCTCTGACGAGTGTTGACACCTAAATTTTGATCAACATTTTTATTTTTATTTTTATTTTTATTTTTATTTTTATTTTTATTTTTGAAAATTCATAGAAAATCCATAAAAAGTTGAAAAATTGAAAAATCAATTTTGGTGACCTTAGCCAAGCTAAATGAACCATTTTGACCAAAAAATAATTTTCATAATTTTCATTTTTTTAATATATTTTCGAAAAATACAAAAAAAAAAAGAAAAAAAGAAAAAGAAAATCAAGAAAATCAAGAAAAATAATATTTGAGGTCACAAAAATATATAAAAATATTCGGTATTTTTATTTTATCCATTTTCCGACCTCATAAATAGTAAAATTCAGGTTTGATTTTAGGTGTTCTTTGATCATCATAAAATTGAATTTGGCAAAAATATTAGTAATGATTAAAAGGAAAAGGAGTGAAAACATCATCATTTAAAAGAAAAGGGGACTAATCATTTTGTCTTCGCTTTTGATTATTTTATAATTATTTTTACTTTTTAGTATTTTATTTTATTATTATTTTATTATTATTTTATTATTTTATTTTTAGTATTTAAGGCACCTCCCCCCCATCATCCGTGGCTCCTTCTCCTCCTCTTCCTCTTCCTCTTCCTCTTCTTCTTCTTCTTCTTCTTCTTCTTCTTCTTCTTCTTCCTCTCTCCTCTCCCTTTCCCGAACCATCTCACTGTTCCGGTCATAACTCCGTCGTCCAATATCAGATCGAGGCGAAACCACCTCCAATAGAAAGCTTATCGTCTTATCTTTCCAGGGATATATTATAAGGCTCATTTGGCCCAGCCATTCGTCCGATGGAGCCGTTTGAATGAGCAAAGGTCGCTGCTGACCCTGTAACGACCAGTTTCTGCCGCCGCCGTCGTCCTCCACGATCAGCCCTTCCGGCGACCTTTGCGCCTCCCTCTGACCATCACAGGTTAAGTTAAGATGTCCTTAACAATTTTCCGTTGGTTTCGTGAATTTTCTAGGTCTGGTTAAATTATGGCGATTTTTTGAAAAACAGTCGACGAAAATCGAGCGAATTGAGGTATTGTGGTCATATCTCACTCATTTGGACTCCTTTTAAGGTGAAATTTTCGGTGATGGCTTCCTAAGATGATAGGCTATGTTCTGGAATTTTAAGGTTGCTGAATATTTGCTGTGTATTTACTTTATGTCATAGCATTTCTATATTTCGCATAAAAGACCCAGAATCGGAAGGCCGAGCCTCCTGTTGGTGTCTAAATATTTGCTGCGTATTTACTTTATGTCATAGCATTTCTATATTTCACATAAAAGACCCAGAATCGGAAGGCCGAGCCTCCTGTTGGTGTCTAAATATTTGCTGTGTATTTACTTTATGTCATAACATTTCTATATTTCGCATAAAAGACCCAGAATCGGAAGGCTAAGCCTCCTATTGGTGTCCAATGTGTTTTATTTATTTATTTTCTGTAAATTATATTGTGCTACCCCAGAATCGGAAGGCCGAGCCTCCTGCTGGTGGTTTATACCCCCCACACATTGTTGCACGAGCACCGACGGACTCCGACGTCGTAAAATTCACCGGATCCCATCTCCTTTGCTTATGTTTATGTTGTATAATGACTTAATATCTTCTTTATTTTTTGCATTGTGTTGCGTCCTATAAAAACAAAAACAAAAAATGCTAGATCGGACGTCTGCAGATGAGCCACGTGTCGTGATTAGGTGATTTTCAGAAATAAAAAAATTTCCAAAAAAATGAATTATTAAGGAAAAATTCAAAAAAAAATTGAAAAAAATTGCAGAAAATTCCTAAAAAAAATTCTAAAAATTTTTGAAGGCTGAAAATGACAAAAAAAATTGATTTGTTTCCATTTTTTGGATTTTCTCCCATTTAATCCAAAATGGCGATTTTACCCCTCAAAGGGTAAATCGTCTTTGATATTCCGATGAATTGTGGAAATTGCTTAGAATTTGGTGATGGGCCAGATAGGTGGCTAAACCTTATGTCTAAGATTTCCACATTTCATTCCCATTTTTAGAAAATGACGATTTTACCCCTTCGAATGGTAAATCGGTTTCTAAAATTCCAGAAAATCATGAAAATTGCAAAAAAAATAGGAAATGGGTCAATTGAGTGACCAAACCTATTTTTGACATTGTTTTACTTCGGATTCATTCCGAAATGACGATTTTTCCCTTTTTAGGCAAATCGTCCCTTTTGTCTCAAAATTACGACTTTACCCCTGATGGGTAAAATCATGTCTAAATCATTCCTAAGCTTGATTGATACTTATTTAGGCTAATAGAGCCTTATTAGGAGTGTCATGTTGATTTGATGTGATTATTTTACATATTTGGATTCATTGATTTGCGCATTTTATTATTGATTGTGATTGCTAGGATAGTCATTCCTATTTGCATGAATTCCTAGATTTAGGATTCGTACTCCACTCATCTGCATGAAATCTTAGGTAAAAAAATTCAGTCAACTTAGGTACCGAAAGGGCGTCAACTCTGACAGTTGACGTAACTAAGTCCCCGAACCCATTTCTCTGGTTATCGCAGAATTGAATAGAAACTCCCGACTATTCAATAGGGTGGTCCAATCATACCCTCCAAAAAATGACTGGTGGCGACTCCATGGCATGCACACTTAGCATATGTCACCAGACCACACTGAAGGTCGACTACGCATACCTCCGTTGCGATTTGGGTAACGGGCCTTGGGAGAGGCCCGCGTCCGACCAGACTGGACGGCCCATTAGCCCTCGAGAGCCCACGGCGAAACTCGAGAGGGTCGCGACAGACTGGCGACTCCGCTGGGGACTTAGAGAACTTGAGCCGATTAAAAAGTTGATTGATTTTTCTGACATGTTTTATGCAGATGCTCTTCAAGTTGAGGTACGTACTTTAACCCTTGAGGTGTTAAATATTTTTGCAGATTGGAGAAATAAGGGGTGAAGTGTTCATTAACTCTGTCTTATGCAGGTAGGAGTTTAGGATGTATGATTGTGTGGATGTTTATATTGAAGCGGTGTTTGCTAAATGAAATGCATGTTTATTGCTTTAGCACGACACAATGAACACACACAGCCGCGCCTAAAACCTCGGGCGCCCTCTTTAGGAAAATAATAGAAGGAATTGAAAATGGAATCTCCGTGAGGAAAAACACGGGGTAATCCATTTTTAATTATGCTCATTTCGAACTATGGATTGGGTCCCAATGCAACGATAGTTGTGCAATGGAATCTACCCTTTCTAGAACTCGAAGTGGGAGCCTTGGCCTTAGGTTCCAAACCCTATTTTGATTCTTAGAAGTCAAACCTCACTGGTCTCATGCGCATGTATGTGAATGATTGGTACACCTCGAAACCAAAAGGTCATTCAGCGCCGCTTATGAATCAAAATCCAAAGACTTGTGTGAAGAATCAGTCGCGAGTTTAAACGAACCAGGATGGCATGGAAAAGCGCTGGACCACCCTGGAGAGTCAACTGATGAGGGCAAATGCCTTTTGACCGGGGCAGCCGGGTCAAGTGTAAAGACGTGTCGTTCCTAATTGATTTTCAATCAGATACAGGCATAATATTTCCTATCTTTTCCTCTCAGGTGAAAAACAGGTACAGAAGGAAAATCCATTTGTGGATAGACACGAGGGACATGTTTTACATGGCATACATTTGTCAAAAATGTCCTCATCCGATCACATGCAAGATGATCATGGAACGATGGTGAAACTGTAATCGTTCCAATAAGCCCTTCGAATATTATACCTGACGGGGACCTTTATGTCTTTTGTCTACAGGATAGGATGGTCAAAGACAAACGAAGGAAAATTTATTTTCCCTATAAGACGAAAAGAAATGTGCCTTCAGCAGATGTCACTCATTGTGATTGCAATGACAAATTGAATCAAATTATGAAGAGGGAGCAACCTAATTAGGATTGGCTCTCCCTAAATCGAAAAAGTTGTATCCGTTCCAAATCGGATTGACTGGTTCACGAGTTGATATGGTTCCTCATTCTTGCAGGTGATGACGAGAATGAACGGGCCCATTGAAAAATTTCCAGCATCTTGGATGCCAGAAGTGACCAGAGCGGGGATAGTAAATCCGTAATCGTTTCAATTAAAGCTCCTTACGCGGTGATTGACTCTTTCACTCCTTTCATCGCGCAGGTTGTTGAAGTACTCAATCACGGGTAAACCCATTTTTGCGGATGTCAAATAGCCTGAATGCGTCAATGCAACAAAATGCAAAAGGGAGTTAGCTGGGGCAAGCGTCACCTAGCTACGACAAATCACGCCCAACTGGGGCAAGCGAATCATTTGTGCGCCGGACAAAGAATAATGTTTCTTCTCTGGCAAAATCAATGGACGCAACTGTAGAGTCGTCCGCATCAGAATTAAACCCAAGATACGAATATGGGTGAACGGTAACCTTGTATCGTTCCATTTTGGTCTTCGAAGACCACATGCCTAACATGAGTTTTTACTCATTTAACAGGGAGTCGTTGGCACCGAAAGCCTCAAAAGAAAAGAACTCGCCAACGAGGAGGCGAATAAAGCTATTGACCTTGGGAGTCAGCACTCCAAGAAATGGTCTTTGATTATAAGACCTAGTGGAGGGTAAAAAGTATCGTTCCTACGTCCCATGCTTTGACATGCATTTTGATAAAAATTTTCTTTTTTCCTTGAATAAAAGGAACCTTGAAGAATGGCGCTGGAATGCGCCCAAAAACACAAATGGATCTCCTCTGGGGCAAATCCTTGAGAATGATTCATCGCCAACCAAACGGAGGGATCAAGACCACAAGATAGAGGGCCAAATCCTGCAAGCCGCGAGTTTGTGTTCAAATGGAAACACAAAGCAAGAACAAGGCTGTATCGTTCCAATTTGCCTTGAATTTTGGAACGCAAACTGACAACTAATTCCTGTCTTTGACAGGGGATCGCCATCAAGGTGAAACAGGTTTTCACACCCCATGAATTACCCGTTGGAGTACACGACCGAGGGTAGGATGTATCGTTCTAAATTTTTGAAAAATTCGTGAACGTACAATAACATGTTTTCTCTGCATTTTCAGGGATCTCCAGCTGCGGGGGACAGGTAAGTATCCCTTTCCCCAATCCATTGAAGATGTTAAATAAAAAAGAAAAGCTTTCAGAATCTAATGTCTAGAAAAGACATAGAATTCAAACCTCATTGGCATTCATGTTTTAAGACAGGAGGTTGTCTGAACATGGATAAGAACATGCATGGTGCATCGTAAAATCCCCTTGACGGGTAAAATTTTTGGAGAAAATGAAAGAGATTTTTTCCAATCAAAAGTTCAAAACTTTCAAAAGGACGTTTTCTCAAAAGACGAGAGGCAAAGCCTAATCCAAACACGTCCTATACACACTTGAGAGAGAAATGGAGCGGATCAGATAGTAAAATCTGGACCTACGGAAGTAGGGATTATTCGCAGCAATTACATAGATTGGGATGACGGAGGCATTCATTTCATATCCCCAAACACTACAGGTGACCATTGCCAACCCATTCGAACGGCGGTTTTCATTCTCAACCCTGGCAAGAACCACCCCACGTCGGGGCAAAATGGAGGTGAGTCCAGCAGTATCAGGAGAAAATGGTTAGAAATTTTCTTGCTCGGACTAACATTAATCTTTGTGTGTTGTTTATATGGTAATCCAAGTGCCATAGGATGACGAGAAGCATTCATTTCTCTATCCCACACACCATATCCTTTGCACAGCCAAGTTGAGCCTGCAAATTCATTTCATAAACCCATGTTGGTGATCATGGCATGTTTCAAGATGGAAACTGCATCACTCCAAGAACGGAAGAATCCAAGAGATGGGATTTATAGAAAGATTTCATATCGGCGTTCAAGTGTGCTATGATTCAAGGTGTATATCTAGCACAATTTTCTGAACATCGTAGTTCCAAAGGAAAAGAAAAGGCGGGATTTCGACAAAAGATAAAAAATCCCCGGCATCAAGAAAAAGCAAAGTGCCTGGTAAAAGCAGGGCCGATGCTCGTGTAAGTTGTTTGATTGATCCACAATGAAGCCGGATGGGAAAAGAAGAAATCCCTGAAGGAGCCAAATCCAAAAGGGCTGCTCCCCAAATGGTGCCAAGCGCAGAACAAAGACATAGAGAGAGTCGCTCTCTGAACGCAACAAGAGACGCTCTCTAAAGAGTTTGTGCACACCTCAAAAGCGGTTGCACGCCTCAAAAATTGAAGATGCAGAATGGAAAAGACATGTGATAAATTTGCAATGATCACCAATGTCGAACCCTTCGTAATTTCTGGGCCAAAAACAAGCCTTTTTCGGTCCCCAATCCTACCAATGTCACAACCCTGAAACAGTCTTCTCTGACTAAGACACTTGGGTTAACATATTGCTTAGCTCGAAGAAGTACGAGCAAGACTATTTCTTTCTCATTTTGCAGGGTTCTTGACTTGTAAACCCGGAGCAGATGGTGAAGACTTTCATTCAATGGCCTCGACTCAAAAGTGAGTCCCCCCTTTGAAAACCAATATCCAAGCCCAACATTACGGTCCCGTGGAAGACCTCCCGACCGATCAAAATGTATGCGCTGCGAATGAGCCTAAAACCTAGGCACAGGTCAGTAGGGAATTGAGTACATCCCCTATAAAAATCATTACCTCAAAACAGATGAGATGGCCTCCTTGTCGAGAAATATTCCAATTGATGTTTTGAACAAACTCTTTTTGGAATTTTCAAACTGTTGATCCGAATTTTCCATGCAAGGAATTTTGTGATCACATTTGCATGTTGTAAGAATGCTTTGGATAACCTCCAGCATCAAAATGCACATTTCATGACTAAAACTTAAGTCATAAAATTTTGTCAATTGGACAATTATTGTCTTCCCAAAGATTATTAACATTTTCTTGGTGAAGAAAAATCTTTCAGGTTTGAACTTTCTGCAGGATACCTGGAGAACCCAGCTCTCAGAATGTCGGCTCAGCAAACTCAAGTGAAGCTTTGTCAAAATAAAATCTTTCACTGCTTCAAAACTGAATTCCCGACAAACTTCGGGATCTCTAAAAAAAGGGAAGAAAAACCATTTTAAAAGAAACAGTCTCATCGGACGTGGAGAACCCTCGTCATGAGACCCATTTTAAAAAAGAAACAGTCTCATCGGACGTGGAGAACCCTTGTCATGAGACCCATTTTAAAAAAAAATCAGGCAGTCTCATCGGACGTGGAGAACCCTCGTCATGAGACCCATTTTCAAAAATATCAAACAGTCTCATCGGACGTGGAGAACCCTCGTCATGAGACCCATTTTCAAAAATCAGGCAGTCTCATTGGACGTGGAGAACCCTTGTCATGAGACCCCTTTTCAAAAACCAGGCAGTCTCATTGGACGTGGAGAACCCTCGTCATGAGACCCCTTTTCAAAGCAAAACCAAGGTAGATACCGTCTGAAGGGTCAACACAAGGTAGATACCGCCTGAAGGGTCAACACAAGGTAGAAACCGCCTGAAGGGTCGATTCAAGGTAGATACCGCCTGAAGGGTCAACACAAGGTAGAAACCGCCTGAAGGGTCGATTCAAGGTAGATACCGCCTGAAGGGTCAACTAAAGGTAGAAACCGCCTGAAGGGTCAAACCAATGGTAGAAACCGCCTAAAGGGTCAAATTAATGGTAGAAACCGCCTGAAGGGTCAGTCAAAGGTAGAAACCGCCTGAAGGGTCAACTCATGGTAGAAACCGTCATAATGGTCAACTCAATGGTCCGATCCACCATACGGATTAAAATCCTTGACAAATCCCAAATGGGATGCGTCTTCCTTAGATTCCTATCAGTTAGGAATCCCATTATGGTTTGACCTACCATACGGGTCAGAGCTTAACCTCTCTAGGATACTCTAGTAACGAGTTTCTAGAAATTCTCTTGAATCCATCAAACACCGCGAAAATCGCACAAACATCGAACAGGTAAGTGGCAGGTATGTCTCTCTATTATCTCACTCTCATGTCAAATGAATGTTTCCCCCTTCAAGAAAGAGCATACATGGACAAGCATGAAGATTGGATGTCATGACTCCTTTTCCTTTAGTTTCCCGAGTCGAGTCGATCAGGACTCAGGTGTCACCTTATCTTTGAGAGAAACCTCTAACGAGATTCCTCTCAAAGAGGGGCAGCTGTTGACACCTAAATTTTGATCAACATTTTTATTTTTATTTTTATTTTTATTTTTATTTTTGAAAATTCATAGAAAATCCATAAAAAGTTGAAAAATTGAAAAATCAATTTTGGTGACCTTAGCCAAGCTAAATGAACCATTTTGACCAAAAAATAATTTTCATAATTTTCATTTTTTTAATATATTTTCGAAAAATACAAAAAAAAAAGAAAAAAAGAAAAAGAAAATCAAGAAAATCAAGAAAAATAATATTTGAGGTCACAAAAATATATAAAAATATTCGGTATTTTTATTTTATCCATTTTCCGACCTCATAAATAGTAAAATTCAGGTTTGATTTTAGGTGTTCTTTGATCATCATAAAATTGAATTTGGCAAAAATATTAGTAATGATTAAAAGGAAAAGGAGTGAAAACATCATCATTTAAAAGAAAAGGGGACTAATCATTTTGTCTTCGCTTTTGATTATTTTATAATTATTTTTACTTTTTAGTATTTTATTTTATTATTATTTTATTATTATTTTATTATTTTATTTTTAGTATTTAAGGCACCTCCCCCCCATCATCCGTGGCTCCTTCTCCTCCTCTTCCTCTTCCTCTTCCTCTTCTTCTTCTTCTTCTTCTTCTTCTTCTTCTTCTTCCTCTCTCCTCTCCCTTTCCCGAACCATCTCACTGTTCCGGTCATAACTCCGTCGTCCAATATCAGATCGAGGCGAAACCACCTCCAATAGAAAGCTTATCGTCTTATCTTTCCAGGGATATATTATAAGGCTCATTTGGCCCAGCCATTCGTCCGATGGAGCCGTTTGAATGAGCAAAGGTCGCTGCTGACCCTGTAACGACCAGTTTCTGCCGCCGCCGTCGTCCTCCACGATCAGCCCTTCCGGCGACCTTTGCGCCTCCCTCTGACCATCACAGGTTAAGTTAAGATGTCCTTAACAATTTCCCGTTGGTTTCGTGAATTTTCTAGGTCTGGTTAAATTATGGCGATTTTTTGAAAAACAGTCGACGAAAATCGAGCGAATTGAGGTATTGTGGTCATATCTCACTCATTTGGACTCCTTTTAAGGTGAAATTTTCGGTGATGGCTTCCTAAGATGATAGGCTATGTTCTGGAATTTTAAGGTTGCTGAATATTTGCTGTGTATTTACTTTATGTCATAGCATTTCTATATTTCGCATAAAAGACCCAGAATCGGAAGGCCGAGCCTCCTGTTGGTGTCTAAATATTTGCTGCGTATTTACTTTATGTCATAGCATTTCTATATTTCACATAAAAGACCCAGAATCGGAAGGCCGAGCCTCCTGTTGGTGTCTAAATATTTGCTGTGTATTTACTTTATGTCATAACATTTCTATATTTCGCATAAAAGACCCAGAATCGGAAGGCTAAGCCTCCTATTGGTGTCCAATGTGTTTTATTTATTTATTTTCTGTAAATTATATTGTGCTACCCCAGAATCGGAAGGCCGAGCCTCCTGCTGGTGGTTTATACCCCCCACACATTGTTGCACGAGCACCGACGGACTCCGACGTCGTAAAATTCACCGGATCCCATCTCCTTTGCTTATGTTTATGTTGTATAATGACTTAATATCTTCTTTATTTTTTGCATTGTGTTGCGTCCTATAAAAACAAAAACAAAAAATGCTAGATCGGACGTCTGCAGATGAGCCACGTGTCGTGATTAGGTGATTTTCAGAAATAAAAAAATTTCCAAAAAAATGAATTATTAAGGAAAAATTCAAAAAAAAATTGAAAAAAATTGCAGAAAATTCCTAAAAAAAATTCTAAAAATTTTTGAAGGCTGAAAATGACAAAAAAAATTGATTTGTTTCCATTTTTTGGATTTTCTCCCATTTAATCCAAAATGGCGATTTTACCCCTCAAAGGGTAAATCGTCTTTGATATTCCGATGAATTGTGGAAATTGCTTAGAATTTGGTGATGGGCCAGATAGGTGGCTAAACCTTATGTCTAAGATTTCCACATTTCATTCCCATTTTTAGAAAATGACGATTTTACCCCTTCGAATGGTAAATCGGTTTCTAAAATTCCAGAAAATCATGAAAATTGCAAAAAAAATAGGAAATGGGTCAATTGAGTGACCAAACCTATTTTTGACATTGTTTTACTTCGGATTCATTCCGAAATGACGATTTTTCCCTTTTTAGGCAAATCGTCCCTTTTGTCTCAAAATTACGACTTTACCCCTGATGGGTAAAATCATGTCTAAATCATTCCTAAGCTTGATTGATACTTATTTAGGCTAATAGAGCCTTATTAGGAGTGTCATGTTGATTTGATGTGATTATTTTACATATTTGGATTCATTGATTTGCGCATTTTATTATTGATTGTGATTGCTAGGATAGTCATTCCTATTTGCATGAATTCCTAGATTTAGGATTCGTACTCCACTCATCTGCATGAAATCTTAGGTATGAAAATTCAGTCAACTTAGGTACCGAAAGGGCGTCAACTCTGACAGTTGACGTAACTAAGTCCCCGAACCCATTTCTCTGGTTATCGCAGAATTGAATAGAAACTCCCGACTATTCAATAGGGTGGTCCAATCATACCCTCCAAAAAATGACTGGTGGCGACTCCATGGCATGCACACTTAGCATATGTCACCAGACCACACTGAAGGTCGACTACGCATACCTCCGTTGCGATTTGGGTAACGGGCCTTGGGAGAGGCCCGCGTCCGACCAGACTGGACGGCCCATTAGCCCTCGAGAGCCCACGGCGAAACTCGAGAGGGTCGCAACAACGAGCCTAGTTTGTAATAACTCTTTGCTATGAGTTATATTAATATGCTTGTTTTTCGACCAAAAAAAAAACTCGTAGACTAAAGTGATCGTTTTTCTCCGATTTGGCACTAAAGTGATTATTTTTTGGATCACTTAAGTGCAAATTTTTGATGCAATCAATCCATTCTGATAATTTGTTCAATTCCCAGAGATTCAACTCTTCTGTCCCCATCGCCTCTCCCTTCATGGGAGATTTTCTCTCCCTTTATGGGAGCTTTCTCTCTCGATTTTGAATCTAAGAGTTTTCCAACCTTTCGACTGTGCTCCCTTCCCTCCATCTTTTCCACCACCCCTCGTCTCTGAGTTCCCAATTTCTCCGCTACATACTGCTGTTACTTTCCTTGCTGCTATTTTCGATTTCACTCGTCAAGTGCATGATAAAGGCCCTCCACCTTTGCGCCTTTAGCCATTCTTTGCCTCCACCACCTCACGCTTCACATCCACTGCAGCTGATTTTGTCTTTACCTTGTCATTGTTCTTGTTCCATCGCCTTTTGAAAGCTTCCCCCTGGTGCTGAACACATGTTCGACAGAATGCTTGTTAGAGAAAAATGACAAGTTCTTTCTTTTATTGCCTCTTAATAATAGCTTCACTGCAGTTTTTTTTAGTCTTAAGCATAACTCCAGTTGTTGTTGTGGCATTTTGATGCAAACTTTGGTTTTTTGAGGAGATCAAGATATAGTTTGGTGGCTAGCCCTCAAAAGCCACCACAATAGAAATGAATGTGTTATGTTGGAACTGTCAAGGGCTAGGCACACCCGCAACAACCCAAGTACTACGAGCCCTTGTGGCTCGGTTTAGGCCTGCCGTGGTTTTCTTGATGGAAACTAAAAATTGAGAAGTGGTGCTACAAAGATTAAGGAGGAGGCTAAACTATCAGAACTGCAAGGTGGTTGACCCAAAAGGATCTGCCGGTGGTTTGGCCATTCTGTGGGACGAAAAGTGGAACTCAGTTTCGATATGCTAACTCAAAGCTACATGGATCTGAGATGCAAAGATATACTCAACGGCAAGAGGATGCGAATGACCTTTATTCATGCCCCTTATAACTTTCATAAAAGAATTGAGCTCTGGGAGGAACTTTGAGCATTAAGCTCATCAAATACAATACCTTGGGTTTGCTTGGGAGACTTTAACGAGGTGTTGTCTTGTTGGGAAAATGTGGGGAAACGTATGCCTGACAACTATCGAATGATAGCTTTCCGGGATTTTCTGGACATGTGCTCTTTAATGGACATTGACAATAAAGGATGTGCCTTCACTTGGTCTAATAATAGAGACGGTGAAGACAATATCAGAGAACGACTTGATAGAGTACTGTGCAACATAGAATGGAGAGTCTTATTCCCTGAAGTTGAAGTCTTTGCTCTCCCAGCAGTAGGTTCTGACCATAGCCCCATTCTTCTATCCTGTGAGGCTAAGCGAGGGGTCAAACGAAAAAAAGAGTTTAAATTCAAAGCATTTTGGCTTGAGAATGAAGAATGCAAGGAAGTTATAAAGGAAGTGTGGAGTTCTCCGACCCAGGCTGATGAGAACTTACCTGGAAAGCTGCTTGCAATATCTACTGCTTTAACTAGATGGAGCCAAAAAGTATTTGGAAATGGACAAAAAAGAGTGTGTGAGTTAAAACAGAAGTTACAACAGTACTCGAACAACTGTCATACTCCCTTTGAAAAGGAAAAATTGAAAAAATTGTAGGAAGAAATTGAGGCGTCGTGGAGACAAGAAGAGATGTATTGGGGGTTAAGATCCCGGATAAACTGGCTAAAATGGGAGGATAGAAACACAAAATTTTTTCATGCGACAACGATCCAGCGAAAACAAAGGAATAGGATCTCTATGATTAAAGGGGTTGATGAAACGTGGATTACAGAACCAGTTATGATTAAGCAAGCAGTATTTATATTTTTTTTGAGATCTTTATCAATTTGAGGGCTCTCGAAACTCCTCTCCTGTACTGGAACAGTGTCCCAAAGTAGTCACCGAGGAAATGAACCTCTCCTTGACAACTGACGTGAGGTTTGATGAAGTTAGAAATGCTGTGTTCCAACTTGGGGCATTGAAAGCACCTGGTCCTGATGTTTTGAATGGCTTATTTTACCAACAAAACTGGGAAGTGCTTAAAATTGATATTTTTCAAGGCGTTAAGGATTTTTTCCGATCAGGAACCATGCTGCCAGAACTCAATAAAACCATGATTGCTCTAATACCAAAGGTCCCAAACCCAAAGAAACTCAACCAATTTCGTCCCATTAGCTTGTGCAACTTTGGATACAAAATTATTGCCAAAGTGCTGGCAAATAGATTAAAGCCACTACTGCCCGAAGTAATAGCTGCTGAGCAGAGTGCCTTTGTTGGAGGAAGGCAAATTCAGGACAATATTTTTGTAGTGCAGGAGGTGTTACATCAACTCAGAATTCGGAGAAGAAAGACAAAATTCCAAGCAATTATGAAACTTGATATGAAAAAAAGCCTACGATCCTGTGGAATGGGACTTCTTGGAAGCTTGCCTTATTAAAACTGGGTTTGATACAAGATGGGTGGGATGGATAATGCAATGCGTAACTACTGCATCATTTAGTGTCAAAGTAAATGGAGATCCTCTTCAATTCTTCAAACCATCTCGAGGTATTAGGCAAGGGGACCTCTCTCCCCATATCTATTTATCTTAGTGGCCAATGTGTTATCGTCGCTAATGAGGGAAGCAGTGGTTGATGGAAGTATTATGGGGATCAAATTCAATAGGTGGTGCCCCACTCTCTCTCATCCACTCTTCGTGGATGACTCTATCTTTTTTCTAGATGGGAAAGTCCTTGAATGTGAGAACTTAGCATTAATCCCAAACCAATATTGCATGGCTTCTAGACAAGCGGTGAATTTGAATAAATCTGGGATCTTTTTCAGCAGGGATTGTCCTCAGAGCTTAAAGGAAAATATGGCAAGGGAACTGAGAGTTCCTATTTTAGAGAGGACAAGGAAATACCTTGGAATTCATTCGGATTGGGGAGAATCGAAAAACACATGTTTGCCTGGATTCTTGGACGTGTCAATAGTAAGCTGGAAGGCTGGAAGGAAAACCTTACGTCAAAAGCAGGTAAAGAAATCTTAATTAAGACTGTGGTACAAGCACTCTCACAATATGCCATGTCTATTTTTAAGATTCCAGTGTCAATCTGCAAGGCTATTGAGCAGAGAATTGCAAGATTCTGGTGGAAGACTAACGAACCTAAAGCTGGAATACATTGGAAAAGATGTGAGTTGCTGTAGTTGAGAAAAGATGAAGGGGGCTTAGGTTTTCGAGACTTGTTGGATTTCAACAAAGCCATGTTGGCTAAGCAAGCCTGGCGCTTAAGTATTAACCCCAATTCACTATGGGGTCAAATCTTCAAAGGCCTATATTTTCCAAATGGAGATTTTCAACATGCAGAAAAAGGGTATCGCCCATCATGGGGTTGGCAGAGTTTGGTGTTGGGAAGGGACTCTATTTCACGGACTATAATGTGGACCGTAGGAGATCGGACAAAAATAAGGACTAGAAAAGACAAGTGGCTGAAGAAAGGCATTTTAATTGGTCTTGTGAACAGAAATGAACCTCAGCTTGTATTAGGACTTATAAAAAGAGAAGAGGGATGTTGGAATGAAGATGTTTTGCATGAATATTTTGATGAGCAAACAGTATGTGAGATCTCGACAATTCCGATCAGACCTCAAACAGAAAGCGACAAGATTGTGTGGACCTGCACCCGGGCGGGTTATTACACTGTGAAAAGTGGGTACCATTTAATTCGCGAAGAAGCATGTAAACATATAGAGAACACAGCTTCTTCTTCTTACACCCCCCTTCGGTCTCTATGGACAGACATTTGGAAGTTACAGACCCCTCTGAAAATCAAACTCTTTATGTGGAATCTTTGCCAGGGTGCCCTCCCAACAAAGGAAAATCTTTTCAGAAGGAAGATAGTACTTGATCCTTTATGCCCCCTATGCAAACAGAGTGTTGAAACATCATAACATGTATGCCTCCTCTGCCCATGGACGAAGGCCGTTTGGGAAAACCCATTGCTGACCCTACAAATTTCGGATTGAGGATTATCTCGAATTGAAGAGTGAATCCACGACTTATCGAAGCACAGAAAAAACGTACCAGATTTGGCTAAGGTAGCCTCGGTTTTGTGGAATGTGTGGAAAGCACAGAATGCCGCTATTTTCAATCAAAAGCCACCCGACCCCAACGAAGTTGTTGATACGGCCCTCTTCTCGCTGAAAAGCTTTCAAAAATGGAACGGCAAAGCTAGCAGATCTGAATCCGAAGAAGGAAAACCCTCAACTTCCTGGAAAGCCCCCAAAAATCGCAACTTTAAGGTAAACATCGACGGAGCTTACGTACCCGGAGCATCGGAAGAGTCCATAGCGTGGGTTTGTCGTGATTCGGTCGGGCAATTGGTCAGCGGTGGCGTGAGATCTGTAGCTGCTTCATCGGCCCTTGTGGTTGAAGCTCACACTTTAGCAGAAACCCTCGATCGCATCCTTTGTCCTCGAAGGAACGAAGATGAAGACTTCATTGAACTTCTCTCTCCTGACGACTGCACTTTTGAGTTTGAGACTGATTACCCGGTCTTAGTGGAAGCTGTCTCCAATCCTTACCAGCACACGTGGGAAGCCCATGTGCCAATCCTCAAGTGCAAAGACATATTACGTAATTACCCAAATGCCCAAGTGTCCTACTGCCCTAGAGAATCAAATTCTGTCGCTGACTGGGTAGCTAAGAATCATAGAAAAAGTACCTTACCTTTAAACTGGGTTTCCTCCCCTCCCCTTGCCTTATGGGAGCTTTTATGTATTGATGCCCATCCCTCGAGTTTCCCTTCCTGAGTTATTTCAATGAAAAGTTCTTGTTTGGATTAAAAGAAAAAAAGTGCCAATTTTTTTTAAAATGATCATTTAAGTGCCAATTCCGGTGAGGTTGTCAGAATTTTTCGCCGTTGTCACTCAAGTAATCGTCTTTTCTCCGATTTGACACTTAAGTGATAAAAAAAAATATTGACACTAAAGTGAGTGCCGTACACAAATAATGACACTTCTGCTGTACTTTTGCTTAGATAGATTAAAGTTTTTGTTATATTGAAATACTCTATCTAAAAAGCCACCCTCACGCGTAGGCTGAACTTTTCTCCTCTTTGGTGTACGACAAAAATTTGGAAATGTAAACAAGGAGACAATGTCGAACGTTTTTTTATGACCTCATACTCTAATGTATGTAAAATTTCGTAGAGCAATTGCCAACTATTTTACAAGTTTAAGCTTATAACAAATGAATAATTTAAAATTTTATTACTCTAACAATTTCCACGAAAGATTATCATACAATATTTTTGTACTTCAAAAGCAAAAAAGGATGAATAAAAAATATTCTCATAACCAATGAAATACCTAGACATATATGCTGTTAATATTTAAAAACATTTTCTAATAACCAATTCTTCTGAGCGATACAAATGATTATTTTTAAGAAAATATTTTTCGGATCAAATATATTATGCAAAGCAGTTTGATCTTCAAATTATTATTTATAAAGAGGACTTTAAGGAGGAAAAAACTAATGATATAAAGGGAATACCATCAAGGGATTTACCCTAATATCACGATTGATTTTTTACTCGTAATTGATGGAAAGGGGTCTAAAAATTACTTGTCACATGCAATGCCTTGCAATGAACAAAATCGTCAAGATCTTCTAAGGCCCATTATTACCACAACACATGGATAACTAGTTAAAGATATTTTTCTTTTAGTTAATGATTAAACTACCGTACAAGAATGATCGGCGAAAAACCAACAGAAAATATTGTCGTACAACAAAAAGCAATGTGTACAAAAAGAATGAAAGAACTTGCAAAAGAATGACAAGGCAGAAATACATAATTTCACATAATCCGTGGAAAGCTCGTGGAAGCATCTAATGGAGGATCGCCGTCCTCATTCTCATTTGCACGACAAGGATTGGACTGCTTTTGTGGCTGTGTTGATGGCCATGGTGCAATTCATCTGGGAGGTCTTCCTCTTCTTGAACATAAACATCACTGTCACCTTCCCTTTGAGCTCGCCTTGACTGTTCAAGGTTATGACCCCGGAGCTCAAATCGCTCCCGAGATTCGAATCACTTGGCAAATTAGCGGAGGTCAGAGTCACGTTCACATTGATCTTTTTGGTGCTCTTGAAGTTGGCCTTGCTCTTCGGAATGATCGCTTGACCCACTTGGACACCCCCATAGGTGAAGTTCACAGTGGAAGCATCGTACTTGAAGGGACCCCAGTTGGTGTTCTTGATTCTGATTGGAGCGACAAAGCTCATATCGAATGAGGGCGAGGACTGAGTCCCGACGGTCAGGCTCTGGACGTCGAACTCGGCGACCCTAAACTTGGGGGACTTGAACTTCATGATGACCAGGACAAAGAAGAGAGCTTGGACGACCTGGAAGATGACGAAGGCGACGATTCCAACCGTCCACTTCATCCTCTTCTTACGGTTCGCCTCCTCGTCCTCCATGGTATGAAGCGATTCTTGATCGCTCCGGCGATAGCCATTGGATTCGGGTGGCTGGTATTGGTTCTGATTCTTCTCTGCCATTTTAGTAATGTTCTGCAAAACTGGGGATGAAGGTCAAGTTTTGTTTCGGTGAAGGAATTGGATATTTGAGAATGAAGTGTGGATGGAGAAGAGAGGTGTCAGGCTCAGGTTTATGTAGTGATCCGGTGGACAAAGAGAGCCACTTTCCCGGAAATTAATGTCAAAACGCGTCATCGAAGTTTTCACTCGGCTTCTAGAGGAACGCGAGTTTAGCGGGAATGCGTCGGGAACAAGAGTGGAAAAGTCTCTGTCGTAGGTCTCTAGAGCTTGATTGTTTTGACTTTTGAAGGGATCAGAATCGTAGGTTCATCTCATTGCAAGGCTTGTTTATTCAATGATCCACGTATCGATGTTATCAGGATAATTATCCAAATGAGTTTAAATCCATCGCACTTTCATCAGTTCAGTCTCAATTTTTTTTAATTTTATCAATTAATCCCTAATTATTTTTAGGTTGTACTAATTGAGTTCATCGTACCAACTTTAGCCAGAAATCATTGATATGAACATCGATTGTCCTACATAGCATGTCGACACTCACATGCACAAAATACTTTAATTTTTTTTTTCTTTTCTAAAAATGGCCAGCGAGGATCGTCGGGCCCTCTCCAACAATTGGGCAAGGGCATCGAAGCCCTTGCGGCCTCTGGCGAGGGCCAAGGCCCCCTTGCTAGCTGCAAGTGAGCGTGTAGGAGAGGCCAGCCTCATCGACCACTTTTAGGGAAACAAAAACAAAGATAAATACAAAAGATAAAAATGGAAATTAAAAAAATATTAAAAAATAAAAAAATTATCCACGTCAGCATCGGGCAATGCCACTTATGATAGCTGACATCCACATCAACGATTTTCGATCAAAATTGGCCGGATGAAGTCAATTAGTAAATTGTGAAAATATTTAGATCTGAATTAGCAAAATTAAAAAGGTTTAAGACTTTTTGGACAATTTTCCCATGCCTTGTGTGAAGAAACTATATCTATGGGCAAAAATATTGTGAGGTGATTGTGTTTGCATTTATCGAAGTTTTCCACTGTTGACACCAAAAGAAGTTCAAATTCCCAATCAACAACTCGACTAAGAGAGGCTAAGTAAGAAGATACACGGACAAGAAATCAGCAAAGTGTATGGAGCCTTGGTCGACAAAAAGAATACTGTTTTAGCCGACAGAGAATATATGGTTGAAAATGGCCATGTCTTAAGGCAAAACGTGAATGAGTGAAGATCAACTCGAGCGACTGAAGGGCTATGATCGACGTAATCTATAACATAGTAGAAATGAAATATCTATCAAGTGATGAAGCTGACGATTCCAGAAGCAACCGTCACAGAGGTGTCCGTGAAGAAGTAGACCCGGCGCGACCGTCAGGTAATGGAGGCGAAGATCCTGAAGTAATTGATGATGGACACCGTGAAGAAATGGAGAAAGACACAAACCGTCAAGTAGTAGAGTCGATTTATCTCTTGAGTATCCGCGCTTGTAGATAGGAATTGCTTGATGCTAGGAGTCCCGTAAAATGTGTTCGATTTCTTCATAACCGCCGTTAAGTGTCCATAGTTGGTATTAATACTTGAATTTGTTTGCAGAAGACACCACGGATCAATTAAAGAACACCCAGTTGTTTTTTTTTTTTTTTTTACTTTCCAACTTGTCTTTACATTTCCGGTGCCTTTTTACATGGCTACAGCGATTGTTCCTAGTCTCAGTACTTTTGATCCTCTCGTCCTTCACATTTTCTATCCAAAAATCAACAAATTACCCTGCTTGATTTGTATCTCTCGATTCATATTTTAGAAGATATTTTGTGAACACTACACATCCAATGTCAACACAAATATCGCAGTTCATTCAACTGCAAATCAAAAATACAACCCAGACAACTTCAAAACAAACACTAAAAAAAAAACAGGCATTTAGCGACGGAAAATAGTGACGAAAATTTGACAAAATTCGTCGCTAAAAGAATTTGCGACGAAAAATGGCGACGAAAAAAAATTCGTCGATACCACGGGGTCGCAAAATTTAGTGACGAAAATTTAAAATTTCGTCGCTAATTTGTGATGAATTTTGTGACGGAAAAATGTTCGTCGCAAATCAGCTATGAACATTGTTCGTTGCAAATTAGTTACAAACATTTTTTCATCACAAAATTCATCACAAATTAGCGACGAAATTATTTTCGTCGCTAAATTCGCGACACCGTATTATCGGCGAGTTCATTTTTTCGTCGCTAAATTCGTCAAAAAATTGGTGGTTCCGTCGCTAAATATAGTGACGAAATAAAATCGGTCGCTATGTTCGTCGCTATTTGTCAATGAAATTAGCGACGAACACGCTATTCGTCGCTAATTGCGCCTAGATTTAGCGACGGGATTTGTTAATCCGTCGCTAATTTGCGCTGGCTTTAGCGACGGAATTTCTTAATCCGTCCGTCGCTAATTTACGCTGACTTTGGCGACGGATTAGGAAATTCCGTCGCTAAATTAGCGACAGAATTTCCTAATCCGTCGCTAATTTGGGCTGACTTTGGCGACGAAATTGGAAATTCCGTCGCTAATTTGGCGACAGAATTTCCTAATCCGTCGCCAATTTGTGCTTACTTTGGCGACCGATTAGGAAATTCCGTCGCTAATGGCGACGGAATTTCCTAATCCGTCGCTAATTTAGGCTGACTTTGGCGATGAAATAGGAAATTTCGTCGCTAAATTTGGGCCGGAATTGCGTTGACTTTGGCAACAGATTAGGAAATTCCGTCGCTAAATTAGCAACGAAATTTCTTAATCCGTCGCTAATTTGTGCTTACTTTGACTATGGATTAGGAATTTCCGTTGCTAATTACGAATTTCGCAACGAATTTTTTTTTATTTTTCAATTTAAAATTTAACTAAAAGCAAAATTAATTTCTAAAATTTATAATTACCATTGATTAAGCAAGTAATAAGATCTAAATATTATAATAATATGAAAATAAAAAACATTCACTATTTCAATTACAAAAAACCGAGAGATCTCCTAATGCTAACCATACAAATGCACTGTGGTAACTCAAAAGGAGTCTTGACGAGGCAAAAAGCAAAAGGTAGGGGTATCAGGGTCTTGGATCCCAAAAAGTCTCCTTCGCTCAACGTCCCTCGAATCCTCGATCATAATCATCAGCTTACCTACAAAGAACCAGAAAATTGCAAAAGTTAAATGACAGAGCTCAAGCTAGAGAACAAAATTCAACTTCATTTTGAATGCAGCAATAGTGCACCAATTCTTTTATCAACACAAAACTAATCACAGTTGTTCTGTTAGTAGTTTTTCCACCATCATCCACATACTAAGTCTAAACAAGGCAGAATTTATCCGTACAAGCAGTAGTCACGTCTTTGAAGTTTAGCACATAGAAAAGGCACAATGGCAATGTATCAATACGAATAATATAATGAAATATTGATATTAGCAGAGCAAAAAAGGAATATTCAAAACAACAAGTGAAATTGCATGTTGATGATCTCAAGTAGAATGGTAGTAAGGGCTCTCTGCCTTTAAGTAGATGACCTTGTATGATATTTCCATTATTCATCTACACACTAGAGAGCTGGAATGTGAACATGACATTGCAAAAGTCATTGGTTTGATGAGACAAATTATTCATAAGTAGATGACCTTGTATGATATTTTGGGAGCATGAACATGAAGGGAGACTCTCGAGTACAGCACATAACCCGCCAGTCATCCACATTACTCAGTAGAACTACAAACCCGTACCTCGGTTATATGTTCTGGAAGAAGAAATATTGAGCATCCAAGTTTCCTCGCAATGCTTATGACGTAGGTAGCATTCATCCTTTTCTCTTCATCTACATATGTCCAATAGAAAGAACATAGACAGAGGAAAATTCAAGTAAAGTATCCAAGAAGAATCTGGACATAAAATTCATGTAATGGAAAAGGGATTATGGAATGTATCCGGACAGAAAATTCATGTAGTTCAACATCTACACAATCACGAGCCAAATTTCTCATGTAAAGTATCCGGACAGAAAATTCAAGTAAACTCACCCGTTACTCCTCTTGTAACAAGACTCCAGTTTACAGCTCATTATATAGAAAGTGAAATCAGTACTAATATCAAGATAACACGATTTAATATAAACTTCAAATACCCCGTTATATAGAAAGATTAGGTTCTGTAAGGTTATCCACAGAGATTATCACCAGTGGAAGGTGGAAAAGATATGCCACTTTTGCACTGCTTATTACTCAATAAGTGCTAGAGCTATCCTACACAGTCAAAGAAAAAGGCCGAATGATTTTCAATAGTTGCCATCTGCTGACCCATGTCATAGGGTTAATTGCAACAAAACACTTAAGGTCAGAGTTACCCTAAAAAAAGACAAGATTGTCAAATGATTTTCCATATTTCCATAGGCTGATCTTAGATGGTTAAGTGGAATTAAACCAACAAACGAACAAAGACTTTTCAGGAATATAAACTACCTACCAGCAGACTATATTTGCAAACAGATGTCTATTCCAGATCGTACATCCGCCCTAACTTTATTCTGTTACATGAGACCAAAAAAGAGCTCTGACAACTACGGATATTTATCTGCCTCATTTGAACTCACACATAGCAGAATATAGGGATTAAAATTACTTGCAAATCAGGACGGGGAAGCAAAAAAGAGGCCACAGACGCATGGATTTCCCAAGTACTATTCAGATCAATAAAGAGATTTAAAAGTCATTAATTACCAAACATTGCCAGTGAAAATCTTACAACACCATAACACATTTCCAGTCCGACTTCCTCAATCCATCAACTCGGAACCTTTCACACAAACGGAACTGCATTCTCAGCGTAACAAGGATAATCAACAGAGCCGACTCACCCGCCATCTCCGAATCCGTGTAGGCATTCTCCTGGTCGAGGTGGGAGAGGACATCGGGATTGGAGCGAGAGTCGTCGCGGAGCCAGTAGTAGTTGTCGATCCTGGCGTCGCCAACATCTCCATCCCGTGCTCCACCTTCTTCGCCACTGGAGGAGCGATCGGATCCAAAATCAGTCTTCAATTGAAAAGCAATCAAAAAACACTCCCTAAACGTTAAAAACCCAAACATTACCGATCTCTCACAAATTCAATCTATACCGTCTGCCTCCGAGTTATCCAATCTTGAAGGCACAAATCGTCAACTACAACGAGTTTTTTTGCCCCTAAGATACCACGAATTCAGAATAGCAGGAACACACCATTCCATCTTTCGCCCCCGAATGACGCACATCAAATCCACCAAATCCAATTGATAGCTAATTGCAATTACCAATCGAAGATATAATGCGAAGCAATCCGTAGACCTACCAACGCTTGAACTCGGGGAGGCGGCGGACGAAGGGCCTGAACTCGTCGGAGCCGCAGGTGGGGAAGGATGGGCCATCGCCGCTGTCGCCGTCAGCGAGTTCCTGGAGCTCCGGGTCGACCTAAGGGATGGGTCGACCTCCGGGTTGACTTTCTCCTTCGCTCGCTTCGCTCATATGTTTCCACGATCCCTTCCTCCCTACAAAAGAGCGGAATTTTTTTGAGGATCTGGGGGTTTCGGGGAAGAAGGAGGAGGAGGAGGAGGAGGGAAGATCGTCGTCACGGCGGGCTCGGCCTCAGATCTGTGGGTCTCGGTCAGCTCAGGTGGCCAGAGGTGGCTGGGTGGCGTTGCTCGGTGGCGGCGGAGCCTAGGTGGAGGAGGGTCTTGGGATGAAGCGACTCAGATGGTTGCGGCTCACGAGGCCGGTAGGCGGTGAGGCGTGGCCGGCGACGGGGGTGGACGGACACGAGAGGAGGAGGCGGAGAAGAAGAAGCGGAAGCGGAAGCGGAGAGAGAGAGAGTGGCGAATGGGAGGGAAGAGGGAGATGGGAAGCGCCGCGAGAGGAAAAGGAAAAGGTGAGAGGGAAAAGGAAAAAAGGAACGCGGCAAATGGCTTGTGTTCTCCGACCCAAAAAAAAAAATTAGCTTCTGTCCAGGGATTTTTGCGACGGAAACATACCTTCCTCGCTAATTTAAATAATTTTTTTTTATTTTTATTCCATTAGCGACGATAACTCCTTCGTCGCAAATTTGAATACTTTCTTTTTTTATTTTATTCATGTTCTATTTTCGTATATTTTAAATTTCTTAATTTATTCTATTTTTATTTATTCTATTTATTATTAAATATTTTCTTTCTATTTTATTTTAAAAAATAGAATTGAAAGAATTCAGATTTGGAATTCTATCCAAGCTATTAGAAATTTTGTTGCTAAATTAACAACAAAAAATAAAAAAACAATCTGAATCTTCTTAAAATTAGCAATGAATTCTATCCTATATAATTCAAAAGAATTCGTTAAATTTAGCGACAAAACAATCTTCGTCGAAAAAAGATATTGTCCTTACCTCTTGAAAATGACATCTTTGACTCGAATTTTATTAGGATATGATAGATACACTTTTGATATTGTTATTTTTAATTATTCTGATGCCTAAGGAGTCTTATCTTTATATATAGGACGTTTATGTTTTGTAATCGACATCTTATCATCATTATTCAATCAAATTCGTGCATTCTTTGGAATTGTTTTCCAAGATTCACTTCTCTCCGCGTCACGAACCAAATCTCATTTTTTCTCTACTTTTGGGTGATGAACCAGACCGAGTGCATAAAATTCAATACATATATTAACAAAAATGTAAAGCTTCTTAAAATTAGCAAGAAAATATATCCTATATAATTCAAAAGAATTCGTTAAATTAGCAACGAAACAAAATGAATAAGATGAAACAAGCTGGGAATGGAACCCATGATCACCGAAGTACTTCATCCATGCAACAAGGCAAATAGCAAAGTTAGTGAAACTATTCATATTTCAATTGATATATGCACACATTAAAAGACGTGACCTTAATTTGGACATAAAAACTCTATCGATCCCTTCCTCCCTACAAAAAATAAGGTATAATGAGTCTAGCATAGAAATATTGAAAAAAAAAGAGGAAATAAAGTACAATGATCAAAAGATGTGGTATAATGTGTAATAATGATTACACATAAATAATGAAACAGAAGGAATGCTTTCTAATTCAGGAATAAGGATAACAAAAATAAGCCTCAATTCCAAGAAATTATATCTTCTTTAAAGCATTCACTGAAGAAGCAGAAACCTTTTTGAAAGAAGCTATCTAGGAACAAAAGGAATGCTTTCTAATTCAAGAACAAGGATAATAAAAATAAATAAATTGATCGCTCTTCATTTATGCTTATTAATGTAATCTTTACTTAATTAATAATATATTCATTTTTAAATTTCAAAAAAATATTTGCTCTATTTTCATTTTCTTTTAAAATGAATTAATGTAGATTAATATAAAATAATATAATCTAAGAAAGAACATAAATAAGCTAAGCTAAACGATGTGTTATAAGCGTTTCTTATTTATATCATTTACTGTTTGAAGAGAGCAATGATTCCAAATAATCGATCTTTCTTTTAGTTATTGAACCTTTCTTTGGTTGATTGACGTGTGATATTATGAATCACCATTATTAATATTGAACGAAACTAGATTTTATAGAATCACATTTGAATATTTGATTATACATTCCGTACCTTGCTAAAAAACTGATCTTTCTAATGTTTTTGAAATCTTCATTAATTGTTTTACAACATCTCTTGTTCGCTTATAGTATCTTATCTATTTTTCAAAATTATAAGAAAGAATCGATCGATTTTATTTTCGTGGATAACAAAATTACAATATATATTTTTGGTGATCAAATATTATGCAAAGTAAATCATTTTCGAATATATCCTTACTCTACTCTATTTAGTATCTCATCAAAGACGATTTTTTTTTCTAAGTTATATTTTATCAAAATAATTGATATCCATTTTTTGTTTGTTCACAACTTTATATATATAATAAATATATAAATTAAGGATAGCAATTAGCCACGAACGATTATTTTCGTTGCTATAGAAAAATTACATATGATTCACGAAGCTTATAGCAATTGATAAAAGAAAATTAAAAAAAAAAGAACTAATTAGCGACGACCTTCACATTTTGTCACTAATTTAATTTAAATAAAAAATAATATTTAGCGACGAAAAAAGGGTTTCCTCGCTAATTATACTTTTTTTAAAATTATTTTAGCGATGAAAAACCAATTTCGTCGCTAATAAATTCTTTTTATATTATTTTTCCTCAAATTAGCGACGAACAACACCGTTCGTCGCTAAATTTACCAAAAAATAAAAAATAAAAAATAAATAAAAAAGAAACACTAAATTAGTGACGAACAAAGGGTTTCGTCACTAATAAATTCTTTTTATATTATTTTTCGTCAAATTAGCGACGAACAACACTGTTCATCGCTAAATTTACCAAAAAAATAAAAATTAAATAAAAAAGAAACACTAAATTAGCGACGAATTCATCTGTTCGTCGCTAAAATTTAATAACAGAATTTTTTTATTTTAATTTTAATTTTATTTATGTCGTTTTAGCGACGAAAAGTGATTTCCGTGGCAAAATTTAGCGACGAATTATGTCTTTCGTCACTAAATTTCAGAAAAATTAAATTTGGTCGCAAAATTTTACTACGAAATGTATTTTTCGTCACAAAATTTAGCGACCGAATTTAATTTTCGTCTCTAAATTAGCGACGAATAGATGGAGTCGTCGCTAAATTTCAGAAAAATTAAATTGTGTCGCGATTTTTTGTGACGAAAACATATTTCGTCGCTAATTTAGAGACGAAAATTGAATTCCGTCGCTAAATTCGTCTCTAATTTGTGACGAATTTTGTTCGTCGCTAAATTTCGGAAAAATTAAATTATGTCGCCATTTTTTGTGACGAAAACATCTTTCGTCGCTAATTTAGAGATGAAAATTAAATTCCGTCGCTAAATTCGTAGCAAATTAGTGACGGGAAATTAATTCGTCGCTAAATTCGTCTCTAATTTGTGACGAATTTTGTTCGTCGCTAATGTCGTCGCTAATTAGCCACGAATTTATTTTGTCGCTATTTTCGTGGTAAATAGCGACGAATTATTTTTCCGTCGATATGTTCGTCGCAAATTAGCGACGAATGTTTTTCGTCACTAATGTTCCGTGGCTAAATCTGTGTTTTTTTGTAGTGAAAACGAGCTTCAGATAACAAAAGAAATCATAAGAACAAAGTTATGGGTTACAAGCCGAATGAGCACAACTATGATGTCTTCATACCATAATCGGTGGCCGACCACTAAATCTATTTTCAGTATTGAGCACACACCGAAAACTCTATCTATTGCTACGGCTTTGCCATTCGACAGTGCGCGCCTTAGTTTAACATCCCCAACACCATCACCAAACAGAGTAAAAAAAAATTAGCGAGTGAAAAAGGTTGAACGAGTATAAATTTGACACAATCGAAACCTTCACGAAACTCATCTAATCTCCTTCGAAACTGAACTTGTTCACCAACGAAACTCTAGGAGAGCGAAACCCCGAAAATATACCAACAAAATATCCCAAATCTAAACTAGATAGGAATAGAAATCTTCCAGAAATTAGAGGGCAAAACTTTCAGATCTAGTCTAAGTCGGAAGAGAAAAGCTCCCAAATGGGAGAAAAGCAAGAAAAAGTAAAAAGAAGATCAAAACAACACACGAAAATTGTAAGGGGAGACAATTTACAAAGGATATAACTTGTACCGACTAATCTTATAGTTCATTTTTTTTTGGGGGGGGGGGGGGTCAGAACTAATCTTATAGTTCAATCGAGCAGAATTCTACTGCAATTACATTCGCGAATACCACCATATCAAATTATCAGTATAGTATAAAATGTGACGGTTCCACATCTGCACTAATTTGCCTTCCACGGCCAAGAAAAGTCTCAGACGACGGCTAAGACTGTCCCTAGAAGCTGAAAAGCTAATTGACTTTTCACTACTAATAGAAGTCTCGGGAGACGGCTAAAATTATTAACTGGATCAGAAAAGCTATCACCAGTGGAACCCTTTTAGAGGCTAACCGCTGACGGGGGCAGTACGCATATTAGGGGTGTGCAACCGGACCGGGTTCACCCGGTACCCGGATCGGCCCACCCGAAAAACAGGGTTGGGAACCGGGTCCGGCTCAAACCGGTCCGGGTTCCGGGTAAAATTTGGGAACCGGTTAAAACCGGTTCGGGTTCCGGGTCTAAGTTAATACCCACCCGGACCGATTTTTAGAACCGGTTTTTTAGTTATTATTAAAAAAAAATGAAACCCTAGTCTACTCCTTTTTATCACTCGCTGCGCCTCCAATGTTCGCTCTGTTGCTCATGGCCTCCTCTCACAACCTCCTCACCTCTCCTCCTCCTCCTTTTTTTTCTCTTCTTCTTCATATCTCACCATCATCGACGCCGCGGGTAGCGCAAACCTCCAGGAGGAGCGCGGAGGAGGAAACTGAGGACGAGCCTTCCAGCCTCTTCTTCGATCTCCGGACTCTCCAGGTCGGCCGCGATCCGTTTCCCCTTCCGGATCGGAACCCGCCAGCCTCGATCTTGCGGGTACTGGAGCCCCAAGAAGCTCCTCTCCCTCAACCTACTCCGGCTCGCCCTTCGCCGGGGTCTATTCCCAGGACTTCACTCCTTCACCGCGGTTTCGTTCCGGTTTACAAGGTAGGAGGATCTCTCCACCTCGGTTTGTCGACAATCTCCCTCGATTTAGGTATTTTATGGCGATTTATTTTTGCCAAACAACGACTACACAGCCGCTGTGGTAGTCTCAGGCTGCGGCGGGGCAAACATGAACCCTCCGCCACCGTTACTTACGCCGACGCTCCATGGCGCACTCCTCTGGAACCTTCCGATGTCTGAAGCTGGGTTGGTGTTGTGGTGGGTGTGCTCAGAAGGCCACAGAGAAGCGGCGGGCGACGAATCAAACCCTAGCTGCGGAGTTCCGGAGAAGACCACGTGATGGTCAACACAGAAATTAATCGTAATTTTGAAACTGCGAGACCGACCTGAGGATGCTCAACACAGACTTAGACGCACGTTCGTTCAAGGATCACTAATTGAAAGGGGAGTGGCCAAACTTCAGATGACCAGAGAGAGAGAGAGAGAGAGAGAGAGAGAGAGAGGTGAGATTAGTGATAATACTTTTGATAAATCTGGAGCCGTTTGGGGCTTCAGTTCACACGTGACTTGTCTATTTCTACAACTTCTGAACACAAGCTTACAAGTTACAACTTATATATATCACAAGATTTTCTTTCTTCTCTTCTGAAAGATCTGGTCCAGAAAAAGGAAAATAAAAAATGGAGAACTCCTTTGTCTACACATGGGTTGGTTGGCCAACACTGAAGAGAGATGGTGATGAATGATGATCCTTGAACTGTGGAAAAAGATGGTCTTTTCCACGGATAGAAGCCATGATAAATGCGTGGGAGAAAGTTGGAATCTTGGCCCCATTGGATGGGATTGGGATGGGGATGGCGCAGCCAAGTGGGGCTACTTTGCTGTTGCCACTTGGGATTTTACTATGAATAGACATTTTTATGGTTTTGCTTTGTGGGGGGTGTGGCCAATTCTCTCTCCAAGTGGGTGGAGATGGAGAACCCGGTTCCTCTTTTTTTTTTTTTGCTTTCCTGACTTTGACGAATTTTGAGTGAGCATTTCGTGGTGCTGGCAAAAGTGGCCACTTTGTGTTCTCTCCTCTGTGTGCCCATCCATCTTTCAGAAGCACTTGAAACAGAGCGTGTGTTTAGTAAAGCATTAGCAAACGATAATTCAAAATGTCAAAAAGCTAAGAACATTGACCGTCTAAGAAAAACAGGGTAAACAGGGTGAACCCGGTACCCGGACCGAAAAATAGGGCCGGTTTCACAACAGGGTCTAAGATAAACAGGGTCGGGTATCGGTTCCAAAAAGTGGGAACCGGTTATAACAGGGTCGGGTACAGGGTCTAGGCCTGGAACCGGCCCACCCGGCCCATGCTCACCCCTAACGCATATGTGTACCCCGCCCGTCAAGAGCCCTTAGAGAGGGCTAAGGATTTCCTACGATAAATGTAGAAAATCATAGCCACTCCCACCCTTAGATTTTCTCCCTCTATAAAAGGGAGAAGATCTAAGGGCCAAAATTACTATAATCTCCTACCTTTATGGTTAGAGACGGCTAATTGGATCCCCTACCCCGCCGAAATCGGGGCAGGGGTGTCCTGATCATTTCAAAAAAAAAACTCATATTATAAGTGATCTGGGTACACCTGTCCTGATTCAATCGGGGCAGGTGATCCGGATCCGAGAGACGGAGAATGAGCCATCGCCAAAGCCCATCATCTCAGATCACTTCATAGCTAGGAGATCCAATTCAAGTTGTGTTATGACTAATGCAAAAGTAATGACGAAAATAAAATTGAGAAAAAAACGAAGACAAAGATTTGCGTGAAAATTTTTGCGAAAAAAAAACACGGAGAGAGGAAAAGCGAAATCCACTATAAAAATTCAAGGATTGCAAAAGGAGGCTCTCAAAACTAAAAACTATTTCTGTCTATGCTTCTTAACGTAAGAGCAATATTTATACCACTGCCCTGAAACTCTGACGTTGGCCCAAGCTCATAAAGAATTTAAGACATACTCAATAAATTGTCTGCAAGAATCCTAAACCATGGCATGGCACGAAAGAAATACAGTGGACCAGTCGTCCTCACGATGAAAACAGTATTCTCTATGGTAAGAAGAAAGAAAGATCGAAAGCATATACGGTCGGTACACAATGTCACATGTGTACAGAACAGTTAAAAAGAATTTTCAAAAGAATGACCCATCAAACAGGTAGAATTGCATAAATTTCTCAATTCCATCCACGGAAGAAAATATACAAGCGAGCACACAAACTATGGATCACTGAGAATCACGCTCAGCATCCTCATTTACACAACATGGATTGGACCGCCTTTGTCGATGTATTGATTGCCATTGTGCAATTCATCAGGGAGGTCTTCTTCTTCTTGAACATGAACATGACTGTGATCTTTCCTTTAAGCTCTCCCTGGCTACTCAAGTTTATGACCCCAGAGCTCAAATCACTCCCGAGATTTGAATTGATATCGCTAGGCAGGGTGGCAGAACTCAGAGTAACGTTCGCATTTATCTTCTTGGTGGACTTGAAGTTGGCCTTGCTTTTTGGAATGATTACTTGCCCCACCAGGACACCTCCATAGGTGAAGTCAACAGTGGAGGCGTCATACTTGAAGGGACCCCAGTTTGTGTTCTTGACTCGGATTGGGGCAATGAAGCTCATGTCGAATGAAGGTGAGGCCTGAGTTCCGACGGTCAGAGTCTGGACGGCAAAGTCGCCAACCCTGAACTTGGGGGACTTGAACTTCATGATGACCAGGACGAAAAATAGAGCTTGGACTACCTGAAATATGACAAAGGCGATGATGCCGATCGTCCACTTCATCCTCTTCTTCTGCTTCGCCTCCTCATCCTCCAAGGTATGAAGTGATTCTTGATCGTTCCGGTGATAGCCATTCGATTCGGGTGGGTAGTATTGGTTCTGGTTCTTCTCTGCCATTGCTAGATGATCTTGTAGGGGAGCTCGTTTGTGATTTTTGAGATGGTTTTTGCTTCGCTGAAGGAATTGGAGATGTGAGAACTGAAAAGAGTCCTGGTTATGCTGAGGTAAATATACGATGTTTGGGACACAACACAAGGGGATATGAGACTCAATTTCTAGGAAACTGCTATTAGTTTGAGACGCCAAACGCGTCCGAACGTTGGAATCATCATGTTCTTCTAGAGGAATGCCACTTAGTATGAGTATGACCTTCGGACATTGCTCTTCCAATATTATTCTATCAATAGAAGCTTCGATCACATGAATATAATCGCCCGCCTGAACCATATTCTATTTTCATTTCAGTCAAAGTACTAGGTCCAACAACCAAATGTCGATTCAGGTGATTCACACGGGATATATGGCTAAAAATATTTTACATGCTTTATTTGGACATCGTGGATGATCAGATAGTATGAAATAATCATTAAAATAACACTTAGTCTTAGATCGAAGCTGGACATATTTGACTACGTGTTAGTCATTTATTCACAGAATATTTAATAAATCCTATCATCACTATTCATGCCACCATACGAAGTCCAATTTCGTAATATTGCTTTATTGGACTTCTCCTAGATGACGTTCCATTTATATCATGAGGGTGTCACTACTATGGCCTTATACAAAAAAGGGAAATGTCTTCATGATAATACGACAGTACTGTCAGTTATTTCTGACCGTAGATTCACACACCATCACCGTGTGTTTTGCATAGTACTCATTAACTGAAAAATCGTGGGGTCAGAAATAATGACAGTAGAAATGTTGACGTGTTTGCACTATAAAAAAACAGCGATTTAGCCACGAGCATTTAGCGACGAGATAATTTTCGTCGCTAATTTGTGACAAAAATAGCGACGACAAGGAAGTTCGTCGCTATTTACGACGAAAATAGTGACGGAAAAATCCCTCACAAATTTTGTGATGAATTTTGCGACGAACAAATATTTGTAGCTAATTAGTGACGAAATTAGCGACGAACAAGGAATTTGTAGCTAAATTAGCGACGAAAAATTACTTTCGTCACTAAATTGCAATGAACTTAGCGACTGTTGACACCTGATTTTTTGACCAGGTCTTTTTCAGTTTTATTTTCGAAAAATCACAAAAAATTTATAAAAAGTCAAAAAATTACAAAATCAACTTTGGTGGCCTTGGCCAAGCCCAAGGAACCATTCTTGACCAAAAAATAATTTTTCACATTTTTCATATTTTTTAGTATTTTTGGAAAATAGAAAAATACTTAAAAAATCAAGAAAAATAGCATTTGAGGTCACAAAAATATGGACAAATATCCAATATTTTTCCTTTTAATCCCTTTTATTTTTGACCTCTCAAAAAAATCAAAATAAGATTCAATTTTAGGTGTTCCTTTATAACCCGTACTATTGAATTTGAAGAAAAAATAACAATTGAGTCTTTTAATTTGCAATTTTGGCATTTTTTAAGATCTTGACATTCAATCTAACTATCCCCTATTTCAATTTAGCCCAATTGTTTGTGCAATTTGCTCAATTGCGCGGATTTGACAAAATTACATACTAAAATTGCATTTTAGTCCTTGAAATTGAGCATAATTGAAATTACTTTCAATTCAAGGGCTATAATTGCAAATTGAACATGCTACCCAATGGATTTCACCATTTTAAATCGATTGGCATAGGTGGTTTAACTCAATTTGATCATTTGCACCCTCAATTACACAATCCCCAATTTCCAATCAAATGAGAATTTGGGGATTTTGTAGAAATTGATGAAAACTTTTGGGCAAAACCACATTTCTAGATAGAATTCATGCCCTAGATTCGATTATGAGGTTCAATTGCAAAATTTTCCCATTAATTTGGGTTTAATTTGAAAAATGGTAAGTCGGAACCGGTTCAGACCGGTCAGACCGCCGGTCCAACCGGTCGAACCGGTCCGCTACAGTGTCGTCTTCTTCATTAAGCCTTCGCGCGAATGAATAGTATGAGGTTGGATTTTAACAAGGAAATTGATCAACCAATCGACTACAATTGGAGATGCACTAGTGGGCGTTTCGTTCACCAAACCATTCCCCGCTGATTGACGCCGGAATCGCGGCTAATAGTCGCCGGAGAAAGGAGTGATCGGCCGGTCAATCCTGCAGACCTGCGAAAGTCAACACTTCCCAAACTCAGTACAAATTCATGCCAAATTCGCATGAATCACGACCTGCCGAAGAACTAGACGGACATGGACGGAACACCCATCGTCTCCGTCGCCGTTTAGACCAAATGGCATGTGCAATCACGTGCCATTTCGAGTCTGTTGGTCCCCTCAGAATTGGCGCTAAAAATTGAAAATGGTATATAATCCACAGAAACCTTCGCGAAAGAAAAAGAGCGGATTCAGTTGTGAAAGTTGAAACTGAATCAAGAGAGAAAGAAAAAACGCGAAGCAGAGCTCGTTCTCCGACCCCCGTCGTCGAGAATTTGAGCTCGAATTGCAGGGCGCTGGTTGGGTCTTCCCAGGCCAAACCAAAGCCACACGAGGCCACCAGAAGGTCGCCCAAAGTCCCCGGAATCGATCGCCGCCGGCCGCGCACAAGGAATCCGCGAGAACAGGTGAGTTGCAGTCTCAAGTGTTTCTTCAAGCTTTCATGGCGATTCATGCGTTTCTTGATCATTCATGCAATTAGTGTGGGCGTTTCATTCCCTGAATATCACTGACCATCGTCGCGTATCTTGTTTGCATCGGTTTTGCCTTAACACGCCCAATCGAGTCTTCCAATCCAACCTCCATTGTCAAGCCACTGTTCATTTTTCCCCAGCCAAATCTGGGCCGAGCGAGCTCGATCGGAGCTCGAGGTAAGTCTCCTGAACATTGAATGGTGCTTCCCTGTTAATGAATTGGTTCATTACGTCATGAATCGAGTGATTTGAGTGTATGTGTACGTACTGGTTCGTGCTTGCTCGCGCTTGATCCTGTGAATGAAATCGTGTAATCTCACGATATGTTGCGTACGAAGCATAGACGAGTCGTTTGCCGCCGGTCTCATTCGATTCCGTTGAGGTTCCACCGTTGGATCATCGCCGGAGAGTCGTGGCCGTTCGTTCAGCAATGGTCGCGAGGTTGAAGACGATGCGAACCTGGCAGGTCAACAAGTCAAGGCCTTAGGTGGCGTCCGGCCATTGGTCCACGTCAGTGCCGAGTCAGCTCGACCGTTAGTTTGTTAGGACCAGTCAGCGCTAGATCGGACGGTCTAGGATTATCGAGTCTGATAAATGGTGACCGTCCGATTAGAAATTAGGATTATCCGAAAATGATTTTAATCGTAAAATCAATCAGAATGGAAACGGTGCCGTTTAAATGAAGGATTAGGCGACGTCGTTTTGGGTTAATGAAAATAGACGGTTCAGATCAAGTCCCACGTTCTAATCATGGCCGTAGATTCAAGTAGTTAGATCAGACGGTCCGGATCGAGTCTCCGTTCAATCTAGACCATAGGATCTAGTAATCAAATCTAAGGGACACGGACAAGCCACGTTGTTCAATAGGGGCCGTTAGATCAGATTAGTATAATCTGAAAAACGAAAACGCGATGCGGCGTCGTTTTGGAGCCAAGGAGTTCGCGGGTCCGGGTCTGGACCGGGTCCCGACCCGAGTAGGTCGGGTCAACCCGGTCCGAATAATATTTTTTTAATAAAAATTTCGAAAATGATTTAAAAAAAAAATAAATAAAAAAAATCAGAAAAATCCTAGAAAATCCAAAAAAATGCTAGAAAATTCCAGAAAATTCCAAAAAAAAAATGTGGGAAAATTGTGGAAAAATCCTAGATATTCCAGAAATCCCCAAAAATCGAGGGTTGATCACAGACAACTGGTCAACCCCACTTTTGGGGTTTCTTACCCAATTTTCCGAGACTTGACGACATTACCCTTTAGAGGTAAGTCGCCTCTTTGCATGCTAGATAAGGCCGATAATGCCAAGGTGAGAATTAGGGTCGATTAGACGACCAATTCTTAGATTTGGGTTTTCGAGTCCCGCCTCTTTTCTCAAAACGACGATTTTGCCCTTTAATGGGAAAATCGTCTTTCTTGTCTCAATCGAGTTCTGAAAATTGCTTGAAGTTAGGGTTTGGGTCAGGTTGACGACCAACCCTAATATTTGAGATTTTCAATTCTCATCTTTGTTCAAAATGACGACTTGACCCCTCCAAGGGTAAAATCATTTTTAAATACCAGAAAAATCCTGGAAAATCTTGAAAAATAGGAAATGGATTGGATTGATGGCCAATCCTATTTCCCCTGTCTTTTGACTTCCCAATTTCTCTAAAATGACAGATTTACCCTTTTAAAGGTAAATTTTCCCCGAACTGTTCAAAATTACGATTCTGCCCCTCATGGGCGAATCATGCCCAAATCATTACTAAACCTTGATTGATATTTCTCTAGGCTAATAGGGCCTCATTAGGGATGCCATGCTGATTTCATGCGTTTTATCCGCATGTACTGGATCCTTGATTGGCGCACTTATTTCCATTGATTGTGATTGGTAGGGTAGTAATTCCCATCTGCATGAACTCCTAGTTTTAGGATCTATACCCCACTCGTCTGTATGAAATCCTAGGATCAGATAAACCATCCAGCTTAGGTACCGAAAGGGCGTCAACTCTGACAGTTGGCGTAACTAAGTCTCCGAACCCACTTCTCTGGTTTCCGCAGAATCGAGTAGATCACTCCCAACTATTCGATAGGGTTTTCCGATCGTACCCTCCATGAAACGATTGGTGGCGACTCCTTGACATGTACACTCATCACATGTCACTAGACCACACTAAAGGTTGACCACGTACATCCAGCAGTTGCGATTTGGGTAATGGGCCTTGGGAGAGGCCCGCGTCCGATCAAGCCAGCGATCGAGCGGCCCATTAGCCCCGCTCCCGCCTCCGAGCTCCGGGAGAGTGTCGCGACAGACTGGCGACTCCACTGGGGAAATTCTAAAACCAGAATCTCTGGTTACGAATTCCAGAGGACTTGAGCCGATTTAAAAGTTGTTTGGTTTGTCTGACATTGTTTTCTGCAGATGCTCTCGAAGGTGAGGTACGTATGCTAACCATTGTGTTAGATGTTTTTTTCAGATTGGAGAAATAAGGGGTGGCGTGATTGTTGACATCTTTTCTGCAGGTTGGAGTTGGGAATGTATGTTTACTTTATGCATTTACTGAAGCGGTGTTTGATACAAACTGCTGTGCTTGACTTTGCATTGTGATGATCACGACACATCGCACACACTGGCGGTCAAACCCCGACTGCAACCACCCTATAGGTTACCTTAGATAGGGAAAGGATGCGAAAAGGATCTTGTGTTTGATGGCACTTGGGACTTTCGTATTCCTTCCCGCCTACCATCTGCATTGGCGATATCTAGCCCTCTTGGGTAGGTACCCTTGGGGAGGAATCTGCCTCATGTGGATCGTGGGAGCCTGAGCCGTAGGTTCCTCACCTGATTTTCGATTTTCTTTAGAGTATACCCACTTGTCTCATGCACATGTCCATGGATGGTTGGTATACCTAAAACCACCCGTTGATACAGGGGGCATTTCACATCCCCCAAAGTGTGGTTGGTAAGATATTTATTTCTAAATGTTCTTTATTTCTTGCTCCATGATATTACTCATACATTGCATACATCCATATGCATTTGCATCATGAAGATTACTCAAGTGACTAATGGAAACAACAATGATTATGGGGTAGGATGTCGCTGTTTCCTAAGAGTTCAACAGAGTTGGTAACTTTCGAGTACTTGAGAAAAGTTACTCGCCCCGGACCAAACACGAAGCTACACTTTACTAGATTCGTGTATGGTCGGGAACTGACTGGGCGTAAGCTGGGGTATGCTGAGGACTGTCAAACCCGCTACTACGTTGATAATCTCAGATTCAAGCGACAATCAGACGAAATGATGAAGGATTATCTGGAGATGAAGAGACAACGTCGCAACCAGCTGGCTAGGGAAGCGTACGCTCGCAGGAAGGCTGAATTGCTGGCCAAAGAGAACATACCCATGATTACTTCTTGGGGTAGGAAGAGACGCCCTGCGATCAAGACCAAGCCAAGGCGTATCACGATCAAGAAAGTAGAACCCGAGAAGGCTTCCGAAGTCATCCTACCCTGGACTAGAAAGTGGCCGGAGGAACTACAACCTCTCGACCAAACCACTGAAGATAACTCCCCTACCCTAGATTAAAGGAGAATTTCTGACCGACTGTCATTTGGGTAGACTTCAGAAGGAAGAGTGATCTAGACCCTCACGTTCCATTGTCTTTTATGGCTTTCTTGTTTGAAAAACATTTCTTTACCGTTCTTCTATTAGACATCTTGACTGTAATAAGAGTACATCCCACTTTGCTCCTTTGATGTGTTGACCAATGGAACGTGACATTGCTGTTCCCTTTAGTCACTGAGTAAACCTGACTAAATTGCATAATTCACTTCCCTGAAATGCAAATTAGGCTTTAAGTCAGGCTTTCAAGACCTGAAAAAGGGTCCTAATCTCCATTTCTTCAAATTGAACTATGCAATCAAGTTAGCTCATGCATGCTTCATGACATCTGCATATTCATACATTTAAAGTAATTTCTGGCGATTGACCTTTTAAAATCATTTGCATATTTTAGACTTGATGGGAAAGAATGATATTCAAGTGTTCAAGATCCCCCGAGCTGAACTCCAATCATGGTGGGATGGCATGGGCGAAGCCAGCCAGAAGTATGCGGAGTCACGACTAGGATACCTACTGGACCTACTGAAGATTGAGTGCCCACCTGCATTTATTCAAGCCATGGCGCTCTACTGGGATCCTACCACCGCTACATTTTGCATGGAAGAATTAGAGATCACTCCCACTATCGAGGAATACAGCGCTGTCATCGGAGTTGAATTCACCCCTACGCTCGTCCGACCCCCTATAGGACTTGAACCCCTAAGTCAGGTAGCTGAATTCCTTGACACAAATCTAAATGAAGTCAAAGTAGATGCGAAAAGCAATTCTGGAAGAGTTTCCCTATCCTTCCTTATAGACCGATTTTCCCGCCTTCCTGCTTCTAAAGGAACCAAATCTGGTAGAGCCTTTATCTTGGCATTCTTTAGCTTTGTGCTATTCCCAATCTCAACTGTCACCTTCGACCCTATCATGGCTATAGTAGCTAGGCAAGTCTGTTGTGGGTGGGATTACTCAAACATCCTCCTTGCCGAAACCTTCCTCTCCCTAAATCGTTTCAAGAAAAGCAAAAAGGGAATCTTTAGAGCTTCTAGTGATCTGCTGTATCTGTGGTTCACATCCCATATCAGACAATTCCACATCCGCATGGGTTTCACTGAAATCAGCCCCAATGCACACCCTCTTAAAACATTTGCTAGGACCCATACACGTGTTCCTAAGTTCAACTTCATAGAATGGAAGAACTTCCTCAAAGTTCTAAAACCCGAACAACTCCGATGGCGGCTAAGGTTACCGACACTAAGCAAAGTCAGATTGACCTGCGATGACGGGAATCCAGTTCCCTTGTTAGGATTCACAGGCGCTACTGCATACTACCCAAGGAGGGTGATTCGGCAGTTTGGGGCACTATAAGAGATTCCTTCTCCACCGCAACCGGATACCTTCTCCTTTGACATACCAAGCCAGACCCTCACGGAGGGGGAGAAGAAACAACTTGAAGCCAAGGTGTCATCCATCATACTCTCCTTGAAGAATTCCCAGGCTGAAGAAATAAGTTGGCCAGAAGACATGACTCGAGAAGAAAACACTCATAGAGCCACCACATAATACATTCAACATTTCAAAGCCATCCGACGAAACCTTGTCGAGCCCTACATACCTGAATACATCGTGCCATACGTACCTGGAATAGAGCCCTACATACCCGAAGACATAGGGTCACTGTCGTGTTCAGAAGACGAGGAGCCCCAAGCTGAAGAGGGGAATCTATACTGGGATGATGAGGATACCTTAGGCTTCAAACGTCCTAGTCTTGAATAGACTATTCTGTCAAGTGTAAAATAAGCAAGCATTGTGATGCCTTCTCATACATTCTCATTTCTGTGGAATACTATCTTAAACACATGAGCATGAATGTGAACATGTTTTTACAAATGCATAAAAACTATCGTTAGAAATTACGCTTCTTTCAATTCCATGAATTCTTGTGTAAAATAAGCAAGACCTTAACCTACGGACGTAAGGGTTATTCGCAATGATTACATGGATTGAGACGACGGAGGCATTCGTTTCTCTATCATAAACACTACAGGTGACCATTGATAACCATTCGAACGACGATTTCATTCTATACCCCTGTCAAGAACCACCCCACAGTGAGGCAAACTGGAGGTACATCCAGAGGTATCAGGAGGTAAATGGTTAGAAGTTCTCTTGCTCAGACTTGCATCAATCTTCGTGTGTTGCTTGTCATTTTAACTTCTATGGTAATTCAGGTGCTTTAGGATGACGAAAAGCATTCGTTTCTCTATCTTATACACTGTTACCCTTCGCACTGCCCAATTGAACCTATACGTTCATTTCACAAACCCGTTGGTGATCATTGCATATTCCAAGGTGGAAACGACGTCACTTCAAGAGCGGAAGAGTTCAAAACACAGGATTTGTGAAAAATTCCTAGATTAATGTTCGAGTGCTGAGATTCAAGCTATACGTCTAGCACATTCATTTGAAAATTCTGATCCCCAAAAGAAAAAAAGATGGGGTCTCAAAAAGAAAGAAGAGAGAAAAATTTAATCTTGGGCATCAAGAAAAAGCAAAGTGCCTGGTAAAAGCAAGGCCAATGCCCATCCAAATACTTGTACACTTGTGAATCATGTGTTTGATCTTGTAAATGCCGAAAGGTGGCATGATACCTTTGAATAGGTCACTAGTGAGATCTGATTGTAAAAGAAAAATTCCAAGGGAGCTAGACTGCGAAAGATGCTCCCGAATCATTTCACACTCAGATGACGAAAGTGTAGACAAGATGATAACGCCGTCTTGACATGAGAGAGACGTTCTCTAAAGACAAATATGCACTTCAAAGACTAAAGACGCTCTTTGGACGAGAAGGGACAAGATCGGCGGCAAACCTGCAGTGATCACCAATGTTAGACCCTTCGCATATTCTAAGCCAAAAACAAGCCTTTTTTTTTTATCCCCAATCCTACCTACGTTACAACCCTGAAAAGCCTTTTCTGATTAAGGCACTTGAATTGACATAGGGTTTAATGTCTAAGCTTAGCCCGAAGAAGTTCGAGCAAGATTATTTCTTTCTCATTTCGCAGGTTTCTTGACTTGTAAACCTGGAGCAGACGTTGAAGACTTCTCTTCGAAAGCCTTGACTTGCACGCAAGTCCCCCTTTGAAAACCGTTGACCAAGCCCAACATTACGGTCCCTTGGAAGTCCTCCTAATCGATCGAGGTGTATTCACTGCGAATGATCCTGAACCCTAGGCACAGGTTTGATAGGAAGTTCGAGTGCATTCTTGATAAAAGACCATTACCTCAAAACGGTGAGAAGTCCTCTTTGATGAGAATACTCCATTGGACATTTTAACCAAACTCTTTTGGTAATTTCAGATTGTTTGATTCAAACTTTCCCCGCAAGGAACTTTTGATCACTCCCGTATGTTGCAAGGTGTTTTGGATAACCTCCAACCTCGCAATACATTCATTGAAATTTTTTTTCATGACTATGATATAAGTCATAAAATGCTGTCAGTTTGACATCACATATCACTTAAAGACCATTGATGTGCCTTTGGTAAGAAAATTTTCAGGTTGGAGCTTTTGCAAGATTCCTGATGACTTCAGCTCCCAGAATGGCTTGCAGCACTCTTGGTTTGATCTTTCTGCAGGATACCTGGAGCTCCCAGATCCCAGAATGTCACCTCCAATGTCAAAAGGACAATCACCGAAATCATCCCTCTGTGAGATTTCAAATTTATAGGATACCTGGAGCTCCCAGGTCCCAGAATGTCACCTTCAATGTCGAAAGGACAACATTCAAGATAGTCTTTCTGCGAGATCTCAGGTAGCCCCTAGATCCCAGAAAAATCTTATCAAAGTTTTTGCAGGTTTAAGTTTTCTGCAGGATACTTGGAATCCCCAAATCCCAGAATAACGCCTTGCATGTCGAAAGGACAATTTTCAAAATCAGCTTTCTGTGAGGTTCTAGGTAACCCCTAAACCCAGAATAGCCCATTTGGTAAAGCCTCAAGGTCAGGCACACCTCATTTGTATAAATCCTAGTTAATTCATTAGAATATAGGATCAAAATGTTCGACAATCCCTAAGAGACTGGGTGCGTCATCCATAGGTTCCTAGCAGAAAGGAGTCCTATTCATGGTCTGATCCACCATACGGATCAAAACCCCTGACAATCCCTAAGAGACTGGGTGCGTCATCCATAGGTTCCTAGCAGAAAGGAGTCCTATTCATGGTCTGATCCACCATACGGATCAAAACCCCGACAATCCCTAAGAGACTGGGTGCGTCATTCACAGGTTCCTGTCAAGTGTAGGAATCCCATTCTGGTACGGCCTACCATACAGACTAGAGTTTAATCGCCCTAGGATACTCAAAAGACGAGTCCCTAGGTATTCACTAGAACCCGCTATACACCGCGCAGGCCACACGAGCATCAGGCAGGCGATCAACAGGTAAGTAACAGGTGGGTCTCTCTACTTTCTCTCTCACGTCAGCAAAAGAATGAATAGCAAAGCCTTTACCAGTGGGACAAGAAAGATTGAGTGTCAAGATTCGTTTTTCTTTTCCCCAGTCGAGTCGGTCTAGACTCAGGTGTCACCTGTCTTTGAGCGAAACCTCTCACGAATTTCCTCTCAAAGAGGGGCAGCTGTTGACACCTGATTTTTTGACCAGGTCTTTTTCAGTTTTATTTTCGAAAAATCACAAAACATTTATAAAAAGTCAAAAAATTACAAAATCAACTTTGGTGGCCTTGGCCAAGCCCAAGGAACCATTCTTGACCAAAAAATAATTTTTCACATTTTTCATATTTTTTAGTATTTTTGGAAAATAGAAAAATACTTAAAAAATCAAGAAAAATAGCATTTGAGGTCACAAAAATATGGAAAAATATCCAATATTTTTCCATTTAATCCCTTTTATTTTTGACCTCTCAAAAAAATCAAAATCAGATTCAATTTTAGGTGTTCCTTTATAACCCGTACTATTGAATTTGAAGAAAAAATAACAATTGAGTCTTTTAATTTGCAATTTTGACATTTTTTAAGATCTTGACATTCAATCTAACTATCCCCTATTTCAATTTAGCCCAATTGTTTGTGCAATTTGCTCAATTGCACGGATTTGACAAAATTACATACTAAAATTGCATTTTAGTCCTTGAAATTGAGCATAATTGAAATTACTTTCAATTCAAGGGCTATAATTGCAAATTGAACATGCTACCCAATGGATTTCACAATTTTAAATCGATTGGCATAGGTGGTTTAACTCAATTTGATCATTTGCACCCTCAATTACACAATCTCCAATTTCCAATCAAATGAGAATTTGGGGATTTTGTAGAAATTGATGAAAACTTTTGGGCAAAACCACATTTCTAGATAGAATTCATGCCCTAGATTCGATTATGAGGTTCAATTGCAAAATTTTCCCATTAATTTGGGTTTAATTTGAAAAATGGTAAGTCGGAACCGGTTCAGACCGGTCAGACCGCCGGTCCAACCGGTCGAACCGGTCCGCTACAGTGTCGTCTTCTTCATTAAGCCTTCGCGCGAATGAATAGTATGAGGTTGGATTTTAACAAGGAAATTGATCAACCAATCGACTACAATTGGAGATGCACTAGTGGGCGTTTCGTTCACCAAACCATTCCCCGCTGATTGACGTCGGAATCGCGGCTAATAGTCGCAGGAGAAAGGAGTGATCGGCCGGTCAATCCTGCAGACCTGCGAAAGTCAACACTTCCCAAACTCAGTACAAATTCATGCCAAATTCGCATGAATCACGACCTGCCGAAGAACTAGACGGACATAGACGGAACACCCATCGTCTCCGTCGCCGTTTAGACCAAATGGCATGTGCAATCACGTGCCATTTCGAGTCTGTTGGTCCCCTCAGAATTGGCGCTAAAAATTGAAAATGGTATATAATCCACAGAAACCTTCGCGAAAGAAAAAGAGCGGATTCAGTTGTGAAAGTTGAAACTGAATCAAGAGAGAAAGAAAAAACGCGAAGCAGAGCTCGTTCTCCGACCCCCGTCGTCGAGAATTTGAGCTCGAATTGCAGGGCGCTGGTTGGGTCTTCCCAGGCCAAACCAAAGCCACACGAGGCCACCAGAAGGTCGCCCAAAGTCCCTGGAATCGATCGCCGCCGGCCGCGCACAAGGAATCCGCGAGAACAGGTGAGTTGCAGTCTCGAGTGTTTCTTCAAGCTTTCATGGCGATTCATGCGTTTCTTGATCATTCATGCAATTAGTGTGAGCGTTTCATTCCCTGAATATCACTGACCATCGTCGCGTATCTTGTTTGCATCGGTTTTGCCTTAACACGCCCAATCGAGTCTTCCAATCCAACCTCCATTGTCAAGCCACTGTTCATTTTTCCCCAGCCAAATCTGGGCCGAGCGAGCTCGAGGTAAGTCTCCTAAACATTGAATGGTGCTTCCCTGTTAATGAATTGGTTCATTACGTCATGAATCGAGTGATTTGAGTGTATGTGTACGTACTGGTTCGTGCTTGCTCGCGCTTGATCCTGTGAATGAAATCGTGTAATCTCACGATATGTTGCGTACGAAGCATAGACGAGTCGTTTGCCGCCGGTCTCATTCGATTCCGTTGAGGTTCCACCGTTGGATCATCGCCGGAGAGTCGTGGCCGTTCGTTCAGCAATGGTCGCGAGGTTGAAGACGATGCGAACCTGGCAGGTCAACAAGTCAAGGCCTTAGGTGGCGTCCGGCCATTGGTCCACATCAGTGCCGAGTCAGCTCGACCGTTAGTTTGTTAGGACCAGTCAGCGCTAGATCGGACGGTCTAGGATTATCGAGTCTGATAAATGGTGACCGTCCGATTAGAAATTAGGATTATCCGAAAATGATTTTAATCGTAAAATCAATCAGAATGGAAACGGTGCCGTTTAAATGAAGGATTAGGCGACGTCGTTTTGGGTTAATGAAAATAGACGGTTCAGATCAAGTCCCACGTTCTAATCATGGCCGTAGATTCAAGTAGTTAGATCAGACGGTCCGGATCGAGTCTCCGTTCAATCTAGACCATAGGATCTAGTAATCAAATCTAAGGGACACGGACAAGCCACGTTGTTCAATAGGGGCCGTTAGATCAGATTAGTATAATCTGAAAAACGAAAACGCGATGCGGCGTCGTTTTGGAGCCAAGGAGTTCGCGGGTCCGGGTCTGGACCGGGTCCCGACCCGAGTAGGTCGGGTCAACCCGGTCCGAATAATATTTTTTTAATAAAAATTTCGAAAATGATTTAAAAAAAAAATAAATAAAAAAAATCAGAAAAATCCTAGAAAATCCAAAAAAATGCTAGAAAATTCCAGAAAATTCCAAAAAAAAAATGTGGGAAAATTGTGGAAAAATCCTAGATATTCCAGAAATCCCCAAAAATCGAGGGTTGATCACAGACAACTGGTCAACCCCACTTTTGGGGTTTCTTACCCAATTTTCCGAGACTTGACGACATTACCCTTTAGAGGTAAGTCGCCTCTTTGCATGCTAGATAAGGCCGATAATGCCAAGGTGAGAATTAGGGTCGATTAGACGACCAATTCTTAGATTTGGGTTTTCGAGTCCCGCCTCTTTTCTCAAAACGACGATTTTGCCCTTTAATGGGAAAATCGTCTTTCTTGTCTCAATCGAGTTCTGAAAATTGCTTGAAGTTAGGGTTTGGGTCAGGTTGACGACCAACCCTAATATTTGAGATTTTCAATTCTCATCTTTGTTCAAAATGACGACTTGACCCCTCCAAGGGTAAAATCATTTTTAAATACCAGAAAAATCCTGGAAAATCCTGAAAAATAGGAAATGGATTGGATTGATGGCCAATCCTATTTCCCCTGTCTTTTGACTTCCCAATTTCTCTAAAATGACAGATTTACCCTTTTAAAGGTAAATTTTCCCCGAACTGTTCAAAATTACGATTCTGCCCCTCATGGGCGAATCATGCCCAAATCATTACTAAACCTTGATTGATATTTCTCTAGGCTAATAGGGCCTCATTAGGGATGCCATGCTGATTTCATGCGTTTTATCCGCATGTACTGGATCCTTGATTGGCGCACTTATTTCCATTGATTGTGATTGGTAGGGTAGTAATTCCCATCTGCATGAACTCCTAGTTTTAGGATCTATACCCCACTCGTCTGTATGAAATCCTAGGATCAGATAAACCATCCAGCTTAGGTACCGAAAGGGCGTCAACTCTGACAGTTGGCGTAACTAAGTCCCCGAACCCACTTCTCTGGTTTCCGCAGAATCGAGTAGATCACTCCCAACTATTCGATAGGGTTTTCCGATCGTACCCTCCACGAAACGATTGGTGGCGACTCCTTGACATGTACACTCATCACATGTCACTAGACCACACTGAAGGTTGACCACGTACATCCAGCAGTTGCGATTTGGGTAATGGGCCTTGGGAGAGGCCCGCGTCCGATCAAGCCAGCGATCGAGCGGCCCATTAGCCCCGCCTCCCGCCTCCGAGCTCCGGGAGAGGGTCGCGACAACGACTGTCGCGACCCTCTCGAGGTTGTCGGGCTCTCGAGGGCTAATGGGCCGTCCAGTCTGGTCGGACGCGGGCCTCTCCCAAGGCCCATTACCCAAATCGCAACGGAGGTATGCGTAGTCGACCTTCAGTGTGGTCTAGTGACATGTGCTAAGTGTGCATGCCGAGGAGTCGCCACCAATCATTTTTTTGGAGGGTATGATTGGACCACCCTATTGAATAGTCGGAGTTTCTATTCAATTCTGCGATAACCAGAGAACTGGGTTCGGGGACTTAGTTACGTCAACTGTCAGAGTTGACGCCCTTTCGGTACCTAAGTTGACTGAATTTTCTGACCAAAGATTTCATGCAGATGAGTGGGGTACGAGTTCTAAATCTAGGAGTTCATGCAGATAGGAACGACTATCATAGCAATCACAGTCAATAATAAAGTGCACAAATCGATGAATTCAAGTGTACAAATAAATCACATGGCATTCCTAATAAGGCCATATTGGCCTAGAGAAGCATCAATCAGGCTTAGGAATGATTTAGACATGATTTTGCCCATCAGGGGCAAAATTGTAATTTTGAGACAAGGGGGACAATTTGTCCAAAAAGGACAAATCATCATTTCGGAATGAATCCGGAGTCAAAACAGGTTTGGTCACTCAATTGACCCATTTCCTATTTTTTGGCAATTTTCGTGATTTTCGGGAATTTTAGAAACCGATTTACCATTCGAAGGGTAAAATCGTCATTTTCTAAAAATGGAAATGAAATGTGGAAATCTTAGACATAAGGTTTAACCACCCATCTGGCCCATCACCAAATTCTAAGCAATTTCCACAATTTATCAGAATATCAAAGACGATTCACCCTTTGAGGGGTGAAATCGCCATTTTGGATTAAATGGGAGAAAATCCCAAAAATGAAAACAAATCAATTTTTGTCATTTTCAGCCTTGGACAATTTTAGAATTTTTCTGCAATTTTTCTCAATTTTTTTGTTTTTCTTTAATTTTTCCATTTTTTTGGCATTTTTGATTTATTAATATTTTTTTATATTTTCAGAAAATATTTTAACAAAAAGCATGTCTTTGACAATAGATAACACTCAACCAGATAAATAAGCTAACCACTAGACTGAAACAGATACATACAAATCAAGTCTATAAATGCAATATTTTAGAAAAATATCCTGATATACGGATCGGGTACGTAAAACATACCGGATTGGACACCGGCCTTCAATCGCCCAGCCCCAGCCTGCGACCATCCCCATGCCCGTTACCTGTCGATCGCCATTAGAATGTCGATAGTCAATTTCACAAATTAAGACTAAAAAATAAAAAAAATTAAAAAATTAAAAAATTGGACACTGTTCATGCACTGTTCATGCACTGTTCGGATTGGACACTGTTCATCGCACTGTTCGGATTGGACACTGTTCATTGCACACGTCCGACACACTCCGACACGCTCGACACGCTCCGACACGTTCCGACACGCCGACACGTCTCCGACACGCCGACACGCCGACACGCCGACACGCTCCGACACGCTCCGACACGCCGACACGCTCCGACACGCCGACACGCTCCGACACGTTCGACACGCTCCGACACGTTCGACACTCTCCGACACGGCTCGACACGCTCCGACACGCTCCGACACGTTCGACACGCTCCGACACGTTCGACACTCTCCGACACCGGCTCGACACTCTCCGACACGGCTCGACACGCTCCGACATGCTCCGACACGTTCGACACGCTCCGACACGTTCGACACGCTCCGACACGTTTGACACGCTCCGACACGTTCGACACTCTCCGACACGGCTCGACACTCTCCGACACGGCTCGACACGCTCCGACACGCTCCGACACGCTCCGACACGTTCGACACGCTCCGACACGTTCGACACTCTCCGACACGGCTCGACACTCTCCGACACGGCTCGAAACGCTCCGACACGCTCCGACACGTTCGACACGCTCCGACACGTTCGACACTCTCCGACACGGCTCGACACTCTCCGACACGGCTCGACACGCTCCGACACGTTCCGACACGCCGACACGTTCCGACACGCTCCGACACGCCGACACGCTCCGACACGCTCTGACACGCCGACACGTTCCGACACGCCCGACACGTTCCGACACGCCGACACGCCGACACGCTTCGACGACGGGGTGGTGACCCGAGGCCGTTTCTGAGCTCCACCAGCGGCGCGTAGGCTCCACAAGCTCCGAGGGAGGAGGTAGGACTCCGTGGCAGTCACCGGAGGCGATGGCGGTGACGGATTTGGCCCGATCCGAAACAAACCCGAACCAAACTCCGAAACGGGTGGAGGTCGCGGGTCTTGAGTTGTTCACGGCGGCTTTGAGGTACGACGGCTAGCGACGACGGCGGAAGGATCGAAGGCGAAGGCAAATAATGCACGAAGGTGAGGATTCCTTTTTTTTTTTTTTTTTAAGAAGAGAAGAAGACAAGAAGAAGAAGAAGAGCTCCTGAAGAAGAGGAAGGAGCCGAAGAAGATGAAGTCGCGGGGGGGAGAAGAAGCCAGCGACGGATGAGGGGAGGGGGAAAAGGTGAGTGAATAATAATAAAAAATAAAATAATAATAAAATAATAATAAAATAAAATATTAAAAAGTAAGAATAATAATAAAATAATCAAAAGAAAAGACAAAATGATTAGTTTCCTTTTCCTTTTGAATGATGATGTTTTCACTCCTTTTCCTTTTAATCATTACTAATATTTTGCCAGATTCAATTTTATGGTGATCAGAAAACACCTAAAATCAAACCTGAATTTTACTATTTATGAGGTTAGAAAATAGATAAAATAAAAATAAAAATACCGACTATTTTTATATATCTTTGTGACCTCAAATATTATTTTCTTGATTTTCTTTTTATTTTTATATTTTTCGAAAATAATAATAATAAAAAATACGAAAAATATGAAAAAATATTTTTTATCCAAAATGGTTCCTTTAGCTTGGCCAATGTTACCAAAGTTGATTTTGTAATTTTTCAGCTTTTTATGGATTTTCTGTGCATTTTTGAAAAATAAAGGAAACAAAAAGGTTGATCAAAATTTAGGTGTCAACAGCTGCCCCTCTTTGAGAGGAATCTCGTTAGAGGAATCTCTCAAAGATAAGGTGACACCTGAGTCCTGATCGACTCGACTTGGGAAACTAAAGGAAAAGGAGTCATGACATCCAATCTTCATGCTTGTCCATGTATGCTCTTTCTTGAAGGGGGAAACGTTCATTTGACATGAGAGAGTGAGATAGTAGAGAGACATACCTGCCACTTACCTGTTCGATGCTGCCGGTTGCGACGACTTTCAAGAGGATGCCTAGACTCGTCATTCAGAATATCCTAGGGAGGTTAAGCTTTGACCTGTATGGTAGGTCATACCATTATGGGATTCCTAACGGCTAGGAATCTAAGGAAGGCGCATCCCACGCCCTGAGATTTGCCAAGGATTTTGATCCGTATGGTGGATCGGACATTTGTGTCGATGCTTATGGCGGTACTTACCAATGAGTTGACCCTTATGGCGGTATCTACCTTTGTTTTGACCCTTCAGGCGGTTTCTACCTTTGTTTGACCCTTCAGGCGGTATCTACCTTGAGTTGACCCTTCAGGCGGTATCTACCTTTGTGTTGACCCTTCAGGCGGTTTCTACCTTGGTTTGACCCTTCAGGCGGTATCTACCTTGTGTTGATCCTTCAGGCGGTATCTACCTTTGTTTGCTTGAAAATGGGTCTCATGACGAGGGTTCTCCACGTCCGATGAGACTGCCTAAATTTTGAAAAGGGGTCTCATGACGAGGGTTCTCCACGTTCGATGAGACTGCCTAAATTTTGAAAAGGGGTCTCATGACGAGGGTTCTCCACGTCCGATGAGACTGTTTGATATTTTTGAAAAGGGGGTCTCATGACAAGGGTTCTCCACGTCCGATGAGACTGTTTGATATTTTGAAAAGGATTTTTTTTTTTTAAGGGTTTCTCTTCCCCAAGAAAATATTGGTAATCTTTGAGAAGACAGCAATTGTCCAATTGACAAAATTTTATGACTTAAGCTTTAGTCATGAGATGTGCATTTTGATGCTGGAGGTTATCCAAAACATTTTTGCAACGTGCAAATGTGATCACGAATCCCTTGCATGGAAAATCTGGATCCACAGTTTGAAAATTCCCAAAAAGAGTTTGCTCAAAACGTCAATTGGAATATTTCTCGACAATGAGGCCATCTCACCTGTTTTGAGGTGATGATTTTTAGGGGATGCACTCAATTCCCTACTGACCTGTGCCTAGGTTTTAGGCTCATTCGCAGCGCATACATTTTGATCGGTCGGGAGGTCTTCCACGGGACCGTAATGTTGGGCTTGGATATTGGTTTTCAAGGGGGACCCGCTTGGAGTCGGGGCCATCGAATGAAAATCTTCACCATCTGCTCCGGGTTTACAAGTCAAGAACCCTGCAAAATGAGAAAGAAAGAGTCTTGCCCGTACTTCTTCGAGCTAAGCTATATGTTAACCCAAGTGTCTTAGTCAGAGAAGACTGTTTCAGGGTTGTAACATTGGTAGGATTGGGGACCGAAAAAGGCTTGTTTTTGGCCCAGAAATCACGAAGGATTCGACATTGGTGATCATTGCAAATTTGTCACATGTCTTTTCCATTCTGCATCTTCCATTTTTGAGGTGTGCAACCGCTTTTGAGGTGTGCACAAATCCTTTAGAGAACGTCTCTTGTGGTATTAAGAGATTGACAATTCTGTCCGTGTTTTTGCACACGGCTGACATCGTTTGGGGAGCAGTCTTCTTGATCTGACTCCTTTATGGGTTTTTCTCTCTTCCCAACTAGGCTTTATTGGGGATCAATCAAACAGTTTTCACGAGCATCGGCCTTGCTTTTACCAGGCACTTTGCTTTTTCTTGATGCTGGGGATTTTTGTTGAAATCCCGCCTTTTCTTTTCCTTTGGAACTACGATGTTCAGAAAATTGTGCTAGATATACAACTTGAATCATAGCACACTTAAACGCCGATATGAGATTTTTCTATAAATCCCATCTCTTGATTTCTTCGTTCTTGGAGTGATACAGTTTCTATCTTGAAACATCCCATGATCACCAACAGGGGTTTATGAAATGAATTCGCAGGCTCAACTTGGCTGTGCAAAGGATATGGTGTGTGGGATAGAGAATGAATGCTTCTCGTCATCCTATGGCACTTGGATTACCATATAAACAACACACAAAGATTAATGTTAGTCCGAGCAAGAAAATTTCTAACCATTTTCTCCTGATGCTGCTGGACTTACTTCCTTTTTGCCCCGGTGTGGGGTGGTTCTTGACAGGGTTAAGAATGAAAATCGCCGTTCAAGTGGGTTGTCAACGGTCACCTGTAGTGTTTATGATATGAAACGAACGCCCCCGTCGTCCCAATCCATGTAATCGCTGCGAATGGTCCCTACCTCCGTAGGTCCAGATTTTACTATTTGATTCGCTCCACTCTTCTCTCAAGTGTATGTAGGATGTGTTTGGATTTGAGCTTGCCTCTCTTTTGAGGAAACATCCTTTTGAGAGTTTTGAACAACTTTTGATTGGAAAAATCTCTTTCGTTTTCCCAAAAATTTTACCCGTCAAGGGGATTTTATGGTGCACAATGCGTGTTCAGACAACCTCATGTTTCAAAACATGAATGCCAATGAAGTTAGAATTCATGTCTTTTCTAGACATCAGATTTTGAAAGCTTTTTCTTTTTCTCTCTGTGTTTTTTTTTGTTTAACATCTTCAATGGATTGGGGGAAAGGGATACCTACCTGTCCATCGTGGCTGGAGATCCCTGAAAATGTAAAAGAAGCATATCATTGTACGTTCACGAATTTTTCGAAAATCGAAACGATACATCCTACCCTCATGTACCCTAACAGGTAGTATGTGGGATGTAAAAACTTATTCGTCTCCAAGGCGATTCCCCTGTCAAGGATAAAAAATAAGTGTTAATTCATATTCCCAAATTCAAGACAAATTGGGACGATACAACTTTACTCTTGATTTTCATCACATTCTGATGTTGCGTATTGATATGAACAACCTCTATCAAATCCGCCTATCCATGCTTGGAGTGTTTGTAACATCAATGGTTCATCTGCCCCCCAGCTGGGCAACGTTTGTTTAGCCATTTGAATGCATGGCCTTTTAGGGCTTGTCTCTTTTTATCACCTGAGAGGAAGAAGAGAGGAAACATTATCCCCTGATCTGATTGAAGATCAACTAGGAACGATACGTCCTTTTACCAAACGGGTGGCTCCGCGGCCGAATGTATCTTGTATTGAAGGAATGGATTCCATTATGCTCTGCGGGTGATAATTATGGTTCATGGAACTTGCTCTACGGATTAAGTGATTAATCCACGGCCTTCGGCTTGAAGATGCTCAGAGGGTGATGTTGACACTCACGCGCAATTAGTTCTAGATATTAATGAAAGATGTTCCCGTGGGAACCTTACAGTGCGATCAACAACATAAGCAATAGGAGTATTCAACCCCTTTTCTCGAAGCATTTTTCATCGAGTAGCCATGCCTTGCATCAGACGTTTGATCACCGGCCTCGCGTCACCACTGCGATGGTCCTCCGGCTCCAAATTGATCGAGCCAAAGATTGAACTCATCGCCAAGGAATTGCTCGGGTCTTCGAGCCATTGATGTTCAAGTTGGGTATCAACGATTGTTGGGGGCAGATTTCTTTCATTGCCTTCGTTGTGAGGGATTGGAGTCTTTGAGCTGGAACCTTCATCATTGCCCTGTTGGGGTTGAGACATACATTCCCGAAGAGTATTGATCCAAGTGTCCAGCTCCTCATCAAGGAAATCACCTGTTCTTTCTAGCCCTTGGTGCCCAGATTGGGTGTCGTCGACTGCAGGCGAGGGATTCCTCTCTTTGCTCTCGCCGTGAGCAATTTGACCCCTCGAATTGGAATTTCCTCCGATGACCGGCAGGTTCATATGTGCACTCTCTACCAATGCCAGATCCGCTTCAGGGACAGCATTAATGACTGATTCGCGCTCAAACTGAGGAATTTCTATGTGCTGGAACTGTGGCATATACTCCTGAGGAGTATTGAGATAGCTCGGCGGAGCATTCTGATTTGGGTTAGAGGAGTCGCTGACACGACTGCTAGTCCCGTCATTGCTGAAACACGGTTGGGTGCTCTTGGCTCTCCAATCATCATGGTTGTAACTCTGCCCAGCACTTGAGCTCCAACTGGCTTTATGATGGTTTAACGCTATCCTTCCATCCCTTAGCAATCTCCTATAGTACTTGAGGTGAGACTCAACGTTAATTCTAGAGAGCCCCGGCACATTCATAATCTCGAGTATGCGCAGTGGGCTAGCCGAATCAACTCCCAGTTCTCGAATTGCATCAACAAATTTGGTGTGAAGCTCATAGGTCCAGTAAAACCTTGTTCTCTTATCACCCAAAATATCGTCAATACTTCGGTAGCTATTCTCTACGGGATCTAGTCGTTTCAAAAGTTGTCCAGGGAGGGACTCACCGACTTTGGATTGGCTGGCTGCGACAGCGAGTTCGTCATTGAGAGAATTCCCCCTGTGATGATTCATATCCCATTTCTCAGAGGATGTTGGTGTTGATTCTATGGTGTTGACTTGCTCATGCAGATCTCCGGCGGTATCTGGCTGTGTCGGAAAATGCTGTGGAGAATACGGTAACAGCTGAGCGTTATTCGTCAACAGGGATGGTTCATCGAGGAACACCTCGCCGAGGACAATAGGATTACCACAATTAAGGCAGGTGGCCTTGGTCAGAGCTTCCTTATATCTCGCGCTTTCAGCTTGAAGCTTCTCATTCTCCTCCTTCAGGACCAGTAACTCATGGTCTGCGTATTGCTGTTTCACCCGGGTTCGTTTGTTGGCGAACCAAAACTTGACCTTCGAAAGCTCCAATCCTATTTTTCGGCTCAACTCCATTTTCTGTCGTTTGCTTGGAGCGGGGCATTCATTGAAGAAAGCTTCGAGCTCTCGGATTTGGCCTGGAGTGTGGCGTTGTAGTTGCCCTTCCCCTTTTCCGACTCCGGTCATCATTATATACTCCTTCTTCGTAGCTGAAACCTAGAATTTCATCGCTGGAGGAGTCAGTCTCTATGGCCTTCGAGCAGGATTCAGCTCCAGGATCTTCAAAGTCTCCCAGCAGTTCGTGCTCAGAAATGTCCAGGTCGGGCGTTTCTAGCAGATGGGAATAACTTTTAAACATGATGGATCGGGGTATCTCGGGCTGATCTAGTTCACTCAGCTTTCTCAATTCGCTCTTACGTGTTTGCTCACTCTAGAAATTTTCTCAAGTGATTGTGCGTGTCCTGGAACCATCCTTCAGGCTGCATATGAAGACCAGCAAGCAAGCGCTCCTCCCGAGATCCTGCAATTACTCATCGTCTGTATTCCCCTTTCTTTTTCCTCGTGATAGGATCACAAACTCTCTTGCATTGATTCGGTTTCATCGAGTATTGCGCTCGTCCCCTAGTTCAGTCTTCAAAGTGGTGGGTCTACAATCTTTCGGCGCCTTTTATGATTTGCTAGGCCCGAGAACGTGGGGAGCAGCGGTGGACCCGCAATTAATGACTCCGTTTAATTCATTTAGCTCCATGGGAATTATCGCTATGATCTTCTCTCAACCCCTTTTCATCGTTCAAACGAAAGTGGCATTTTCCCTGTGCATGCTGTTACTCTTCATTTCAGCATCCCGGGCGCTTGGTGAGGAATGAGTTCATGGCCACTCAAAATTTTAAAGACCGTCTCTGGTTTCAGACTTAATCTAACAAGGGATCATCACAACTGAGCATGACGATGTTCGTCGATAGCGTTGGTTTTAATATAGAATTAACTATAGTCATTAAAGAAAAATGTTCCCGTAGGACTTTACAACGGATAAAATGAGTGATCTACTCGTGAACATGTTCTTCTTTCTATGGGTGTTCGTAGTGACCGACCCATCGTGCCCCGAGTTAGGTGCTAGATCATGGATGTCCAAGCATGCCAGCTTCCCACAGATTGAACAAGGCATCGAGCCCCTCATCGAAGAAATCGTCTGTCGTGGGTTGACCAGCGGCAGGCAGAGCACCAGCCGACTGCTGCTCGAATGGAGGAGTGCGCACTCGCTGTACTTGTGACACGCGCTCTTGAGAAGTGTTGAAATGGCCTGGGAGGACATTCTGATCAGCTTTCAGTTTGCCGGTGGTCGGGTTGCTAGCTTGATTGATGCTTAGATTTGGCCGGGTGTCTCTTGATGCATGAGCATTACAATGGCGGTCGCCCCTAGCTTTTGAGCTCGAGACGGATTCCTCCCGGTTTAGCTCCGCTCGACGTTGTCTTAATAGCTTTCTGTAGGCA